>CM019154.1:33152480-33752480 GCA_009733165.1 Naja naja | reverse complement strand
AATATTGTTAATAATTTTAGCAAAATGCTGAATGTATTTCCAGATTGGTGTCATGAACCTCATTAGCCTTTTACCTCCTATCCAGAATAATAGCTATAAGACACAGTAGATGCAAAGCTTTTAAGTATCAAGAAAACCTGCTTTGATGTTATTTTTCTCAAAGCCCCTTTTCTAGTTTTGAAAATAACATTATATTTTTTCCAACCGCAGGTGGTATACAAAGTACAGGCTCATCAATTAAAGACTTTAAACAGCTGGATACTTCTTAGTTGCTTTGACAAAAATATTAACAGCCTTCCTAAACAACAAAAGAACAACAATTAATTGGGCAGAAACAACATTTTCATAATGTTCTGTAAAATTTATGCATAAGACAATTTGGGACTATATGGGAGGAAGAGAGAAGAATTAATGGATTTGGTTTGTTCACTACTCTTCCAAGCCTGATGTAATTGTCTCCTTCTTTCAATCATGAGATGGATACAGGAACTCAGTCTGTAATATGCTTTCTAAACATTACTTGCACCCCTGACCAATTGTGATGACTCACACAGAAGCTTCTCCAGATGTCAGTTCAGAGAGAATAGCAATAGCACTTAGACTTATATACTGCTTCACAGTGCTTTATAGCCCTCTCTAAGTGGTTTACAGAGTCAGCACATTGCTCCTAACAATCTGGGTCCCCATTTTACCTACCTCAGAAGGATGGAAGGCTGAGTCAACCTTGAACCTGCTGAGATTCAATCTACCAAATTGCAGGCAGCCAGCAGTCAGCAGAAGTAGCCTGCAGTACTGCATTCTAACCACTGGGCCACCGTGGCTCTGGATGAACCACTCCCAGGCACTTCCAGAGGAGAGTTGGTCAATGATTCTAAGACAGGGCCTGGGAGTCCAAATGAGGGGGAGTGGTTAATGGGAGAGAAACCAGATGGCAGCCAGGTAAGAGTTATTTGGTTGAAGCAGAGTTGCAGAAGGATAGCCCTGAGGTTCAGGTGGGGAAAGCACATAGCAACAGCTGGTCAGTGATGAGGAAGAGGAACTGTCTTCTGTATCTGATCTGAGAACACGCAGGGCAGATAAAATGCAGGAGCAGCAAAGGTCAGTTTGACTACTCATGAAGAGACAGCCTCACTCCTCTTGATGGGCTGCTATTCAGTATAGTGGACAGATGGAGATGATGCTGAGAACAATGTGTTCCTTTCCTAGCTGCATTTTTTCTGGTCATTGTGATTGCTGCCTTGCTTTGGACTGACACCGTACCTTGACTTTGGATCATGCTTTGTGAATTCTGGACTTTTCTTGCCTTGTTAACCCTCTTGTATTGTGGATTTAATTTTGCCCAGTGGATTTGTCTTGCTTGGGAAACTTTTAAGTGCATTCTCATTTCCCTTTTTATTTTTAAACTAGATTTTTGAAAATCTGGATCAGACCTTTTCATACAGAAGGATGATAACCTTGCCAGAACAATAATTGGGACTATGTATGAATCAAGGTTTTCTGGGACATCTGACTTACAAAGATTTAAGCTTATTTTGGTTCATCAGACCTTCACAGCCTCCAGAAACTGGACCAGTATTTCCACAACATCTTGTTGATGAACAGCACAAAGGAGAAATTGCTCTGCATTCAGCTAGCTGTTCACTATCAATTATCTCTCTTTTGCATGTGAAATTACTGCTATGATTTAAAAACTCAGATTAACATACATTATTTAGTTGCTCTTGGATACATTTGAGTGTGTAGTACATCAAACAACAAGAACAGCCTAATTTATTTATGTTTTTGTAAGTGATATAGTTTTATACTACCCTTCACCTTTTAATATCACAGCATTTTATAAAATACAACAAAAATAAATTCCAAAGCCGTTTGCTGTTGATTACTGAATAAACATAATGTATGCTGCTGAAAGCGGCTATAGAAGTTAGATAAGGCTAGCTGAAAATTTCCAGAATATGGAAAACAAGAAAACAAGAAGCTAGAAAGACCATTAGTTAGTTGTGTTTCAGCAGACCCTTGAAGAGTCTCAACACTTTTGCTCTTCAGTTTAACATCTGTATGAAGCTGTTAAAAAGGTAAAGGTTCCCCTTGCACAAATGTGTTAGTTGTTTCTGGCTCTAGGGGGCAGTGCTCATCTCCATTACAAAGCCAAAGAGCCAGTGCTGTCTGAAGAAGTCTTCATGGTCATTTGGCCAGCATGATTAAACACCAAAGGTGCACAGAATGCTGTTACCTTCCCACCAAAGTGATCCCTATTTTTCTACTTGCATTTTTACATACTGTCAAACTGCTAGGTTGGCAGAAGCTGGGACAAGTAACGGGAGCTCACTCTGTTATGCGGTGCTAGGGATTCGAACTGCCGAACTGCCAACCTTTCTGATCAACAAACTCAGTGTCTTAGTCACTGAGCCACCGTGTCCCTTATGAAGCTGTTAGGATAGGTTATCTACCGGGGGGGGGGGAGATATCATCAAGAAGTTGATGAATCTCAGCTGTAGATTCTTTTACAGGAAAATCCAAAACCTTTTTGTTGAATTTCAGGTTCCACTTGGTGAAGCCAACTTCTGATGGGAAAAAGGAAATAATGGAAAAATGGATAATAAGCCTTATGAGTTAGATCCATTGGTTCTCTAGCCTATCATGGAGAGCTTAGTGAAGATCTTGACCTATGACTTATCAGAAAGATCCTGATAGATCCATCCTTCAATATATTTTATTGTATTGTATTTTACTCTGTGAGCCTCCCTGAGTCTTTAGGGAGAGAGGGCGGCATACAAGCCTAATTAATAATAATAATAATAATAATAATAATAATAATAATAATATTTGACTCTCCAAATTAAGCCAAACAATAGCCTCCAAGCCTGAAAGAACATTCGCCACATTATATTGAGATCCAAATAGCAAAGTGACGGAAAGCCAATTAGCTTAGAAGACTATCATGAGAATAAGAATCTACTTGAGAGTAATAGTCAATTTGAAAGTAGATTTTACTACTTTATAATCCACTTTTGCAATCTATTTTCATCTATTTTCATCTTGTTTGTTTCTCAAAAAAATCTGTTGCCAGGATCTGACTTAGTCTGAACCATGGTTTCCAATACACAATTACTTGTCTTCATCCCTGGACAGGACCTTGAGTACTCTGTGGTCTAGCACCATAACTACCATGTGCTGTTCTTTGTCTCTTGGCTATTTGCTTAATGTCTCCTGTATTGTTATTTGAAAGTCTGGACAGACCATTAATGCTTTAAGTGGTTTTATACAGATCGGTGCTAATGAAAGTAATGGTATGTCCAAGTGAATTATATGTGTGAAAGGAGTCAGAGATAAGATTAATAGATCTATTGTGGTGAAAGAATGAGTACCAGGGTCTTATTTATATTTTTTAAAGATTGCAATCATAAACTTTAGAAGTGCATTCTAGGAATTTCATGAAATAGAGTATGAGATACATTAATAAACTTTCTTGTTGCTGGGAAAATATCTGCTATCCTTAATGGGAGGAGCAAATGACAGACATGTTTATGAATGGCAGGAGAGTTTTTGATTCCATCAAATCCTAATAGTCCTGGTCCCTTATGTAAAATATTGGAAAATATGCGGTTTCCTCTCCTCCCGCACTCCACCCCTATGTCAATACAATCCTGGAAGACATGTGGGCATGTATTTCTGTTTGATTTCCTTTCCTCCTTTTCCTGCATCCTCATAAAAGCATGAACTTGATTTATACAAGTTGGTTGGAAGACAAAGCAGAAGGTACTGGTTATCTTGTTTTTTATCCAATGCTCTTCTTTTGAATTGCAATGTAGATTTTCAACAATCAGGGAATGAGTGAGTAAACAACAGTCTAAAAACCATGAACAATGACAGTAGGGCCTTTTATCTTCAGGTTCATAGGTAGAGCATGTGGCAAGGTGTGGAGAAGCTTTGAAATGGTTGATTGTAATCTTCAGAAAGGCATGGAACCACCAGGCAGCTCTGAGGTTAATTTTTTTTAAAAAGGGTATTTCCAGCTATGGTTTAAGAATGGAAGACGTTTCTCAGAATAGTATTAGATGGCAGCTTATGCATTCTGCTTTTCTCTCTGAAGAAAATGTGGACAGTAAAAGCTCTATGCTTGTTAATTAAAAACTGGCCAACCACAAAGAGTGACCCAATATCCTTCAAAAAGAAATTAAAGTAGCATTGGTGAACAGTGCCACACAAAATACATTTGCAAGCTTTTTAACTGATCCAGATTTACATTTAATCAAAATTGATTCTTTCAACAAAAACATAAAGTTTTATGTACATTTATAGAAGATAGAAAGAAGGCTGGATCACCAAGGAATACCACATACAGCTAACCAAGAAGAAAGACTAACATTCATAGTGTGCTCAAGTTGGTAAAGTATGCTAAGAATTCCAAAAGTTAAATTTACAATAAAAATAAATAAAAGAAATATAATATGTGTTCAATGAAAACAAGAAAATACTAACACATCACAAAACATGTTTGTTTTGGCTGTTTGCACCAGTGAAGATCTACTCTTCACAATTGTGAAGAGTAGAATGAACAAACAGGACTTAAGCTTGAACCTGATAGAAATATGATAGAGAATATCTGTTTATTTTGAATTTGATGCTCCAGGCCAAGATGAATTGCTTATTAAAGTAGTGAAGACAATTGCTGATTAATTCAGGAGGAATGTAGAACAGAATACAAGGTTTACAAAAGTTGAAAAGCAGTGAGAAAGATTATTATAGTCATAGATTCATAGATTGGTAAGTATTTGTGTAAATTAGCCTAGCTGGTTTATTCATTCTTGAATAAATTTCTTACTTCAGTTCAAGAATGATTAAGTTAAGCCTCTTCTGCGCATGTCTGCCTGATATGGCCATTCTCTACTAAGCTTCGGAATAGCAAAGGGTTCACGGCAGTCTGAGAGGATGTTAGAGGGGGCTTGTAACCCCTGCTGTACCTGTTTTCGACGCCAGACTCCCTGGGGAGGCTAGTGAGATCTCTCACCAGGAATTGCTGGGCTTGGTTCGCGAGAGGGACAACATCGTTTTCCAGGCCTTTGAGTCAGCGGAGGCGTCTGCATGACTCAGTGGTGGCTGCGGATGTGGCGTCGAGCGTCGAGCGCTATGGCAGACCCTGCGATTCCCTCCCCTCGGATTTCCAAGCCATCGGGGGCGGCAGTGTGCAGTCGTGGCTGAGCTGGGAGAGGAGGCTCCAGAGGCGTTGGATCTGCCGGGAGCGACGGGGACAGCGGCTGCGGTTGTGGTTGGCCCCTGGTCTCCAAGTCGGTCGGAGGGCCGACGTGACACAGTGATTGCCCCAGGAGCGGCGTCTGACCCAGGAATGACCCAAAGAGCAGCCGCGGGAGTCACAAAAGTGGGGGAGCTGCAGCTAGCCCTTGTCTGGCTGTTGTGGGCGGTGGTTTTGGCCCTGTCCCTGGGCCAATGGGGGCTATGCCGGTTTTGACCAGGTCGGTGGCGGTGGTGGCGGTGGTGCCAACAGCCCTGACCATGGGGATGACGGGGGGCTGGCAGGTGACTCCGTGGGACCTGAGGATGGTTAGTGGTGGTGGTCCCGGAGCCGTCGTCGGCCCTAGTCCTGTCCTGGGATGGACCTTGTCGGAACTCTGCCTGTCAACTGCCCAACTGCCCTTCCTCTCTGGCTTTCGGTGGCTGGAACCTGGACTCCCCCTTCATCAGCTACTATTTTCCATCTTGCCTCACCTACTGCTCCTTTTCTGTCATCTGTTTGATCCATCTCGACTGCAAGGTACTTTACCCACTGGGAGGGAACCATCTATTCCACACCTTAGGCCGCTGAAGGGTGGGTTTGGACACCCTGGAGGCCTGGGTCCGAAACCCCAGTGTTGGCTCTACACCCTTAAACTTGGCTCACGGCTACTGGATTTTATTGTGCCCCTTGCCGGGGTGAGAGATCAGCAGGAGGGACACACTTTTTTTATTTAGTAGCCATTTAACATCTCTCTGCCATCAGTCCAATTGGAGCGCGTTGGAGATGCCCGCGGTGAGAGAGCGTGGCTTGCCCAGGCTGAGGCTTTGAACATCTGCCACAGGCCTGCCATGAGAGGGCAGCCTGGTTTCCTGAATCTGGACTTCCCAACGGACAGCAACCAGGACTTAACCAAGTTTTGTATACCAGACTTTGTTGCTGTCATTGTCATTGTCACTCCCACCAACAGCCCTTATGTCTGTTCCCTTGATATGCTCTTTTTACCATTCGAACTTATACGGTAGCAGAATTGCAGGCCCTGGGGACTCCCTCCCTCTCGGGTTTGGCCTGCCACATTATCATCGGCCTACCTCAAGGATGGGTTATGGAACCCAGAGAGATGGTATGGCAGGGGGATGGGGTGGGGTCAGGTCTCTAACAGAATAAAAAAGAGGGTCACTAGGGCCCCTCTAGCCAAATTTTTAACCAATTTTTAAGAAGCTTAGGGAGGAGGGTAGGTAATGATTCCAGGGATGCAGGTTGCAGTCCAGATCGTGGGGGGGGCAGGGGTTGGGGCTGGTGGGGCCCCGGGGTGCAAGGTGGGGACTGCGATTCCCAGGGTGGTTGGGATTGGCAGGAGGCGACAAGGCATAGGGCCATATCATGTGTTGGGAGCGCGCGTCTGCCACCTTCCTCCATGACCTGAAGACCTGGTTGTTTGACCAATCTGGGCTGTGACTCTTTCCCAGGGGGTGGGATGGTTCTTAACTTATTTTAAATTTTAAATTTTAGTTTAACTATTATTGGGCTTGTGATTTGTTTAATTCTCTTTTAATTATTTATTGTTGTTGTTCTTTTAGTTGTGAGCCCCGAGTCTTCGGAGATGGGGCAGCATACAAGTCCAAATAATAAATAAATAAATAAGTTGCCAAGGTGGGTTTCATGGTTGCATTAAATTATAGTGAGCTCATTTGTGTTGAATTCAGAGGTTGATATGATAATCTAAATGCAATTCTTATAGCACAAAATATTTTTAAAAAGAAGGGGATTGTTATTTTATAATAAAGCAAAAATGTACAATGTCCTTATATGTAGCTGTAGTCACTTCAAAACTGAATCGAAGGGGGAGATTATAGAATGATTTTTTAATTTCATTTAAATGCAATTTGTTCTCTCAGCTCCCTCTTCCTATTTCTGACCTCAATTCACCCGAGTGTTTTAGTTAGTCACTAAAAGACTAACTGTATTAAATCAAAATATGCAAAAAAGCTACTTAATTGTTAGCCCCATACATTTAAGAACATAGTGTGCTGATCTCACATATTATCAACTTTATTCATTGTTTCTCAGATTTGTGGATGACATTTTGATACTTGGGGAATATAAATCTGCAGCTGCACTCCAAGGTTTTCTAGAGTAACCTTTACTGGGAATGCTAGAATAGGATGAAGATAGAACCCATGTCAATTAATTCAAACATTCTTCTTTATTTGATTCTTTTAGAGAAAATATTTATCCAGACACAAGTATTAAGTAGAAAACAAAATACATCACACAAGTAGAGAAGGGATCTAAAAATATCAAGGAAGTTATACTTTTCTGATATATTATTAACAAATTATGAATGATTGTATCATGCATTCTTCTCTTCTCACAACTGACATGGAATATTACAATTCCCTTCTAGCCAGCAATCAACAAATGCAGAATCAAGATGACAATGCATTCCATAATTTCCAGGAGATTTGAATGGATATTTAAACCTGCAAACTGACACCAGTGCAGTTACTGATGTCAGTTTGCAGGTTTGAATACCTCAATACCTCAACATAACTTTGGGGACCAAGCGATCAATCTTACAAGATTGAAAATCTTATCGTCTCCCGTGAGTGAATCATGAGTGGTGCATTTTGCTAGTGTAGGCAGCCTCTGAGAAACCAACATAATTGAAAGAGGGAAATAAAGACAACTCCAGCATTTTAGGGCAATAACCTAGAGCTATATACCATCAACAGGGAAAAGCAGTTACAATTTTCCATTTTTTTAGTTGATTTTATTCAGCTTAACGTGTTCAGTTGGTTATGTCCTATTGTATCAGAAAGGATACACTTTAGAAAGACTTACAAGTATATGTTTTAGGAATGTAAATATATGGTCCTATAGTTAAAGGCTCTGCATCTAGTTTCATGTCAATTTTGATTCTGTTTCACCAACAAAGTCCCACTAACTTTGACTTCAAGTTCCTTCATTTTGGCTCTGTATAGTTACTTAATTCTGTTCACGATGGACAATCCACTTCTGGAATAGAAACCTTAAAGATTTCATCTGAGACAACAACAAAAAAACCTTCTTCGCTTCTCTTTTGTAAGAGGGAAAAATAATGGCAAAGGGACAGAAAGTAAAAAAGGAATAACTGATCAGAGATCACTCAAAACCTGAATCTTCAGACTTATTATTTTTATATTTGTTTAATGATGTTACTTCCTAAAAGTTTGCCTTGGAATCATAATTCACTAAGAGCATGGATTATTCTTTGAGGAGAGGGAACAATCCTTAAATCTATTTAAATCTGTAATGTTACTATACTGACAGTGCCATTGCTATTAATCTAAAGTTGATGGCAAAATATGTTTTTGTGGTAGTATCTGAATTGTGGTGATGTGACTTTGGGGGTGCTGCAATGGGTGGAGCTTCAAAGATTGGTAATAAGTATGACCAATTAGTTATGATATTATCATATGTATTCAGTGCAGTCATAATTTTGAGTAGCAGTTAAACTAGTGGGTAATAACTTGAGCACTACCTGTATTTAGCACAATAATTTTACTTTGTTTTTCATCTTTTCTGGGCATTGGTCTTCTAATAAGAATTGTATCTTATACTTCTTGGTTATTCTTAGAATCTTAGATGAGTAGTATTTTAATCTCAAGTCTTAATAATATCAGCAGCACAATGGAAATAAGCTATTAAGACATTGGTGCCTTGTGAACAAATATAATCAGAGTGTTATAACCATTGTTTCAAGAGGGCTGATGGAAGTACATTAAAATGCTCATATGTAAATACTCTGCTTTATTTGCCACATTAATTTGACTACCATAAAGGGTTTCTGAGAGTTATTGCATTATCTCAATTATAGTTGAGATATCAGCATCCCATATACACAGATTAAGTATATCCTTAGTGTCTGTGAATTTCAAATATATCAGAGATTTTATGGCAAAGTCATAAAATCTAATTTCTTTATCTACTACTTTACTCAAAGTAGAACAATAGCTATCATCAAGTATCAAAGCAACCAGATCTGGTAGAGTAAAATATTCTTTTAAGCCAGAACTTAAAATCATTGGCTCATGCCCTCATTTCAGTCATTTATTATCTTATTTCCAATCACAGAACCAATGAATCATAGGCAACAATGTGATATCAGAAAGAAAATTAGATGTCATCATTTTTAATGGTTTAAAATTTTGTTCACATGCATACACACACACACATGCATGCACACATACATAGCTGGTGATGTAACCATTTCCACACAATTATTTACATAACCATTTACATATTCCAAATGGGTCCTTCAGGAGCCTCCATTAGTCAAATAGTTCTTTCATATCTGAAGGCTTTAACTTACTCTATTATATGCTCATTCCAAAAACAATGGGCATTTTGCCTTTTGGCAAAGACCTTTGCTTCTGCTTTGAGATAAGTCATTTGTGATCCTTCTTCTGACTAATTGAATACAAAATGTTTTAAGGCTCTTGTTTAAGTCCAGTGGCCCAGTACATAAATATATCAATATAAGTCGATTAGCCAACCCGAAAGGAAGAAAATCAAGATATATAAGGCTCTTAAGCATTGCATTTGTATAGATTGAACCACCCCTTGGAAATTGAATAGATTTAGTTAGCTGAGCCTTATTTGAAGACTTGGACTGTAGCCTTAGCAACTTTAAGATGTGTAGACTTCAACTCCCAGAATTCCCCAGCCAGGAGAATTAGGAGTTGAAATCTACATATCTTAAAGTTGCTAAGGCTGAGAAGCAATGCCCTAGAGTCTATCTGTGGGCATTGTGTCAAATAAAGTAGAATAGTTGTAGATCAGGGGTCCTTAGTGTTCTCCAAGATTTCTTGTTTTCTTGCAGATATCTCATTACCCAAACTAGGTGTTTTTTTCTCTGATGAGACAGGTCTAACAGGGCAACCATTACCCAATCATGGTAAGCATATTCAGAGCTAGTATTCAGCAGGTTCTGACCAGTTCTGGACAACCAATAGTGAAAATTTTGAGTACTTTGGAAAACTAGCAAATATCACCTCTGACTGGCCCCACCCCCATCTATTCTCTGCCTCCCAAGTCCCAGCTGATCGGTTGGGTCTTCTTTTGTTGCCCTGCACAGGACAACTGGAGCTGGAAAGTAGGTTAGTGGGTGGGAATGGGTTTTTACAGTATCCTTCCCGAAGCCATGCCCACCATGCCACGCCACACCCACCAAGCCACGCCCACAGAACCAGTAGTAAATATTTTTTGAATCAGACCACTGCATACTGCTTCCATTTTCTCCTTTCAGCCCCAATCCAAGGGGTTCACAGGCAGTCACTTTCACGACAAACTATCTTTGTGTTAAATTTATGTTTTATCAACAAAGGCTAGCTGATGAGAGTTAAATAGCTTGAAATGGATCTATACTAGTCTCCTTTTATTTCTTCGTCAGTAAAACACAAATTTAACACAAAAATTAACCAAACTCGGTAACATCATCAGTGCCGGCAAAAAATGTTTCCAGAGTAGATGTCATTGAAGCCCGGACTACCTTCACTTCATTGAAGCCCGGACTACCTTTGATACATGGTAAGGATCTTCCAGGTTAAGCAGCTTTGGAAAAGGTTGCTGACAATTTAAATGTGCCCAGCTTGGGAACCTTTGGCCATCCCTAGGGGAAAAAAAGGCTGAAAGAAGACAAGAAGGCATTAGAGAATCACCGGGTGGCCTTTAATCAATTGCATGGCTTTTAATCACTGTCCTGAAGTGATTAAAGGACACCCACATTGCTTTAGTGAAGTGAATATGAGCCAGTCTGGGTTATATAATTCTCAAATCAGCAAGATTTTATAATGAGACTCCATTAAATCTTCAGTATATTCTTCTAATTTAGCCTAAGACTATTTGTCTTTCAAAAGTCAGCTATGGGAGAAAATATATATTAATTATTATCAGTTTTATCATAGCTATCTTAGATCTCGCAGTACTTGTCAGATTTATGTAGACACAAATGCCACATTCATTTATAGGGACTCATAATTTGGTAGATGGGAAAAAATCCAACTTCTCATGAGCCTACCTTTCCTTTAATTTAAAGTGGCAATGAGCAATTGGGAAAGTTAACTATCATATTTTTTTGTGGTACAGGTCTCTTTTATACTACAATGCCAAATTAAATGATGTGATTTATCAGTGCATTATCTTTTTTTTTAGGTAACAGGCCACTAAGTTCCAGCTTACAATTCATCAAAATGCTTTCCTATTAAACTGTCAATCAGGGGATGATAAAGAAGCCACATCAGAGGCATCTCACTCCAAAGTTTACACCAGTAAACTGGTCATCTTATCAAATGCAGTTGTGTTGCTTTCATGGATGCAGCTCACCTCAGAGTCTTTTCACAAGGACCAGAAATTAAAATTCCAATTTCCTTCTATTATATTCATGATTCAATCATTGAAAGACTTTGTCTGCATTGTCTCTTCACCCATGATGTACTTAGTACCCATCAAAGGACTTTCTCCTCAAGTTTCCCATTCTTTCTTTTGGATCAGAGTAGGAAGCTTTTATCTGGAATCATCTGCCGCTATATTTCTGGAAGCCTCAATGTATCTATTATTTTCACTGGTTTATTATTTCCACCAATGTCTTCATCTATATCACATTCTCTTGAGTAATTGGCCACTTCTTCTTGTGAAAAAAGTATGTTTGACCTTGAAGTATAGGATCAGTAAGATTACATAGGTCCCAAGGTTACATTTTTCTCATCCTTGCAAGATACTTACAATATCAACTAGTGAAGCTAATATTATCCAACCCATAGAGAAAAATGCTTTAAGGAACATGACTGAAACATGTAGAACTTGAAAAGTTTGTTTTCATATCTCTGGAGCAATGGTTACATCTATTTGGACTTGCTTTTGCTCTGGTCCAGTAAGATAAGCTTGCATACAATCTGGCTCCTCTTTTAACTTTTTCATTGGGCCTGAGGCTCTGACATGTTCATCATTTCTTGGCCCAGATAGAATTGGTGTGCCATTTGGAACTTTATCAATAACTACTGGTTTCTATCATAATACAGGTCCACTGGTTAATTTTTTGTTGGATAAGGAGTCAGATTGGCTGTTCATTAAAATCCCTGATAGGTATGGTGTTAAAATGAAACAAGCCCATAGAGGCACAGAGAGTTGGGACAAGTAACAATGCATAAATGTAAATAGGATGCATAATCAATGGAAAGAAATTTGAGGCAATTCCTATTAACACCCTAACATGCTTCCCTCTTCTGTTGCTCCTAGTTAATCCTTAAGTCAACTTCGAACATTCCAACTTGCCATGGCCAACATGCCACAGCCAACTCACCATGACCAACTCACCATGGGACATCTCACCATGGCCAACTCAGTGTGGAACAACTTGACAATACACTAATAATGAAGAAATAGTGGGATAGAATCATTAAAAAAGGATGCCCAAAGAGGGACAAAATGAAATATGAATGACAGAAATTAAAATAATGTTTTAATTTTTTAAAATAATTAAATTGAATTGTTGAATTGTCCCACAGTGAGTTATCCTGTGATGAATTGGCCATGGCAAGTTGTCTTGTGCTGAGTTGGTCATGATGAGTTGACTGTGATGAATTGGCCATTTCTTAGCTGCAGCAAATTGTCCCTTTCTGATAGAAATGGGTTGGTGCTCCATCAAGATTATGGCTATTACACACCCTAATTGCTTGTTCCTGTACTTTTTGCCCATGGAAAAAAGGCAAGCCTTCCTATCTGACCTTTACATGAAGGGGTCTCCAAGTATATTCCTTTTCATTGGGGTTTTTCTTCCCTTTTCACTATTCTTTGCATTCTTAGATCTTTGCATACAAAGAAAACTTTGTACTTTAACCTAACCCTTCCATGTTCTCTCTTTTTTGTTAATTCAAATCTACCCTTCTCACACCCTTTTGCTCTTTATTGTGCTATTACTATCTTGATTCTCTGGTGATAAATGTAAAGAGAAAACATAATTCCTTCATACCTATGTTCTATTCTAGGACTGTAGAAACTTCATACAAGGATGAAGTAATGGTTCAGCTCCAGAGAAGCACAGCAGAATTCCCTAAAGCTTTATAGTTTTATCCCAGTATGCCTACATCGCAACTTCAACATTTAAGGGGAAAGAGAAATTGAAGTTTTTTGAGTAGTGTGGGCAGGAGCAAGTAAGACAGTGGGAACTTGCTTAAACCATCCTAGGCAAAAAGATGTATGTGGAGAGTGTGCCAAGTGATGGATACTCTACATGCTACCTATAAAAATCTAATCAAAGGTAGTGTATTACAAAAAGATCAGCTGATCTAAATACACATCACAGGATGTGAAATTTGTTTTGATAGAACATAGAACATCATCAGAGTTGTAAGGGACTCTGGAGGTCTTCTAGTCCAACCCCCTGCTCAATTAGGAGACTCTATACCACTTCAGACAAATGGCTGTCCAGTCTCTTCTTAAGAGCCTCCAGTGATGAAGCACCCACATTTTTTAAGACAAGCTGTTCCACTGGTTGATTGTTCTCACTCCCGGGAAATTTCTTCTTAGTTCTAGGTTGCTTCTCTTCTTGATTAGTTTCTATTCATTGCTTCTAGTCTTGCCTTCTAGTACTTTGGAAAATAAGTTGACCCTCTCATCTTTGTGTCAGCCTTACAAATATTGGAACACTGCCATCATGTCACCCCAGTCCTTCTTTTTATTAGACTAGTCATACTCAATTCCTGCAACCATTCCTCATGCGTTTAGCCTCCAACCCCCCAATCATCTGAATAGATAGAATAGAATAGAATAGAATAGAATACTTTATTGGCCAAGTATGATTGGACACACAAGGAATTTGTCTTGGTGTAAATACTCTCAGTATACATAAAAGAAAAGATACATTCATTAAGAATCAAGAATCATAACGTACAACCCTTAATGATAGAAATAGGGTACAATCAGTAATCAAATTATACTAGGAAACAGTGAATATGGTGGGCCTTGGTGGCTCAGGCTGTTAAATGCCTGCATTTAAGTTCCAGCTGCCTACAATTATTGCAGGCTCGAATCCCACCAGGCTCAAGGTTGACTCAGCCTTCCATCCTCTTGGGGTAGGTAAATTGAGGACCCAAGATTGTTGGGGGCAATAAGCTGACTTTGTAAAAATGCCGCTTAGTAATAAGCAGGCATATACAATGGAATGAAGGCTATTGCTGAGCACACTGGGTTGTATCCCAAAAATTGTAAGCTGCTCTGAGTCTTCGGAGAAGGGCAGCATATAAATGTAATTAAAAAAAATCGTAAGGATACAAGCGACAAAGTTACAGTCATACAGTCACAAGTGGGAGGGGATGGGTGATAAGGAGTGATGAGAAGATTAACAGTAATAGTAATGCAGACTTTGTAATAGTTGAACAGTGTTGAGGGAATTATTTGTTTAGCAAAGTGATGGCTTTCGGGGAAAAAACTGTTCTTGTGTCTAGTTGTTCTGGTGTGCAGTGCTCTATAGCATCATTCTGAGGGAAGGAGTTGAAACAGTTTATGTCCGGGATGTGAGGGGGTCTGTAAATATTTTCACAGCCCTCTTTTTGACTCGTGCAGTATACAGGTCCTCGATTGAAAGCAGGTGGGTAGTAATTGTTTTTTTTTTCTGATGTCCTAATTATCCTCTGAAGTCTGTGTCTGTCCTGTTGGGTTGCAGAACCAAACCAGACAGTTATAGAGGTGCAGATGACAGACTCAATAATTCCTTTGTAGAACTGTATCAGCAGCTCCTTGGGCAGTTTGAGCTTTCTGAGTTGGTGCAGAAAGAACATTCTTTGTTGTGCTTTTTTGATGACATTTTTGATGTTAGGTGTCCATTTTAGGTCATGTGATATAGTAGAACCTAGACATTTGAAGGTCTGTGTTACTCTTCTCTGCACTCTGCATGTGGACTATATGTGGACTGTAGCTCCAAAAATTGCCATGAAAAAAAGATTAACTGTTGTCCTCTTTTAATATTAGCAAATAATTTTTGGACGCATTCCTTTCAGACACATTGTGTGTTCCAACATTTAAAGTCAAGAATTGTTTCATTAATGCTCACCAATGCCTAAGGAGATGGGAAATGGTGCGCAAGTGTCTGCTGTCACTTTTCCACTCCATTGCACTCTGCTAAATATCAACCAGCCTACCAGAAGTGATGAATATGTCTACAAATCTATATTGCAATGTGTTTCCTCATGCTGATCCAGCACCTATCTTTATGAGGGAATATTTTGTCTGTTTTCTTGGGAACATTCCACTTTTTGAAACAAACATTTTTCATAATGTATTGGAGGATTGCAGGAAGGCTTAGAGCTTTTATCTTGGAGTCAAATATTTATAATTATGTATGATTAAACCACAATGTCTTATATTATTCTTGTTCTTTTTCTAATTTCAGTTAATCTGCCTGTTGGCTACCTTTCCAAGAACTAACAGCTACAGGAAAACAGAAATGTGTTTGCTTTACATGTTAATACATACTCTGAGCCTACAGGCATAGCATTCCCCGGAGTTCACTGAAAGCTCCTATTAAAACTCTTCTAGTGCTGGCAAAGAACTCCCCACACCAATTCTTTCAACAGTTTATGGCTCTCTTGGGAATCTGCTTGATCCTTGGAAAAGGATTTCTCCAGGTATTCATGACAGCAGAGCTAACTATTATGCAAGAGGCAGTAGGATCACAAACTCTTTCACACATTTGCACACACACACACACACACACACACAAATCGCTCTCTCACTCTCACACACACACACATTTCCATTCTTTGGCATTATTTGCAGGACATCTTTGTTTCCTGGATTCATTCAACATGCAAAACCATATACTACTTTCCTTGCATTTGAATAGCACACTGGAATCCATTTACTTTTTCTTCTAGTGAATTATTTGAACTTAGTTGTGAATACGAATTCTAAAGTCTGACCCCAGGTAGTTTGCAATAGAGAAGAACAAAAGGAAAGGATTGCTCTCCTGCAGATATCCTTCTTCAATTAATTCTTTCCTTTGTGAGATTTTGCTTCTACTCCGCATGATACCCTGAGGGAAATAATAATAATAAGCAGCATAGGTTACTTTTTCTGCTAAGACAAGAAGTGTGAAATAAAAAGATTCCTGATTACAATCTTGTAAAAGGAACTTCAGACACATAAGCATGTGGTGCAATCCACAATGATGTCACATTCACCATGAGGTCAATTACATTCACATTTATACAATGGCACAATTGTCCCTTTCAAAGTTTAGAGTTTAGAGCAAATTAAGGCCAACTGTTGCCCTAAGCCTGTCAAAAGAAATGAAAGTCTCATGCTACAAGTTGGAAACAAATGTATTACCTGCCACCTAAACTTTAAACTCTGAGCCACTCACAATGCCAAAGAAAATGCTTTCGAACAATATAGATTAAAGTCAAACATGGCAGATAAGAATAATTACAAAAAAACCAACTAAATTAGAGTTGGCAGAGGAAAAAATAATGATAATTAGGATTAAAAACAGTATGATGTCCCCTTCCCTCTAATGCTTTTCTCAAGAAATAGCTTCAGAGGTATTTCTCAAGAAAAGTACTCCGCTCCTCCACTCACAACAGAATTCCCTTTGCCTCCAGGCTCGAAATTTTGGACAAAATTGGACAATCTGTAACTGCACTGCCTGCAGTTCGATCTAAGCATAGTTCACAAAATTGTCTGCTATAATATCTTGCCTGTCAATGACTTCTTCAGCTTCAATCACAATAACACATGGGCAAACAACCGATACAAACTCAAGGTAAACCGCTCCAAACTCGATTGCAGAAAATACAACCTCAGCAATAGAGTGGTCAACACCTGAAAAGCCCTACCTGACTCCATTGTTACAGCCTCAACCCCTTACAGCTTCAACCTCAAACTGTCTACCATGGACCTCACCCCATTCTTAAGAGGTCCTTAAAGGGAGCATGCATAAGTCTTACTGTCCCCATTTATCTGTATTTACTTCCTTTGTTCTTGTTTATGTTCATACTTATGCTTGTTATCTTGTACATGTTTGACAAACAAAATAAAAATAAATAAATAAATAAAACACAGGATTCTTTTGCTTAAAAGTTAATCCAGGGCTGAGTTTGCTTATGATTTGTCATCCCAGAATCAGGTTAAATCAGCTTTCCTCTGGAGGCAATATACCAGTGGTAGGATTCAATTTTTTTACTACCAGTTCTATGGGCATGGCTTGATGGGCCTGGCAGGGTAAGGATACTATAAAATCTCCAGTCAGGGGTAGTATTTAAACTACTCAAAATTTCCGCTACCGGTTCTCCAGAACTGGTCAGAACCTGCTGAATACCTCCTCTGCAATCTACCCTCCAGATATGATATGTTTCCATTTTTCAGAATTCCCAACCAGCATTCCCCAGCTTGGGAAGATCTGGACAATATTCACTTATACATGTAGGTGATTGTGTTTCACCAAGAAACTAAAACTTACATTTTAAAATGTCTTTTATGCTGCACTTTTCATCTTCCTTTTTCCTTTAGAGGCCAGAACACACAAAATTATAATTCTAAATTAGGGGTCCTTGATACTTTCTGAGCTTGGTTGTTTTCTTGCAGATGTTTCATTACCCAAACTAGGTAACATCATCAGGGCACTGATGATATTACATAGTCTGGGTAATGAAATGCCTGCAAGGAAACAAACAAGCTCAGAGAGCACCAAGGACCCTTTATTTCAACTCTGAGTTGCAAATATTCTCCTTTATTGGTAGTTATGGATTAAATTATCACAAGGGAAAAAGACGTACCCTAATTCTTCCTCTTTTTTTAAGTACCTAGGTTCTTACAACTGCAGCAATAGAGACACAAGTCCCACTTTCTGTTGAGAGAAAATGGGTAACCATACTGAAGGCATAATTTATCTTCACTTATATGACATGCTAATTTATGTCATTTGAGAATGAAGACATTGTAAAAGACAATAGTATGAAATAGATTAAAGCACTGGGGAGTTGGAAGGCCTTGTTTTTCATTGTGGAATATTAATTTGTCACTAAGCAGTCTGCAGCCGCCCTGGTTTCTCAACTTCCATGATCACCCCAGAGAAGAATTCAAGAGAGAAATCTTCCCACGGACCCTTTTCGAGATCAAGAAATGGAGGCAGGTGGGCTACAGAACCCTAGAGAAGAGAGAGACATTAGGAAAAAAATGCTCCATTCTCCAACAATATCCAGACCTTTCCCACTTTGCTGTGATCAACAAAAACAAAAAGAAAGTTTAAAACATGAGCATGAGACGGAAGGAGGGGAGCAAAAGTTTTATTTTCAGTCAGAAGTGGTAAAAACCTTTCTAGAAATTGAAAAACAGATTATAGCACAATATTAGTCTTCCCCCTTCCAATCCATCTTCAGATACTTCGCTGAATTCAAAGTGACAGAAATTGTTACATGAGGTCACTGAATGCCAAAGTACTGTGTGTATGTGTGTGTGTGTGTGTGTGTATATATATGTGTGTGTGTATATATATATATATATATATATATATATATATATATATATATGAATCTAGACAGAAAACAAGTTCTAATTCTATCTGGAGCACCATGATAACCATATCAGACAGGCTGTTAATTCCATTGGTTTGTTGACTAAGGCTTTGTCAACTTTCTCATTCAACATTTGGATTAATGTCTGATGTTCTACCCTGCTGGCATTTTACTTTATTGAAATGCATCGCCATATTTTGGGGGATTCTTTGCAGCACCTAAAAAGCCAGGTTTAGCATTTGCAGGAAGAAACTTGTTAAGTTTGCATGAAGAGACAGACGCGGATTGCTTCAAGCTCTTTTGTTTATTAGTGACTACAGCTCAGAACGGACCCACTTTGGCTGGGCTGCGGCTGCTACTTATAGCCAGCAGCCGCAGTTGACAGCCAATCAGAGTGCAGGGTTTTCCCGCACTTTTTAAACCAATCATTTCTTACATTTTACAAGAACATTTCAAACTAAACCAATGACTTCAAACCTGCATACATAACACCCCTCCCCACTAGGTTCAGTCCATACTCAAACCCCATCTATCTAATGTATTCTTTTAAATAGGTGTACGTTGAGACCTGCGTGGTTCAGATGTTTTAAGGTTCTCACCCAGTGAGAGAGGAAATGTGTCTGCTGACATTTCCCTGCTGGGACTTCTGGTAATAGTAGAACCTGTTTGGTTGCTACAACCTGGTCTCTCCTCCCAATCCATCTCCAACCCAATGTCAGCACCTAAGTCAGGTAGTGATGTACAGTCTTCCACTTGTAAGAATGGATTTTGGCATTGTGACAGGTTTTGGGATGGTTCCTGTCGTGTTGGCTCATTACACATAGGGTTGATTTTTGCTTGCTGATTATCCTCATGATCCTGCCCTTCCCCTCTAGATGAGGTACTAGGTGTGGGAACCAGAGAGGAGCAATTGCGATGTTCCTGAGGTAATCTGCATCTAAGCTGATCAATGTGCCTGCTCCAGAGGACACCATCCTCTGTTTGTACCCTGTAAGACCTAGGGCCTGTGATTTGGGTTATCTCAGCAGGAATCCATAATGGTTCACCCATAAGGTTCTTAGCATAAACAGAATCACCCACAGTGAATGTGCGAATTTTGCTAGTGGAATCTAGTGGTGCATTGGGTGCGTAAGTGGGATGAAGGCGGTCAAGGGGAGACCTGAGTTTCCTACCCATCAACAACTCTGCTGGGGACAAATTAGTTGAGGGGTTGGGAGTGATATGCTGGACACTGAGTGATGTTTCTGAGTGATGTCCCCAGGACCCAATTGCTGAAGTTTTTCCTTGGTAAATCATACCATGCGTTCAGCCCGGCCGTTAGCCGAAGGGTGCCCAGGGGCTGTCAGGGCATGTCTGATACCCTGCTGTGCTAGATATGATTCAAAAAGGTTGGACGTAAATTGAGGACCATTGTCAGAAACTAGGGCATCAGGTAACCCATGAGTTACAAAAAGCTTCTTAAGCTGTTTGATGACAGCTTCAGCTGTGGTGGATGCCATAGGGATAACCTCTAGCCATTTGGAATATGCATCTACTATAATAAGGAAGGTGTGCCCTCTGGTAGGGCCAGCGAAATCAATGTGAATCCTAGACCATGGGCTCCTAGGACATTCCCATTCCTGTATGGGGCAAGAGGTGGAGCAGGCCTGACTACCTGACAGTTGGGACAAGATGCAACCCAGTTTTCAACCATTTTGTCAATACCTGGCCACCCTACATAACTCCTGGCCAATCCGTTCATTCTAACAATTCCCGGATGACCCTCATGTAACATTTCCAAAACCTCTTTTTGTAGTTTTGCAGGAATAACCACCCTGTTACCCCACAAAATACATCCTCTTAATAGAGATAATTCAGTTTGCCTGGACTTAAAAGGTTGGGCAAGTTGAGGTAGATCTTGAAGTGGCCAACCTTTCTTAATCCAGCCTATAATAGGAGCCAATAAAGTGTCTTTGGCAGTCTCTCTGGCAATTTCAGCAGCGTGTACTGGAAGCTTGGCAACAGTTTCTAGAAAAAAGGTGTACATCTCAGGAGCAGGATGCTCGGTGTGTGAAGGAAGTGGGCAGTGACTCAAAGCATCTGCATGCCCAATGTCTTTTCCCGGCCTGTGGATGAGTTTGTATGAATAAGCAGCAAGAAATTCAGTCCATCTCAGCATTCTTGGTGACAGGATCGTGGGTGTTGATTTGTCTCCTGCCACAATGCCTAAAAGAGGTTTGTGATCTGTGACAATAGTAAATGTTCTCCCATATAGATACTCATGGAATTTCTTGACAGCTTCAACAATTGCCAAGGCTTCCTTGTCCAGTTGGCTGTAATTTCTCTCTGCTTTGGTCAAAGTGCGAGAGTAAAATGCAATAGGGGCTTCTCTCCCACTGGGAAACATGTGGCTCAAACCCCCCCCCCACTCCAAAAGGGGATGCATCACAAGTCAGTACAACAGGCAAATTTTCAGAGAACTGTATCAGTACAGAATCAGAAGTGATTTGTCTCTTAATAGTGTTAAAGGCAGCTTATTCTTTCCTGCCCCAGACCCATGCAGACTTTTTGTCTAGTAATCTGTGTAGTGGTTCTGCAATGGTTGCCTTCTGAGGTAGAAACATGTGATAGAAGTTAATGAGTCCCAGGAAAACTTCCAAGTCTGTTTTGCATTTAGGCCTGGGGGCTTCTTTGATTGCCTTAACCTTGGCTTCTGTGGGGTGGATACCATGTTTGTCAATCATATAGCCTAAGAACTCTACTTTGTCAGTTCTAAGTGTGCATTTTTCTTCCTTGACTTTTAACCCCGCTTTCTTGAATCTAGTTAGGACTTCTCTGAGTCTCTCGTGTAACTGAGTGTCATTTTCAGCAGAGATTAACACATCATCAAAGTAAGGTACTACCCCTGGCAGTCCTTGGAGCATCCTTTCCATAAGGCTTTGGAAAATGTCTGGTGCCACGCTTATTCCAAACTGTAACCTTACACATTTGAAAGCACCTCTATGAGTCACAATGGTTTGGGCCTCTGTAGTGGCATCATGAGCTGTTAATTGTTGATATGCCTGGGCCAGATCCAATTTGGCAAAGACTGTACCCTTGCCAAGTGAATGTAGTAAATGATGCACCACTGGAACTGGATATGTGCTCTGTTGAAGCGCATGGTTCAATGTCCCCTTATAGTCTCCACAGATTCTCACTGACCCATCAGTCTTGACTGGTGTGACTATGGGTGTCTCCCATCTGGAGTGGTCAGTGGGCTCTAAAACTCCTTGAGCTACTAGTTTATCTAATTGTGCATCAATTTTTTCCTTTAAGGCAAATGGGACCCTTCTGGGCTTTAAGCGAATTGGTGGCACCTTCGGATCTAGATTGAAAGTGATAGGGGTCCCCATATATTTGCCCAATCTGTCAATGAAGACCTCTGGAAACTCAGACTTCAAGGCCTCCTCCCATTCAGTGTTGCTCACGTGATTGATACCAGTCACCTCGATGCTTAGTTGATTGAACCACTCAAGTCCCAGCAAGCTTGGGCGATCCTTGTCCACGATGGTCAGGGGCAAGCGTTTGGTGTGGCCTTTGAATTTCACGTTGAATTCTCTCGTTCCAACTACTGGAATCTTGTTCCCTTGGTAGTCTTTAAGAGTCAGTGCTTGCTTCTTGAAATGCTTCTTCTGAATGTTTGGGAGTAGTCTGTGAATAGTGTCCCATGACACCATAGATAGATATGAGCCTGAGTCCACTTCCATTGGGCAAGGCCTTCCTTCAATAAGTACCTTGACATGCACTTTTCTGTTATTGATAGAAGATGAATGACCAATAGTTACTGTCTGATGAGTTTCATTCTTCCCCTTTGCTTCTGTGCTGCACCCCATTTTCTCACTGAGATTGTTGGGCTTGAATTCTTTGTCTTTGTTTGCAGGAAATTTCCTTCTGTTGGGTGGAGTTCTGGATGATTTGCAGACTCTTGCTAGGTGTCCTCTTTTTTCACAACGGAGGCAAATGGTGTCTAAAAACTTGCATTCAGTGCGGGGGTGGCTTCCCCCACAACCTCTGCAGTAGATATCTTGCCTTTTCCTATCCAGGTCTTTCTTTTTCCGCTCCATTCTGAGTCTGTAAATTCCCTCTTCCACCTCACTGCAATCTGATTCAGAATCTAGGTCATCACAATGGTTTGTGGTAGACTTTTCCCCATCAGAATGGTTTGTGGCCCTGTTCCTCTTCCTCATGGCTACTGCTGAGGACTTGGTAGCTTCTGCTGAAGAGGCTTCTTCTATGGCTTCTTTTAGCGTGATCTTAGGTTTCATTAATAACTTGCTCTGTAATACCTTGTCTTTAAGGCCTAGAACAAATTGATCACACATGGCCTCTTCTAAACTGTTAAATTCACAAGCACCCCCAATGTCTCTTAAACTTGCCACAAAGTCATTTACGTTTTCGTTTTCCCCCTGATCACAACGGTAAAACTCGTGTCTCTTAATGAGGCATGATACTTGTGGCGCGTAATGGGCTCTTAACAGCTTTTCCAAGTCAGGCCAGTCCATTACCTTCATGTCTGCAGCTCCCGCCAATGCCTTCACCATCTTGAAAACTGCTGGACCGCAGTACGTAAGAAAGACCGCCCTCTTCTGCTTCTCGGAAATGTCAGCTAGATCGTTTCCTTCCAGATACATTTGGAAACGATCTGCATACGACTCCCAGTCTTCTGCCGTCGGATCGAACGGGGCTGGGGGGTGTTCAGCACAGCCATCTCGCTCTTCTTCTGTTCCGTGTTGCCTTCTTCTTCAGGGGAATCCCATCCTCGTCGCCAGTGTTAAGTTTGCATGAAGAGACACGCGGATTGCTTCAAGCTCTTTTGTTTATTAGTGACTACAGCTCAGAACGAACCCGCTTTGGCTGGGCTGCGGCTGCTACTTATAGCCAGCAGCCGCAGTTGACAGCCAATCAGAGTGCAGGGTTTTCCCGTACTTTTTAAACCAATCATTTCTAACATTTTACAAGAACAGTTCAAACTAAACCAATGACTTCAAACCTGCATACATAACAAAACTGAAGACATGATTCAGTGAAATTCAGTTGAAATTATTGATTCAGTTAAAATAATTGATTCAGCTAAAATAAGAAGCAGATTTTAATCACTGCTATCAGACTATCAAATAAATCTACCTTTAAGCTTGCATGGCTGAGCCTAATAACTCTTTTCCAACAGGGGGAAAGAGAAGGTATAGACAATGCTTTCTATTATTATTATATCTGTTTTGTTTTTAGACAAGGGATATCGATGTTATTTGTTTATATAGAATATAATATCATGTGTTATATTCAAACTGCATTATATTAGAACTGTATCTTTGGAATCTGGGGACAATTTTGTCAGAAATTACAAGGGGCTTGTAAATTACAAACTTTCTAAGGACTTTGCAAATATATCACATACTGTATATAGGCTCTTTACTTGCATAGTACAGTATATATTGCTTATCCAGAACTTATCTGATGACATCCACAGGATTTTTTTTTCAATCTACATTTTACTTAGAAGTCACCCACTTCACACTTCATGAATTAGGAGTGTTCACTGACTGTAAGATTCAGTTCTGGCTCCAATTTGATGATCCAGAGAATCACTAACACACTTTAGACTAACTTAGAGGCACAAATCCAAAAGAAGGGAGCAGGTTATGTATGCATGCATGTATGTAAGTACATATGTATGTATTCTCTTGGTGGAATTGGATGGCATCTAAAGATAACAAATGCAGGTGTTACAATGCTCTTAGAGCTTTGGCATTTGAACCTGAAATGGCCTTGATGGTTTACCTGAATTATCAGCTTTGGCTTTTATTGGATAAGGATGGTCTGCTTTGAGCAACCTGTGCCTTGAACATCTGCAGATTGTATAACTGTATATATAGATCTGCCCTTGAAAATTTGTTTTGGGAATTCCAACTAGAACAACACTGCTAGCAGTGTGGTTAGTATGGAGCCTTCCTACATCAATGTTAAGGGAGCTCTAGTGGTTTTCTAGATAATAATATGACCAATGTAAGGAACAAATGCTTACCTTTCCAGTATAAACAGCATTGGAAGATTTTTCTGTCTGTACTTCGAAATCAGAGAGAGCCATACCCACTTCTTCATCTATGGAGATAGATATTTTTCATCTTCAAGAAGGGCTTTTTTTTGCCTTAGAGCCATTAGAGAAACTTCATAGGGAAAGGCTGTCTAATGTCAACTGTGTATGTATGCTCTTTGTTACCATTTTAGGCTAGATGGGCAGCAAACAAGTCTAATAAATAAAAATTCTAAAATCTCTGAGTACTTTGCATTTAATTTTACATTCAACTGTATGGTGGTCAGAAATCTAATTTAAAGAAAATTGGGAATGGTAATTACTGTTACTTGCATTTTGATTTGCAATCTGTTTCTGGTAAGTCTTCAACTGAGAAACTACAATACGTTTCTCAGAGAAGATGGTAAGGGCAAACCTATTAGCAGATAAGAATTACAATTCTATTCTAATTGGATGGCTATTTCAGGAATACACGAGGAGGTATAAGAGATGTTGAACACTGAGTGTCACCTGGCTATTCTATTTAATAGGACAGTGGCTGTATAATTATTACTTTCATTCTGATTCTGTCTGAGGATGAAGACAGAGGCAGAGAAAAAAGTTCTTAAAAACAACCAAGTTTTTAAGTGGGAAAATGGCTTTCAGCATCGTAGCTGTACCATTTGCCAGAGTAAAATAATGCCTTTAGGTAGCAGGTGCCAGGTGGTAATAGCAAAATGTTGAAGAGGTTTGTATATTTGACAGCCTACCTTATGCTAATAAACTAGCTTTCTACCATTAAGCATAACAAAGAATGTTGTCCCATTACTAGCATATATGCATTTGAGTGGCACAAAGAGCCATGGAAAGATATATGCTCTGCATTACAAGACAAGATAGAAACACCTGCACATGGATTAGAGAACAAACGAAAGTACAGTGAAACCTTGAGTCACGAACACTTCTGTCCATGAACAAATCAGGTGATGACCAGAATTTTTGGAAAAGTCTTGCTTCAGGTCATGAACACATCTTCGGGTGGCAACCAAACACAGCCACAGTACCTTTCCCTGCCATGGCAATTTACCCTTCTGCATCATTTTGTGTGGTTCACGCATGCGCAGTCCGTTGTGCTTCGGTCATGACCAAATTGGGTTGCAACATTAGTCCTGGAATGGATAATGGTTGTGACCCGAAGTTCCACTGTATACAATATCATCAAGGGAGTTAAAAGAATTGAAATGGAAATGGGCTGGTCGCATAGTGTTCTGACGCAACCCTGTTACCAGCAAGAAAATCTCAAACAAACGCAGCAACTCAAACCTTCTCAGTTTTAATCTACAAATAACTTCTTTGCAGATAAAAGATGGCTTGCAGCCAATTAGTCCAACCAGAAAAGCCTTGACAGAATTCTTCAGATAAGCCGGAGTCTCCACACACAATGCTGAGTCCTTAGAACATTTTTGCTTTCTGAAAAAGCAAAACACTTTTGAAACCAGGCTTATATTCCCTGGAGGGAGGGGCCATTACATTGCATCCTTACTCCCGAGTCGACTGTGCTGCTCCTGCTGTTCTCTTCATCCTGCGCTCACACGCACTTGGCACAGGCTCCTCAGGAACCTCCTCATCACTGCTGCCAGCCCCCACAATCCATGAAGGCAGCAGTCCACTCCCTGATGGTCCTGGCCCCTCATCAGAGTCATCGTTCTCCTCAGCCATCTGCACCTGCTGCCGGCTAACCACAACACATAGCAAGAAGAACTGATGGCAGGTGGACCATGGAAGTCTTGGAATGGACCCAAAGAGTCCTAAAACAAGATGGATCGACCACATCAGCAAGTATTGTGGGCCCAATTGGCAAAAGGAAGCTCAGGACCATATTGATTGGAAACATGAGGAAGAGGCCTTCATCCTGCAGTGAATAGACAATGGCTAAGATGATGATGATAGCAAGAACAATAGCACTTAGACTTATATACTGCTTCATAGTGCTTCACACCCTGTCTAAGCAGTTTACAGAGTCAGCATATTGCCTCCAACAATCTGGGTCCTCATTTTACCAACCTCAGAAGGATGGAAGGCTGAGTCAACCTTGAGCCTGGTGAGATCCGGACTGCCAAACTGCTGGCAGCTGGTGTTCAGCAGAAGTAGCCTGCAGTACTGCACTCTAACTACTGCGCCACTGCAGATGATGATGATGATGATGACGATGCAGTTGAGTAGGAACAAAGAAGCAAGAACTACATTTCTAAATAAAGGTAAGCATAAAATAAACATAAATATTTACTGTTCATCTGAGTTAAGTACAGAATTCTGGAAACTATCAGAGGAATGCTGTATCCTCATTTACAGCAAGGAGAGGGTTTTTTTTTGAATGAATTAAAATTATTCTTCCAAGATTTTTGGCTGCCTGGGCTAAGTTGCCATGTATGCCATGAATTTTCCTTCTATCTCTTTTATCTATTTCAATTGATGACCCATTAAGCGGTTTCATAATTGAATAAGAAAAGAGGAATATAATTAGAGTTTTGTCTTTCTACTTTTTTGTTGAAAAAAAATGAAAGAAAAAACTGTCAATTTGGAATATTGCCCAACTAATACAGACAATAAGTAATATCAGCACCCCATTCTGAACTTTCAACTTTTGGGAAGAGATTCATATAATCATCTGGAAATATTTCTTGAGCAATAAATATCATAGAAGAGTAGGAATTTATCAATCTTGGCCTTCTTCTAAGACTACAAGTAGAGAACTTCAAAGGTCTGGAATGTGGTATACACTTTAGTTTATCACTATTTTTTTGATATGAGGATAACCTTGCTTTTGACACATTAAAAAAGAAAAAAATATATAAACATTATAAATAAAATAATACCACAGACTATCGTGATCACATAGGCATTTATAACTTGAAGAGGTAGTTACAAAATGTTGGAGCAAGCAAGAGACATCAGAATGGAATCTTCTATTTACTTGGAATTTTGTGATTAGTACATAAATGGGTTTCTAGCAATACAGTAAATTAATTCAGAGAATACTCACAAGGTGGACATAGTATGGAACAGGGAGAGAAAAAGAACTACAGGTAGTCTTCGACTTACAACAGTTCATTTAGTGACTGTTCAAAGTTACAACAGCACTGAAAAAAGTGACTTATGACTGTTTTTCACAGTTACAACCTTTGCCACATCCCCATGACCATGTGATTAAAAATTCAGATGCTTGGCAATTACTTAATATTTATGATGGTTGCAGTGTCCCAGGATCATGTGATCACCTTTTGTGACTTATTGACAAGCAAAGTCAATGAGGAAGCCAGATTCACTTAACAACTGGGTTACTAACTTATCAACTGTAGTGGTTCACCTAACAACTGTGGCAAGAACGGTAGTAAAATGTGGCAAAACTCACTTAACAAATGTCTTACTTAACAAGAAAAATTTTGGGCTCAATTGTCGTCATAAGTTGAGGACTACCTATATTGTATATAAACACACACACAGATGTATGTATGTATGTATGTACGTACGTACGCATGCCTCGGTGGCCCAGTGGTTAGAGTGCAGTACTGCAAACTATTTCTGCTGACAGCCAGTTGCCTGCAATTTGGCAGATTGAATCCCACCAGGTTCAAGGTTGACTCAGCCTTCTATCCTTCTGAGGTGGGTTAAATGAGGACCCAGATTGTTTGGGGGCAACATGCTGACTCTGTAAACCATTTAGAGAAGGCTGTAAAGCACTATAAAGTAGTATATAAATCTAAGTACTATTGCTGTGTATGTATGTATAGTGAATTATTTGCTCAACTTTGCTGCAAAAGCTTCTACCTAAAACCTGAATTCATGAGAATATTTAATCTTACTTTCTTGGAACAGTAAACCTCAAGATCATTTTGTAAAAGGGCAAGATAATAATTATGACTTCAAAAGAGGTAGTTAAATTTTTTAGTTTGCACGACAGAGAAAGGTGGTAAAAAAATCTTTGTTAAAGTGTCAAATAATGTTTTGGGACCAAGATTAAATTCCACCCAATAGTTTTCTTTTTCCCCACAGATTAAGTTCAATTTCTTCTGTAGTTCTAAAGTAATTATCCTACCAGTAATGTTAACAATCCTTTGAGTGTAATGGTTCACTGTAAGTTGTTCATCACAAAATGACAAGGATTTGGTTGACTGCATTGAACGTTCCTTGTAATAAACTTCTTTCCATCCCAATAGGAAAGTGCATCCACTCCAAAATTGTTGTTTTCAACCATGATGTGGCAAACTGGTGAAAATCCAATGCACGTCAGCAAAACTTACTAATTTTGTATTTGACGGTAGATATCATGCCATAACTGTATGTACTATTCATTATTTATTGCACTTATTTAAGTCATTTTATAGGTCGATCCAACTTGCAAATAACAATTTGGGTGGTTTACATATTTATTGATACCCTCCAATAAAATCTTAAAGAGAACAACACTTACATCCAAAGAACCGTGGTGACATAGTGGTTAGAATGCTGCATTGCAGGATAATTCTATTATCCTGCAATGCAGTTGGATCCTGACCGGCTCAAGGTTGACTCAGCCTTCCATCCTTCCAAGGTTGGTAAAATGAGAACCCAGATTGTTGGGGACAATATGCTGATTCTATATACTGCTTAGATAGGGCTGAAAAGCACTGTGAAGCGATACATAAATCTAAGTGCTATTGCTATTGCCTGATTGCTGGTTTTCCTTTGCAAATAACAGCATTTGAAGCACATGGTAGGAAACATCTCTTGGGCAGATCCCTTTTTGCTACTCCAGTGCAAAAGTTCTCTACGTAATATAGGAGGCAGGTTGTTGAAAGGAAAAACAGATGTGACTGATGTTGGAGCAACTAAACTGTAATCTGGGAAGGATTATCTTTGATTTACCTTCTCAAAGGTTTCCTGCCCCACTTCTCTACCAATTTCATTTTTTTTAAATGGTCTATCATTTCCAAAATTCTGGGTCTTGCAGTAGTCACTGCATCTAGGAAGCTAAGTGAGAGGACATAAAGATAAAGCCATCTACTGTTATTTTCTAGCAACTTCCTGGCATTTAAAATAAGCTGCTTTAGAGTCTGTAGGTAGCATGTAGTTGTCAAGACAAATAGCTATAGCCTGTATCAATTTTGGCTAATCCCCTCTTAAAACCATATCAGGTTTTGGTCACCGCCATATCTGATGGCAATAAATTCCACACTGTAACTATATATAGTCTACAGAAATGTTTCCTTTTATCATTCCTGATGCACTTCTGATTTAATCTCAATGTTCTTTGAGTTCTAATCCTGTGCATGAAAGACAGAGATGCCTCTGTCCAGTTCCCCTTTCCAGGCACAATTTTATACATTGCTCCCTAAAGTAGCTTCTTTCAGTTCACGTGATTCATTCACCCTCAGTATTATTTGTCCTCCTACCTCTTAACCTTGCATTTCTCAGTGAGCAGTGAGATACTTTTTCCATCTTCTTTTCACCTGTATTTTGTAAACACAGTAAACAAGAACAAAGAATCTGTTTTTTATTGAACCAGATGATAAAGCCACATGGCTCAGCATTACTAATACTGTTTGAAATCCTGGATAGCTACTATCTGGGGGTCATTTTTTGCCAGGCATACTGAAATATGGAAAAATTGAACCTGGGGCCTTCTGAATGCAAACTTTGTTCTGCTGAAGTTGGACTGTTTCAATAGAATGTGTGTTCATATTCAATGACCTATGACAGACTCCTTGAACAACCACTTGTATGAAATGGTACATGGTTTCCTGCTTCAGCAGAAGGTTGGACTAGAAGACCTCCAAGGTCCCTTCCAACTCTGTTATTCTGTTAATATTCCATAGACACTATGTGAAGGTAGCCAACATCCCAATTGCCTGAAGATGAAGATCAGAATAAGAAATCACAATAAGACTGAAATTACTTTCATTAAAATTGGCCATAATAACAGAATTCTACAAGTCTGATTATGCTTTACCTTCTCCCTCCATTAATACTCATGTAAATTAGGAAGATGTCTAAGCCATTTTTGTAGTCACCCCTTATTATTTGTGTTTATGCCCAAATAAAGCTTTGTTGATAGATCTCTCCTCTCTCCAGCAAGGGGTCCCTCTTTGATGGGCAGTCCAGAAATACGAAATTAAATAAATACATAATGAAAATAAATAGTTATCTGCCTTATTCCATGTATAAAGCCTCAATGAATCTGATGGATCAAATATGGTGAAAGTAATCAACCAACATGATTCTCTTATTCAGTAGGCCTCAGAATGAACTTCCACATTGCCTTCTCTCACAGATAACTAAAGAATACTGGATTTTTGCAGGTCCCCAGGAACTGATTCAGAATCTATTTTATTATTATTCATCACACAGTCAGCCAGATGTTCAGACTGGGTTTGGCATTTTTGTCTACCTATTGAGTCCTTACCAAGGACCTGCGATAGGCAAATCTGGATGTTTGATGGTGTTACAGATATCGTTGCAGGATGGAAGCTGTTCCAAGTAAAGCTGCCTTCTGCAATTGACTGGTGGCAAATTTGTCAATGCCTTTGTTGTTCAAATGGTGCTCCAGTTGTTTTGGACTGCACCCAAGGCATCTATTACTATTGGTACTACCCTTGCTTGCCTTTGCCATAGTTGTTCTATTTCTATTTGTAGGTCTTTGTATTTTGTTATCTTCTCCAGTTCTTTCTCTTCTATTCTGCTGTCTCAAGGCACTGCCACATCAACTATCCAGACTTTTTTGTCTTTCTTATTGACAACTGTTAAGTCCGGGGTGTTATGTGGCAGGTGTCTGTCTGTGTGTCTGGATGATGATGATGATGATGATTTAAGGTAAGGCAAGATACTTCCAAAGCTTTGCTAAAACTTCTCATCTTTCAGGATCCAGAAAATGTATATAAAGCTATAGTGAGCAAATGTATAAGTGGTAAATCTATAGAAGTGTGAAAAAGTTTGTTCTCACAAAATTGGAACATGACAAGATAGAAATGAAAGAGGATGCCCTATCAGAAATTCCACTGACATGCACCTACAGTGAACAAATCATGATAGCTACCATTGTCATCAACCAAATAAACACAGATAACATAGCTGTCAAGGTTCCAAGTAATACATCCCATTCAATAAGAACTCTGAGGCAGGCAGGTTCCTTAAGGGACATTTTATCAGGATGTATCAAATTGACATATTCCTGGTAGAAAACTGGCTGTAAGTTGGCACTGTTTTTTTCCCCCGAATTAAAAGTAAAACTTTATCACTCCCCCCCAGAGGCTCAGTCACATCGTCCAATCAGCATACAGTCCAGTTGCAAGATGACTTCAGTCTTCACCCTGCAGACACCTGCACGAACGTCCTTGATTCCCAGGGGAAATAATTTTATTTAAGCTACAACACCCCAGCTAATTGAGCTGGGGTCGAATTAAGTCAAATTAATAAATAATAAATAAATAATTTCTACACCCCCTTCCCTCCAGGCTGTGTCAGCCCTGAAGCAGTGAGAGAAGAAACCTCCCTAGAAACTACCAAAAAAAAAGAAAAAGAAAACGCCACAGTTCAGCCAACTTCAGCTTTGACAATAGCAGTATTCTTATATTTTGTTGTTAACATTGGATTATGTTGCCTTTAACTTTGACTGCTCCATGAGAATATACCATATCAGCCTTAGTACAAGATATACAGTTAGGAAGTTGGTATTGATGCCTCCATCTAGGGACAGATATCTAAGCAAGCAATTTCTGCCAGATCACGTCTATCCACTTAGTTGCTGCACTGGGATCCCTTTGTAGATTGTTATGTTCAGTGATTGTATGCTAAAGGAAGAAGGCTTAACTTCTGGAGCACAGCTAAAAGCATTGGCAGGGAAATGCTACTCTCACTAATTATTCCACATCAGAGCTAATGGCAGGTTATTCAAAACTTTTTTAAAAATAAGGTAGCAAGAAATTGTGAGATGGACTGGCCAAACCAATAACAATTACTTTCCCCCAGTGATTTTTTTTTCACATTAAGACTCAGCAAGCAAGAATTTGCTGAACCTATGCAATGCATATTCACAAATCAATATACAATTCTATTCATTGCTGAGTCCAAACCAAAAATGACATAGCAGAAAATAAAAGCTATTCTGCTCCATTTTTACTAAGTCGTCTCTTGTTTTGTTGGACTACAATCAAAATCAGCCAAAAAGGATGACTTTATTTTTTTTATTTTCAGGTGCAGTTAGCTCCATTTTCTTCATTATATTATGAACCATTCTGATGATCCAACTTCTTGCAGAGATGGACACCAACAATATGGCCTCTGGCATATTAGAATTGGAGTTTAAAGTCAGGATGTAATTTTTAAGAAGATTTGTGTGACATATTACTATCTTCTTAACATCCATGGAACAACTTCTCTATGCAATGGATTTGCTTGCTCACCTATTCATCCAAAATAAATATTTACAACTAGGTTACAATTGGTCATAATAGCTCTATTAATTTCAGCTGAACCTGCAATGTGTTCAACAAGCCAATCGCATCAACAGTGAAATATAAATGTGTGTTCCTGATTTTTGAGGAAGAGCTAGGACTAGTGGGTGTCACTCAAAGGGTGACTTTGAGAAATTAATGCTCCCAAAGGTATCATTTCAGCTATTCTCACCAATTAGGTATTAAAGATTCACTTTGATAAACAAAAACTAATTATGCCATTACTGGGGGCCCAGTAGGATAGACTAAATTTAGTATGATGGAGGAAGTGTAGTTTGTGGAACCAGTTCTGTTCTGTTGGTTATAAAGTTTGTAGGCTATAGGGTCAGGTAACATAAAACAGAGTCTTAAGGTTTCAGTTTAGGGCTTACATTAGGAGTTTTCAAAATACGAATAAGATTCTGGGCAAATATGTTGGGAAGAATCACATACAAATTTGGCTAGTGTATATAAAGCAGGATTGCAACCAGAGCTCCTGCCTGTTCTTCCTGAGCAAGCCAATATCAAAGACAGAATTTTCTACAGTTGCTGTAAATCTTGATCCAGATAAACAAAGAATGAGAAATCAAAGTGGCTGTCACAGAGATGAAACCAAGTTTTCAGGAATTACAGGAAATGAAGCAAGCTTTCCCTTGTGCTTGTTTATGATTTATTTCCAATGGAAAAAAATTGCATTTGCTATATAGATTAATATATAATTATTGAAAATCAGTTGCCTCTTTCCTGCTCAAGCCTAGCATCAATGAGATCATTCATTTAAATTCATTATTATAGGGCAATCATGGAGTTGAAGAACTCGGATTTATACTAATGAATCATTAACAGCTGATTTCAATAGTTTTACTCAATTTTAGCTGTTTGGAATTGTTTTCTACTATTAGCTGCTTTACTGGGAAGGAAGAACAAATAAGATTTTTTAAAATATCTTATTAAAAATACATTGGAAAAAGTATGGAAAATCTAAGCCTTTCCTGCCCACCTTATCTCTTCACCTCTTCTCAGCCTCCCAGTATTAAATTTGGCTTTAAAGTTACCCAAATTTGCTCATCTCTATTTATTGTAACAAATGATAGTAGGAAAATTGAAATAAAAGTAATAATCTATGCATTATATCGCCATTGTGACTCAGCCTTCCATCCTTCTGAGGTCAGTAAAATGAGGACCCCGATTGTTGGGGGCAATATGCTGACTCTGTAAACTGCTTAGAGAGGGCTGTAAAGCACTGTGAAGTGGTATAGACTCAACTACTGCAACGCTCTCTATTTAGGACTGTCCTTGCATACCATCCGGAGATTGCAGCTGGTGCAAAATGCGGCCGGTGGTGATGAGTTACCGGTTCTCCCATGTTGCCCCCTCCTGCGCGGCCTACATTGGCTGCCGGTTGCGCTCCGGGTGAGATTCAAGGTTTTAGTTTTGACATTCAAAGTCCTACATGGCATGGGTCCTCAATATTTGAGGGAGCGTCTTCTTCCGATATCTAGTACGGCCGCCTGTGCGAGCTCATAGGCAAGGACTCCTCGGGTCCCGCGGTCAATGCCGGCTGGCAACTCCCCCGACGAGCTTTTCGGTCACGGCCCCTGACCTCTGGAATCAACTGCCTTTGGAGCTCTGCCTGGCCCCAATCTCCGCACCTTCCCGTGAACTAAAGACCTGGTTATTTGACCAACCTGGGCTGTGAGCCCTCCCTGGGGGAGGGAGGGTTTTAATGTTTATTGTTTTTACGTCTTATATTTGGGCTTGTCTTTGTTTAATTATTTTTTAAATATTTATTGTATATGTTTTTAGCTGTGAGCCGCCCCAAGTCTTCGGAGATGGGGCGGCATACAAGTTCAAGTATAAATAAATATAAGTCTAAGTGCTATTGCTATTATTCTTGCCCTACACAAATGGAGGCAAACATTTACTTCAAGTCAACCAAACTGCTGAAGAAGAAAAGCATGAATTGGCTGATTATGTAAAAGAGCCAAGAACATGAACTGATGAAAGTTAGAAATTGGAAATGACTGAATGTGCAGGAAACAAAGCATGATTAGTAAAATAATATAATAAAAATTATCATAATGCTGGTAGGGAAAAATATTACACGGTCTATTTCTACAAACGTTCAAGGGGAAGGTGGATAAAGATAAAACCTGCCAGTGGCTTACTGCTGCAATATTAAAAAAAATAATCTAAGACTTAAAAAATAATCTAAGACTCACTCAAGAGCAAGCTATCTGAAATAATGCACTCATAGCCAGAATAATAAATAAATAAATGATTCAAAGTTGGGATTTTACAAAGAAGGAGAAAAAACAGTAGATTATATGCTCAGCTGCTGCAAGTAGATTGCCCAAACAATGACATAATACAGTAGTCAAAATGATTCACTGGAACATCTGTAAAAATTATGATGTCCCAGTAATGCTGGAAACATATAGAGTAGAAGACAAAGAATTGGAGAAGATCACAATGCATCAAAATCTGAAAATCAAATGTCAAAGATTTTGGAATAAACCGGCTATGGTGGTTCCACTAGATGCCATACCAAAAAAATCTTGGCTGTCACTAAGACAATCTGCACACTGACAAAATTTCCATCTGTCAATTGCAAAAGAACACACTGCTTGAAGCCATTTATATATTATGCCAATGCATTATGGCATCCAAGGTTCTTTAAAGAACTCAAATGTTGATAAGGCTAAAGAGCTCACAGTTGTGATTTCACATTGTTGTGTGTACAGTAATAATGTGATGTATATAATACATATCCCAGGTCCTTGAGAAGGACTTGATAGATGGTAAAAGCTAAATTCAGACTAAGCATCTAGTTCACCATGGGTTTAACCATAAATAATAAAATCCACGTAGCCTTAAACATCCATTCCTTCTTTTGGTATTTTATCAATCTCTTCTTTAAATCAATGATTAAAAAAAACACCCTAAAATAAGGAAATGTAGGAGGCACTTATTTTTACATAAAATGGATCAACCATGGCTTTGGAAGAAACAGCCTAAATTCATAACCATGTCTTCCATAAAAGCTCAGCCTGTTTTTGAAAGCTTTCATAGGTCTCTTTTGGGTGGGGTACCAAATTCCAAACACCATTAGATAGTAAGAAAGTTCTGTACCTCTTTGCTGCCACCTGGTGATTTCCATATTTTTGTGATTCAGTTCTGGTGATCCTAAGAGCATGAAAGTAAAATGAACTCTATCTGCCATAGCTTGAGATGCTACTTTTGCTCTCTTGAGGTAGTGGAGCAAGCAAAAAGCAAATGGTGCAAGTGGAACTAGACTTTGTGTTCCATAACAAATAAAATCTAGGCTTCTTTTTCAAAGAGCTGTAAATCGGGGTTGCAATCGGACCAAGGAGAATCAAAGCATCTGCTGGGAACAGCCATCAGTTTCTGCTTCCATACTTCACCATTCAGTGATAACATCAGTATTCCTCAAATCACTTGGTAAATTAAATGTCTCCTGAAAAGCTGGTAAATTAAATGTCTCCTGAAAAGCTGCCCTTCCTGATACACACAGAAATATGGTACTTTAGAGAAAAGAGTCTCTAGAAGGACTCAGGGGATCAGAGATGTTCTCCCAACACCACTCCTAATTTCCAGATACTTATCCGCATTTCAGCAATACATTCTACATTTTCCTTCCACCGTAGATGAGTAGCTTTTCTCCCTATGTGATTTTTCAATCTGCTTTTTCAATCACATGGCCACATTGCCAATTGCCACTCACTGTCTATGGGTGAGGATTAAGCCACTATGACAAGCTCCCTAATACATGCCATCAAACCTCTCCCAAGTAAGTGAACAAAGTGTGACAGTGTTGTGGTTCGCTGGCAGAGGTATCGGACAGTGAGGATGACAGGGAACCAGTCAGGGACTCTGGTGAGGACTTGGACAAGGGTCCTGCATCCAATGCAGGGATGGGGCCAGGACCATCTGAGAGTGGGGTGCTGCCTTCGGAGTCTGGAAACAGCGAAGCGTGTGTGCACAGAGCTGTTAGAAGGCAAGAGCAGCTGAAGCAGAAGGGGTGACTCAGGAGTAAGGCTGGGAGGTGATTGCCCCTCCCATAAGGGATAAAAACCAGACCTCAATGAGGAAAAGCTTTGCGGGAAGCAAAGCAGTTCAGTAATTTCTAAGTCCTTCATGAAGCTCTGTACTCTGGTTGGTTTTTTCTGGGTTTTAGGGTTGGTTTTTGGTAGTCTTAATTGGACTTCTGTTTCTTGGCAGCATTCTACAGCACTGAAAAGCGTGCTCTTATCTGGAGGAACTGTGTATAATGAGTTTTGGCTGGGAATGCAAGTAATTCCCAGCATCACATTAAAATAGGTTTGACTTTTAAATTCAGTTTGTGTTTTATTAAGTTTGATGAAGCCTGGGTCAGAACAGACAGAAAAGCATGTGGGTAGCTGGGTGTTATTCTCTAGGTCCAGAAGAGAGAAATCAATTGGCTGATGTCCAACCTTCTGTCCTGAGACTATCCAAAAACTTTTCAATGGTGCTGTAGATCTCCTGATGCCCAAAACCACCTTACAGGCAGACATTGCTTGCCCCATACCCAATCTCTCCAGCTCGCCTTCATGACCTTCATGACCTTCATGACCAGAAGTCCTTTTAGTCTTCTCAACTCCATCTGTCAACCAACAGTGGAAACACTGTTTTGGTATTTTTAATGCATTTGATCACTTAAAAATAGCTAGGCTCTCTTAAAACTCAATTAATTTGGAAGCCATTAAGGAAACTAAGCAGAAAAATATATCTCTGCCATGCCAAAGTATCAATATAGTAATGCTGTCTGTTCAAGTTCTGAGCCATTAAAATAACAAAGTTGGATTGGCAGTTCATTCAACATTTTCATGGAGACTAGACTTATGCTCTATTTTTCTCATTATTAGAAAAGCACAGCATTGTTATCTAGGGGGTTGTGTGCAAGCATGTATGTTTGTTGTTATTTTGCTTTAGTCTATCTTTCTGGAAACTGTTTCCCATTAGGCAACACTTCTGATCTTTTCAGCTAATAAACTTTCCTTCCCAATCACTCATGGTGGAATTAGAGAGCAGACACATACTGCATGCACCACTTGACAAGTCTTTAATTGCTGCCAGAATATTCCTGGTTAGAACCACATAGCATCCACTAGATAACAGGGTTATTCAGATAAACATGCTCATAAGTTGAATTGTTAAGCACCTTTCCACTTTCTGTAGACTAGAGGACATTTTGCTAACCAGGGGCAAAAGGGCCATGAATGGTTGGCGAGAAAGTTTTCCCCTTTGGATTTTGTGTGAAGAGTTACAGAATAACAGAGTTAGAAGAGACCTTGGAGAATCTACTCCAATCCTCTGCTCAAGCAGGAGGGGCTCTATACCATTCCAGACAAATGGCTGTCCAATTTCTTCTTAAAAACCTTCAGTGATGGAAACACTACAATATATGGAGGCAAGCCATTCCATTGGCGTATTGTTCTCACTGTCAGGAAATTTCTCTTTAGTTCTAGGTTGATTAGTTTCTATCCATTACTTCTTGTCCTGCCCTCAGATGCTTCAGAGAATAGGTCAACCCCCTAGTCTCTATGACAGCCCCTCAAATAGTAGAAGATTACTATCATATCAGCTGTAGTCCTTCTCTTTGTTACACTAGATTTACCCCATTCCCACAACCATTCATCATATGCTTTAGCATCCAATCCCCTAATTATCATTGTTGCTCTTCTCTGCACTCTTTCTCAACATCCTTTTTGATTTAGGACACCATTATTACACTACATTTATTTGTTTGTTTGTTTGTTCATTTATTTATTTAACTACAATGTGTTTCCTACCTCCAGGTGGTACCACCAATTTCTGATTAACATAACCAAAGCAGGCAAATATATATGTTTACTGGTATAATGGTGAAGAGCAAAATTTCTAAACCTTAGCAGCTTATAGTTGTATGGACTTCAATGCCCAGAATAGCAACTTCTCATGCTGGCTGAAGGATTCTGGGATTTGAAGCCCACACACTTTTAACCTGTAAAAGTTGAGAAACACAGCAGTAGAGTGTCTTCTCAAATAGTTACATGCATGTACTAGTAAGTTATCCCCTGATAGCTTGCTCTTTGCTCAATGAGACATTCACCTGAGAAAAGAAGAATCTCTTTGGCATGAGTGTTTGGCTGTTATAGACTGAAATTTACCTAACCTTTTGGGAAGAGCTAGTATAGGAATAGAACTGGATAATGAACTGGATTCAAATGAAAGCCAATCCATGGCACTAAAAGAGTGTTGATGATGTTGTTGTTGTAACATTCATTTCAGGATTGCCCTTTGCTATGTTTCTCTCAATGTATAAATTTAAAACACTAATACTTAGGAAAGGTGAACCCTCCTGATATCCCCAGACTTGCAAATTAACTTATTTAAGGGCATTCCTTTTCAAATAGTCATTAGTCAACATAAACATGCCAACAATTAAACAGAGATCAAGAAGGGGTCAAGAGTCAATACTGATTCCTGATCATGTATAAGCCCCTTGTAAGTCACATTTGGAAAAGGACTGAAAAATAGGAGTTATTTCCAAATCATTCTGTGTCATAGGCCTGAGTCTCAATTTAGGGATATTTATTTTAATATCAGGTATTGATATGGATTCTTCTGGGCTTTATCTCCAATAAAGAGATAAATCAGATTAAAGGGTAGGGATAACTAAAAACAACCACCACAACAAGCCAGTCACAATAACATACTGCCATACTGTCTTTGTTAAGTGAGAAAACAAATTCACAAGCCAACAAACTGGACCTCATGTCCAATTGTCAACCTGTATTGATTTTCCTTTACCTTCCCTAATTGAACTGAAATAGGTTTCTCAGTGGTATATGACAGTAAGCTGTTAGATTAGATAAAAGCAAACTCTTCTTTTGCTGTTAGTTGCTTTTTGAGTAGAAACTGTAGAAATGCCTGGTTAAAGCTTTAGGAAGCCGTATTAGATCTTTTACAATCTGCGTGTCTATCAAGAGGGCAGGGAAGAAACATGACGGGGAGAAATGGATTCAACACTAAGTTTGCTCTTAATGTAGGCTTATAATTTTACTTTACTTTGAACCATGTGCCAACTGAGAACAGCAGCCAGATGAAATCCTGTTTTGTCAGATGTCTTCCTGTCTAGTAACAAGGATGACAAGTTGGTATCATTCTTTACCTTCTCTTTGCTTTGAAAATTATAATTACCTGAGGGCAGAAGCTATGGATAATTAGAATGTATTATTTTGTTGTATCAATACCTGCAAAACGTTTTAGCACAAATCAGAAATAAGTTCCACTGAGATGGCACATTGCAACCATGGAGAACTACTGATTAAACCATTTACACATCACTTCAGTCCTTCTTTGTTTAGCTTCTATTAACAAAGAAGGGGTTGGTTACAATTCAGTTCTTCTCCACATTCTCCTTACAACAACCCTCTAAGATAAGCTCAAGAGCAGGAATGGTAAAAAGCATTGTTTGAAATTTAGCTGTGATGGGGCTCCTGGTTTCTCAACTCACTACAGCTCATAATTAGCCCTAGTGGAATTAGAGTAAAGTAGAGTACAGTACAGTAGAGTATAGAGTGGAGTGTAGAGTAGAATTAGAATTAGAATTAGAATTAATTAGAATTAGAATTATTAGAATTAGAATTAGAATTAGAATTAGAATTAGAATTAGAATTAGAATTAGAATTAGAATAGAAGCTGGAAGGGACCATGGAGGTCTTCTAGTCCAGCCCACTGCTCAAGCCGGACAACCTATACCATTTCATACAAATGGTTATCCAATCTCTTCTTAAAAACTTCCAGTGTTGGAGCATTTATAACGTTTTGGAGGCAAGTTGTTCCTCTGATTAATTGTTCTAACTGTCAGGAAATTTCTCCTTAGTTCTAGGTTGCTTCTCTCCTTGATTAGTATTTATATTACACTTGGCAGTTGGGTCTTTAGTAAGCATATCTATATAGATTTCCTTTCCCAGTGTTTCTATTGCCAAAGCAAAAACAAATAGAAATCCAGTGATGCAGGAAAGAGAGAGAATAAGAGGCGGGGGGATGGGGAGGAAACCTTAATTAATGTAAGTCAAAATGAGCTTCAGATCAATCACGCTTTCTTAGGGGACTGTCATAGAAACAAGAACTCAGAGTTATTTTTATTTTGTACACCAGCTTTCTCTAATCAGAAATGAATAAGTGTTTGCAAATCACGCATCCAGATTTCCCAGCCCAGTGTGTTAAAATAAGTATAATGAAGCTGCAGAAACCAAAATGTAATGAGAAGCTCCATACTATCTGGTAAAATAAACAAATATCATATTCACCATGCTGCTAGTTATTTATTTATTTATTTATTTTGCTTTTCCCGGGGACTTCATTAGTCATTTTGATTTAAATGGGAGACTCAAACCACACTTAGCTATTTCTCATTGAAACCGACAGAATGTAAATGTTGCTGAATTGTTATTATTGCTATGGTTATTATTTCCTACCCGAACAAGCTACCTTTGGATTTTTTTCACCCTATTTTTCACAATGTTTCCTGCAGGATGTCATACCAGACAGTGGTGCATGAAAGAGAAACAAAACATGCCACTTTGTGGGATTGCACTGACTGGGTTTATGTGTTGCACTACACTGCACTTTGCTTAATCAGCAGTGCTCACATGTCCTATTAAATCAAGCGACCTACGTTTTCATGGCTGTGAACTCAGCCTCAGATGCTCCTACTCTGTCACCTGAACCAGTGAACCAATGGCATCCCAGTGCCTGCTGGAAAGATCTCATGCCACACCACAGAGAAGATTGGGTGAACAGAGAAGGGGGAAAGGAGGAAGAGCAGCTGCCAAGGAAGCGATTGGATAAGGGGCTTGATCATAGGATGAGAACATTAGGTGGGGAAATATACCAGACAAGTCCCTTCCTAACTGATGCAAACATGAAGTGTGGGACTGGGAAGGACATTCAGAGTTGCAAGATTCTTTTACTATAGCTGCATAATAAAAATAATCCTGGCCTATCTGGCATTGGCTTCTTAATATGGGGTTGGGCTGACAATGGTGCTCCTCTTCATATCCTTGCCAAATCGACCATTTTCTTCTCTGTCATTTCTACCTTTTTCTTCTATCTATCCTAGGTTCCTATTCACTTCTTTCCTTCTCTGTGCCCCATTTCTTCCTTTCCCTTGCCTTCCCTTGACCTGCCCTTGTCCTGCCTTGCCAAGTACTAAGTGTTGTTGCTATTGCTACTACAAAATAAGAATTAAACCAAAGATTTCTAGATTGCTACTCATGCACCTGTAGCTGCACAATGATGCCCCTCTATTTAATCACAGTATATTGTATTTAGGGATCACTTCCAAACTCTCATTTCTTGAAACAATGTGCAATAGTCAATTCTGGCCTCCATAACTTTTAATGAATGCATTCTCTTCTTTTCCCATCCCTGCCCCTCCTCTCCTCTCCTCTCCCCTCCTCTCCCCTCCCCTCCCCTCCTCTCCTCTCTTCCCTTCCCTTTCCCTCTTCCTGCTTTTTATTTCCAGCCATCATCCAACTGAAAACAGTATTTCACTGTCATTGTCTACTGACACTATGTATTTGAAGCAGGGGACGTGTAGAACCTGCTCTTGCATCTTCCCCCTCCTGTTTTATCCAGTTCTCAGGATGTCTGATTTTGTAAGAGGAGAACTTGGCCCCTTCTGGGAAACCGATAATGTTCTGTAACCACAGGATTAACTCAAACACTTAGTTAGATTCTGTTGTTTCTCAGAGGGGCTGTCCAAGATTTGTCATTCTAACCTGCCCACATTTAGCATTAATGGGATTATAATGATATGAAACAGAAAGAAGCATAGCCTGAAATCACATAAAAGACCTCAGCTCCTAATTCATTCCATCAATACATTCTAATGCATTGTCTTAAAGTATGTTTGCTCAGTGCTGTTGTGGAAAGTGGTGGCAGCAGCAAGAAATGGGGAGAAGCAATGAGACAATTATGAAAAGAGCCTATTTGCAATTATGCCCATGTAGCTTCATGCAAAAAATGCTACAGATTTGAAGGTGCATAGAAAAGCCCACTGATAATCATTTAGAACCACAAAGATGCACGAAAAAAATCAACCTCCCAGCTTTGCAAAGATCCTTTCTCAGACTGCAAGAAGTGGCCATGTTATTAGCATTCTTCCAACAGCTCACTGGATTTTGTTGGATAATTCTGGGTAAGAATAGCTGCAGGAAGCATCCGTGTATACCTAATGACTCCTAGAGAAATAGCAACAGTTGAATCAGCCACATCCACTGAGCCCTGCCACATGCAGGCTGCATTCATTAAAAGTTATGGAGGCCAGAATTAAGCATTGTTTCAAGAAATGAGAGTTGGAAGTGACCCCCAAATAATCCACAATTTACTTGACTAAATAGAGGGTATCATTGTACAGTGACAGGTACATGAGTAGCAATTTAGAAATCTTTGGTTTAATTCTTATTTTGTAGTAGCAATAGCAACAGCACTTAGACTTATATACCACTTCACAGTGTTTTACAGCTCTCTCTAAGTGGTTTGCAGAGTTGGCATATTGCCCCCCAGTGATCTGGGTCCTCATTTTACTGACCTCAGAAGGCTGGAATGCTGAGTCAACCTTGAGCCATTCAGAATCAAATTCCTGGAATGAGCAATGAATTAGCCTGTAGTACTGCATTCTAACCAGAAATTAAGGGTCTTATATTAAGGGTCTTGACCTTGGCCATTACTTTTGGATAGTGGTGATTTGCAAGAGGCTAAATATTGTTCCTATTTACACTGTAAATGACTTGCCTATTGACTGAGCCTGCTACATGCAGCCTCTTCCATCTAGAAATACCATGAAAGACAGTCCCAAGGCATCGGTCTAATGGGACTAGGGAATGAAATTAAGCCTTTCAAGTTCATTGTGCTAAAGTGGACTGAAAAATCAAAGAGGAAGAGTAGCAGTAATGTTAATGGTAAACTACAATCAGAAGTGGAAAATATTTCAATGGCTTCTGGATATTTTGAACAATACTTTGATGCCTAATCTGTGGACAAGAAAGATCTGGGTTGTATTTGATTTATATTAATTCCTTGTTCCAGCATTACAACTATTACCACATTACACTGCTTGGATTTGAAAATTTAGTGACATCAACCCTGGTCACTACTCAGATATAAGGCTTCAAGGAAATATCAGAGTTGTAGAATGTGGCAGTCCAAAGATCATACAGGAAGAAAGCAATTGCAATTAATTTCCATATGGTTAGGAGAGAAAAAATCCACAAAGGAACCAAGAGTTGTAGGAAATGACCAAGTTGTGCCCAAGAATGGGGTCAAATGCATCATTAGTTTGGAGTTGCTATACTCCCACAAGAGACTGAAGACCAGTCCGCATGAATTCCATTGACTCTTATCTAACTGCAGCAACTTCAGCAACTAGATATACAATTAATGAAACTGCACAGTGCCATAACATAGTTAGCACAACATTTGGGTCAAGTCTTACCTCAGCCATTAGTATTCCCACAAGTTTGTGTGCAGCTACTGTTGTGTGGCTCTTCTGTTGTACTGAAAAGTGTACTGGATATTGGAGGCACAAGATCAATTTCATGACTTGATGTGAACTGTTCATGGCAGTTAGGCCAGTGGAATTTCTTACAGATTTCACTAAGGTAGACGTTGTTCTTTCTGACCAATTTTAGAAAGGACTTTCTAATTAACAGAGAGTCTAATTTGCAAGACAAGTCATATTAGGGAATTTGGAAAGGTTTTCAACATTGTGTGTTAATTTATAGCAGATTGGAGTTGTTGAAGCATGGAGGGAATAATAGGAGGAGACAATTTTACAGCTTTTTGTTACCTCTACAACTCTCTGGTGGCCTCCTTGGACTCCAACAGCATGAAGCCCTTGTAATTAGGAGCAATGAAGAAATCACACAAAGATGTGACCTTCACTAGTGCATATAGAGACAATTTGCCCTGCCAACTTCCTCTTTCAGAGTCAGTTGGGAAGTGTTGCACCTATTGAAAAGTATGTCGCCTTGCAGGAAAATTTCTAGACTGATGCAAAATGTTATCTTCAGGAAACTTTCCAATACTTTCCAAGAGTTCCTCAAACAACTATGGAAACCTTTGACATGCAACTCTAAGCAATTATTGCTTATTATCCATATTGCTATCAAAATCTCCATTGTTTGAGAAATCCAGTGCTCTGTTGTTTTGGACTTTAGCTGATTGCCAGTTTCATAGATGAAGCTATTGTCTGCCAGTTTTGTTTACCCACAAAACAGCTGGAAACAGCTATGCAAGTCAAGGAAATCTGGTCACACCCCATTTGGCAACTGATGAAGCCAATTCAAATGTGTAGCAGATACATAAGCAAAAGGGTGCCAAGGTTGTTATGGAAGATTTGGTATGGTTTTCCACTATTTTTAATCTTTCCTTCCATACAAGAAGCTAGACATCCCATCCATAGAAGAAACAAGATTCGAAGTTGACTAGCTTTCCTTTTATAGATCAAATCAGTCCAGCAGCTTTCTATTTGCAAATATCTACCTCAATGAACATGTATTTGATGTTTCACTATTCTTTCATTGTGCAGCATAGGTCTGTCTGTCCCTTGATTCAGTATCATTCCCTCCTCAACAGATGGAAAGAGGACTATGTGTGAAGGGTATTTTCAATTCTAGACACAGGAGAAGGAGGTCAAATATTTGATTCAGTAGAAAGACTTTCCTGACATAGTGCAAACCTGGGAAGTGGCAGAGAAAGCCAGAGAAAATGGCAGAAGAACTGAAATATTCATGAATATCCATCTTCCCAAATTGCTTTTGGACTTACAAGATGATGATCACCAGAAGGACCAAAAAAAATCTGTTTCAACTTCATCTAAATCTTCCATGTCAAACTTGTTCATAGAAGTTGATGAGTTGCCTGGTCTCCATGCATGGGAGAAGAGAATGACTCTGTTGAAGGAAGTGGTGCGATGAAATGTCAGTTTGACTCAGAGAAGGGGGAAGGCAATGGCAGAAAAGATATTTGAGTCATGGGAAAGTTAACCATGAGAAAGTAATTCAAAACAACTCTGTCTCAAGTCTGTTGGGTATTATTGATGAAATACTGAAGACAAGCTTTCAACATTTTGTTACAATACCTTCACTGCCTGGAAGACTCCTAGTCACTTCTGTTGCTTGGCTAGGTCTACCTCCAAGATCTGACCCCCTTCAAGTTTCTACTAACATGTGAACAATGTTAGTGGAGGTGGAAAAGCAATAGCTTAGCAGCAGCTCTTTCCTCATTTATTCTGTTCTTTTCTTTTCCACATATGAAATAAGGTAGATGTAAGTACAGCAGCATTTAATTAAACTAGTTAAAGCTTCCAGCTGTAATTCATTTTACAGATTAGTACTTCCCTTTAGAATAGTACTATATATTGGCTTGACGTAAACTTGGCTTAGAACATCAGTATGTAATTTTTTTCCTGGCCTGACTCACACTTTATTTTTGATTGACATGCATGGAGTCTCAATAGCAAACTGAGCCAGAATAAAAATCTGAATATAATTTCTTTTGATATATGTAAATGGAATAAAAATAAATATAATTAGTAATACTGTAATAGGCCCCTCTATAAATGCAGCAACTGGCTTGGGGAAATGCAACTTAGTAAATCCTCACTACTATTTTAAACCAATTTCTGTGCTTTATATGTGCAGCCTAATGTGCTTCAGAAGACATAGGCTTTTTCAGTTCTTCTACCAGTACTAGAAGTAAGGTGTCTTTGAGTTCCTCAGTTAAGAGGAAGAGGAAGCTGTTTTTCTGCTAGCATGATCTTGGTCAAGTAGAAGAAATGAGGCATATGGCAGCTACCAGTTGAAAGCTGGTAGAATCGAGTAACTCTTTTCATATGGCAGTCATGGTGGTGTCAGAACTTTATAAATGTTTTTTTCTTCAATTGGATAGGTCATAATTTTCCTCCTCTGCACTTTAAAATTACAATTTTGGAAAGTCTTTAAGGAAAGGTCAGAGGCCACATGCATCCCTGATGGTTCAAGCTCTAGTCACTTCCTAGTCACTCGTCACTTCCAGAATCGACTACTGCAATGCTTTCTACATGGGGCTACCCTTGCGGATTACTTGGAGGTTGCAGCTGGTGCAGAATGCAGCCGCGTGGGCTGTGATGGGGGTATCCCAATACTCCCATGTTACACCCCTCCTGCGCGACTTGCATTGGTTGCCAGTTGCCTTCCGGGTTTCCTTCAAGGTGTTGGTAACAACTTATAAAGCCCTAAATGGCTTGGGTCCAGGATATTTGCGGGAACGCCTTCTGCCTGCACCACATTCTGATCGCCCCATGCGCTCCCACAGGAGGGGCCTCCTGGGAATACCGTCGGTCAGGCACTGTCAGCTGGCAGTTCCCAGGGCTAGGGCCTTTTCTGTGGGAGCGCCCGCCCTATGGAATCAGCTTCCTGCGGATCTTCGTTTGGTCCCGGATCTCCGCTCCTTTTGCTGAGACCTGAAGACCTGGCTGTTTCAGCAAGCCGGCCTGGATTGACCATGGGGGGCGGGTGGTTTTATATTATTATTATAATTGTAATTTTAATTGTTTTTAATGCAGTTTTGTAATTTAGACTTGTCTTGTTTAATATCTTTTTATTGTATATATGGGTCTTTTTATATGTTCGCCGCCCTGAGTCCCTCGGGAGAAGGGCGGCATACAAGTCTAATAAAATAATAAAATAATAATAATAATAATAGTCTGGAATATTTCGGATAAGCAATATTTTCTGGTTCTTGGTTTCCTACCACCATTACTTTGGCATGTGTATATTATCAGCAGTTTCAAATCTGTCCCTTAGCTTTAATTCAAATGTGTCGTTATTCAACTGATACCAAAAATAGGACAGATCCTCGGAGATATTTTGAAAAGAACACATGTGACAATGCAATCTGTCTCCACTTCTTAACAAGAGGAAGAATTTAATAGGGATAGTGCTTCTTCCAAAGGAGATGAGAGTACTTTGAACTAAGCAATCTCCTTCTACGTTTAGCCTTTTATAGAATGCTTATAGACTACATGCAGCCTCAGAGATATTCAATGCAGCTCATTGTGGATGCTTTATTTTCAGTGCTCATGTTGCTTCTTCTTGCTGAGATCCTTGTATGCATAGACTATTTAGCTGTGGTAAAGTCACGTTGCCCGGGGTGCACTATGAGGAGGCTAGTCTACATATATACCAGAAATAATTCACTGTACTGGTGTTTTATATTTTGATACACATTTTATATGCTGTTTTTGTCAGGTTTGTTCTGTAGAGCTGTATTCTGTTACACCATAAGAAAGAAAGAAATACATTATGGATATACCTTTTTCTCCCTCCGTACTGCTCCCTAGTTCTTCCATTCCATGTCACAAAAATTGTGCTGGAAAGAAAGATATTCCAGGGAGCATCTGCTTATCCCTGATTGATAGAAGAAGAAAAAAGGAAAACTTTTTCTATTGGTCATTCCAGTTTGAAGAGCATCTAAACTGGCAACTCAATTTTGCAAGTCAGATTTAGCAACTCATATTGCAGAACCAGGATGCCAAAAGAAAAAGAAAAAACTCAGGGGCTACAAGTATGTCAAACAGGTTCCTGACAAACCTAGCAGACAACTTTGTCTCCCAAAAAGTAGAGAAGGGAAATAGAAGATTGGCCATATTGGACTAAATTCTCACTAACAGATATGAAATGATAACAAGTGTTGAAGCTACAGGAACCTTGGGTGGGTGCAATATTGGAATGCAACATTATGCAAGTACAAACAATAGAATAAAGTCAAACTGCAGTTTGGGGCTTTAAGACAGCTAATTTCAATAAACTTTTAGAGAGCTTGGGAAGGGTTCCATGGATGAGAATCCTCAAGGGGAAAACAACCCAAAAAGCTTGGGAAACTTTGAAAAGTGGGGTTATAAAAGCCCAGTCTAGCACAATACCAATGAAGAACAAAAATAACAGCTCTTAAAAGAAACCAACATGGCTAATTAAAGTACTCTCTGATAAATTGAAAGACAAAAAGAGCCTTGGTGGCTCAGGCTGTTAAATGCCTGCTCTTAAGATCCAGCTGTCTACAATTACTGTAGGCTCGAATCCCACCAGGCTCAAGGTTGACTCAGCCTTCCATCCTCTCGGGGTAGGTAAATTGAGGACCCAAGATTGTTGGGGGCAATTAGCTGACCTTGTAAAAAATGCCGCTTAGTAATAAGCAGGCATATACAATGGAATGAAGGCTATTGCTGAGCGCATTGGGTTGTGCTCCAAAAATTGTAAGCCGCCCTGAGTCTTCGGAGAAGGGCGGCATATAAATGTAATTAAAAAAAAAAGGAAAAGTATAAAAAATGGAAAGAGGGGCACATAACTAAGGCAAAATATCAGCAAACAGCCTGAGCCTGAAAAGATGAGGTGAGGAAAGCTAAGGCTCAACATGAACTAAGGCTTGTGACAAAAGTCAAAAATAACAACAACAAAAGTTTCTTTCAACACGTAAAAAAACAAGAAAAAGTCAAGGAAACAATTGGTCCATTAATGGGAGAAAGTGGCAAGAAGGTGACAAGCAACGGGGAGAAAGCAGAACTGTTTAACTTGTTTCTTGCATCTGTCTTTACACAAAAGAGAAAAAAACCAGTCCAACCTATCAAAAACAGTATCATAAAAAACAGATTAGGAATACAAGTTAAAATAGGTAAGACAATGAATAAGAGAGGACCTGTCCATCTTATATGAGTTCAAATCTCCTGGATCAGATGGATTATACCCCAAGGTTCTAAAGGAAATTGCAGATATGATCTGACCACAACCTACTGCTAAGATAGAAAAATGTGAGTTAGACAGCATCTCCACCAGATGGATTCATAACTGAATGACCACTTGCACTCAACATGTAGTCCTCAATGAATCTGCATCTCCATGGAGGGAAGTATGCAGTGGGATACCCCAAGGCTCTGTTTTAGGGCCAGTACTCTTAAACATCTTCATCAATGATGTGGATGAAGGGTAGATGGAATACTTATCAAATTTGCAGACAACACCAAGCCAGCAGCAATAGCCAACAATCCAGAAGATAGGCTTCAGATACAGAAGGTTCTTGACAAACTTAAACATTGAGCATTAAACATGATCTACAAAAATGAAATTCAGTGGTGAAAAGAGTAAGGTTCTACATTTAGGCAAGAAAAACCAAAATGCACAGGTATAGTATAGATGGTACCTGGTTCAATAGTAGTAACTGTGAGAGGGATCTTGGAGTCCTAGTGGACAATCACTTATATACGAGCTAGCAGTGTGCTGCAATTGTCAAAAAAGTCAACACAGTTCTAGGCATTAACAGAGGGATAGAATCAAGAATCAAGATCATGTGAAGTGTTAATACCAGTTTATAATGTCTTGGTAAGATCACACTTGGAATAATGCATCCAGTTTTGGTCACCACGATGTAAAAAAAGACGTTGAGACTAGAAAAAGTGCAGAGAAGAGCAACAAAGATGATTAGGGTACTGGAAACACAAAACACAAAGAATGGTTGCTGGGTCTAATGAAAAAAAGGACTAGGATGACATGATAGCAGAATTCCAATATTTGAGGGGCTGCCACAAAGAAGAGGGAGCCAAGCTGTTCTCCAAAGCACCTGAAAGCAGGACAAGAAGCAATGGGTGGAAACTGATCAAGGAGAGAAGCAACTTAGAACTAAGAATAAATTTCCTGACAGTTAAGAACAATTAATCAGTGGAATAACTTTCCTCCAGAAGCAGTGGATACTTCAACACTGGAAGTTTTTAAGAATAGAGTGGGCAACCATTAGTCTAAAATAGTATAGGGTTTCCTGTCTGAGCAGGGGATTGGACTAGAAGACCTCCAAGGTCCCTTCCAACTCTGTTTTTCTATTATTTTGTTATTCTACCAACATTCTTACTATAGCTCTCAAATCCCCTCCAGAGGATATAAAGACAGAAATGTGGACCTTTTCTTTAAATGGGCAGGAGGTCTTAAGGCACAAAATGAATACCTTAAGCCTTGGAGTTGCTAAAGGAACAATTCCTCTGCTTAAGAAGCCTGATGCCCAAACTGATCCTAGTTCTACCCGCTTTCAGAGAATAGTTGTCAGACACGAAAGATCAGGTCCACACATGAAGGTCCAATTAAACTGATTTATTGCTAAACAGTCTATGCCCAAGAATCTTCTCAACTAATGCTTGACACCTGATTGTATTAGGTAAGGGTCAGTGGAATTTAAGGGAGGTTGGATTTAGTTTGCTTGTGGCTATGTAGGAATTCTAGGATGATCCCTCTTTTACATCCACCCCCAAGTTTTGCCACTCTTTCTCCTACAATAGCCTTTAACATGCTACCCTGCTGCAGCTTTCAGGCCAATGAAAGTCCTGCCATCCTGAGGCAGAAGGAGTGTTTAAATAAGGATATAAAACACAAATCATTATATAATTTTACATTTATTATATTTTATCATATTAAATTTACAAGACAGTGATATTAAAAGAAATTATATTGGATTAATGTATCTGGACTGTTGCAAAGGTATGCAGTAATGAGATGCCGAAGACTTTCACTCTTTCCTTCAGTGTATTGGTCACTCAGGCTTTTTCTGTCCAGATGTGACAGTTATTGTTTTTCAGCTTTGGAATTTGACATCAACAGGCTGCCTGTTCTCTGTTCCTGTCATTCAAAATGTCACTTGCAGATTTTAGGCTTGTTGCAGTAATTAAACTGTACCAGAACAAAAAACACTCTTAAATTTAGTTATTGCAGAAAGAGAACAAAAATAATAGATCATATCTGACTGCCTCATTGCTTTGTTTTTCTCAAATGTGATCAAACTGGGGGACAATGGAGGGTAGAAAGGGAAGAATCAGGAGGAAAGGGAACTTCAATTAAAAACAACATGCTAGGATCTCCAAAGACATTAACATTGGTTTCGTTCCAGGGTTCTGACTAGTGGCAAAAAAGTTAGAGGCATAATTAGTCTGCTTTTCGGAATGAGGTGGGCAGCATATAAATAAATAAAATAAATAATAAAATCAAATAAAAGTTGCACAGATATAGTGTTCTTCTAGTGCAGGGGTGTAATAAAATCAAATAAAAGTTGCACAGATATAGTGTTCTTCTAGTGCAGGGGTGTCAAACTCAAGGCCCGTGGGCCAGATTCGGCCTGTGGGATGCTTAGATCTGGCTCATGGGGTTGCCCTGGAAACAGCAAAAAACTGGCCTGTGGTGCCTCTGCCAGCAAAAATGGAGCTCAGGAGTGCATGGCCCTCCCGAGCTCTGTTTTCACGGGCAGAGGGTTGCAGGAGGCCGTCACAGCCAAAAACAGAGCTCAGGAGCCCATTTTCCACTGGCAGAGTGTGTGAGTCACATTGAGCTCTGGCCACACCCACCCTGGCCACGTCCAGCCCACCTGCCACTCAAGTTCAAACACTGATGCAGTCCTCAATGAAATTGAGTTTGACACCCCTGGTTCTAGTGCGGAACTGTAAGGATCAGAAATGTACATCAGAATGAAATGTATTCCCTCCAAGAGTTATAGGGGTTGATGGGCAGCTGTTGTGCTATTCATTTCATTGTCATTTTAGCAGCTCTGAAGCTTTATAAATATAAATACAGGAAAGGCAGAGGAGGCAATTGCTTTAACAGTCCACAGGCACAGGCACACTCAGATATCCTTTGATGCACATTCAGAGACCTCCAGAAGGGGAAGAAACCAAGTCAAGATGCCATCCATGCTTCACAATTGACCCCTTCCCCCTTTTGTACAAATGTTGCTCCTGTCACTATGACAGCTGCTTAGCACTGTCTGCCATCCTGTCATATGACACACCCACACATCCAGACATACTGATTGTTCTTCTGTTCCCTATATACGTAGCTTGGGAGAATATCAAATAACACTTTTTTCCCCACAGAGAAGAACAAGAAGAAATAAATGTGGGCTGCTATGCTGGCAGAAAGAGGAGGAATAATCCTTTATTTCATGGGAAATAGCCCTGGCTTTGGATGATTGCAAAAGTCTGCAGACTGAAGTAATGAGATGTTAAAGACTTCCAATCTTTGCTTCAGTGCATTGGTCGTTCAGGCTTCTGCTGTTCAGATGTGACAGCCATTGTCACAGGAATACTTTTATAATGGCTTGTTTGTTTTTCTGCATTAAATTAATTATTAGAAGTTCCTGGAGTCTTGTCTGCCTGTTAAGTGATTTCAGTCCAGCTTTGTTAGTAAGAAATCCAATAAATGAGATTTCAATATAAAATTAATTAGTAATTGATTGATTGGTTGATTACATTCAAATTATTGTTGCATTTATTTTTTATTGTTTGCTCTGCCAGGATACCTGACACAACAGCTGCCCATCAACCCCAGTAACACTTGGAGGGAATTGATTTATGCTACTTCATCTGAAAAAGTCCTGTTGGAAGATTTAGCTCATGATATCTTCAGCTGGCTTTTATGACTTTTAATTGAAGGCTGGAAACATCCAGAAACCTGGAGAGATGAATGTCCAAAGAGAGGCAAGACATTCACACCATAATTTAACCACCTTGTTAACTGCACTCGGCTTAGGAAAATTTCACAGATACTTTATTCACATTTGAACAATCTTCCCAGAGTTTTCAAGAGTACTGTTGTATTTCTCTCATTCTTCCCTTCTCAAAATGAAACATATCTCCTTTTTTCTGGTCTACTAATGCCCTTCCTTTCATGTCTTTTATCCGTTCCAGTTTTTCTGAATCTTGAACAGTAATGCTATATCCTGGACACAATACTCAAAATCTGACTTGATTGATACAGAAAAAAATGGTTTTCCTTCTACCACTTAATTCAGTACATTAGGGTTAGGGTTAGGGTTGATATATATTAATATATGTAATGGTGAAGAGCACAAGATCTAGAATTCAAACTTGTGATACCTCATCAATAGTAATAAGATTATTAAGAAATATTCTTAAAGTCTTTCAACCTGAACAGGAATGGAGAAAGCTTCTTATATTTAAGTTAGAGTAGTGATCCATCTACTACAGCATGAATAGCCAACCTGATACTGTTATGTATGCAGGTTTAAAGTCATTGGTTTAGTTTGAACTGTTCTTGTAAAATGTAAGAAATGATTGGTTTAAAAAGTGCGGGAAAACCCTGCAATCTGATTGGCTGGCAACTGCGGCTGCTGGCTATAAGTAGCATCCGCAGCCTAGCCAAAGGGGTTCGTTCTGAGCTGTAGTCACTAATAAACAAAGAGCTTGAAGCACTCTGCGTCTGTCTCTTCATGCAAACTTAACAGATACTTTTCCTTTCATTAATCCCACCAAAATTCTCTTTTTCTTAATCTTATTAATATGGATAATCCATACCTAAAAATATGTTTCTTTTTTCATAACAACAATCCTGTCTTTTTTTATCTAATGGGAAAATCATAAAGAATGTCTTATCTAAGGCTAATTAAGACAAAGAAGCTTTCATAAATGCTCATAGTTACTAGTTATAAAATATTAATTTATCCAATTTGTAATGGTTGGTGTTTATGAATAGTAAATCATTCCTCTCTTCTCTTCCATTATAAAAACTTTATTCTTAAAAAAGAACTTGAGTTGACATTCCATTCTGCATCTGTGTATTCTACATCCAGGCCATTTTTGTAAGTGTGCATACAATTATTTATGTTATCCTGTTATTGTTAATTAAGCAGTTCTTGGTTACTGTAAAACCACATGAACTACAAAATTAGCTGCCTTCGAAGGTGGTAAATGCAAATATTCTCACAAATAGCTATGAACAACATGAATAGACTTTTTGAGCATTCATTTTTTTCCCTAAACATTTTCTCTTTTGAGTCAACAATCTTGATTATTTCCTGCAAATTATTAATCTAATTGTTGCCTACCTCTATGCCTAAAGAAAAATGCAATCACTGAAAGGAATTATTTCATGAAGAAGGCTTAATATTTCCAAATAAAACTGAGGAAGATTTCTGGATAAAACTCTGAACAGGTCTTGCTAATCCATGTGGAACAGAAGTAGGCAATCTAGATGTATTTTAGAACCTGAAAATGTGTAGAAAATATAAAGAACTTGAGTTGACATCAGTTGCCAGAATTCCCTGGCTAGCATACTGGTGAGGGAATACTGGAAGTTGAAATCCAAATGTCATCAAGTTACTAAGGTTGAGAAACACTGTTTTAAACTACAATTTAGAACAGAAGTAGGCAACCATTGAGATATTTTACAGTACAGTTCCCATTATCTCTTACAATGATTCACACTGAGTGTAATAAGGTCACAATATGAAATATTGAAAGGTATCAAATTGCCTGTACATGATGTAGTAATTATTGAATCAGATGAACCAATATCTGACTTATGTATAATGTAGTTATCTGCATTTTTGCTCAGATCTAAAACCTTTTGTTGCTGCTGATTTCACTTGTTTGAAGAAGGGTGAGAGACTGAAACTTCTAGGCAACTCTTTTATATGGTTAGTGCAAGGCAGCAATCCCAAGGCAGTGAAATCAAATTCTATTTGCCAAATTTAGGATATATTAGTAGCTGAATGAGTGTATAAAGAGGTGTCTTTCAAAGCCCGGATAACTAATCTAATATAATTTAACTCTGTAAGTATAATGATGCTAATGCAAGGAAGTAAAAGGGAGAAGAAAGCAAATAGTCAAATAACAAAATGAATAAATTAGGTGGCTAAAGAAGGCTTCCTGAAAATATTGGAGCAAAGTAGTCAAATTTCAGAATAATGTTCTTACGTTCTTATTGAACACCTTTCATATGCACTGTCTCTGATGTATTCTTAGCATCACCTGGCATGACAAAGTTCCAAATAGCGCAGTCTTGGAACGTGCTGGAATTTCTAGCATGTATATATTATTGAAACAGTGATGTCTATGCTGGCTTGGGCATGTCATGAGGATGACTAATGGGCAGACTCCGAAAGACCTCCTATATGGAGAATTAGTGCAAGAAAAGCTCCCTAGAGGGAGATCACAACTGCAATATAAGGATAGCTGCAAGAGGGCTGTAAAGGCCTTGGGAATGGACATTAACAGCTGGGAAACCTTGACCTCTGATCGTTCAGCTTGGAGGCTAAAGAGCCAACATGGCCTTCTCCAATTCGAAGAGACACTCATTCAGCAGGCTGAGGCAAAGAGGCAGTCCCGGAACCAGCAAAATCTGGGGGCTGGACAGGGGACAGACTGTATCTGTCCTCAGTGTGGAAGGGATTACCACTCTCAAATTGGCCTTTTTAGCCACACTGGATGCTCTTTTAGGACCTCTTTTTGGAGCATGATACCATAGTCTTTTGAGACTGAAGCATGCCAATAATTTCTTATGGACTCCATTGTAAAATGTTTCCAAAAACAAAGTGGTCATCTCAATTCAGAGCTGATTTACAATTGTGGCTATCTTTTTGATCAATTATAAATTCAGTGGTCACTATGGTATAATTGTGTAATACATCTCTACCAAGCCAACTCTTTCTGAGTTAGTGTTTCTTTTAAAAGTTCTCCAGATGGTCATGACACATATAGTGTCACAAGTTGATTTTGGACATTAAACTAAATCAACTGATCAGAAGTAGAAGGAACCCTAGATAATTATTTATGAGGACAAGTCCCATCATGTCCAGATGGTACATTTAGGAGTGCAATCTTAGAATGCATCTTATGCATGGTTATGCATGTCTGCCTAGAATACTATGAGTAAGAGCAACTAAGTTTCGTGAGGCTTATTCTCAGCGAAGGGTATATTGCTTGCACTGCAGATCTGTAAGTCTTACATAATTGAGATGGAGGTCTGAAAATTGTATTTGATAACAGTAGTTATCTGGGCCAAACAAAAGAAACAGAGATATCAAGGCAAAAATGTTGGAGCTGAGTGTGTCTGCCCGTGTGTTTAATCTTAAATGTATTCCTTTTATTCCCCACCTCCTGTCAATTTCTTCTCTGCAAATGCATAACTATGAATAGAATTCACCAATTAAGATGGGAGATTCTTCAAAGTCTTTCATCAAGTTCTCATTTAGCTCCTTCTGTTTGTCTCAGCTTTCTGTTTCACTCCTTTTCATTTCACTTGCAATTACCAGCACGAATCTTATTTATATGTTTAATTCACTTTATGATTACAGGTATCTTCTAGCACTCTCTGGCAATTATCAGCAGGGGGGATGTGAATGGCATCTGTAATGAGATCTGTCCTCTATCTTCACAGCCAACAGTCTGATATTCTCCTTTAGAAGATGAAGAAGAAGAAGAAGAAGAAGAAGAAGAAGAAGAAGAAGAAGAGGAAGAGGAAGAGGAAGAGGAAGAGGAAGAGGAAGAGGAAGAGGAAGAGGAAGAGGAGGAGGAGGAGGAGGAGGAGGAGGAGGAGGGGGAGGGGGAGGGGGGGGAGGAGGTGGTGTAGTTAGTGGTCTTCAAGGGTTTGAGATACCCCTGAATAATTATTGCTATGCATCAGGAGCCATCAATGGGTCTCAGTATTACTCTAGGTGGGTCACAGAGTCTCTTCATTCTTCCATCCCTTGCTTCCAGACAGACGATGAGGCAAGAATTGTAAGGACTTAAAAGAAATTAAACAGTTGCTATTTGATGTGGACAATGATAACAACAACCTGTGATTTGTTGAAATAAAGGTCTGTCTCACAAAATTAAGCGATGTTTCTTTTGGTAGCAATTCTTTTATATTCCAGTTCTTGCTGCAATTGTCAGGTGTGAGAAACCAAGCCAACACATGTTGAGTTCAAACTAGCTACTTTAGAAGTAGAATAACAGAGTTGGAAGGGACCTTGGAGGTCTTCTAGTCTAACGCCCTGCCTAGGCAGGAAACCCTACACCACTTCAGACAAATGGTTAACCAACATCTTTTTAAAAACTTCCAGTGTTGGAGCATTCATAACATCTGGAGGCAAGTTGTTCCACTGATTAATTGTTCTAACTGTCAGGAAACTTCTCCTTAGTTCTAGGTTGCTTCTCTCCTTGATTAGTTTCCACCCATTTCTTCTTGTCCTGCCCTCAGGTGCTTTGGAGAATAGCTTGACTCTCTCTTCTTTGTGGCAGCCCCTGAGATATTGGAACACTGCTATCATGTCTCCCCTAGTCCTTCTTTTCATTAAACTAGACATACCCAGTTCCTGCAACCGTTCTTCATATGTTTTATGCCTATTCTCTGCCTATTTCACAGAAATTCACCCAGGCTGGCAACTTTCACCTGGGAGTGATCAGATAAGGCTCTAAAGCAGTGGTTCTCAACCTGTGATCCATGAACTCGTGGGGGGGGGCTGCAATATCTTCAGAGGAAGTTCATGAAGTGTTACAGAAATATTATGATTTAAATCTTGAGTTAAGTCTTGGGGGGTGTCCGTGGCCATGGTATATGCCCACAAAAGGTATTTAAAAGGAGTCTGGGGTGAACAAAAGGTTGAGAACCAATGTTCTGAGGCATTCGGAGGTGGTCAGACTTAGCCCTCTTGTGTTTATATAGTGAGTTCAGGCTGATTCTCATTTGAGTCTTCCTCCCAACCAGGATGGTTGTATTCCAACAGTCATTTTGTGAATGTTAATTTTAGTCTTCCTTCAAGACAGAGCTTTCTCTACTGTCTCTACTCACCAACTTCCTTCAAAGAACTTTAAAAGGCTAGTGGGACAATATATTTACTTTTGCAGAGCCATGTAAACTCATATTCAGCAGGACTCTTCTTTTCAAATACTTGATAATTTCATGAATACATACAGAAAGTAAATAGATAAATATTGTCACACCTAGAATTACTTATATAACATCATAGAGTTGTTTTGTTTGGATGAAAATGTATTTTCTATTCCATGCTTACCCATAAAAAGAAATTTTAGGAGATAATATTGATTAGAAAAGAGGAACCTAAGGAGTATATTTTGCAGAAATGTTTTGTGTCAGCTGTGTTCCATTAGATTTTTAAAAAAATCTTAAATATCTCATGTTCCACTGAAAACAAAACTGGAATATTCCAGTCATAGGAAAGGAGCTTAAGACTAGATGTGGCTGTCTTGCATTTTAACTTAGGGCTCCAAGATTTGGTGTTATGCTGATTGCTATCCACCCAGCCAAAAACAGAAAAACAGCCAGGGGCATGACTTTCAAAACATTATCATATTTCCCGTAAGTAAAAATGGGAATGCATATCTGGTCTCAAGAACAGAAAAACCTAGCTATTGATAATGCTTTCTGCTCATTCTTCCTCTCTCTCTCTCTCTCTCTCCCCCTCCCCTCTCTCTCAAAAAAAGACAAATTCTTTTCATTTTTTAACAAGTCTGTACATCATTTAGCCAACTTCCATACAAAACAAACTCTAACTAATTTCAATCAATACAATGTATCTCCCATATTGTTATTTTTAATGGAAGGAAGGAAGGAAGGAAGGAAGGAAGGAAGGAAGGAAGGAAGGAAGGAAGGAAGGAAGGAAGGAACAATTATACTTTTTTCCTGATGTTTTTACAGAGGGCTGATTGCTGGCTGAAATGCCTATTGGTGTTTCAGAATTGCATGAAGAACATTAATGTTACAACAAGAAATGAGTATGCAGCAGGGACATGTATATGAAAGTTTAACAAATCAGCCAAATTTTGGCTCTTGTTCCTTTTTTTTTTTGCCTGCCAGTAGTGATAAAATATGTCCACAATGTTTTTGCCCAATGGAAGATAAATTTGCACAGGCTGATTAATCAACAATGCAGCCACATGAATACTGCATAGATATATTATGTAGAATTCACTGAAGAAAACTTTGTTGTGATTGAGACTGCTGAAGTAAGTGGCAAAAAGCTTTTGGCAGGCAAAAAGAAATGAGAGCCATCATCTTTATACAAACGTAAGAGGGCTGGCAACAATAAATGCAGATGAAGAAGGTAGAATATTGATGGTGGAAGTAATAATAAACCACAAACAGGTGCTTTCAACAGCATGAGAAAATATGCGTAGGAGATTTTAATGCAATTACAGATGTAAAGCTTGACTACAGAAGCAGTAAAACAAACAAAAACGCAAGGAAAACTTTACCAAAAGACTTTCTTTAAATTGGCGGATGAAGTGAGCATTCAAGACATATGGAGTGAAAGAAATCCCAAGAAAAACAAGATACATACTATTCAAATAGACATCAATCTTGGTCAAGAATAGATATGGAATGGATATTATCAGAATTAAGTAGAAATGTAGAAGAAATTGTAATAGAATTGAATATATGGGCAGACCACAACCCAGTTAGGATCAAATGAAAAAGACAGAAGAAGAAAGTGAGATGGATGTTGAATCAATCTATACTAAAAGACAAAGAATTCATACAAATAGCAGAAAAAGAAATGACATTCTTCTTCAAAGAAAGTAGAAAGGAAGAGACCTCACTACAAAATGTATGGGATACAGCTAAGGCATACTTTCGAGGATTAGCTATAACTTATACAGCAAGGAAAAATAAGGAAAAGAAACAACATCAAAAAAACACTGAGGGGAGAGTATAATAGATTAGAACTGGAATTACAGAAAAAGCCACAAGAAAAGAATCTCAAAAATCAAATGGAAATAATAAATCACAAACTGAGTTTACTCGAAAAAGAGTTGGCATGGAAAATTAAGAGTATAAAACAAAACTTCTTTGAAAACACTAATAAATCAGAAAGATGATTGGCATATACCTTAAAAAAGAAAAAAGAAAAAAACTGATACAAAGTTTGATAGATGAGAAAGGTACACTACAGCATCAAAACAACAACAACAAAATAATAATAATTCAGAATTACTATGAAAACTTATATGACCAAGAGGAAATATCAGGGGACAAAATAAAATGATACCTGGAAGAGGCAAGGTTGCCTAAAGTCCTGGAAGCAATAAGGTTTACATTAAATGAAAGGATAAGCATGTTTGAATTAACAGAGGCCATTAAGAGACAGAAGAAGAATAAAACACCAGGACCAGATGGCTTACCTGCAGAATTTTATATACAATTACAAGATACCTTGGGTCCGTCACTGCTGGAAGTTTACAATGAAGTCCTATTAAAAGCTAAGATACCAGAGGTGGTATCCAGCAGGTTCTGACTAGTTCTGGAGAATTGGTAGCAGAAATTTTGAGTAGTTCAGAGGACTGGCAAATACCACCTCTCACTGGCCCCATCCCCATCTATTCTCTGCCTGAGTCCCAGCTGATTGGCTGGGTCTTCTTTTGTTGCCCTGCACAGGAGAATGGAGCTGGAATGCACATTAGTGGGGTGGGGAGGGAATGGGATTTTTCAGTAACCTTCCCCTGCCATGTCCACCAAGCCACGCCCACCAAGCCATGCTCACAGAACAGGTAGTAAAAAAAATTGAATCCCACCACTGTAAGAAACCAAAATCCTGGATGAAAGCAAAAATTATCCTTATACCAAAAGAAGATGCAGACCTATCACAGATGAAAAATTATAGACCTATCTCACTTTTAAAGGTGGACTACAAAATGTACACATCAGTAATAGCTGAAAGATTGAAGAGATTCCTGAACAAATTTATACATTTAGACCAAAATGGATTTTTGCCTAACAGAAAAATTAAAAAAAACTTGGGAATAATTTTGAACACATTTGAATATTATGAAGCACATCCCAGAAACCAAATGGCAATGTTCTTTTTAGATGCACAGAAAGTTTTTGATAATGTAAATTGGCGATTCATGACACTGCAGCTAAAATATGTGGAATTTGAGGAAAATTTTATCAACATGATTAAGGCAATATACACTAAGCAGATGGCAAAAGTGTTTGTAAATGGGGACATAACAGAGAACATTAATATTTTAAAAATTCACAAGGCAAGGATGCCCATTGTCCCCTTTACTATTTATTTTGACTCTTGAAGTGCTAAATAGAAATATCTGCCAAGATATAGAAATAAAAGGCATGGAGATAAAAAAAGGAAAATACAAATTACAAGCTTTCACAGATGATTTGGTTTTTATTATAGAGGACTTACAAGAAACAAGACCCAAATTAATAAAGAAAACAGAAGATTATGGTGATGTGGCAGGACTGAAAATAAATAAAGAGAAAACTAAAATTTTAGTCAAAACTTTACAACAGAAAAAAGATTTAATGGAAAAGGTAGACGTTCAAATAGTAAAAAAAGTAAAATATTTAGGAATTTACCTTTCAGTGAGATGTGTAACCATAAAAGAAGATTATTATTTAAAATTAATACAGCAAATTAAATTGGATTTGGAAAAACATGCAACTATCACTATTAGGAAGAATAACCAACATCAAAATGAATACTTATTCTAAACAATTCCAATAAAGCTGGAAAAGAAATACTTTGAGGAATTAAACAGAACAGTATCAAAATTTATTTGCAAGATAGAAAGACAAGAATAAGTCTGAAATTACTACAAGACTCTACTAATAGAGGAGGCTTTGGGTTGCCAAACTGGGAATTATACTACCAGGCAGCTGCTCTTACTTGGTTAAAAGAATGGATAACTCTGAGAGATAGATGACTATTAACATTGGAGGGACATGATATGTAACTGGGATAGCATGCCTTCCTATGGTATGGGAAAAATAAAACACACAAATATTTTCAAGGACATTATATTAGAAATGCTTTGTTTTCAGTATGGGCAAAAATCAAGGAGAAACAATATTTGAAAATACCCGTCTGGCTCTCCATGATGGAGGCACTGACATACGCAAATGTGATGGATATGGGAAAAATTGTAAGATATAAAGATATTTTGAATGAGAAGGAGGAATTGAAAAACAAGCAGGAATTGAATAGACAAGGGATAGATTTAACATGGTGGCCATATGTACAAATATCTAGGTATCAAAAAGATGCTAAAATATAAGGTTTCATAAAGAACCAACAGAACTGGATCAAATTTTAATAGGATTAGAGGAGAAACTAATTTAAAAATTCTATAATTATGTATTAAGTATTAGAATGGAAAAAAAGCAAGTAAAGGAAACCATGATAGCATGGACCAGAAACTTTGGGCACTCTATAGAATTGGATAAAAGTTGTGAGACAGAAACTATAAACTAACAATGTCCACTGCATATAAAGAAAATTTATACAAAATGTTTTATAGATGGCACTTCCCTCCAGCAAGATTAGCCAGGATGTTTAAAGATATGTCCACCAAGTGTTGGTGGTACAACCAGATCCTGGATTTGTACTACCACATGTTGTCCAAAAGCAAAAAAAAAATTGGACAAAAATACACACCTGGATAGAAAAAATAATAAAGGAACATATAGATCTAAAACTGGAAATAGTTCTGTTGGGCATTATACCAGAAAAATACAGTAAAAGGAATGTGTATTTAATAGTACATGTGTTAACAGCAGCCAGAACTGTGTTTGCACAACATTGGAAGGGCAAGGAGATCCCTACAGAAGAGAAGATAAAAAAAATCTTAGAATGTGCAGAAATGAATAAACTAACACTTGAAATTAAAGAAAAGACACTTAATATTTTGAGATATAGGATTTTTTTCTATTGATGGTTAAATAAGAGAAACAGAAGTTAAAACTTTTAAAATTACAAGAGAAAGATTAATTTTATCATTATGGTTGATTACTGAAGCTATTATTAATTCTAATTAGTATTAATAATTAATATGTATTAATATTATGAAGGAAAAGCACTGGTACTATAAGATTATTATTAGAGAATATCATCACTATTATAATACTGAGTATTGTTCAAAGGAATTGTAACCAGACAACACACTGTCTATATGGATATTGAATATGTTGCTCTTTCTATTTATAATAAAAATAATAATAGTATTAAGAAAAAGAGTGCTGGCAACATATCATTTTTTTCAGTCTAAACCAATCTAATACAGAAACAAATGCTCATAAGTTTGTATGTCTGTTTGTGTATGCGTGTGTACATGTGCATGCACCTTTGAACTATGGTGGCAAGTGGCTAGAATGCAGTATTGCAGGCTAATTCTGCCGATTGCCAACAGCTCGATTCTCACCGGGTCAAAGTTGACTCAGCCTTTCATCCTTCTGAGGTTGGTAAAATGAGGACCCACATTGTTGGGGGCAATATGCTGACTCTGTAAACCACTTAGAGGGGGCTGGAAAGCACTGCAAAGTGGTATATAACTCTCCTGACAACTACCTGGACAAGTCCCTGAACTTTTCAAGGCAATATTTCAGAAGTGGTTTGCCTCTTTCCTAGGCTAAGAGAGTGAGTGGTCTAAGGTCACTCAGCTGGCTTATGCCTAAGATGGGACTACAATATTCGTCTCATGGTTCCTTCTCTGGTGCCTTAACCACTACACTAAACTAGCTTTCTGTTTGCATGACCTAACTGCAAAACAAAATACAGTGCAATATTCATGAAGTTTCCCCATCCAAAAACATGATTTTTCCTATTGCACCATTAAAAACTGAGAAGCAGTTTGGTCTAGTAATTAAGGCACTGGGCTAGAAAGCAAAAGACCATGAGTTCTATTCCCACCTTAGGCATGAAAGCCAGCTGGGTGACTTTGATCCAGTCACTCTCTCTCAGCCCAACTTGATGCCAGGCTTTGAATACCATGTCACCAATGGACAATCCTGAATAGGATTCACACCATACATGGTGTCCGCCAAGACTCTCTGTATAAATGGGTGTAGTATCCTCCCCTCAGGGTGACATCAAACTGTAGATTACCTCATGACCAACTGTAAGCTGAGAGCATATATGATTCCAGTATCTGATCAGCCTGGTCATGTCCTACAATTGTTTTGATATAAAAAGAGTTTGGAATCACCAGGTGATGAAATACTGAGCTTCTAGTGAATTTTTGGAAGAATAGGAATTCCACAGAATTTCATCTAAAGTAAAATATTTGAAGTTGATCTGAAGGTCCTTGTATAAATGAAATGTTGGAATAATTTGGAGTTTCCTAGTACCAAATGTCCACAGAAAGTTGTTACATTTCTACCTCTCAGACATAATGAACAGAATCTGGTGAAAGTTAGTTACAACAAAATCTTATTTTAATCAAATTTGTTAGAATTAAATCCCAATTTGTAGGACTGAACTTCATCAAAAGTTCAAAACATATAGCTGAGATGACGAGAATATTATTTGGCTGCAGGGTATCCAAGGGAGGGTGGGAGGGAAGGAGGAAGGAAGAAAGGAAGGAAGGAAGGAAGGAAGGAAGGAAGGAAGGAAGGAAGGAAGGAAGGAAGGAAAGAAACATTAGTAATATAATATAAAAGAGTAAAAGAAATATTGTTATTTATTCATCAACTTTCTAGGCTGACTGATTCCAGCTTATTTAAAAAATAAAACTTAGGATTTGAATAAATCTAAAATGGTCAATTTTGTTTTGTTGTTTTGTGGTAGCAATTAATTTAATAAATACTAGTCACACATACACAAATACTAGTCACACATATACATGATTGAGGAATTCTGGGAGTTGAAGTCCACAAGTCTTAAAGTTGCCAAGTTTGGAGACCTCTGATCTACACCATAACAGGTCTATCACTTTGCTGCTGGTCATCATCATCATCTTCTCTTTCCCTCCATCTTTCCCAGCATTTCAGCCTTTTCAAGAAAGCTGGGCTTCACATACAGGTATGATGTCCAAAGTTGGACAATTTGTGCCTGGTGATTTGTACCTTAAGTGAGAACTGTGGATTGATTTCTTCAATAGAGTAAAATGAAAGAAAATATTTTAAATTAACTTCAATGTGTGGCTAGAGATACTGGGTCAAAACCCAGCATCTGTAACCACACATGAACATTTCACCAAGCTGATATTTGGCAATTTCAAAAGTACTTGTTCGTGAGTCTGTGATGCATTGTGGAAATTGTTATTTCCCTACCACCTGCAAAATGCAATTCTATGAAATGCTGCTTCAGAGGAGTGAGATGTTGTCTGATTGGAAAAGGATAGATTGCAAAGACGGAAGATGCAGGGCTGTTTTTCCTTTTACTCCTCTGTTGCCGCCCTCTGCATTTATTAACTTGCAAAATAACAACCCACAGTTTAAGTTATTTGCTCCTCTACATTCCCACCCCCTTTCCAACTCCATTACTGCACACAGAGCTCCCTGAGGCTTGCATTTAATTGTTTGGACTTCTCCCCATCTACCTCCACCCCCTGCTTCTTTGCCAGATATTTTTTGGTTGTTGTTATTGGGATTATTTATATGTCAGAGAAACCATGGAGTTATTAATGTGCCCTGTTTTCATAGGAAATGTTATTCTAAAAAGATGCAGCCCCATATTTCCAATAGCTCTTCAATTTATTTATTTAATTGTAATTCTTTTTTCTGGTGAATGCTCAGTTGGGTGCTTTCTGGTACAAGAGAATTTCTGGACTTAATTCTGATTTAATGAATGCAGTCTGTCAATAAAACTGTGTATGAGGATGGGAGGAAATGCAAAATAAAAATAAGCCTGCTAGAGGCTGAGCAACTGCTAGATACCACAAATAAGGTTGGGCTACTCTGGAATGTTAGTCCTTTGAAATAGACCAAATCAGGAAACAAACACCACAAGAAATCACTAGAATGCCATTTTCTTGTTATAAGCTATAATAACAGAATCTTGAACGCCTAATAGAGTTTCTCTTTCCCTCCCCCTTATACCCAAGAGACTCAAGGTAAGCCAATCTTGAGTTTCTTCCTCACCCCCTCCTATCTTTCTATGCTAAGCTAATGTATTTCTAAAAGTGGCTGCATGTTTTCTTCACAGCTACCTCTGTATTCATCTAGAAAGGAATTGAATTGGACTCCCTATAATTCCTTGATACTGAGTTTCTTTTTAATGCATTGGTATGTTGTTAGCATTAGAAAAAAAATGCTTTGAAATGTGCCTTACTTGAAATCATTAATTGCTTTTGCTAATGAAAAGCTGATGAACCTTTCATGATTAACCTTTCTTTGTGGATCTATTTGTTGTCTTTCACCCTATTGTAATCCCGTTAACTTTTTTATGCTTGTCTGTTTGTATCTGGAATCCTTCTGGATTGAAGTAGGGATAAACAATGTGAATGAATCAATCAAGTAATCAATGGGTAATTAATGCAAGAATCTGGACAATGTTTTCCAAGATTTGGCTCAGGGTTGTTCATTTGTCCCTTTCAATGGGACATAGTCAGTTATATGCCCCATGGTTAGTTATGACACATTAATGATACCTGCTCTTTTTCCCCCTTTTTTTCAGCTTGAAAAGTATATGAAAACCCAAACAAAAATGTATAAGTTTGTGAAAACTAAATAAGGTCAAAAAGGATCAATAGTTGTTGCCATAGTTTTATTATCTCATAAAAGTGAAATAGAACAGATGTATTAGTGAATGCACATGGAGCTAACTAGGTCAAGAAAGCTAAATGTTCATGAATGTTGCCATTGTTATTTTTGTATTTCTGAACTCCATAATATGTCTAGATTTAAACCCTGGAGATCTCATGAACTGAACAGGTCAAGTAAGAAAGTGAAGAGATAAATCAAAAGTATAAACCAAGATTTTTATTTCATTTTTTTTTAGAGAAGCCCGCATGGAAAAGGAAACTGCTAAACCAATCAACATTCAAAGATATAATTAGAAAAGCAGTATGAAACTTCAAGAATAAGGACATCACAATTACAGGAACAAGATTTGTGACTGATTTTTCCAGTTTTGATTCCACATTAGCTAAAAGCATTTGTAACCAAGGTCTCTGAGAGCCCTCTTCCATTCAATCTGATTTCAGATGAATTTTCTGTTGGATACTGTATGGATCTGCTGAAGGATAAGAGACACTCCTGAAATTTGGACAGCAAGTGATGTTAAGTGTTCATAAGGTATCTGAAGATCTAAGCCAGGAATAAATGAGTGATAACTGGAGTTAGGATATATGTCACAACTATAAATAGCAATACATTCAATTACCAAGGATAGAAAACTTGTGATAGTTGAATTCCATAATAAGCTTGTATGAAACCCTGTTTTAAAAAGTATCTATTTACCTCTCCTCCATTCCAGTTTATTGTTTTTCAAATTGTTACAGTATATCTGAATTTTCATATTTTTCATTGTGACTTTTCATACTCTACACTTGCCTATCAACAGGTATCCATTTCCATTCTTGAAGAGTTAAAGAGTCTTCTAGAATCCTTTAGATAGAAGAGGCTTGCAATTTGCTTGGCTCTTTACGACTAGGTAAAGACTTCTTGAGTGTCCCCTTATAATTAAGCTAGATTCTGACAAGATCTGGAAGCTTTGACTTGTTCTCATCAACTCTTTGAGGTGTGATAATTTCTGTTCACACATTGTTTACCAATCCAGATCATCTATATCTGTCTGATTCTTAGCAAATAATCTCCTTTCTACATTTGAAGAACATTGGGGAGATCCAGAAATTTTATATAAAATAAGATTCAGGCTCTTTTTTTTTCTTGAGAAAAGATTTACTCTTACAATAAAGAGAAATTATTAAATGGATTTATGACCATTTGTCTAAAGAAGTCCACAAAATAATAGGCTGGATCAAAATGACAATTGCTTTGGTCCAGAGCTTACATTCCTCATTGTTGCTTTCATTTTTTGTTCTGAATTGAACAAATGTTTGATGAATATAGAAATAAAAAAAGTTATGTGTAAAAACAAAGAAAATCACTTCAGGCTTAATCCTATTACCAGTGGGAATATTTGTTATATTCCAAGCAGTGACAAGTTTCTTAAGTAAGCAATCAAGAAAATAATTATGTAGCATTACAGAAAAACTCAGAAGTAGAGTGAAAATTATTTAAGGCTGTGAAAACAAAATAACCTGTTCCTTTTTTCCTGTTGAAACATCATTTCCAAAATGTTATGAAACAAGAATCTGCCTCACTCAGCAATGCTTTCTGTCAGGGCCCAAAGAATAACTTCCCCAGACTTGTAGTCTCAAGATGCATTTTGACAACAGTTTTGAAACATTTTGGGCTATCATTTGAGAATTCTGGAAACTGCATTTTGCAGAACAATTCTCCATATAGTTAAATCAGATTTGTATACACTGCAACCTACACTTCCATCATTTCAAACCAATTTAGCCATTAATCAGGACTTGCTCTACTCCACGGGTATCAAACTCAATTTTATTGAGGGCCACATCACAATTGTGTTTGACCTTGTGGGGGGATGGGGGTGAAGTGGAAGTGGCCAGGGTGGGTGTGACCAGCTTGACATCAACCATGTTGGGGGGACTGGTGGTGGCCTGAGGGCTCTGCTAGTGAAAATGAGCTCTCAAGCTCTGTTTTCAGCTGCGCTGGCCTCCTGCAACCCTCTGCCAGTGAAAACAGAGTTATGTTTTTGCTGGCAGAGGCACCGTGGACAAGTCCTTTTCTGTTTCTAGGATGGCCCCGTTTCTAGGCCAGATCTAAGCCCCCCCCCTAGCCAGATCAGCCCGCAGGCCTTGAGTCTGACACTCCTGCTCTACTCTGTTGGCTTTAAGGTATTGAAATGAAGAATGAGAACATTTCTTGTCTTTTCCGTTCTTTTTCCACGCTCCTCACTCTTTCCTATTTCCTAAAATGTGAGAAACTGCCTTTTGATCTGGTCTTAAATATGTTCTAGGAATAGGGATAAAATGGAATATGGAGTGTTCTCTTAATCTCTAGTTCTTCTTCCCATAGCCTCTTCTATCTTACATTTACTTGTCTGCACTCCTACTGTGCTGCCTATGACTGTAATTTCCCATCCTTGAAATTACTAGAAGGGGGGATATAAGGAAGTTTAAAATGGATAAAGTGGACAGTTATTTTGAAAGGTTTTTTTTTCATGAAAGTGCTTTTCAACAAACTGAAATTAAATTAGACAAATTAACTGGACCTTTGTAGGAATTCATTTTTGCATTATAATATCATAATGAATGATATGGTTGAATGATATTCAATAATGGTTGAATGATTAGAAAATCATAATTATATCATAATAGCCTATAACCAGAAAAGCAGCAAGAGTGAAGAACAGGATTATTAAAGTGACCTGCAGAGGGAAGAATTATACCAGACTTATATTTCAGAAAATGTTTCAGTAACTTGGCAAAGATAAGGGAATTTCCAAAAAAAAAAAATTGAAAGAAGAATTGAAAGAGAGCCCAATGGAGATATCAGAAAAGACTACAAAAAAACACCAAGAAGTGCAACAGGAAACTAAAAGGAGTGATACTGAACTATGCATTGCAAGCATTGACTTTTCTAAATTTTTAGTTTGATTATGGACTGCAAATGCTTAATGCGAAATATAAATGGAACAAATGCTCCTCAAAAGACGAGGAAAATATTTGAAAAAAATTAAAACAAGTAATTTGCCTACAAGAGATACTTGTAGCGGGTTGGTTGGCTGTGTTGTTGGCTGTGTTGTCGCTTCTTGATTGGTTGATGGAATTAGTGTTTGCTGATTGGTTGGCTGTGTTGTTGGCTGTGTTGTTGCTTCTTGATTGGTTGGTGGAGTTGATGTTTGCTGATTGGTTGGCTTTTTCATAAGAGCCTGTGTGGCTGAGGTAGTGGCTGTGTGTCCTTCAGCCTTTTGTGTTGTAGCTACCTGGTTGTGGGCTGTGTGATGACCTTCTGAGTTTTATTGTTGTGATATCCTGGGTCTTGTGCCGTTATCTCCTGGGTTCCTGGGTTCTCTGTGTTGCAACCTCCTGAGATTTTGTGTTGTAATCTCCTGAGTTCCATGATGTAGTATCCTGGGTGGAAGGCTGTGATGTGACATTCCAGGCCTTGGTTTGGCTCCAAGTTTGAGGTCTGGCTGTGTGTTTATAGCGTGTGTCAGTTTGCTTAGTTTGGGGGTCGGAGGGGGGTGTAGCAGCTGTAGTTGCAGCTATGGTCTGGTTTCTGGATGGTGGTTGCCTTTTGTCTGTGGGGTGGGCTTGGGTTTGAGTCTGGTGAGGGAGATTGGTGGTGGCATCATGTGTTATTTTGGGTCCGGTGTTGGTTTTCGTGGCTGGGACTTGTTTGTTGATTAGGCTAGTTTCCAGATGTCTGGTAGGCGGAAGTATCATCCCGTTTATTTATGTTATGGGTGTTTCTCTATTTTGATGGCTTCCTAATTATTCTCTTGTTGAAGTGTTCAGTGTTGGAGATAAGTTTGGATCCCTCAAAATCAATTTCATGTCCTGTGGCTTTAAGGTGCTGGAAAAGGGAGGAAGTTTTTTCTTCTTTTCTGACTGTGTTCTTGTGTTCTGTGATGCAAGCATTTATTCTCCTGTTGGTTTGTCCAATGTATGTGGCTGGGCAAATTTTGCATGGTATTTCATAAACTCCTTGGTTTTCTAGCTGCATCTTGTCTTTGGGGTTTCTTAAGATGTTGTCTATTTTTGGTCAGTGCCAAAGGCTGTCCTGATATTGTGTTTGTGGAGAATTTTGCTGATTTTATCTGTGGTGCCTTTGATGTAAGGTAGGAAGGTGATGCCATTGTCCTGTTCTGTGTCTTGGTTTTTGGGGGGAGTCTCCCTTAGGATTAGGTTGGTGATTGTGCTTCTTTGGAATCCATTGGACATTAATACGTTAGTGAGGGTGTGTAATTCTGTTCTCAAGTGATCTTTGTCAGCTAGGCGTTTGGTTCTGGAGATGAGGGTCTTGGCTACGGAGTTGATCTGTGCAGGGTGGTGATGGGATTGTGCATTTAAGTAGCGGTTGGTATGTGTCTTCTTCTGGTAGATGTGTGTGTGTGTGTGTGTGTGTGTGTGTGTGTGTGTGTGTATATATATATATATATATATATATATATATATATATATATATATTTGACTTGTATGCCGCCCCCTCTCCAAAAAGGACTCGGGGAGGCTCACAGATAAAAAGGGAACAATAAATTAAGTTAACTAAAATAGAATTAGATTGCAGCAAGCCAAATTAACTAAAAACCCATTAATAAATTCAAAATTAAAAACAAAAGACCTTCAGCTTCAGGGTGATGGGATTAAGAAGAATGGGACATGACCTTTCAGAACATAATAGGATTAACCTGTTGTGGCCCTCCAGCTGCCAGCGTAGCTGGTGGTAGAATTGGATGATGAGGAGGTTGGGAAAGAACCTGGGCCAATTCTGGAGTCTGGGAAAGGCTCTGATGGATGTTCTGTGTCAGAAGCAGAGATAGAGCCAGGGCCGTCCGACATTTCCCAGCCACCAGAGAGGCAGCTGCCTCCAGAGGTTGATATGAGTGAGGAGGAAGAACACTTGGGGCCTGTTTCAGATATATGTATGCACAGAGCTGTTAGGAGAGAGGAACAACGGAAGTCAGGGAGTCGACTTGGGAAACAAAGCACATGTGGATGCTGAGGGGAATAAATAGAAGGAAAGTGGTTATCAGAGGAGACAACAGTTTGTCTTTCTGAAGATTTTGCTTATTGTGTTTCGTGTCACAGAGACTGCTTGCCAGAACTTAATTTGCAGCCTTTCAGCTGGGAGCTCATGGCCTTGCAATTATCACAAGGAACTGATAAGATCTGTTGCTGCCCTTAACTCTTTGAAGGACTATTGCCTGGACTTTTCGGTGGGTGAATACAGTTAATTCACAAGAGATAAATAAAGGGGGTGGGTTTCATGACAAGGAATCTGTTTCTTGCTTCTGCTAAGGCTGGGTCAGAACATAACCCACTACCATTTAGCAGAAGACATAGAGCTCACTACATTGCACAATCTCCTAAGTACATTTCAGACATTGTACAATCCCACTAGCAGCATTTCTGAAACTTATAAAAATCCATGTCATCAACTCCATTTTGTCAGCTGACCCAGGACTGCTGTTGGTTCTATTCATCATTTAACTTTCTGTCCAATCAGCCTCCATGCTGTTTCCAGTATCTTTCTCCCAGCTTGGAACTGAACCAGATGGATTTTCCTTCCCACAATGGAAAGAGTGGGTGTTGCTGAGAACTAAAAAGTTTCTGGAGAAGAACATGACCTGAGATTTGGGTGGCATGGATATTTGTAGTACAATAAAGACAGATCTATCATGTTGAAAATATGGAATAAATACAAATGCAGGTCATGATGGAAAACACCTTTTGGGTATCAGCATAAGAAACATTTTATAAATGAGAAATAATAGGCAAACACAAATGGCTAACTTATTGTGAGATAGTAGATTTTTGTTGAGGGGAATGTAAAATAAAATCAAGAGAAGACCTTGTGGCAGTGAGATATAATTGTCAATAGTTCTCTTATTTACAATTATTAAAAAGATATAAAGCAGACAAAATAATTTATGGTTTTGTACATTGTAAGATTGAGTGTGAAACAGAATTATGTACAAATGTAGAATATATAATTGCTGAACAATCTTTATTGAAATTTGAAATAGAAGTGAAAAATGTATGATTCAGTGGGCTAAAATGGTTATGAATTAGTTATTTATTGCAAAAAAATCAAATACAGTCAAAATGAATAAAATAAGACATGAGTCATTTTAAAGAGAGATACATAAACATATTTCAATAAATGATTACAAACATATGCAGCATTAAGTATAATAATTATTTGATATGATAACATTAAAAGTTTAAAGATATTACATCTCTCTTTAGTTAATAAAACTACATTTGTGTAAGATAAAATGCTTCCTTTTATAAGGTCTTCAGATGTTAACCCTATAATGTTCTTCAGACTGGACAGAACATATAAAGCATCTTTTTAGACTGAGATTGATTAACTAGAGATCAGTGATGCAATTCAAATTTCCATCACAGTTCTTTGGGACTGAATCTGCTGCTCAGTTCCTTTCTTTTAATGACTGTGTAATAGTGTAACCACAGTAAAGCCCTTTGGGGAAATTTAAATATGTGCTCAGATTCTTCTCGCACTAAAGTAACTAGTAAAAGAATAATTAAAAGAGTCTCTAAGTTAAAGAAAAAACACAAACAAAACTGTGAGTTTAAATAAACAACAACACAACAACAAAAGCCACATAGGAGAATGAAATGAAAATGTGATAAGGTTAGATAGGTAAGTCCCAAATGGTATTTAAATCAGAAGCATTGATGGTGGAGCGGAGAGGGTAGTCTTTTGTGAAAGTTTCTTAGCATCAAATTAGGAACTCCTGTAAACATCTTCATTAGAAAGGCAATTCCCTCATTAATATGTAGATTAATGTTTTTTTCTTGTCAGCTCAAATCCTAACAAATTTAGCTCTCCCCAGTATATTAGAATGTCAAAAATTGCTTTGTTGGGCCCAGTGACTAGTGTAAGATTGAACTACTGTTTCAAAAATTGCAGGTATACTAAAACTAACTAAAACTGAAAAGGGAATCGATAAGTTTATGGAACTCATGTTAGGGAACCAAAGCTCTTCACCTATAATAATCTATATACTACTAATATATATATACTATATATAAAATTCTCATTCTCATGACCTCTACTAGGGTGAAACCATGTGTCATGGGGTAGCAATTTTTGAACTCAAGGTATCTCAAATTTGCTAATTTATAGAATGCATCCAAAATCCAGAACCTATGACTCCCAAGGAAGTGAAATTGTGAAAGAAAATTGTGGCTGCTTCAATGCTGCTGGCTGCTGTGCTGCTGCTACAGTCATGTAGACTTGAACATTGGGCACAAAATGAAATTCAGTGGTGAAAAAAGAAAGGTTCTATATTTAGGTAAGAAAAACAAAATGCACAGGTACAGTATATGTGGTACCTCGCTCAATAGTAGTAACTGTGAGAGGGTTCTTGTGGACAACCATTTAAACATGAACAATCTAGTGGACAATCATTTAAATATGAGCCAGCTGTTGCCCCAGCCCAGCTCCACTGTACATGTGCATGTGCCTTCTGCTGGCCAGCTGGTTTTCGGGTCTCTGCCACACATGCACAGGGAGGTGCATGTGAGGGGGCACTCACATTGCATTTTGTGGGTTTGTGTGCCCCGTTTTGGGCCTGGAAGGTCTCCTGCACCAACCTGGGAGCAACCTGGGAGCAAAAAATGGGTGAGGTGGGTGGGGTGCATGCACAGGGGGCACTCACATTGTATTTTGGGGTTGTGCGTGCACGTGCTCTTTGGACACTCGGCACCAAAAAGGTTGTCCATCACTGGTATAGGGTTTCCTGCCTAAGCAGGGACTAAAAGACCTCCAAGGTCCCTTCCAACTGTGTTATTCTATTCTATTCTAAATGTGATCTTCATTTTCAATGTTTTGTGACAGTTTCCCAGCCAATCTGGCAAACCCTTGCTCTCCCCCCCCGCCCCCAGCAGTAAGTAATCGACTCATTCTGTGCCTCTAAAAGAAGCAACAATTTCTTTAGCGCTGGATATTTTTGTTGCTTTATATACCCCTTTTCTGCACATGTACCTATATCCCATTTTGTTCAGGAACTTAAGGCTCATGCATAATGTTCCATCTTCCTATATTTCTTCACAACAACCCTGTGAAATAGGTTGGGATGAAACTCACCAAGTGAGTTGGTATAGCTACAGATGGAGTAGAAACTGGATCCATCTGGTATCAGTCAACTATATTAGTCACTATAACATAATCCTTATCCATCCTGTTTTATTTTACACTGGATGAGGGTGAAGATGATGATTTTAGAAACATTAGAAAGGACATCATCCTGTCTTCAATATTTGTTGGTGGACCAAGTTATATGATGGAACAATGTCAAGATGCCACGATGTATATACAGAAGTATGGCAATGGTTCATTTTTCATAACAATGACATAAAATATAAATTGGTTAAAATATGACAGCATCTTTTTTTCTGACTCAGCAGTCAAATGATTAGCAAAAATTAATAGCAAGAATGAATACTCATTCAAGCAACTTGAATGAGTGTTCAATGTTCATTAGTTGCTGGATCAAAGAAAGAATACTACACCTTCAATGATGTCAGTTAATGCTACTCATTTTCCAATAGCATTTCTTCATTTGGTTGAACTCTCTGGCTTGCCATGACATAAACTGGAATTGAAGATCCCATCATTTTAATGAGCAACTTGGATCTTCCCAGGCTTTGCAAAGGAATGAGGATGATCATGGAAGAACTCCACAAGAATCTCATTGTAGCAAACATAAACATTTGTATATTAAAGGATGACAATGTCATAATTCCAAGAATTATGCTCAAGTTATCAGAAGATGAAACTGTCCCTCTTCAGCAGACAGAATTCTCAGCACATTCTCCATGGTTTGTTTTTATGCTTTATGTATAGTGAGAGCAAAGCATAACAGATTTATCTGGAGAAACTGATATTCCAGCATTGGTAGCTGTATGTCACTTTAAGCAAAGAAAATAAGTGAAAATGCTAGAATAATCTTAAAGAAAGGCAGATCACCCACAAATGTTGTCATGTTAAATGAAAAGCATCTATATTTGCCTTGCTCTGCATTTTTCTCTTTAATAAAATGATATTTTGTCCTTTCATTTTAAAACCCAAACAATAACAATCCACCCAGGATCATTCTGTGTCTCTGTTAGGTTAGAAAATATCTCCAAAAGGATATCCTAATGGATCACAACTCCTCTAGGTAAAAATATAATTGTGGTGATACATTTATGATGGACAATATACATAACTCAGCCCAGCATTGCAAACAGATACTTAACTTACATGGTTCACATTGCATTATCAACATAAATGTGTTTTGTTGTTTGCATTCATACTGTGGATACCCTTGACTGATGCATATGAAGACTGGTCAACCTAAACCAGAAGCTTGTCCACCCCAAAGATAAAACACCCAGACATAAACTGAGCAATGTGGCATATGCAGTACAATGCAGCGAGCCATGTGCAGATATGGGGAAACAAAACAACCACTTCATAAGTGCATGGCACAACATAGGAGAACAAACACATCAGGACTAGTTTCAGCAGTCAATCTGCATTTAAAAGATACAGGCCTCTCTTTTGAAGACAGCAAAGTCCACATTTTGGACAGACAGGACCTCTGGTTTGAAAGAGAGGTCAAAGAAGCTTTCTATGTCAAAATTTAACAGAGGGAGGGGGATACGACATCATCTATCTCCAATCTACAACACAGTCATTTCAATAGTTCCAAGAAGGCTCCATACCCATTTTTGCCACACAGGTGATCCTGATGACACACATAAATCTCCAGGTACCTCATTAAAAGAATGCAAATGACCAGGTGTCTGCAAGGAGTATATATCCTTCCATTCCCCACCATCCAGTCAGAACTGAAGAAGCTTCTTGGATGAGAAGTGAAATGCCTTCAAAGAAAAAACAGAAAGTCCAGTTGCCTCTTGAAAAAGCACCTTTGGGACAACCATGGCCAGGATGATTGAGAATCTCCAAGACAGTCAATCTAAAGGGGAATTTATGCAGCCAGGTACAGTTTATGTCAGCTCTTTGAAGTACTCCAGAGGAGAAGTACCAATCATGAGTAATAACACTAACTTTATTGTAAGTATATAATAACAGAATCTTATAAATCTCTCCTCCCCTCCCCTCTCCTCTGAACTAAGAAGGATATTATCTGAAACATTTCTTCCACCCCACCCCTCCTATGCATTCATATTTCATTTATAATGCCAAAATGAGTTTATGGCTATGGCTCTTTCTCCTGTTTACCAAGGCCATTCCCACATACAATTACAGTTTATTCTGCATAGACAACTACCAAAGATCATGGGAGGGGGAGGCAGAATGTACATAAGGCTTTTCTTTCCATAGTCATCAACCCACTAGGTCATGGGTGTCAAACTAGATTTCATTGAGGGCCACATCAGGGTTGTGTTTGACCTTGGGGTGGCGAGGGAGCATGGCCAGAGTGGGAGTGGCCAGCTCAACATCATTCATGTCGGTGGCACCTGTGGTGGCCTGACTGCTCTGCCAGCGAAAACGGGCTCCCGAGCTCTGTTTTTGGCTGTGATGGCCTCCTGCAACCCTCTGCCAGCGAATATCAAGATCGGGAGGGCCACATGCAGCCCTCCCAAGCTCCATTTTCACTGGCAGAGGCACCGTGGGCCGATCCTTCACTGTTTCCAGGGGGGCCCAGTGGGCCAGATTTAAGCACCCTGCTGGATCTGGGTCCTGGGCCTCGAACTTGACACCCCTGCACTTGGTGATGGCATTTAAGCAAACAACTGACAAGAATGCATCAACGATGCCTTATTGTAACTTCCCGCATATTTATAAACATACCATGAAATTATTTTTATCACATTTTTTTTTAAAAAACTCAAAACATCTCGATAACGTTCACCCTAACATTCAGTTGTGTGTATTTACCTCATGTGCACCCATTTAAATTCTGGTTCCAAAAAAAAGCACAAATTAATTTTGTTCTACACTTATCTTGTCCAAAATTAGAGTCTTAAATAATTGGCCATCAACCAGAGACATTGCAGAGTAACAAAGAAGCAAATGATAGCAGCAATACACGATGTCACTTTCCAGCGATGAGTAAGCTTCTCAAAAAAATGAGGGGGGGGGAGAGAGGGAGGGAAGGAGGGAGGGAGGGAGAGATTCCCAATCCCACTATGAATAAGATGAAAAACCAGATGCTTTAGTCACAGTGAAAGAAGGATTTCAGAAAACCAAAGACAGATTTTGCACAATACTTCAGCTTGGAATCTGCCAGTCTCAGATAAAGCTCTAAGAAGTATTAAATGGTAGCATCAACCAAATGATACCCTTGAGAAATAAGTCTCTACCCTTTTAAAAGAGGGTTTTGAAATGATTAGCTTTACTATAAATTGCTTCCCATGTATGGATATGACGATTAAACAAGAAGCTTGCTGTAGCCCATTTTGACTTGGAAATATTGATTTCCTATTCAAGCTTATTAACTAATTCCTAGGAAACCAAAAGGCTATTTACATTATACTTTATAACAGCATTTCTCAAGTAAAACATAATTTAGGTCTTTCAGTCAAAGGAACCTTCAAAAAAGCAACACTCATCAAGCAATACTCTGATTTTCTCTGTGGAGGCAGACTTGCATCACTTTGCTTCACTCAGTAACAATGGATTCTATGCCTCTCCAGAAGTCACTGAGAATGAAGCAATCAGTTGATCTTCCTCACCTGGATTCCCACATTCCAGAAATACTCAGACCATTTCCTTGAACACCCAAAAGAGTGCTGCAAAACACCAGGAAGCTTTAATATAGCGCCCATGTTTGACTTTCAAAAGAATGTGCCTTTATTTGAGATCACTTTAGAATAGAGTAGAGCAGAGCAGAATAGAATAAACATAGTTGGAAGGGACCTTGGAGGTCTTCTAGTCCAACCCCCTGCTAAGGCAGGAAACCCTATACCACTTCAGACAAATGGTTATCTAATCTCTTCTTAAAAACTTCCACTGTTGGAGCATTTACAACTTTTGGAGGCAAGTTGTTCCACTGATTAATTGTTATAACTGTCAGGAAATTTCTCCTTAGTTCTAAGTTGCTTCTCTCTTTGATTAGTTTCCACTCATTGCTTCTTGTTCTGCCCTCAGGTGCTTTGCAGAATAGCTTGACTTCCTCTTCTTTGTGGCAGCCCATGAGATATTGGAACACTGCTATCATGTCACCCCCAGTGCTTCTTTTCATCATCACTGGGCAGCTGCAAAGGACACCCATGGAATCTTAGGGGGAGAAAAGATGCAACTGCTTTAAATAGTTATAATGTCCACAGGAGCTGCATTTTTAGTCCTGCATACAGCAAAATATATTTCTCCAGATTATTTTCAGACTGCAGTTGCTTATTTTTTTCTGCTATGGCTTATTCCCCCCCCCCCAGTCACATGACATGGCTTTCATCCCACTCAAAGATCATGAATAAGACAACCTTACATCATCTTTATCTGCACCGGTGTTAAAATATCCTTTATTTCAAAATCATCTAACGCAGCCTCAAGGTGTATAGCAATAGCAGCAATAGCACTTAGACTTACATACTGCTTCACAGTGTTTTACAGCCCTCTCTATGCGGTTTACAGAATCAGCATCTTGCCCCCAACAATCTGGGTCCTCATTTTACCCACCTCAGAAGGATGGAAGATTGAGTCAACCTTGAGCCTGGTGGGATTTGAACTGCCAAATTGCAGGGAGCTGGCAGTCAGCAGAAGTAGCTTACAGTACTGCACTCTCACCACTGTGCCACCACCGCTCATGTATAACATCTATTCACCCTTTTCCTCCATTATCTTGGAAGCAAGTTATATAAATGCAGTGGCTTAAAACAGAAGCAGTTGAAACTAAATTAGGGATTGGCCATGAGGACAACAAATTTCATGTTTGTATCGTTTCCTGCCAAATTACAGCAGTGATGAAAGGAAAGGCCCTTTTCCTTATAAGTCTATTTCGCTTTAGTCCTGAGCCAGTTTGAAAGTGAATAACAAAGATTTAGCAATTGTGCTGTTTTTACTCCTTTATGTCTGTTCCAGAAGACTCTTTGTTAACTAGTTTTGTTGCTGTGTTGAAAATAGAATGTGTCCAACAAACATCAACAGGTTTTGGTCCTCTGGAAGTTATACATAATTCAAGAATGGAAAACCATTCTATATCTACTTGTTGTCAGTTGAGATTTAAACTGGGAGTGCCTAGCAGAAGTCATAAAAAATACGAGAATTCTTTGGTTTTGATTTTCTTTTTACTGAAGCAAGGTGTAGCATTTCAAGGCATGGGGAAAAAACAATCAGCTAATTAATGTACTTGAATACAATAATACATAATTTCACACCTATGTATCCAGAATGCTCAAACATCCTTAACATTTATCAGAATACACAAGCATTACAGGGTGATCGCTGCGGGGTTTGATTGTGCTGTGCATTGGAAGGAAAACAGGATACCGACTGTCAAAGAGTGAATTATAAAATTGACTGAATTAGCAGAGATGGCAACAGTTACTCCTCTGGTTAGAAACAATGGATTAGACAACTTTATAAGAGATTGGAAGCCATTTGAGGATTTTCAACACATTAAATAGAACGACAGATGGTTAACAGAGGGATTTGAAGATTAGTTTTAACTTCAGGGTAACCTGTTGATTATATAATATAGTCAACATTGATATATTGGGTTGATTTGATATATTGATACATTGATATATCGAATCAACCCAAGACCTTGGGTTGATTTGATAGATTCCTATATCAGGAATATTTCTCTATATAATATAGCAATTTTGTTAAATACAGACAGAGAAAGCTTATAACTATTTCTGGACCCATTATTGTAAGGAGAGGGAAATATATTAGATTTTTGATGTATCTTTCTGAATTCAGCTAGGGTGGGTTTTTTTAATGTTAGATATATTTAATATTTGGGTTTTTTTTTAATGTTGTACGCATACTTCCTTTTTGTTCTTGTTCTTAGTGTTGGATGTTCGTTAGTCTGGTTTTTCTTCTTTTGTTTTGTATTTTATCTTGGTGATAAAAGAATAAAGAAACATGTTTAAGACAAGTATGCATATAATGTTCCAGTGTGGTAACTGGCTTATCTCTGCAACTTATATGAACCAGAAATCCACAATATTTCTGGCACTGATGATGTTACCAAGTTTGGGTAATGAAACATCTGCAAGAAAACAGCAAGCTTGAAAGTACTAAGGGCACCTCATTTCAATCCTGAGCTAAAATATTTTCCTATTGGAACCAACAATCAGATATCCACTACTCCAAGTTTCTGTATTTGCTTTTCTGTTTTAAAAATGCATATTTGAATGACAATAACTACACTATTTTTTTTAATTTGTTAGATTTACATCCTACCTTTCCTCAAAAACTGAAGACAGCTTACATAGAAATCTTCTGAGCTTCACAGTAAGTTCCATCGCTGTTATGTATGCACAGCCCCGTTCGATCCAACGGCAGAAGACTGGGAGATGTATGCAGATCGTTTCCAAATGTATCTGGAAGGAAACGATCTTGCCGACATTCGAAGCGGAAGAGGGCGGTCTTTCTCACGCACTGCGGTCCGGCAGTTTTCAAGATGGCGAAGGCATTGGCTGGAGCTGCAGACGTGAAGGTAATGGAATGGCCTGACTTAGAAAAGTTGTTAAGAGCCCATTACACGCCACAAGTATCGTGCCTCATTAAGAGACATGAGTTTTACCGTCGGGATCAAGGGGAAAGCGAAAACGTAAATGACTTCATGGCAAGTTTAAGAGACATTGGGGGTGCATGTGAATTTAACAATTTAGAAGAGGCCATGCGTGATCGATTTGTTCTGGGCCTTAAAGACAAGGTGCTTCAGAGCAAGTTATTACTAAGACCTAAGATCACGCTGAAGGAAGCAATAGAAGAGGCCTCTTCAGCAGAAGCTACCAAGTTGTCAGCAGCGGCCATGAAGAAAATCAACAAGGCCACAAGCCATCCTGATGTGGAAAAGTCCACAACAACTCATTGTGAGCAAATAGATTCTAAGTCAGACTGTAGTGAGGTGGAGGAAGGAATTCATAGACTCAGAATGGAGTGGAAAAAGAAAGACCTGGGAAGAAAGAGGCAAGATTTCTACTGCAGAGGTTGTGGGGAAGCCACCCCCACACTGAATGCAAGTTCCTAGATACCATCTGCCTCCATTGTGAAAAAAGAGGACACCTAGCAAGAGTCTGCAAATCATCCAGAACTCCACCCAACAGAAGGAAGTTTCCTGACAAAGAATTCAAGCCCAACAACCTCAGTGAGAAAATGGGGCGCAGCACAGAAGCAAAGGGGAAGAATGAAACTCATCAGACAGTAACTATTGGTCATTCTTCTTCTATCAATAACAGAAAAGTGCATGTCAAGGTACTAATTGAAGGAAGGCCTTGCCAAATGGAAGTGGACTCAGGCTCCTATTTATCTATGGTGTCATGGGACACTATTCACAGACTACTCCGAAACATTCAGCCAAAGCGGGTTCATTCTGAGCTGTAGTCACTAACAAACAAAGCTTGAAGCACTCCGCGTCTGTCTCTTCATGCAAACTTAACAATAGCAACCCTATGTTGGAGGTTGGGCTGAGAAAGAGTTACTGGGCCAAAGTCATCCAAGGATTTCCTATGGCTGAAGAAAGATCCTGGACATCACCTGTTCTAATCTCTGTAGCCACTACACTAGCCTAATAAGTAATACAAGGCTAAGAATTTTCCCAAATGACATCATTGTCATTCACTTATGACTTCTTTGGCTCCATCCTGGGATATTTGAACCAAATAACTATTATATCTTTAGAATGTTTTGCCCTATTGCACATCAACTGAGAGTTGTCCACTCTGACTGGCAACAATTGTCAGAAGTCTAGGTTGAAAGACATCTATTTTTGTCACCTGCTACCTGACTTCTTTCTTAGAGATGCAAGGGTAACTGGTAACCTTCTTAGAGCAATTCTGCCTTTTGAAGCACCATAATGTTTACTTTGCATCTTATGCTAGGGGTGTCAAACTCAGGGCCCACAGGCTGGATCTGTCCAGCAGGTTGCTTAAATCTGGCCCATGGGGCCACCCTGGAAAGAGCAAAGGACTAGCTTGCAGTGCCTTTACAAGCAAAGCACTCCCAAGCTCCATTTTTGCTAGCAGAGGATTACAGAAGGCCATTCCAGCTAAAAATGGAGCCCACAAGGGCAGTGTGCAGCTCTTCCAAGCTCTGTTTCCACCAGCAGAGGGTTGCAGGAGGCCGTTGCAGCCGAAAATGGAGCTTGGGAGCCTATTTTCTTTGGCAGAGCAGTTGGGCCACCACAGGTGTCCCCAACATGAGTGACATCAAGCTGGCCACACACACCCTGTCCATGCCTACCCTGGCCCCAAGAAGTCAAACACAATCCTGATGCAGCCATCAATGAAATCGAGTTTGACACCCTGGTCTAATGCAGTCCTTCTTTCAGCTGGACCCAAGGACATATCAAGATTCTGCCTCTTTGTAACAAGAAGGGTGGAGATTATGCCACACATCCTTTCAATAGAAAGATCCACTAAGTCAAAAGTCCAGAAAGTTAAGTTTCTAACTTTCTTGAAAAATCCACTGGTTTTGTATTTTTAAATAATTCATGGAGGAACATGGTTCCAATATTTGTCAAATGGCAAAATTAACAGTTTGCAAGATAAAGAAATATTGTACAGAGGACAAGACAGGATTTTTAAAAACAGAATACTAAACAAATAGGATATTTTAGCTTTTGAGTAGTAGTCTTGTAATTTAATATTACGCTAATTTAGTAATTTAGCTAGTATTTTTATATAGGAATATTATTCACATTCATATTTTATTCTGGTTTATCTTAATTTATCTATTATTTTCTTAGTAACTTTTGTCTCTCATCTTGCTTCAGGTAACTTTTGCTAACCATAATAAAGGATTTGGCTTGATATTCAAATTAGTTTTTCAATAGGGTTTTTTTTTAAATGCAGTTTGTCCAAAACCAACTGGAAGCTACTAACATGCCACTGATTATACATACCACTGATTAACGTCTATTAGATACTTCTGTACTGATTGAAATATGTCCCTCCCTTCACCCCCTCACATTTGCTCACCCCCAGTAGGGGTGTATGGTTGTAAGGTTGAATCGAAACATTTTACAGAGTTGTGGCCTCTGATTGGAACTGGATTATCAGTTTTCTTGGCAGCTAATGGGAATATTAGGTTTTCAGCCACTTGTCTGCATGATCGGTTGTTTGCCTAGTAGAAGCCCTTAAACAGAGGCATCACAAAACCTTTAACAATCTGTTAAAATGCTCTTGCTGAAGTAAAAGAGGAGTTTGTTTGTTTGTTTGTTTGTTTGTTTTGGTAGAAGATGGTCTTTAATGAAGATTCTGTGCTGTGCTGTTATCAGGAAAGTGAAAACTAATGGGTTTGAATGAGGAAGTCAGGATGCTGTAGTTAACATCTTACTTGCTTTCTCTTTTTCCTTCTCTCTCTTGTTTTGCTGCCTTATCTGAAGAGTAGGCTGAAGCATACCAGCTTGCTAGATTCTGTGTTTAATCCCAATAAAATATTAATTAGTAAATATTTGTCGGGAGGTTTTTTGGGGAAAGAAAAGATGTTGATATTTGTAACTTTTTAAGATGGCTTCCTTGTTATTGGGGAACCCTGAAGCTAAGGAGAGAAATCCAGATGGGACTGAAAAGAGATGAGGGGAAAAATGAACAAACTCTCCCTCATCTATCTATTGTTGGATAAATTTAATCAGTTGGCTCCTCAGGTTGAATGTTTAAATCTCAACAATCATTCCTTACTTTGGATGGGTATACTTGATAAGTTTTTGCACATAGGATGAATAAAATACAATGTTCATCTCCCTGTAAAAATGAATTATCCCATAAGTGAAGTTTTTGGAAATCAGAATAATAATCTGATAATAATCCAGACTTTTATCCAACTTCCTCTTTCTGGGGCCTGGCTATTCTCCATTGCAGTGAGAGGGCAATGGATGGACTCGACCCCCTTGCAGTGAGAGAGCAAGGGGTTGTTCTGGACTTTTTCCACAAGTCACTGTGGTGGGAGAGCAGTGACTGGACCATTTTGACTCTGGCCATCGGCAGCTGTGAGGGAGCTGCTGATCGTGGATTGTCCCTGACCATCATTGCCTGGCCCCCTGTACTGCTTTTATTCCATCTTTGCAGTTATTTCCATCCAGCTTATAGCCTATTATACCGATATGCCCTGGAATGTATTTATTATGCCTGCCTACTCTCTGCTGGAATTACGAGCCCTCCAGGTGGTTCCCCTGTCTGTGAAGTGGCCCCTTGGGCTGTCAAGAGCTTACCTTAATGACGGATCCTGGGATCCCGAGAGGTGGCATGCTGCGACCAAGGGTTTAAATTTTAAATTTGGTACGAAGGGGAAACTTTTAATTTTTTTAATTGGCCGTCTTAAGGGGTTAGGGAGGGGGGTGGATGGGTCTTTTCGCAGCCCGATACATGGCGGGGGGGTGGGGGTTGGGGGCCGGCAGGGCCCTGGGGGGTGAGGAGGGGACCGCGATCCCCAGGGTGGTTGGGATTGGTAGGAGACGTTGAGGCATAGGGCCATATGATGTGTTGGGAGCTCGCACCCGCCATCTTTGTGCGGTGGCATGCTCCGACCCTATAGCCTCCTCCCTAGGGGGCACGGGAACCGGGACCCCTGGGCTTAGGCTGGTGTATTTTAATGCCAGGTCCGTGGCTAATAAAGCTTCCCTCCTCTGTGAGATCATAGAGGAGGAGGCTGCGGACCTGGCTTGCATCACCGAGACCTGGTTGGGCCCGGAGGGTGGTGTCCCTCCAGTTGAATTGTGCCCTCCAGGTTTTTGGGTTTTGCACCGGCCACGGGCCCAGGGAAGGGGTGGTGGGGTGGCTGCGGTTATTCGGGAGACCTTGTTTCCAAGGGAGGTCTCCGTTCCAGAGATAGGCGGGAGTAAGACCCTCCTCCTGAGGTGGGGGCCTAATGGTTGGGTGGGCTTGCTGCTTGCATACCTCTCCCCCAGCTGTGTGGCAGTGGCCCTGCCTGGGCTTCTCGATGTCCTCTGGGGGTTGGCAGTGGAATTCCCGGACCTCATAGTCCTTGGGAACTTCAATCTTCCTTCCTTGGGTGAGGCGTCGGGCTTGGCCCAGGAATTCATGGCTTCTATGGAAGCCATGGGCCTGACCCAATTGATTCAAGGCCTGACTCATGAGGGGGGAAACACTCTCGACCTAATTTTTGTCTCTGAATGGTGGCGTAGTGACAGAGGGCCGGCCACTGTTGTGGCACTGCCCATTCCATGGTCTGATCACTATCTCCTACGGCTGGTCTTCCAACAGGCCGCCCCCCACTGCTGGGATGAGGAGCCACTTAGATGGTTCTGCCCCAGACGCCTGATGGACCCTGAGAGGTTCCAGATGGAACTGGGGTTTTTTCCCTCTTCCCTTGCCCACAGCTCTGTCGAGGATCTGGCATCTGCTTGGCAACAGGCTGCAAATGGTGCCCTCGACAGGGTTGTCCCCATGCGTCCCCTGACACGCTGTGGATCCCGGATGGCTTCCTGGTATACGGAGGAGCTCTGGGAGATGAAACGCCGTCGGAGGGGCTTAGAGAGCAGGTGGAGGTCCACCCGCTCCCAGTCCGATCAAGCCCAGCTAAGAGCCCATATCAGGACTTACCTGGGAGCTATGAGGGCGGTGAGGCGGTCTTATCTCTCCGCCCTCATAGCGTCCACAGATAATCACCCAGCTGCCCTGTTTCGGACTACCCACTCTCTCCTTCGTACGGAGGGGACAGCGGACCCGTTGCAGGGAAGGGCTGAGGAGTTTGGTCAATATCTGTCAGATAAGATCGCTTGGATTCGGTGCGGGTTGTCCTCTGATTTGCAGTGATTTGCAGTGGAACGGGATACAGGCAGTCTGGCCAGTGTGATCTGGGATGAGTTTGATCCTGTTTCTGAGGATGAAGTGGACAGGACTATGCGGCGGCTGAGTTCCACCACATGTTTATTGGACCCGTGTCCTTCCTGGCTGGCTTATGCCACCAGGGAGGCCACCTGCGGTTGGCTCCGGGCAGTTGTCAATGCTTCATTAAGAGAGGGTGTTTTTCCCTCCGCCTTGAAGGAGGCGGTGGTGAGTCCCCTCTTGAAGAAGCCTGCCCTGGACCCGACCATGTTAGACAACTTTCGTCCAGTCTCCAACCTTCGCTTTTTGGCGAAGGTTGTTGAGAGTGTGGTGGCTCGGCAGTTTCCACTCTTCCTGGATGAAGCGGACTACCTGGATCCGTATCAATCGGGCTTCCGACCTGGTTTCAGCATGGAGACGGCATTGGTCGCGCTGATGGATGATCTCTGGAGGGCTCGGGACAGAGGTCTTTCCTCTGTCCTGGTCCTATTAGACCTCTCAGCGGCTTTTGATACCATCGACCATGGTATCCTTCTGCGACGCCTCGAGGGGTTGGGAATGGGGGGCACTGTGCTTCGGTGGTTCACCTCCTACCTCTTGGGGCGGTCGCAGTCGGTATTGGCGGGGGGCAGAGGTCGGCCCCGAGGGTGCTCTCTTGTGGGGTCCCTCAGGGGTCGGTTCTTTCCCCTCTGCTATTTAACATCTATATGAAGCCGCTGGGTGAGATCATCTGTGGTTTCGGGGTGAGCTTCCATCAGTACGCAGTTGACACCCAGCTGTACATCTCCACCCCGAACCAGATCGGTGATGCCCTCTCCCTGATGACCCAGTGTTTGGATGCAGTACGGATTTGGATGAGCAGGAACATGCTTCGACTCAACCTGGCCAAGACTGAGTGGCTGTGCATACCGGCATCTTGGCCCAGTCAGGAATGTCCGTCTTTAACCATAGGGGGAGTGGTGTTGCCCCCTGTGGACAGGGCAGGGAATCTGGGGGTCCTCCTGGATGTTCGGCTCCGGTTGGAGGAGCAGGTGGGGGCCGTCGCCAGGGGGGTCTTTGCCCAGCTCCGTCTGGTTCGCCAGCTGCGCCCTTTTCTGGACCGAGATGCCCTGCGCACAGTCATTCACGCCCTTGTTACCTCTAGACTCGACTACTGCAATGCTCTCTATCTAGGACTGCCCTTGCATGCCATCCGGAGATTGCAGCTGGTGCAGAATGCAGTGGCGCGGGTGGTGATGGGAGTTTCCCGGTTCTCCCATGTTACCCCCCTCCTGCGCTGTCTGCATTGGTTACCAGTTGCGCTCCGGGTGAGATTCAAGGTTCTAGTTTTAACATACAAAGTCCTTCACAACATGGGTCCTCAATATTTAAGGGAGCGACTCCTGCCGATAGCGATTGCCGGCCGCCCTGTGCGAGCACATAGGCAGGGACTCCTTGGGGTCCCGTCAGTGGACCAATGCCGGCTGGCGGTCCCCCGATGACGAGCCTATTCTGTCGCGGCCCCAGACCTCTGGAATCAGCTTCCCCTGGGGCTCCGCCTGGCCCCTGACCTCCGCACCTTCCGCCATGATTTAAAGACCTGGTTGTTTGACCAATCCGGGCTGTGACCCCGTGGGAGGGTGGTTTTATACTTCTAAGTTTATAAATTCGTTTTTGGGCTTGTAATCTGTTTAATTTCTTTTTAATTATTTATTGTTACTGTTTTAGTTGTCTCAAAAATAAATAAATAAATAAATTATTATAAATCAGAATAATTTGCATGGTGTTTGCATTTGTAGTAAAATGACCTGCATGGCGTTTGCATTTGTAGTAAAATTTACAAACATTTCTAACTTCTTCCTTTTTTTAATGAACCAAATACTGATATGGGGTAAAAAAATCACAACTTACAATGGAATGTGGTACTGATCATTTCTAAAAGTTCATTTTCAAAATGGCTGAATTATTTTTTGCTAGATTATTTTGCCCCATATGATTAGAATGGAAATTCCAACTTGAAACATTGCATTTGAAATCCTGTAAATTTAGTGTATTCTTTTGTAAAATGTAACTTAGTCTCAATTGCTATAGAATCTCAAAAATCCTAAGTACAGATTTGTGTTGAACTGTTTTAAATTACAGCTTGGGAAAGGATATCGTAAGTAATTATGAAATATGATATTGTACCTTCCTTCTCCCATTAGATTAACTGAAGAAGAAAAGGTTTCAGAATTATGAAGTGTTTCTATAACTTTGGGCCTAATCTTCTTTAATTGCAAAACTTCTCTTTTCAAATATATAAATTGGGGAGAAAACAATGAGGTTTGAAATCTTACCCCCTCCCCAATCCTCTTCTGTATGGTTCCAATTAAAATGAGTGTCAGAACTAACTAGCAAACAACCAAATTATTTCCAAAATTTCTTCATTGCTTCAATTTCTCCTACTTCTGATATTTTCTTTTGCCACAGATCAGAAAGTTTCCTGTAGATTCTGCACTCTATCATTTCAGTCTTGGGTGTCACTGAAAATACTTACACTGCTCCCCACTGCTCCCCCCCTCGCAAGTTATTGTGAACAATGTAAAACAGTTCCATGTTCCCAATGTTCCTGGATACCAGAACCCTGCAGTTAAAATCTCAAATCTCAGCTACCATATTGATTTTCTGACACTCTTCTTTCATTCAGTAGGTTTAAGAGAGGAAAGGTTAAATGAGGAAAGATTCTGGGAGTACCTGAGGTTAAAAAAATATCTACTTCAGATTTATCCTGAACTCTGTTGAAATCTTGGGAAAAGCAGATTCCAGATATTTAATGGCTGAATGACAGTCTTGACTCATTTTTTGATTATCTCTTGCCACCAAAACTGATCTAAATTTAAGTTAAGTCTTTTTCTTCTTCTTCTTCTTGTAATAGATAATATATAAATAGCAGTGATTCATTACACTCCTTTTTTCTGGTGTGAATTGAGAGGATCCTGGGAATAATTAAAAGTAAGCCAATACAGTCCATCTTTGTGTTAATGGTTGAGCAACTTGTGTGTGGCCACTAAAGAACGTGAGAAGCTGATGGCTCTGAGATGGTTTCTCATGGTAAGGTTGGGGCATATTGCAACTACAGAGCCTAAAGCCAGGGGTCTTCAAACTTGACAGTTTTAAGATTTGTGGACTTCAACTCCCAGAATTCCTCCTCCAGTCATGTTAGCTCAGGAATTGTGGGAGTTGAAGTCTACAAGTCTTAAACTTGTCAATTTTGAAGACCCTTGGCCTAAAGTGATGTGAGAGATCATGTGTGGTGGGTTGGCCATATAAATATGATAAATAAATAAATTATTTGGTTTGGTTGGTTTACAGGAGCAAGAATTAAAGAAGATTCACATAGCTGCAAGCTTCTTTCTTATTTCCTGTCTGCCTATTTGCATTAATAGGCATACTCTGCCTTTCTGATTTGTATCTTTGCATTCAAAAATATCTTACCGAATAAACAATGGCAGAGAATATAGTGGGACTCCTTTCAGGGTTATTAAGCATATAAATTAAGCAGAGCAACAAATTAAATTTTTTGCCTTTGGCCAGCCAACTGCTATCATAAGATAGAGATAATACTCTCGTGTATGCTTTTGACACTTTTTGTCCTTATTTTTATGATTTTACCTGAAACTGAACACAAGCTGTTCTAATTTACCTGAAATTGAAGACAAGCTGTTCTAAACCACCGTACACCAAAATAGACACATATGTCATTTTGTATTTAAGAAATGGAATCTGTTCCGAAATGTTTCCAAATTCAGCTTTCCATAAAGTTCAGCCAGATCCATTCTAGATATATATTAGTTTCATTTGTCAGTTGTTGCTTTCTGATCTTAATCCTAGCAGATATGGTTAGATAGATAGGTTGCTATTCAGTTTTTTTGCTGCTGGATTTTTCTGGTAAATAAACTGAACCTCTGGAGGATTGGTCTAATAGTGAAGGGAGCATTCATGGTGCATGTGGGCTGTTGTTCATCTGTCCCTGTGCTAAGATCTCACACTGTATCACATGCTTAGGAACAGGCTTCTAAAACTAAATGAAGTCTAAGGAATTTAGAGCCCTACTGTCATGCCCTTCTTGGAATCTCATTCTGAGGAGGAGATTGAGGAGCTGACAGGAAGTGGGAGTGTGGCTCCGTTGGCTGTGGAAGAAATGGGAGAAGGTCACAGTCCAGCTGGGGATTCAGAGGAAGACCCAGGGCCACCCTCTCTTCATCCTAGGGCATGCAGGGAGGAATGGAGAAGGGAGCAACATGGCTTATGGGAGAGAAAAGGGCCCTGATCCCTTTCATTAGTTGCAGCTGGGAGAACAGGATATAAGAAGGGCGTTTGCACACAGTACCTTGCTGGAAGCAAAGCATACATTATCTTTGTCGAGGCTTATCTGGGTTTTGACATCCTCCCAACTGTGTGTGCTTCGTTATCTTTTGGAAGTCTGCAATTTATTATCCTGGCCTGTCATGTTAATTACTTCAGAATGGTTTGTGTTGGTTTTTTTTATTTCTAATTTATCTGTACTTTGGGTTCGGACTGCATTTCTTCCCTTTGTAGACTGTTTTTGGAAGAATTTGATCTCCAGCCAAGGATAACTGGACATTGGGGGCCAAGTTGGAGGTATTAAAAGGGACTTTACCTATTTTGTGCCTTTGTTATTTTTGTGCCATGTCCCAGGTCATCATGAAGTACTTGAAAGCAGATTGAATAACACAGGCTTGTATTCAATTCATTTCTTACATTAGTCTTCATTCAAGGTAAGTATACAATGAGCAAAAGCCCATATTTTTTAGATATTTTGCCCTGCCTTTATTATTATTTTTTATAAATAACTCAAGGCAGCAAATATAGCTAATATTGCTTCCTTCTCCTATTTTCCATACAACAACAACCTTGTGAGGTAAGTTGTGCTGGGAGAGAGTGATCTGATCCAAGGCCACTCAACTGGCTTTCATGGCTATGGTAGGACTTGAACACTCGGTCTCCTGGCTTCTAGTCTCGTGCTGTATCTCCATAAAGTTCTATTTAGTCTTGATAAAGCAAGAAATAGCCTTAGGTTAAAAAAAAATTGAGAACAAGGGACCTAGATGGTATGGAAATGTTGTGTCCTAGGCTTCCCCAAAAAAGCACTAGGCAGACTCTTTGTCCCGACCAAACACCGTTTATTAAATGAATGTGAATTTCTTGCATTCACATTCAGCCAACAGCCTGGCAAATAGTCTTTCAAGAGTATAATTAGGAGCTCAAACCTTATCTATCTTGGAAAGCTGCCCGATAAATATTTCCAAATGCAGTGTTGACAAGGAAGGGCTTAGCACAGAGTCTCTAGGATGCACAGACAGATCTTCACAGTGATGGAACGAATGAACAAATGAATTGTTTCCTGCAAAAGCTCCCTCCCCTTTTGCTCCTCTTTTAATCCTTATGGGAGGGGCCATTCATCATCCACTTGTGGCCTTACTCCCACATCGACTCTGAGTTCATAATTCTTCTTTTGTTTTGGCAGTTCTATGCATGCGCAGGCTAGGAACTGGTTCCAGCTGCTTCCCTGCCTCACTGCTGTTCGAGCCCGAAGGCAGCTGATGACTGCCAGCCTGCCCTGGCCTCATTTCTGTCTCTGACACAGATCCCTCATCTGAGTCTTCCTCAGCCTCCAGGACTGGCCCAGGTTCCTCCCTAACCTCCTCACTCTCAGACTCTGCTACCAGCTTCGCCAGCCGCCAGCAGGCCACAACAGAAAAGGGTCAGGTCCAAAGTGTGGAAGCTCAGTGGACAACAATGGATAAACCACTGGATAAACCACAATTCTGTTCTAACCAATCGCACAAAATTGCTGTACAGGAACAAAAGCTGGAGAATGGGGTGTTATGGAAGGAAGGCAAATATATAAATTTAATGAATAAGAATAGATAAAGAGGATATTTAAAATGTTTATCACAGTTTTAATGAATATAAAACATTCTTACAATATGCCAGAAGTAAAAGAAATGAAAGATTTCTAACCAACTTTTGGGATAATTAATGGGTAAATCTATCTAAAGAATATGTCAGAATGAAAGGGAAATTCATATGCATTAGGATGCCTGAGTTAAACTCGGTGGAACTAGGCTTTTACCCCGAAATTCAAAACCATTGAATAAAATCAGAACTAAGCTCACAGAACCCGAGTTTGTGTGATACCATTTGGTAGTTGAGAAAAATGTCATTACAGTACATAATTTAGGTACATTAACTCAACATGCAGAAAACTCTTGCTGCCATTTCCAAATGGAGAAAAAGGCAAGATAGCATCAGCTTAGCCTGAAATGAAAAGAAATGCTACGTTTGAAATACACTGTAGCACACAATAAACTGTGTTTCCCATACCATAAAAATATATGCAGATGCACATACATTCTAATGCAAAATATGATTACATAATGCATATAGAATGTAGTGGAAACCCTAAATGCTAATGATTTTCTGAGCCCAAATCCATTTCTTTTCCTGTTTGCAAAACAGCATTTCCTACATTTTTTATAAAGCTCTTTTCTTGGCTGTGATTATTATAGAATTCTAAACTGTCCTGGAGGGAACTAATAATTCAGCTCATTTGCTGGAAATTTTAGTCTATTCTTTTTCAGGGAGACCAGATCTGAAATCTCTCTGGAAACATGAATGTTTCAAGCCACTTCTTCTTCCCATCTCCTCCTCTTTCCTTGCAATTTGGTGTAATTGGGTGGCATTAAAAGCATATTGCTGATGCGACTAACCCATCAGGCATAAGTTATAAGCAACTGTTCCTGTATGACTTGACAAAACTTCTTCCAAATTCTTCCTGAATTCACAGTTCCCCTCCAGCAATATATCAACTGCATTATTTCGCAAAGAATGAAAGGGCTTTCTTAAAGAAACTGGCAACATTTTTTTTAACTTCCAAAATTACACGACATGATTCTGAAGGAAATTGGCAAAAGAAAATAAGGTATGGAATAGTTAGATACCAGTCAGATGAATATTGCAGCAAGATTGGGCAAGGGTACTTTTGTTTCCTAATGAAAGAATTTACATCATCTGATTGATAGACATTTCTGACTCTTTTCTTTTTTTAAGTTGAACAGCGGCAAATCTATATTTCTTATTCAAAACTGAGATTCTGGGCAATATTTTTTTTTTAAATTACATTTATATGCCGCCCTTTTCCGAAGACTCAGGGCGGCTTACAATTTTTGGGATACATCCCAGTGTGCTCAGCAATAGCCTTCATTCCATTGTATATGCCTGCTTATTACTAAGCGGCATTTTTACAAAGTCAGCTTATTGCCCCCAACAATCTTGGGTCCTCAATTTACCTACCCTGAGAGGATGGAAGGCTGAGTCAACCTTGAGCCTGGTGGGATTTGAGCCTACAGTAATTGTAGGCAGCTGGAACTTAAATGCAGGCATTTAACAGCCTGAGCCACCAAGGCCCATTTATTTCAAGGTAAAAGGTTTGATTTAAAGCCTGCTGTTTGCCAGGATATATCAGAACAATTCTATGTTGCAGAGGGATAAAGGACAGCACCTTTAAGTTCTTTGGAATTTTGCAAGATCGAACCAGAAAGGCTTACAGATGTCCACAAGAATTATCTGGTGATGCAATAAAAATCTTTTGGACATGTTCCTCCAGACATGGCATTCAGGAGGAAACCTTCATGTCTTATTTCACAGAACTGCTAATCTGTTCAACAAATGGCTGGGTTCATACAACTAAATCATAAACCGTGATTTATAATCTACAATCATTCTTAAAGCGATCGTGCTTATACAACATGCTAAATTAAAACTGAACAGACCGCATCCTGATGATACAACCTCTGCTACAGTAGCTATTGTTAGTTTTATCACCCATAACTTCTTTTGGCTGTGACCTCCAGTTTGCAGATCAACTTGCTTAGCTGTTGAAAACTTCATTGAAGTCCTTGATCAGATCTTTTATAGGTCTGGAATAGAACCTATTTTACTGGGATATGTTACAAGTCCTCAAATTATGACCACAATTGAAGCAAAATGTTTCATTGTTAAGTGACTCATTTCTTAAGCAAATTTTGCCCCATTTTTGAGCTTTCTTGTCAACGTTGTTAAGAGAATCACTGCAAATGTTAAGTTAGTAACATGGTGGTTAAGTCAATCTTACTTCTCCATTGATTTTTCTTGATAGAAGGTCACAAAAGGGAATCACGTCAGTGGTGGGGTGCAATTTGTTTTTACTACCAGTTCTGTGGGCATAGCTTGATAGTGTGGCTTGGTGGGTGTGGTAGGGGAAGGTTACTACAAAATCCCATTCCCTCCCCACCCTACTAACCTGCATTCCAGCTCCGTTCTTCTATGCAGGGCAACAAAAGAAGACCCAGCCGATCAACTGGGACTCGGGAGGCAGAGAATAGATGGGAGCAGGGCCAGTCAGAGGTGGTATTTGCTGGTTCTCTGAACTACCCAAAATTTTTGTTACTAATTCTCCAGAACTGGTCAGAACCTGCTGAATACCACCTCTGGATCACGTGACCCCAGGACACTGCAATCATCGTAAATATGAGCCAATTACCAAACACCTGCATTTTGATCGCATGACCATGGGGATGCTGAAGTGTGAAAAACACTCACAAATCACATTTTTTCAGTGCTGATTAAACTTGAATGATCCCTAAATGAATTGTTGTAAATCGGGGATTACCGATTGGTCCCCTGTGATCCATTTGCTGTATTTGTTGCAGAGGCAACTAAAGAAAGACAAGGAATTTTGGCAGTGCAATGAAAGGCCCAGCCCTTTTCTCCTTGCTTCAACTTTGCATGTATACTGTATCAAAGATGGTGTGTGTGTTTGTGTGTGTATGTCAGTTGCACTGCTACATTGGCTAACTTGACTGCTCTGGCTTCTTCTCGGCTGATCTTTACTACTTTATGAGCTGTGGTGGTCCAATGGTTAGAATGCAGTGTTGCAGGCTAATTCTGTTGATTGCCAGCAGTTCGATCATGACTGGCTCTAATGTTGATTCAACCTTCCATTCTTCAAAGGTCAGTAAAATGAGGACCCAGATTGTTGTGGACAATATGCTGACATTGTAAACTGCTTAGAGAGGGCTGTAAAGCACAGTGAAGTGGTATATAAGTCTAAGTGCTATTGCTATTTATTATTTTCTTATTGATTTATGCATTTTGGAATATGTTTTTATTAGCACTGATTTTTCCTTAAAAAATTTATTGGCATCCTGCCTTTTCACCAAGAGATGAAAAACCATCATATAAATCCAATAACTGTTCTAAATTTTTCAAGAAGAAACCAGCGGTATTGTTGTTGTTGTTTTTAAATCTTTAGCTTTTAATATGGTTTGTTGCTGCTGCTACTTCTCTACTAAATTTTATAGCTAGGTGTTTTAACAGTTGATGTACCTGAAATTTTATCATACTCATTTTATATTTTTAAAGTTATTACCAGCCTAATGAATCATTATGGTTAAGAGGTAGGTGATAATGCATGTTTTATCCAAGCAAACAGATTTATTAACCTCAGCTGCCTTCAATGTTCTCAGAGCCAGCATTCTTCACACTCTTCTAGTTATCTCAGCAACGGGTTCTCGAAGTGATCTGCATCAATATGTCATCAATCAAAACAGATCATTGATCCTTGTTTAAACTGCCAGCAGTCAGTTCTGAGCCAAACAATAAAAACACCTGCAATTAATCATTTGATCACCTCATTCATAATTATTTGTATAAAACAGCTTATTATATCTCCAATTCTTTTTAGTGTCCCTTGTAAGGACTCAGATATGTTTATAACATATTTTGTGTTATGTTGTTGACTCAAGTTGGAAAACTGTTTAGGGTTATATGTAATATTCTTAAGACCAGGTCTTATTTTCTTTTGGATCCCAAAATAAGGACTAGGATTTATTTTCAGGAGTGTCTTATCTTTTTCCATATATAGGAGGCCTACTTCTGCTTGCTTGCAGTAGGGTAGGAGGCCACATGGCATGCCCATGCCACCGCCATGAGGAATTGGGTGGAGCTGCCCCACATGCCCTGCATCAATTTACCTCAGGGCCCCACAGCCAGGCCAACCATGCACCAACACCTGCCTCACCTCGCAACAGCGGTTCCAGCAACCCTGTTCAGCAGGACCCTGTATGGCCACCGGTCCACTTCTTCTGCTTGCTCATGGCCACAACAGAGCAGGAGGCCGAGCGATGCATTGGTGCCATGGCCATGAGGCAAGGCAGGGAGGTGGAGGTCAGCCTCCTGCTCCATTGCGGGCCATGTGGGCTGCTGGTGCTGCCACTGTGTGGCAGGTGGTGTGTATACACCCACACCCACTTCCTCAACTTCTAAGTGTGTGTGTGTGTGAAAAGCCCCAACCTGAAGATCTTGCCTCCCTATCATGGCAGCCATCTCAACTTCTTCACTTAAAATGCTATTGCATCTTTGAACGGAAACCAAATTTGAGTGCAGTCTAATTCATTTCAGATCACTTCAGGGCATGCCTTGCTTTGTCTTGGAGAAAGCCCATCATGTTTAAGCAATCTGCATTGGTTCTGGAGTCAGGTTTTATTGAAAGTGAATGCATCAGAGGTGGTATTCAGCAGGTTCTGACCAGTTCTGGAGAACCGGTAGTGGAAATTTTGTGTAGTTCAGAGAACCAGCAAATACCACCTATGACCGGAGATTTTACAGTATCCTTCCCCTGACACGCCCACCAAGCTACACCCACAGAACCAGTAGTAAGAAAATTTGAATCCCACCACTGGAATGCATAGCCTTTCAGAGGCTATTCCTACTCAAATGAAGGCATTAAAACATAGGCCAGAGGAACCGACAGGAGAATTGGGAAAATCTGCTGAGCTCCTCATTCTATAAGCTGGATAAAACTATCTAGAAGACTCTTGGGAGCTATTGAGTTCGATTTTTCAAACCTTTTATGCAGCCACAGTATAAACTCTTCAATACATCATTTTATAATGTGCAGCTACTCTTTGCATTTTGCCTTATGTCTGAGTAAGAATGGTACTTTCAGTCTACTGGGTGTAGATAGCAATAGCATTAGACTCATATACCGCTTCACGGTGCTTTTACAGCCCTCTCTAAGTGGCTTAGAGAGCCGGCATATTGCCCCCTAACAATTCGGGTCCTCATTTTACCCACCTCAGAAGGATGGAAAGTTGAGTCAACCTTGAGCCTGGTGAGATTCAATCTGCCAAATTGCAGTCAGCCGTCAGTCAGCAGAAGTAGTTTGCAGTACTGCACTCTAACCACTGCATCACCACAGCTCTTATGAAGGAAACTTAAACCCATTCTCCTCTTCAGCTTCTTGTTTTAATATGTCTTTAATTGATATGGTTGCCCACGTCACATTTATGGCTCCTCTTTGCAGGTAATTTTTTTAAAAATGCAAGTGGATTGTGTATTAAGATGATTAAAAAGTTTTTTCCTAATTAAGAAATGGCTTAATAAAGCAAGCTAACTAAGTAATCATTTTAACATGACCTTACACAGCATTCTGTTACCTCTCTGACCACCAGAATTTATATTTGTCATTGGAGTTGAGCACTTGACAAATTTGAAATAATTGAAAGTGAACAATTATAGCATAAACCAACTATGGTGGTCCCAGTAGCTATCAGCCATATCAAAAAACCTTGAACAGCATTTAGAAGACCTACACATTGGTAAAATTTCTGTCAATTGCAAAAATCCACATTGCTTGGGTTCCATAAACATACTACACCGTTACTTACAAATAACATTTAATCAGAGTTGGAAGGGACCTTGTAGGTCATCTAATCCAATCCCCTGCCCAAGCAGGAGACCCTACACCATTTCTGACAAATGGCAGTTCAATCTCTTCTTGAAAGTCTCAAGTGATGGCGCTCCCACAACTTCTGAGGGCAAGCTGCTCCATTGGTTGATCGTTCTTACTGTCAGAAAGTTTCTCCTTATTTTCAGGTTAAATCTCTCCTTGTTCAGTTTCCATCCATTATTCCTTGTCTGGCCTACAAGTGCTTTAGAAAATAGATTGACGTCTTGCTCTCTGTGGCAGCCCCTCAAATATTGGAACACTGTTATCCTGTCTCCCCTGGTCCTTCTCTTCACTAGACTAGCCATGCCCAGTTCCTGTAACCGTTCTTCATATGTTTTAGTCTCCAGTCCCCTAATCATCCTGGTTGCTCTTCTCTGTATTTTTTCTAGAGTCTCAACATCTTTTTTATAGTGTGTTGACTTACATTACAGTCCTAAGTTCTTAGGAAGAACTCAATGTGTGTGAAAGCCAACACCAACTAAAGAACTGGCAGTTGTAACATCACATTATTGTGAATAGAGAATAATAATTCTCTCCATGGATATCTCCCTGAGAATATAGATAGTATAGGAAGAAGTATACCCCATGCCTTTGATGTTTTGCCAGTGGGTATTTTCCAGAAATTTTTTTCCACCCCTATTGCATTATACATATTTTATTGCCAGATCTTTCAATTTAATTCATTTGTTCCTCAGCTTGACTTAAATTCCCAAATTTTATTTATTTAACCAAGGCTTCAGTGAGGGCAGTTCCTTCAACTTCTGATTAACATTAAAGAATAACATATTTATAAAGCTTCTGACAAGCCCCAAGTTCATAAAGACTACAAAACCTTCATAAAGAGTACAAAATGGAATTAACATGTATATGGAAATCTGCAGGAAAAAATTAAATGTTCTTGCAAAGCTTTTATAATTAGCATCTAAGGGGTTGTTCTATGGCAGGGATCTCCAAACTTGGCAACTTTAAGACTTGTAGACTTCAACTCCCAGAATTCTCCAGCCAGCTATTGGCTGGAGAATTCTGGGAGTTGAAGTCCACAAGTCTTAAAGTTGCCAAGTTTGAAAACCTCTGTTCTATGGGGTGAGATCCCCGCCTAGAAACTTGGCACAGGCAATTCTTGACTCATTTAGTGACTGTTCCAAATTATAATGACACTGAAACAAAAGACACAGAATCATTTTCCACCCTTATGACCATTTCAGCATCCCCTTGGTCACGTGATTTAGACTTGGATGCTTGACTCACATTTATGACGGTTGCCCTCTTATGAACTTCTGACAAGCAAAGTCAATGGGGAAGCCAAATTCACTTAACAACCATGTGACTAACTTAATAACGCCGGCGATTCACTGTGACAAGAAAAATCGTAAAATGGAGTGGAAACTCATTTAACAAATGTCACACATCAAGATAAATTTTGGGCTCAATTGTGTCCATAAGTCAATGCCTGCCTGTACTTTCCTTCATTAAAAACACATAGTTAAGTTAGTCACATCTGATTAATCCATACAGAGCAAACAAAAATACCCTTTTTTTCCCTAGAGAACTCTGCGGACCACTGGTGGGATTCATATTTTTTTACTACCGGTTCTGTGGGCGTGGCTTGGTACGTGTAGCAGGGGAAGCATACTGCAAAATCCCCATTCCCTCCCCACCCCACTAACCTGCTTTCCAGCTCCGTTCTCTTGTGCAGGGCAACAAAAGAAGACCCAGACGATCAGTTGGGACTCAGTAGGCAGAGAATAGATGGGGGGATGGGGCCAGTCAGAGGGGGTATTTGCCGGTTCTCTGAACTACTCAAAATTTCCGCTATCGGTTCTCCAGAACTGGTCAGAACCTGCTGAATACCACCTCTACTGCAGACCTTGCTTTTGACTCTAAAGTCAGCAAGTACAAATGGTCTTCTGGTTCTCCAAGACATAGATAACTTAGATCCAGGCAACAGTATTAATTATTTAGAATGCAGAACGTGTAACATTAGCCTGCAATTAACAAAGCAAATAAAAGCGATACCTGGAAAGCATAAAATGACCTCTCGACCCTTATACCTTTGCCACGTACATTCATCTGTTCAACTTATTTTATTCAAGGTGATAAGAGCCCAGAAGTATATGTGTGTGTGTGTGTGTGTGTGTGTGTGTGTGTGTGTGTGTATCTCAGAAATTATTCAGCTGTATTTCTCCCCCCCCCAAAGCTTTATCTGGAAGTTGTCTTCACTTTCCAAGACTAAATTAAACAGCTTATAGGGATCATGTGTGCAAATACAAAGGAGCTAGCATGCAAATAGGAAAGCCAGATCTTTTATATTTTATCTTTAAGAAGGGCCTAAGGAAAAAAATATCTCTTTTTTTTTGGAGAATATGGTCTCATGCAGCAGTTAACCTAAGATTGGTTGCTATTACAGATAGTCCTTGACTTACAACAGTTCACTTAGTGACTGAAGTTGCAATAGCACTTCAAAAAGTGACATGACAATTTTTCGCAGTTATGACCATTGCAGCATCCCCATAGTCATGTGATTTACATAAAGATGCTTGATAACTGACTCACATTTATGACAGTTGCAGGTCATGTGATTCCCCTTTTTGCAACCTTCTGACAAACAAAGTCCATGGGGAAGCCAGATTCACTTAACAACCGTGTTACCAATTTAGCAACAACTTAACAAATGTGGCAAGAAAAATCATAAAATGGGGCAAACTTCCCTTAACAAATTTCTCACTTAGCAACGTTAATTTTGGGCTCAATTGTGGTCATAACTTGAGGATTACCAGCATTCTTTCTTTTTTTTTGGTAAAAATACTTTCAGACTAAAATCAGAAAACAAGTGCAGATGAAATAATATTAATCTATATGTATCAAACAACCTATAATCAGGTCATTACATAACTGGGACCAGAGTTATCTAGGGGTGTATGTGTTAAAAAATGGTCAAGGTGATGATTATAATGGAGCTGTTGAAATTCCATCTGGTTTTTTTTTTAGGTGGGACTGTCTGGTACTTTATTTCCCAAAAGCATCCCAAAAATAAACAGTTCTTAATCAATTCCCAAACTCTCATGCTAATGTTTCCCCCATTAACATTTCTGCTTGATGATGATGTTCAGTATCTATTTTCTCATTCTCATTTCCAAAACCCAAATGATATCTTTTATAATCCTTTTCTTTTGCTTTGAAATGCCTATGTACAGAAATGTTTTGGCTTCTTTTATTTTGTTTCCATGGCTTTTTTTTTTAATGAATCTACTTTTTTTGTTGAGCTACACTCAATTTCTACCTCCTGGACCTAGAAGATATGTGAACTTTGGGGATGACTCTGGATGAATATGGGCCATTGCCAATGTCAATGCCAGAGTGAGCACAGGGGCATCCCTCTAGAGCCAAATATCATATGAAACAGGTTTAGCATGCAAATAATGTGAATTATGTAGTTTATATCATTTGTCTGATAATGCCATGATGCACAAGAATTCATTGTAACTTGTACCACATGCCGATAATGTGTATGGCAATAATGCAAAAAAATATATATATTATCAACTGTGATTAATTGTTTGGGTGTGAGGGGTGAATTGTTGGGAGTTTTTCCAAGTTTTGTTCATCCTCTTTTGGTCCTTTCCCCTCAGTTTTCATGTCTTTCCAGTCTCAAAATGTCAGGAAACTTTCTGCCTTTTAAAAGCAAGAATGACAGTATATGTACTACCAAATGGAATAAAAATAGAGAACTCGGATAACTTGAGCGTCTTAATCCATAGTGTCCCACTTCTGCTGTCAGGCTTACAAAACTAGAAACTTTGTTTATTATATATTTTATTCTTTCTTCATTACTTTATAAATAACTCTTCTTCTTCCTAGTATTCCCACAGGTTCAGGGTCTGCTTTATAGATAATTAAATGCCACTTTGCACGGTAAGCTCCGGGGCGCAAGGCTGCAGCTTGCATATCTTTGTTGATGGTGTCTTGCCATCTCTGTTTTGGATGCCTGTGAGGTCACCAGCCATTGACTTCTAGTTGGTAGGCAGTCTTGGCCATGGTGGAAGATGCTGCTCTCTGGACATGTCTATACTAGCAGAGTTGGCCTTCTCCCATCTTCTCTATGATTGGTGCCACACCAATTCTTTATATGTAACTGAAGGTGGTGAATGTATCCAACATATCTTCCTTCTCCTATTTTCCCTACAGCAACCACCCTGTGGGATGGCAAAGATTTTCCCAATGTCACCCAACTAACTTTCATGCTTATGGCAGACTAGAACTCAGAATTTCCTGATTTGTAACCTGGTGACTTAACCACTATGCTGAATAGGCTATCTAATATATTTAATATAACTCTAATATATCACTAAATTCAGGCCTCTGTAGAAGAGGGATGCACAATAAAACTCTGTAAAAAATTTAAGGCATGCTTTATAAAGCTTGAGCAAAGCACATTTTTGGAGTAAAGTGCTGAAACAGGTGAATAACATCAAGTCCATGGCACAAAATCCCTCTTTGCAGAATACCATGGCATGCTCTAATAGCATTGCTAGATTTAATAGCAATAGCACTTAGGCTTATATATTGCTTCACAGTGCTTTTACAGCCCTCTCTCAGCAGTTTACAGAGTCAGCATATTGCCCCCAACAATCTGGTCCTTATTTTACCCACCTCAGAAGGATGGAAGGCTGAGTCAACCTTGAGCATGGTGGGATTTGATTTGCCAAATTGCAGTCAGCTGGCAGTCAGCAGAGGTAGCCTGCAATATTCTAACCACTGTGCCACCACAGTTCTTTGCACAAGTTCCATCAGTCTGATGGCCAACCTGTGTCATGCAGAGCTCACTGAAGCTGCTGTATGACTGTGGACTAAGAACTCCACTTTCTAGAGGAGTGAAATAATGCCCTAAGCCTATGCAAAGTAATCATGGAATTATGAGGCTGATTGAAACTATTTCTGCAGAGTGTACTCCATTTTTATTTCATGAGACTCATTATTTATTATATTTAAGTAAGGAAAAACCTTCAGCAACAGTATTCCTTTTTACCATTTTCCTTTGTTCACACCATCATATTGTTTGCAATGGCAATATGCTCTTTGTTTGGGCTAGACATGCTTTAAAAATAATTTTGAAGCACTACTTGAATTCTCATGAGAGTTCAGTGAATCTTTGGTACTCATTAAAGCTTTTTTCTTTTTCTTTTTAAATCAACCTTCTGCAAATTCTGATAGGAATAGAGTCAACTCTTTAAAATTAATTGAGGACCATCTGGAGAAGGTGCTTATTCTTGTTTTGTTATTCTTATTGAATTGTGAATGTATCTCTATTTATATTCTTGTCTTCCTTTTGTATGATTGCTACATAACTTTTATGAGCTGCTCAGAATTGTTTTCTGGAGTGGCATAAAACTTTAATGTAATAACTCTTAAAAGTTTTATTTTTTTAGATTCTTAAATCTTTTGAAGGGACAAATATTGACACCCCAGAGCCAGTTTATGAGTGGAGACCATTTGATCTGCATTGAGTTAGATATATTAAAGCTGCACAAGGGGCTGGGGGCAGATCACAAGATTCTACGCACTTGAGGAAGATACAAAACCATCTTTATATAGTAGTGCAATAAATGTTGACTAGTAAAAACATCACATTTAATCAACTTATTTGGATGACATTCTTCTTACAGTAGAAATGAATTTGTTAGTATAGAAAAATTCAGCATGAGTCAGCTTTTGTGGTAACCTGTTTCCTTTTTCCCACCCAAGAATACACATTCTGATTTGTGACATCAACAAAGAAGCATTTTGGAACATAAGCTTATTTGATTTGTTTTATATATTATCTTTTTATATTCGGGAGTCTGATTTACTCCTTTAGCCATCCCAAACTGTAAAAATTTGAATAGAGAAGTGAATAGAGAAGTGCTTGTATTTGTATTCCTGAAAAATCCAAAGCACTTCTTCCAAAAAAAAAAAGTTTGATGCATGCATAATCCTGTTACTTATATTAAACCCCTTCTATGTGGTTTAGGTTTCTCAAAAGATAAGACAGCAAAGATAAAGCATAGGATTATAGCATGAGAGCAAAAGAACCATGGGAATCCCTATTTAATTTAATTCTCCTGGGCCAGAGTAATTCTATGCTGGAGTATTAGGAAACTTGCTGATAGATTGTCCAAATCTTTATGCATTTCATTGCAAAATTCTGGAGAATGGGTGAAGTGCCAGATGTCTGAAGGAGAGGATATGTTGTCACTATTTTTGAAGTAGGATGCCAGTCTGTCTGACCTAATCATGTAGTGACTGATCTGTAAACATCTTGAAAACAATGCAGCAATCCATAGAAATCTGGATAGTTTTTTTTTTACCCAATTAATGCTTGCTTGGTTTCTGACCTTGACTGGTTATAGAAATTCTGTAGATATATTATATTGGATTTCAATGAAGCATTTGGTAAAAGGTGGGTATTTTGCTTTAAGATGAATTCAGATGTACTGGAGAAAATACAGCTAAGTACAAGAAGGATGATCAAGAGAGGAGAAACTAACCCTTAGAAGAAATATTGAATGTTTATCTTTGAGAAGAGAAGTCTCAAGGGAAAATACAATTGGCCTTCCCAAATATCTGAAAGAATAGAACATCAAAGGATGGCTTCTCTTTCATTCCAAAGTGCAGGACACAGATTAATAGCTTTAATTTAAAGAAAAGAAGCTTCTGATTTAATACTAGGAAGAAGTTCCCAAGACTAAGAACAGTTAGCCGTAACCAATTATCCAGAGAGGCAAAAGACTCCCCTACACTGGGTGTGATAAAGTAGACATTGGTCAATTTTAATTTTAATTTCTGCACTGGGCAAGGAAGTTGGGCTTAATGGTCTAAACCAGCCGTGAGCAAACTACGGCCCGGGGGCCGGATCCAGCCTGTTCGGCTGTTCTATCTGGCCTGCGGAGCCAAAAGAGCGGAGGGTTCTCTTGCTCTCCCAGAAGGCTACGTGAAGTAATCTAACTTTGAATTTATATTAGTTCACACAAACACTCCATCCATGCTTTTGTTCCAGCCCTCCGGTCCAGTTTAAGAACCCATTGTGGCCCTCGAGTCAAAAAGTTTGCCCACCCCTGGTCTAAACAGTCCTTTCAATTCAGTGATTCTCAATGCTGCTACAACTTTAATATGCTACATGTATTAGATTAAGCTTCAGTTTGGAGTTTGGAGTTAGGTTTCTGCTGACTAATGTTCCATGAAACCCAGTGCTTTAAATGAAAGAAACTTAGCACAATAGACCTGGGGGGGGGAAAGTATATTTGTCTGCAGAATGCATCAGTTCCTCTAATACGTCTCAAAACGGCATCTTGGAGCAGCATTCTGAACTTTGATCTGGATGAGTTCACGGTTCTCCTAATACATCTGACTGCAACCCCCACTGCATTTTCTAATAATAATAAACAATAACAACCTCATTTTCATCTGAACAGATTTAATGTCAAGTAGTCATAAATAGTAGCTGCTTTGTTTTCAGTACTCATAATCACTCACAGCAAATCTATCCTTCACTGTATCTTCTTTATAGGTAAAATGAAAGTTGGCTGGGTGATTTTGAGCCAGGCACATCTCTCAGTCTAACCTACTTTACAAGATTGTTGCTGTTATGGAGATAATATGAGAAGAAATGTTTCCTGCCTTGAGTTATTTAAAAGTCATTAAGGAATGGCAAGATATGCAGAAATTCAAAACTAGTAGGAGGAAATTAAGAGAAAAGAGAGAAAATTTCCAAGCAGTCCAAGGAGGAGCAAACGTATGTATTGTTTGGCTGGTAATTGAAAGTGGAGTGGAAAATTCTGAACTATGACATAGCTATTCAGCTTGAACTCTGAGTTGAAAGCTAAAATTACATCTTTTTAAAAAAAAATCACACACAGCAACTTTGAATCTTCACTTTATAATAACATATTGGAGCTACAGTTTCTTCTTCTTCCTCCTCCTCCGTCTCTGTTGCTTCTCTGTTTCTGCTTCTAATATAGCAGGCTACATTTATGAAGGTGTAACAGAGGTGTGTATTAAGTTACATCGAACATGCCTTTCAAGTACTTGAAGATTTCCTTGAGGTAATTGAAGCATTTGTAAATTAATTTGTTTTCCAAGAGAGTTCAGAGGAAGAAAGAATAGATAAGTTTGTTGAGGCTAGGAGCAAGTAAGCCCGTATTTACCTTGAAGCCAGTCAGATGAAAAATCAATGGCCGTTTATCCTCATAAACAGTAACATGAAATATTTCGACAGTGTATGATGAGAATATTTCGGTATCTCATCAAATTTTCTCCCTTCGCTGCCAAGCACCAAAGTATGGGAAGAGTGGAGTTGTCCAGAGTGCTGAAACCTAACAGTGAGCAAGATCGCTAGGTTGAAGGGGCGGGACAAGGGTTAGTTTGTTCCCTCCAAGGATCCACTCTGATACCTTCTCTATAGGACAGAATCTTCAGGTCGATGATTCCTCTAACTAAGCAATAAGCTCATGTTTCTGCACTCATTAATCTACTCAGTAAATCCAGCCCTTAAATGGTTGCTTTCCCCCTTCGGATATCTTTTGAACTATAACTACCAGGGGAAAGTACTATATCAGAAGCCTGCAAATATCCGTCGTGAATGTATTTCTTGGCAACCCACCCATTTTTCTATTCTTCCAGCTGTATGTACATCCACTGCGGATTCTGGCGAGGTCACCGCCTCTTAGGAGACCTTTCAGCCCGCCTTCCAGTAAATCAATGAGCAATTTCTGTTTTACCAAGAGGACTGATATCTCTCAGCCTCGGGGTATCTCTATATACTCTCCAGTTACTGGCAGAAGGGTCTCGGGGTCAGTCTCCGGGGATGCAACTCGTTCATTCAAGCTCCCGCGGTGCTCTTGTCGTGAAATATCTCTCGCACCAAGAGGCAGCCGGCTGAAATCTCTTAGGTAGCACAAAGGCGCAGTTCGGCCTCGTTGGCTACGGAGGGCAACTTTACTCTTGACTTCATCCTATTTCTCCCACTTTGTCTCTACGGCGCCCTTCGCTATACACAGTGCACACATGCAGCCTCATTAATAACGGATCCAAATCGAATCTGGGTTGAGGAGAATCTGTCGCTGAGCAAGTCTGTGCCGGGGGCGCGCGCGCGCGTGCCCTATGCGAGGAAGATAAACAAGGTTTATTAGTTCACGTTCTGTTCTTAAAAGGCAGCAGTTGTGAGATTAGAGCCGAGAAAGAAACCCAGCCCTCCGCAGGCTTCTTCGGAAACAAGTTCCACGGTAATCGTGGATATTATTACTCCTGAGTAAGTGTGCGTAGGGTAAGAATTCGGTGATAATAAAACTGCCCTCTCGCCGAATGCAGCTTACTGGACACCAGGAGAAAGAACGAGAGAAGAAAACAAAATTCTCTCCAGATTCATTCCGAAGGTTGAAATTGGGGTCTAGATCCGAAGCTAAGGGTTTGGCAGTTGGTATGTTGGTTGGTTGGTTTGGGTCTGTTTGTAAAACGCCCTCCAAATAAAAGCCAGAACTCCCCCCTCCTTTTTCTTCCACCTTCCCCACCATCTCGTCAGTGTCCCCGCACTTGGCGTTCTCCTCCTCCTTTCGAACTGCCTTGTCGCGTCAATTTCACCCCAAAAGTCCGATTGGGATTATTCCTACTAGGCTGGGCTAGGGGAGACGGGGTCTCGGGAGCAGCAGCTAGCAAAGTGGGGGTGGAGAGCGAGAGTGAGAGGCTTTGCACAGGGAGTGATTCGGGGACTAACGCTTTAGGATAGCCTCCGCCAGCCCGCTTTTGGCGGGGGCAGGGGTCGTTCGGAGATCTCCACTGAACAAAGACGGGGGTTGAGAGTGGGGGTGATTCTTCATCGCCGACTGCTGTCCTATAGTGACAATTCAAAGCCCCTCCTCAGCGATTCACTTCTGAGTCTGCCTCGATTGCCTCTTCTGGACGCAGCGAGCTAATTCTACGCCGTTCTCCTTTTAAGGTAGGGAATCTGAGACTGGCGTTTTAACTCGGGTTGAACTGTTGCTTTTCAATAACACCCCCCCTCTCTCTTGTCTCTCCTGTCTGTGTTGGGCCGTTCACACAAGCGTTCATACCCTGAACTTTGCTCCACGTTTTGCAGCATCCGTTCTGGCCAGCCTTCAACCACCCTTGAAGTCCGTTATAGGGTCTTTGAACCTGTAGGTTCTCCTTCTCGTCTGATGGTGCTTCCTGCTCAAGCAGTAGATAGAGTTTCCAAATCCAGGGTCAGAACAGGACAGAGGACAGAAATGACCTCTGCAGGGACTGGGAGAAATTTAGGATTTAGAGTAAAATCCTGGGGTGAGGAGATTTTGCTGCTCCTGCAACCATATACTCTGAAACGAAGTCTTTCCATTCTCAGTGACATTTCATCTCAGGTCCCTGTGCATGAAATTTGCCTTTTTACTTAATAGTGAAGCAAAATGCAAGAACCAAATTATTATTATTCACTTATATGGCTTTTTTTTTACAAACTTTGAAGTCACTTCTGGATTATGGGCAGAAAAGCCTAAGACTGGCCCTAAGGGCAGGCAAGGAATGAGAGCGGGGGTTGGACTAGATGACTTACAAGGTCCCTTCCAACTCTGTTAATCTGTTTAAATAATAGAAACAAGAAGGACTTGGATGTTAAGTGCAGCCAACAAGTAAAAGGCAATAGTGAAAGTTGCCTCTGGTCCTTGATGTTACTTAGAAGTAAGACATCTGATCTCTGGGAACAAGAACCATCAACTAGGAAATTTAAGATGTTATTTTCAGAATAGATTCTCCCACTTAATTTTTTTCCCTTCCCTCCTCACTCCCTGTAAGCTTATCATCAAAGTTTCATGCAGATCTTGAGAGAAGTTGTTTGGGAAGGTCAGATGGAGCATCACTTGAGGGAAGAGAGATGGAAGCTGTCATTCCACAGTTAAACTCCCTAAAGAAACTCTATTAAATCTCTCTGTGTGTGTGTGTGTGTCTCTCTCTCTCCAAAGGAACCAGGCTTTTGTTCTGGTTAGATAGCCTTAATAGTTGTTTTGAGCTATTACAGTCAAGAGCTCTGGACATTCAGATGAAGAGATGATTTTCAAAAGTTTTGCAGCGATTCAAATGCCCTCGGAGTGATTTTCTGAATTCTGAAGATCTTAGTTGCCTCATGTTTTGAAAATATTTTGATTTTATAGTAGACCCCAGGTATATACATCTCATTACTTCACTTATACCTCTCATCTATATTTGTAGTTATAAATTTCTACAATCTCAAATCACACAGACTAAGGCTGGAAGAAAGTCAGCAAGCACTGCTCATTCCTAATGAGTATTTCTCACAAGTGATGAGTGCAGTGTTTCCCCGAAGCTGCAATTCTTGGCACATTTAAGAGTAGATGAAGCTGCCTGGTCTGCCAATCCCAGTATTGTTTAATTGCACTGTCTCTGGAAGATGTCAAGTACAAGCTTCCCATATTCACTACCTTTATAGAGGAGCCAAACTTCATGGCTATGTATGGCTTCTTTTTAATTAAGACCGAATCTCATTAAACAGAGCTGGACTTGCAAAATAAAGGATTGGGAGTGTGGGAGATTCTATGAAAGATATACCAAATTTCAGCAAGATTAAAGACATTGTTTTTCCCCCTTCTTCTCCTTGGAACTAGGCTTCCTAATATAAGGGAACTCAGAAATTCTGCCTATATCAAATTATTCATCTAACAAATAGCAGTTCCAGCTCAGTGGCAGATGGAAAGAAATCCATCCAGTGAGTCAGGAATGGCTTGTTTGGGATCTTTTGGAAAGATATCTGGGGAGAGATTGGTTGGATTTTCCATGGCTTGTTTAATAAATAAACAAATTTGGCTATGTGTGCAGAATCACTAAGCCATTAACCATTGTTTATGAAGCATAAAAACGATGCTCAGCACAAACGGCATGGAGTAATATATGTGCCCTTTCATATAAACATTGGCTAAAGTACTCTGGGCTCTCCAGGACCTTGGGCAAAAGTATTGTTTTGTTTCTGAAAATAATAAATGCAGTCATTGGAGGTGGAAAGCATAGGCTTTACAAATGAGCTATATAATCCCACCAAGGACAGCTCAGCAACTCACTTTCCTTACCTCCTTCCAATTCCCAGCCAATCCCTGGAAGAAGACTTTCTGAATACCTCCTACAGATCATAGCATAGGCAGGGATGATTCACTATGGGGTGACTGCTTTTAATAGTGTCCCTGTGGCAAGTTGCAATGCATGTTTTCATCTGCCTCTTTTCCTCCCCCCTCTGATCTGCTCCCCCTCACCATCAAAACGCTACAGAAAGTTGAAAAAGGTTCCTGTTCACCCTGAAATATTTCTACTAATAATACAATTCGTCTGGTTACACTTTGGGGGGGATTGTCATTTGGGATTTATTCATTTATTTATTTTTTTAATGCCTGTTTGTCACAACAAAGACTCATGCAAACTGCTGAACTGTTGTTTGCTTAGAATACTCAGGCATCGCATCGTATCGTCAAGCTCGGTGGCTGACTTGAATGAAATTGCACACAAAAGAATCCCCAGTCAAAGGAAGAGTCTGTTAAACTCAATTTAACTGCAGTACAGATGAGCCATCAGATGCTTTGAATGGTGCCATTTGGGCTGGGCGAGGAACTTTCAAGCATTTCTGTGGCCGAGTTTGCTACAGTCGAAGACATTTCCATAAAAGAGTAGATACACAGAGACACTGCAGAAATTACCCTCGCTTGGAGTTTTTCAGACATTTCTTCAAATGATCCAGTTTTGATCACACTATAAAAAAGATGTTGAGACTCTAGGAAAAAGTGCAGAGAAGAGCAACCAGGATGATTAGGGGACTGGAGACTAAAACATATGAAGAACGGTTACAGGAACTGGGCATGGCTAGTCTAGTGAAGAGAAGGACCGGGGGAGACATGATAGCAGTCTTCCAATATTTGAGGGGCTGCCACAGAGAGGAAGGGATCAAGCTATTTCCCAAGACACCTCTAGGCCAGACAAGGAATAATGGATGGGAACTGATCAAGGAGAGATTCAACCTAGAAATAAGGATAAATTTTCTGGCAGTGAGAACAATCAACCAATGGAACAGAAACTGCCTTCGGAAGTTGTGGGAGTTTCATCACTGGAGGCTTTCAAGAAGAGATCGGACTGCCATTTGTCAGAAATGGTGTAGGGTCTCCTGCTTGGGCATAGGGTTGGACTAGGTGACCTACAACAGGGGTGTCAAACTCACATCATCACAGAGGTGTCACGTGATGTATCAGGACTTTCTTCCCCTTTGATAAACTGGGTGTGGGCATGGCCAGGCATGACACATCCGGCCTTTGACAATCCTGACCTACAAGGTCCCTTCCAACTCTGTTAATCTGTTAAATCTGATGCTTATACAAGCATTTTCATTTCCTGCATCTGAGATTCCAGTGATAAACTTCAGGGCCAGGAGCTTGCTTTCATTCTGTATACAGCTTCAGAGTTAGATGGAGCAACATCCATACGCCACACCTGTGGGCCTTACATCATTCTGAAGATCAAACTCCCATTGGCGCCACACCATCTTTCCTTTTGAGAATGCAGTGTTTTGGTTTGCTTTTTATATATCATAACAAACTGCCCGTGCTTGAGCTAATATATCTGTAGAGTGAGCAGCTTCCCCTCCCGACCAACCCTTATTCATCTTAGCATTCAATTATCTGAACCTTTTGGATATTCCCTGAAGCCCAGCGATGAATGGTGCTGTGCTATTATACCAATGATGATAACAACGGCCCCCAAAAGGCTTGGATAATAATTATCTTCTCCATGAATTAATGTTACCTATGAGTCGATCCTCCTGATATTTTACAGTGCTGATCCTTTACTTGCTCAGCTTCTCAGCAGCTTCTTTAAAAGGCTGCTTTTAAAAATTGTTTCCATTAAATCAGGGTGTGAAGTTTAGTACCCATCAAGCCTCAAAGAAACTATTGGACCTATAGGATTATTGTAACTTCACACCAACATCATTACCTAACAAGTTGCCCTTATTTACTTTGGTATACTGTAGTACAGGGGTTGGCAACCTTAAACACTCAAAGAGCCACAAAGGCCTTAACTGGAAGTCCCTTGTTCAATTCTGGAGCCGACCAGACTCTATGATGGTTCCCCCATCATAGACTCTCCTCCTAGCGCAGCATCCTTTTTCCTCTACCTGCCCTAACCAAAAGCCCTATCAATTGTGGAGCCGACTGGCAACAGGGAGCTGCAGCAGGGGGATGAAAAAGCCATATGCATCTCCAGAGCCGCAGGTTGCCAATCCCTGCTGTAGTAGATGAAAAATTCTCTGCAAAATTCCTTCTTTTCTCAATAAATGGCTTAAGATGCTGCAAATCATGGGATACTTTTGACATTAAAAACAACAACACCTTGGGTATAATAATGTAGAGCAAATGAAATGTTTGTAAAATGCCTGACCAATATCTGGGATCAACAGAAAAGTATAGCTTAATTAACAAGAGATGGTTACCCATTGTTAATTAAAACCAAAGTCTGGCTCAAACTTATGCATTTAGTGGGGCTTTGATTTCCTGAAAATAACCGGTCTTGGCATATGGTTGAGCATTATCTAAGCTAAACACTGTTGAACAAGTTCTTATTATAGGCACAGAGCAGAAGGGCCCATTAAAAAACTGGTAATGTCTAACCCAGGTGGGTTAGATATAGGAAGAATATATATGTGGTTAGCAGATTTGTACTCCCACTCATACTCTGAGGATCGAAAGATGGCATCTGCAAAAGCTTAGCTCTTTTTGCAGTTAATAAAACTTGACAAATGAGTGGAGATCTCTTAGCAACTTGTTCAGGCCAGTCTTTGAGATTTACAGATTCTTGTGGATTTGGTGCTGAATTTTAGAATAACCAGACCCAGTAGGTTATGCATCATCAATGGTTACAAGGATTTTTTTCTATACAACTCTTCAGGACCCTCAAAACAACGCTATAGAGCACTGCACACCAGAACAACTAGACACAAGGACAGTTTTTCCCAAACGCCATCACTCTGCTAAACAAATAATTCCCTCAACACTGTCAAACTATTTACTAAGTCTGCCTTACTATTAATCCTCCCATCCTTCCTTTTACCAATCTCCTCCCACTTATGACTCTATGACTGTAACCTTGTTGCTTGTATCCTAACAATTTTTATTGACTGTTTCCTAGTATAATTTGATCGCTTATTGTACCCTATGACTATTATTAAGTGTTGTACCTTATGATTCTTGATGAATGTATCTTTTCTTTTATGTACACTGACAGCATTTGCACCAAGACAAATTACTTGTGTGTCCAATCACACTTGGCCAATAAAGAATTCTATTCTATTCTTTAAAAAAAGGATAGTTCTAAGCAATTATCCATTGTGATTTCCAACGTATTTGGGGAGAGGACACAGTTAGGAAAGGCCCAAACTCCCTATCTTTTATTCCGATATCTCAGGGGCTGCCACAAAGAAGAGGGAATTAAGCTATTCTCCAAAGCATCTGAAGGCAGGACATGAAGCAATGGATGGAAATTAATCAAGGAGAGAAGCAACCTAGAACTAAGGAGAAATTTCCTGACAGTTAGAACAATTAATCAGTGAAATGACTGGCCTCCAGAAGTTGTGGATGCTCCAACACTGGAAGTTTTTAAGAAGAGATTGGACAACCATTTGTCTGAAATGTTATAGTGTTTCCTGCCAAAGCAGGAGGCTGGACTAGAAGGTCTCTGGACTTAAGGTCTCTTCCTATTCTATTCTATTCTATTCTATTCTATTCTATTCTATTCTATTCTATTCTATTCTATTCTGCTCTGCTCTGCTCTGCTCTATTCTTCTTTTTACATTTAGGTACCCTAACAGATTTCATTGCAAAGTAACATACTTGCCAGTCTCCTGTAAGTGCAGCAAGTGCTGGACTAACACAATAGATCCAATGCTTCACCTTCTATATTACAGAGTTCTTACTTCTAAATAGTTTCAAATTTGTCTCTACAGTAAGTAACCGCCAGAGCAGAAATACTTAGAAGGGAAAACTGCTCTTAGTACCTGGCAAAAATATATGACAATGGGAAGACTACTTGCTCCAAACACAACTAGTGTCAGTCAGCTTGTTCCAAAACATCGTGAAAAGGGCTGTGCAACATCAAAACAAAAATCTCCTCTACTAGATTTCAATCTAGTTAATTGTGCGGGGATGTATCTTGTTGCACAGAAAGGTTTAAGTTCGCAGAGATCACTCTGTGACCTCTCTTAAGATCTCTCTTAAGATCCAGTAGAAACAGAACAACTTGCTTCTAGAGAAATACATGTTTCTAAGACATACATTGCTTGCTTCGATCTAGTACATTTCATTTCTGTATGAAGGGATTCTAATGTCTAAATATCCCAGCCAGCATGAAATGGTGGAATGCAGGCTACAAAAAATAGTCCTGTAATGCTGATGCAATCCTCTGAAGATTTACTAAGCAGAAAATCCCATTTAATGTTGTGGATTTTAGGAATGCTCAGAACTATAGTCTTCAAATGCCATCGGACTCCTTGTTGTCTCCCCTACCCCCAGCTTTGTACAGGTAGTCCTCAACTTATGACCGCAATCGAGCCCAAAATTTATGTTGCTTTTGTTATGTTGACATTTGTTAAGGGAGTTTTGGCCCGTTTTATGAACTTTCCTGCCACAGTTATTAAGTGGATCACTGTCATTGTCAAGTTAGTAGCACTATTGTTAAGTGAATCTGGCTTCCCCATTGATTCTGCTAGTTACAAAAGGTGACTACATGATCCCAGGACACTGCAACCGTTGTAAGTATGAGTCAGTTGCCAAGCATCTGAATTTTGATCACATGACCACGGGGATGCTGCAATGGTTGTAAGGGTGAAAAACGGTCATAAGTCACTTTTTTCAGTGCCGTTGTAACTTCACTAAGGTCACTAAGTGAAGGTCACTAAGGTCACTAAATGAACTGTTGTAAGATGAGGACTACCTGTATATTAAAGAAAAAGTGGTGCACAACCACCTGTGCCTCAAGACTAGAGGCAGAAAGGCCCAGTAGTGCAGAGCAGGCCTCTTCACCTGCCTTGTGGTCGAAAACGATTTGTGCATGCAATTGCTGAGGGCTAATTGATGCTAGAGGAATCAAGGTGTGTAATCAAATATTCACGGCGCTTCCTAAGACAAGGGATTGTGTCAATGGTTTTTCCACCATGACATCATGTCAAACTTAGCAATGACCTTGCCAAAAAGTTTCACAAGAGGCTAGGGCAGGGGTGTCAAACTCGATTTCATTGAGATCTGCATCAAGGTTGTGTTTGACCTCAGGGTGTGTGTGTGTGGAGTGGGTGTGGCCAGGGTGGGCATGGCCAGCTTGACGTCACTTGTCTCGGGGGCACCTGTGGTGTCCAAGTGCTAAGGCAAGACTTCCCTGAAATCATCCCTCCCTCTCTTTCCTATAATCTTCTTCCTTCCTTCCTTCCTTCCTTCCTTCCTTCCTTCCTTCCTTCCTTCCTTCCTTCCTTCCTTCCTTCCTTCCCTTCCTTCCTTCCCTTCCTTCCCTTCCTTCCCTTCCTTCCTTCCTTCCTTCCCTCCCTCCTTCCTTCTCCCTTCCTTCTCCTTTCTTCTTCCTTCCCCTGTTTCCTTATTTTTCCTTCCTTGCTCTCTTCCTATCTTTCCTTCTTTTTCTTTCCTCTTTCCCTTTTTTTCCTTTCCTGTCCCTTCTTGCATACTCAAATGCAAAAGGGGAAAGATTCCTCCTTATTTTGTTTTTAGTTTGTTTTGCTAGCCCTCTGTCAGCAAAAATGGAGCTGGGGGGGGCATGTCCCTCCCAAGCTCCGTTTTCACTGGCAACGGGTTGCAAGAGGCCTTTGTGGCCGAAAGCAGAGCCCAGGAGGCAGGCAGGAGGCACTCCCAAGCTCCGTTTTCGCTGTCAGAGGCATCGTGAGCCGGTCCTTTGTGGTTTCGAGGGTCAGATCTAAGCACCTTGCAGATGAAATCTGGCCCTGGGGGTTTGGGTTTGGGCTAGGGTTAGGGGCTGGGGCAGTGGGTTGATTGAAACAGGTAAATTCAAAGTATCGTTGTCTACTGCAGGGATCTTCAAGCTTGGCAATTTTGAGACTTGTGGACTTCAACTCCCAGAATTCCCAGAATTGGGGAATTCTGGGAGTTGAAGTCCACAAGTCTCAAAATTGCCAAACTTGGAGACCTCTGCTCTGCTCCCATTCACAGAGCCCACGGGGAACAGTAGCAGTCACTGTTTTCAAAAATCCACTTGGAAACAAAGAAAAATACACGATCTTTTCTTTTCTTTTAGCTCCATCACTGGCAAAACTAACCCAGAATCCTGCTTGCTGGCATCTGGGGAACCCCTCTCAAGTGCATTTCTATTTCCCACTCTGGTTGGGCTCATAATTTGCAGAAAGCCAGAATGTGATTTGTTTGGTTTGTGTTCCTGTGTTGTGCAAATCCAGCCCATGATGATTTATCCAATAAACTTTAGTTAACTAAATCAAACAGCTTAGCATATTGTGCACAATGCACAAATCCACCCACCATCTGCCAAGGCAAAATCTGTTTCCTTCTTTTCCCAGATCAGAACATTAAAAAAAAAGGATTTCTCCCATGTCTGGTCAGTGCAGGGCGGTTCCTTGCAGAGCATCTGACAATCACCTTACCAGTACAAGTGCTTTTTTAAGACCTGGATCAGATAATAGCCATAATGTGGTTTAATAGCTTTTGTTTAAGACTCTGTATGAACTCAATCATTAGGTTTTGTCTACCAAAACATTTGCCTTAACATGGTAGACATCCACATTTTTAAAAAATTGCATTTATATGCCGCCCTTCTCTGAAGACTCAGGGCGGCTTACAATTTTTTGGAGCACAACCCGATGCGCTCAGCAATAGCCTTCATTCCATTGTATATGCCTGCTTATTACTAGGGCTTTTGCACCCCAAGCATTTTACAAAGTCAGCTTATTGCCCCCAACAATCTTGGGTCCTCAATTTACCTACCCCGAGAGGATGGAAGGCTGAGTCAACCTTGAGCCTGATGGGATTCGAGCCTGCACTAATTGCAGGCAGCTGGAACTAAGTGCTAGGCATTTAACAGCCTGCACCACCAAGGCTCTTGGCATTTGGCTATGATTTATCTGACCATCCATGGCTAAATGAATCATACTGTGTTTGAATCCAATTTAGATTTAGGACATTATAAAACAAGAAAAGCAATGGCCAAGCTGTTGCTACTCCCATCAGCAAAAGCAAAACCAAACCAAAATTATTCTTTAGAAAATTCAGAGGAAAAAAAAACAAACCCTAAGCTATTCCCATTGTATTTAGGCATTATTAAATTTGGCTTCAGATATCTCAAGGTAGAGTGCATATCATTCTGTCCTCCCTTCTCCACACCCCACAACCAGTGGTGGGATTAAAAAAAATTACTACCGATTCTAAGGGCATGGTATGGTGGGCGTGGCTTGGCTTGGCTTGATGGGCGTGGCTTAGTGGGTGTGGCAGGGGAAGGTTACTGCAAAATCTCCATTCCCTTCCCACCCCACTAACCTGCTTTCTAGCTCTGTTCTTCTGTGCAGGGCAACAAAAGAAGACCCAGCCAATCAGCTGGAACTCGGGAGGCAGAGAATAGATGGGGGCGGGGCCAGTCAGAGGTGGTATTTGCTGGTTCTCCGAACCACTCAAAATTTCCGCTACCGGTTGTCCAGAACTGGTCAGAACCTGCTGAATGCCACCTCTGTCCACAACCCTTGTAAAATAATCTGGATTGAGAAGTGTGACTTGTCTAATGTCCCTCTTGGGTCTTCGTGACAGAAGTAGGCTGTAACACCACCCACTGTCCTAGTCCAACACCATAACTATCACACGTGCCCCTTAGCTCTGTTTCATGCCTTCTGCAACTTCAGATGCCTGGATAAAGATTGCTCCTCAGCATTAAAAAGTTGGGTCCATTATATTTTAAAAGTTCATCTCTGAAGTCACAGCACCAAACTGTGATCACTGCTTTCCCTAACTGCATGGAATTTGCGTTGAGAATGGGAGACCATATTATTTGCTCTACCTTCCTGGAGACAAAGGGCTTTTTGAAGGCAGCACCCTAAGGCAGAGTGTTAAACTCCTGTTGTCACAGCAGTGTCATGTGACATATCTGGACTTTTTTCCTCTTCGCTAACCTGGGTGGGGGCGGGGCCAGCATGTGACACATCCAGCCCGTGGACCAGGAGTTTGACACCCCAACCCTAAGACATGTTAAATTGCTCTTCTCATGAGTATGTTCATGGAGCACTAAAGAAGTTCTGTATCATCCAAATTTTAATGGCAATGATGCCATCTTGAGTTGGTCTCTGACACTAATTTCTCTATATTTGCTGTAATCCTGCAATGATGCTAGATTAGCAACTAGGAATTATTGCTCTAGGTCAGTGTTTCTCAACTTTGGCTGCTTTAAGATATGTAGCTTTCAGCTCCCAGAATTCCCCAGCTGGCTAGCTGGGAAATTTTGAAACTTGAAGGCCATATATCTTAAAACTGCCAAGGTTGAGAAACATTGCTCTAGATAAATCTCTACAAGCATTTTTAAATTTGGGGTTTTTTTTCTTTCTCAAAATGGGCCACCTTATTGATCGGGATGTCTTAGGCCAGTGTGTCAAACTCGCGTTGTCACAGAGGTGTCATGTGATGTAGAAGGACTTTTTTCCCCCTTTGCTAAAGCGGGTGGGTGGGTGGGGCCAACACATGACACATCTGGCCCACTGGCCACGAGTTTGACACCCTTGCCTTAGGCAATTGCTTAGGGGTAGCTTATATAGTCAGGCTACCCAGGGGTCTTCAAACTTGACAGCTTTAAGACTTGTGGACTTCAACTCCCAGAATCCCTCCTCCAGTTATGTTAGCTCAGGAATTCTGGGTGTTGAAGTCCACAAGTCTTAAAATTGCCAAGTTTGAGGACCCTTGGGCTAACCCATTGCCATCCCTTGTTTTTAGTCCTTTGTTTGTTGTTGATACGTGCATTTTATTTTGCACATATTGTAATTCTATTTAAAATTATTCCTGGTTGCCTGGTTAGCAGAGGGTATGATTCATAAATATACTAACTAAAGATTATTAAATGCCTAACTTAAGTTCCATTCTCTATTACTTAAGAGCTCAAGGTTGATTCAGCCTTCCAAAGGCTGAGGACCCATTGTTGGGGTAATAAGCTGACTTTGTAAAAAAGTAATAAGCAGGCATATACAATGGAATGAAGGCTATTGCTGAGCACATTGGGTTGTATCCCAAAAATTGTAAGCCGCTCTGAGTCTTCGGAGAAGGGCGGCATATAAATGTAATTTTAAAAAAAAGTGCAGAATAGGTTTGGGCAGTTCAGCTTTGAAAAATTGGCTTTTCGGGGTCATTGTTCCTTTGTTTGTTATTCCTGGCTGGTGTGTTGGTTTTACTAGAAGCTACCTGAAATCTGTGAAAATGCATATTTATGTACAGAACTGAAAAATGCTGATTCCCAAGAAAGTGCTTTTAATTGAACTCTAGTGCTCTTTGATTCCCAAAAGTTGTATTGGAACTAGCAAGAACATGGATGCAACATCTGTCTATAACTTTTTAAAGCAGCTGCATCTTTTTTTGTGGCCCCATAGGGCACATATAGTAATCCCAGGAAAAAAAAATGAAATACTCAGAAATAGGTGCCATGGTTGCTTTTTTGCATTCCAAAATCTGAAACATTGCACATCTTTATTTCTTATCACAAAGTTGCCTTGATTTTCATAGCATAATTCATTATTTTAATTATAATGGTAAATACTGGTTGCTTTTCTGTTTGTCCTTGGGCAATCTCTGATACTCCAGAAACGGTTGCACCAAGAATGCTGGGATATCAGCCATACCTCGGAGGTCTTTCAGGAGCCATATATATGCTGCCGAGTATAGACAATACCAAGCCAAGAATCTCAATGATCCATGCCATAATGTGATTTTTCGATTTGAACTGCATTGTAGTATATTATAGTAGTATTGTAGAAGTATACAACTACATTGAAGTAGTATAATTAAAAGAAAACATGGTTTACTATGGTGTGGTTATAGCCTTATAACAAAGTAAATGAATCAAGAGCCAAGAGCCTTGGTAGCTCAGGCTGTTAAATGCCTGCTCTTAAGATCCAGCTGCCTACAATTATTGTAGGCTCGAATCCCACCAGGCTCAAGGTTGACTCAGCCTTCCATCCTCTCAGGGTAGGTAAATTGAGGACCCAAGATTGTTGGGGGCAATTAGCTGACCTTGTAAAAATGCCGCTTAGTAATAAGCAGGCATATACAATGGAATGAAGGCTATTGCTGAGCACACTGGGTTGTATCCCAGAAATTGTAAGCCGCCCTGAGTCTTCGGAGAAGGGCGGCATATAAATGTAATTAAAAAAAAATCATCGTTTACTTAATTAACTGATTTCTTCTAGTTCACATAATGTTCTTATGAATGTCAGATGAAGAGTTAGCAGTTACATTTATACCACGTTCTCAGCTTGGTTAATTTAGTTAACTTCTGAACACAAGAAATTAGTTAATTTATTAATCAAATAAAACATAAAGATGCCATTGGATCATAAACCAACCCACACTAACTGAATTTGCTGAACAGTTTGAGTCACCTCAACTGTCATGAAGCACCTACCCATTATGTTCCTTCAAAGATATCGGATGAGTGTTTATGTAGTCTTGTCCATTTGAATCTTGATTGTTCAAAATGGATTTTTTTCTTAATAAGTACATGAATATAAGCCATCCTCTACTCTGTTTGGGCAGGGGTTTGACTAGATGACCTACAAGGTCCCTTCCAACTCTGTTTATCTCTAATCTCTAAAATATGGATAGGACTATGAGTTTGGGTTTTCCCTCCTTCTTTGAGAAGTTTTAAACTCAGATATGTTTATTTTAAGGCTTTTACTACAGTTTTCATGTGTTTGTCTCTGCAAAATCGTAGGAAATGGTGGTGTTACTTTTCAGCAATTAAGCACTGCTAGGCCTTCTAAAGAAAAACTTTCAACAATGTTAACTCCATAAAAGAAACTTTTGGAAACTAGTTGTATTTCAAACATACCATTTAAAAAAAACTATCCACAAATGTTTTATGTTTATATATCTAGCTCACGCTCTGATGAAGCACTAACACATTCCCTCAAGTCAAGTAATGCTCCTTCCCTTGTAATGACTATTAATTAAAAAGGAATGGTTTACACCCAAGGAGAATGAACTGTTATTCACCAGAATGGATCTCCTTGCTCCTGTCTGTTTGTCAGGATGCCAAAGCTTTGTGAATAGTTCAGTATAATAAATTGTTTGAAATAAAACAAAACCCTTGGCAATGGACTGGGGGCGGGGGGAGAACGGCATTTGGCTTGCTATGGCTAAAAGAGTCAAGTATTTGTCCATGAAGCTTTGCTGGATCAGTTTGAATTAGATCAGATCATCTTAGTTCTCGGTCCATGTCAAAGGCCTTGGTGGTGCAGGCTGTTAATAGCCTAGCACTTAGTTCCAGCTGCCTGTAATTATTGCAGGCTCGAATCCCACCAGGCTCAAGGTTGACTCAGCCTTCCATCCTCTTGGGGTAGGTAAACTGAGGACCCAAGATTGTTGGGGGCAATAAGCTGACTTTGTAAAAATGCCGCTTAGTAATAAGCAGGCATATACAATGGATGGAAGGCTATTGCTGAGCGCATTGGGTTGTATCCCAAAAATTGTAAGCCGCCCTGAGTCTCCGGAGAAGGGCGGGATATAAATATGAATAATAAAAAAAAGGTGGACAACATGCCAACATCTTGGCAAGTTCTCAAAGCTGAAATAGAAGATGAGATCTTTCACTATCATGTTGGAAGGGCATACCATAACAAAATGGCCTTCAAGTGAAGGAACTCTCTTCCTTTTTGCATTTGGTCATATGAGTCCCATGTTACACCCTCCTGCGTGGCTTGCATTGTTCGTTGCCCTCGGTGAGGTTCAAGGTTTTGGTTTTAACATTCAAAGTCCTACATGGCATGGGTCCAGGATATTTACGAGAATGACTTCTCCCAGCCTCAAATACCAGCTGCCCGGTACGGTCGGACAGACGGGGTCTCCTTGGGGTGCCCTCCAGCGACTCAATGTCGCTTGGGGACCCGGGGGGAGGCCTATTCTGTGGCGGCCCCACTCTATGGAATCTCCTTCCGCCGGAGCTCCGGCTGGCTCCCGATCTTCGCACCTTCCGCCACGAGCTAAAAACCTAAAACCTGGCTGTTTTTACAATCTGGGCAGTGTTGACCCTTGGGGTTGTTTATGTAATTTTGGGGTTTTAATAATAATACTAATATTAATTCGGCTTTAATTTAATATATTTTAAAGTAATTTATTGTTGTATTCTATTTTAGTTGTGAGCCGCCCCGAGTCCCTTGGGAGAGAGGGCGGCATATAAGTCAAATAAATAAATAAATAAATAAATAAATATTCAAGAAAACAAATCACTCTTCATTTAGGTTTTGACCTAGAAAAGGGATTGCCTTTTGACCTGGAAAAGGGAAGGGGGTTTTCACAGAAGCTCAGAGCGAAATCACTTTAGAAAGTAATTATGTTTTTCCTAACTTGAAAATGGGTCAAGATGTCCCAAGTTGTCTACTGGTGAAAAATAGTCGGTGGTCATTGGGAAAGGGTTTATGGAAAAGGAAGGAAGGAAGCCTGGATAGTATTATATCCACTACATTCAATTTATAGGTGATGGGCAATTAGCAGAATGATTTGATAGTGTGCTATTTGAATCCAACTATTATTGATTGTAAGTCACCTAGTGTCTCCAGGCAAGATGGGCAGCATGTAAGTTGAATAAATAATAAATAAATAAATCATGGATTATAAACTTATACTAACGATGCAGTATACTATATGAAATTGGCTGATTGTGGTTTATTCACATTTTGTTTTCAATTGTGCCCAATTCTTGGAAACTGCCTAGACAATTCCTTGGCAAGATTTTTCCATTTTTGCCATTGTCTCCTTTCTAGGCTTAGAGAAAGTCATCCAGCCAGGATCATCCAGCTGTTTTTGTGCCTAAAGTGGGAGTAGAATTCATGGTCTCTTGGTTTCTAATCTAATGCCTTAACCACTACCCCACACTGCCTTCACAGATACAGCCACAGATATATTCACAGATACACTGTTAGATAAAGAAGGTCTTTGTATCCTGTTTAATGCCATCAGAGACATCTGAAAATTTTCAACCAGTTTTAGGCAACTTTTGTTTAGACCTTAAGAGAGGTGCAGTTCATTACTAATTATTAATTTTTAAGTATGTTTCATAAAACCAAAACAGAGTCTAAATGCAAAGCTGCTCTGAAATAAGATGCAACGGTCAGTACTTCAGGTCTTCAGTTTTCAGTATGGAATTTTCCAGGGCTGGGTATCAGCTGTACGCGAGCCGCAGAATTGTAGAGTTGGAAGCCATTAGAAGGAACTTCTCATCCAATCCTCTGCAATTAAACAGATTAAACATGCAATTAAACATGCATGGTGGCTGTCTAGCCTTTTCTTAAAAAAAACTTGGAGAGACAGAGAGCCCACAACCACCTTAGGTAGACTGTATAGATCTTACCATCACAATTATTTTCCTGCAGTTTAAATGACCTCTTGTTAGTTGCTTGTGGTCTAGTTACCTGTGGTGTTTCTGGTCCTGTTTAGATATTCAGATGGAATCTTTGGGGCAGTGAAGACTCCACTCCTTAGACAATGTATGCACTCAGAAGTCTTCTGTTACTTACAGTGTTTGTTGGATCAGAATGATAGTTCTGTTGGGAGACATTGACAAATCAGGTTGTGATTATTGGCAATGGAGTGCTTTGCAATGTGTGTGTGTGTTTTATTTTTTAAAATGAGAGTTCTGAAAATTGTGCACTACAGCCCTTTTGCTGCTTTAATTCCACACGGAATATAAATTCCTGGGCATTGTCATCCAGGAATATAAATGGCACAGCCAGACTTGCAGATGGCGTTTTGTTCCAAAAGTAAATTCTGCCCACATCGCATTCAGGTGGTCCCAGGTCAATGGGTCCAGCATTGCAGCCCTGCCTGTTTTGCCTCTCTCTCTCCCACCACCCAAAAAACCAATAACAACCCTGGGATTTGCGGCTCTTAGAGAGCATCTTTTTTTCTTTTAATGGGGATGGCTTCCAATCAGCAGCTCCGGACATTGCCATTGGAGGAGAAGCGGCTAATCCAGTCCGAGGGAAAGAAAATGGCAAAGCTCGCCCGCGCTCCCCTGTGCGCCTTCTCCACCCCTTTTCTGCAAGCCTCTGCAAACACCGCGGCGGGCGCGCGGGGGAAACGGTGGCGGAGCAGAGCCAGCCAGTAGAGTTGCCGCCGCCGCCGCCACGCTGCCCTGCAAATCAAACTCCCATGCAAAGAAGGAGATCCTCTCGACCCACTCACCTCCTGGGCGCTCGCTCTCCCACGAAGGTGGTTGGAAACGTGGCTTCTTTTGGTGGGGAACTTTGGTTGGAAGGGCGTGCAGGGTTTATTTCGCTCTTGGTTCAAGATGCTTATTGCTACCTGAGATGCCTCTTGATGTTTTGGCTGATTTGCTTGGATGCTCTAATCTAAGCCTTCCCTGGCCAGATCTGTTTGGAATGGGGAGGTTGGGCTCTTCTGGCTCTTAATTCGGAGCAAGAACGGTATGGAAAGGGGAAAAAATGCCAGTCTTTGCGCGAGCGCTACAGGCAGAGAGGGAGAGAGAGAGAGAGAGATGCCAGGGGGAAAAAACACTCAGCAAGGGCACCAGGGTCTTCTTGGCCCCGGGTTTTGTCCCGGGTTTAGGTGCCCTTTAAGCGAACCAATCGGTCGGGCTCTGTCTGCGGGCGAGGCGAGGCAAAAGGCTTCGAAGCGAATCGGCGAGGACGCCGCCAGTTCCGCGGGCGAAACGGGTTCTTGCTTAAGGCTCCAGCTAGAGGATTAATCCCGGGTAGAACAGGGACGCAAATTTCCTAGAAAGGTGTTGGTTGGTGAGGATTAGGGTTTTGTTTTTATTTTGTTTTTTTTTCTCCTCTCTTTTTCCTCTTCTACTCAAGGGAATCAGGCTGAGCATCAGGTTTTAGCGATGGATCAAATTTCTTCAGAAATGTACTCTTACATTTACTCTGAGTCAAGACACCCAAGATAGTAGCTTGGGATTTGCTATTCCCATCTTCATCTTCATCGTGAACTAATGTGCCTCTTTTTATCCCATTCCTCCTTCCTTTTTCCCCCCTCCCTCCTCTTCTTTTGGAAAGATATGGAAGATCAAGATACGGAGCTTACTGCTGGATTCTGACTCCTGGGCAATTTGCTTTCCTTACTCGACAGCCTTGGTTTCCAAGTCCCCTGGACTCACAGTTTGCCCCCCTCAAAAAAAATCAGAAAAAGTGTGCAGGAGGAAAGGAAAATGAAACTTTTGGGAACAAGATTACAGGTAGGAAATTCTTCTTGTTCTTGATTCTCCCTTTGCCATAATCTGTTAGTTATATTTCATTGGATGGTTGGAGATTTTTGTAAAGGGTTTTTTTGGGGGGGGGGGAAGAGAGAAGGTGCCTTTCTGTTTTCAAATTCATGAGGACCAGAAGATTGACTTTGCATATATCTCCTGTTTCAATTATAGGACTGAAACAGGAACATGATGTGAAAAACCTATGGGTCTCTCTACTCCCTTTCTCCTGGCAGTTTTGAGACTTCTTGAAATTACCCTTAATGAAAATAGGCTGGGAGAAAGAGGGTTCTTGCAGCAGTTTAAAAACTTAAAGGTTTATTGTAGCGTGTACTTTGTGGATTAGAGTTAACTTTGTCAGAATTAAAACAACAACAACAAAGACAGTACTCATTTAAAAAAAAAAACAGATGACGCACACATCCAAGGAAGGAGGAATAGAAAGATTAGAGGGCCTAAAATGGTAATGTAGGAAAGGTTGGAGCACAAATTGCCAGAAAAGTACAAAACTCAATCCTGATGATACGTAATACTAATACTAACAATAATAGTATCTAAACCCCATATACATATGCTTGGAGATAAATGCATTTGAGTGAGATCTGCTTTCAAACAGATCCAGTTTAAGACTGCAATTTTAAAAGAACTTCATTTTGACCACAAGGTGCAGAATTTGGTGTTCTTCTGGATAGTACAATATAGTGGGAAGGACAAGCATTTAGTTTTAAAATTCCTATAGTCAATCACCAGAATTATAACATGCAAGATTTGTAAGATTCACAAAAAACAGCAGGAGTGGAAAAGATTCCTTCTTTCCTGAAAAATTATTTCCAGGTAAAGGACTCTTTGGCAGATATCACATCCTTATAGAAACTTAGAATGAAGGATTTAGAAGTAAACTTGGAGATAATTTAGGTGCCAATGCGGGAATCCACATCTCAAACAGGTTGCTATCTAGCTTTTATTTAAACAGTTCAGTGAAAGGGTATCTATCACCCCACAAAACATCTTTTCGATTGTTGAACAAAACAGAAATTGTTGGTAATCTTAACCTCTGCATGATGACACTTCTTATACTAGAAGGCAGATATCATATATCCTCCTCATGTTTTTCAGAATAAATATTCCCAATATCTGCATTTGTCCCCATATTGATTCTAGACCCTTTTCTTATCTTGACTGGTCTTCTCTTGAAAAGATTGATGCATTCCAGTTTTCAGCGTCCTTCCTAAAATGCCATGTCCAGAACTGGACATAGTATTCTAGATGTGGTCTGATAAACAAGAATCTAGAACTGGACACAGTATTCTAGTCTGATAAACAAGAATCCAGAACTAGGCACAGTATTCTAGATGTGGTCTGATAAACAAGAACCCAGAACTGGATGCAGTATTCTAGATGTGATCTGGTAAACAAGAATCCAGAACTAGGTGCAACATTCTAGATGACAAACAAGAATGGAGAAGAACGGTGACTGCAACCTTGTGCTCTCTGGATCCATCAGCTCTGGGTGATGGAATTTGTAGGACAGCTGATGGGGCAAATTCTGGAATAATTTTGGAAGTTCATATAATCACACGGGGTAAGCAGAATCTAATGTAAGATTAAGTGTGTACAGTTACACACTTTAAAAAAAATAAATTGACAGCCATGTTTTCTAAATGATAGGGTTGCTTTGTTTATGTTGTCCTGCTCATTTTATAGCCTTTCTGTTTACAATAACTTTTAAAAAACATTCCCTGTTGAATTTCCCTATGAAGAAAACATCGAACTAGAGGATTAAAAAAAAAGCAGCAGTGGAGATAAAAAGAAAATAACTTGTGCAGGGAGAGAAGGAACCCAACAAGGTGTGATTGCAAAGGGCAGTGAGATCTAGGCTGCTACATAAATGATCTTGTTCCTGCATGTATGGATAATACTTAGTGATGAGTATGGTTGGTGGATCATGGAAATGGAGCTCATTGTGATGTCCAGCACTTGCACACACTTAAATCTTAAGTGTGCCATCATTACACATGGGTTGCATTTTAATTGCTATCAATCCATATTGGAATGTTGTAACATGTAATAATTAATTGTTGGCATCCAACTAGATTTGGGGAGAAACTAACAGGTGGTGCCATCCCACATTCCTTACCTTAAAAGTATAAAATTAGTAAAGGAACAAAGAAATTTTCATAATAGGTTGAGAAAGTTATTGAATTGCATCTGTTAACTGGTTGCAGCAGCAGCAGCTGGAAATTGCTGATAGATGTAATATTACTTCTTGAGCTGGGCTTAATTCTGGTGAGGGCATGATCCAGATTGTTTTCTTGCTACAATATAGGAGTGGTTTATTCTTCCTTTCTTCCAGGATGTTCTTTCCAACTTTCTAGCTTAGCTGAGGGTTCTTGGGGACTCCCATGCAAGTACAAAACAGACAGTTATTGCATAGTTGTCTGTCTGTCTATTTGTTTTTCCTTCCTTCCTTCCTTCCTTCCTTCCTTCCTTCCTTCCTTCCTTCCTTCCTTCCTTCCTTCCTTTTCTTTCTTGATGAATCATTCCCATCTAAGGACATGACTGAGATTTTTAAGTCCTATGAATTCAGGAATGTGTTATTCTTCTTGCTTGACCTCACTATCCTAATTTCACCCCCCTGCAGTTTTCAGTACTGATTGTTTACATAGAAATTGTACACCAAAGATTCCTCACTGAAACCTATAGGAAGCAAAGAGTGTGGGTTATCTCCAGATGTGAGTTGCTTACAAACCTCCCAGTAGCTACATGAGAGCAAAGAATGCCAATGATTATGACCCACAGTCTTTCAGTCGGTGAAGAAGAGTCATTTTAGGACATATCATTGAATGCATAGCAGGAGAAAAGAGGTGTAGGATTAAGCAGCTCATTAGAGCAATATGACATGTTCCAAATTTCACTTGGTTTAACTTCAGAGTTCACTCGGATGATAAGAAAACTATATATATTTCTGAATTCTTGCAGGTATTGGATGCTAATTCTGGGTAGCCAGATAAATTTTCCTTTTCCTTTATTTAAAAGAAGGAATTAAGAGAAACGTTTGAGCCCAGGGTATAATTTGATTCTACTACATGCATAATATTGAGATTATTTAAAGATAACTGATAAAAACCTCAATTTCCAATGGTGTCTCTTTTAACAGATCATGGCGAAGTAGGGCTACTTTGGATGAAAATAGTTTTTGTCCTTTTTACCATTATCTTAAGGGAGATTTGGGGAAAGTTAAAACTAATTCAAGTGAGAATTTAAAACCAGTGCACTGTTTACCAGCAAATTGGTCAGCAGGTCTGCACAGCAATAGAATGGAGAGAAAAAAACTGGAAGGTGAGCTTGTGTCTTGCTTTCAACAGTTAAGAGAGTGTGTGTATATGTGCGTGTGAGAGAAGGAGAGACAGTGAAAGACTGTATCTTCAAGCTGCACAACTGATCTGTCCTTTGTAGCAGACAGATTGGGTCACACAAAATATTCCAGCATTTACCTGATGATAATGATAGAGATGGGCCGTATCTCAGGACAGAGGCCATGCTGTGCTTCCATGCAGTTCAAGATTCAAGTCCTAGCATCTAGAACATCTAATGGGGATCAAGGGCTCTGGAAAAGGCTTCCAGCAGAAGATATACAAGTTGCTGCTAGATAGTTGACAAACTAACTAAACTGAAGAATAATTTGATCTGGTAAAAAAAATATTTCTGACACAATTTACAGATTAATAAATGAGAGCTTGTCAGCTTCTGCATTTAAATTCCTCAGACAATCTTATGCAGATCAAACAGCAGGTAATAGTGAAAGGCACTGACATTTGTGACCAAATGTTTCCTCACAACTTGGTTTATGGTTCCTTATCTGTTCTTTCGTATTTGGTTTTTAGCCCTCATTTTTGTTATTTATTCTGTTGTGTCGGGAAAGATCCTGTTCAGCTAAAAAGGCTTTGCAGACTTCATGGAATGGAAAATCTGAGACAAATGAACTGAGTGGCTGCAATCCAGCTTTATTTATTTATTTATTTATTTATTTATTTATTTATTTATTTATTTATTTATTTGACTTGTATGCCGCCCCCTCTCCAAAAGGACTCGGGGCGGCTCACAGATAAAAACAATACAATAAATTAAATTAGCTAAAATGAAATTAAATTGCAACAAGCCAAATTAAAACTAAAAAACCTGTAATAAATAAAACACCCATTCCCCAAGGAGTCAGCACAGCCCAGCCTGTTCAAACAACCAGGTTTTTAGGTCACGACAGAAGGTGCAGAGGTCAGGGGCCAGGCGAAGCCCCAGAGGTAGTTGGTTCCAGAGAGCGGCAGCCGCTACAGAGTAGGCCCTTCCCTGGGATACCCTGTCCTCCCTTCTTCTCACTACGGCTTGTGGAAGATTCTTGAAGGGTTCCCAAGGTAGTTCTCAACTTCTATGGCCGCTGTTGATGTTCTTCTGCTCTCACCATTCTTTTAAGTAGCTCTACGAAATTCTCTGCTCTCCTGCCCCGAACAGTGGTCAACGTTTCACGTCCCAGGAAATTTCTGTCAGAAAAAATATTGCATCCCACTTCAAATCTCTAAAGACAAAACCAACCAACCAATCAGCAGCAACAGCAGTGGCAACAACAATAACAAAAACCTTCAGTTTATTTTTGTGGTGGCTTTGGGGGGAAGCATCTTGTTCCAAATGCCAAAGGATCCCTCTGTTCTCTGTGTTGGAGGAAGGAGTGGCTGATTCCTTAAATAATAATAGTAATAAGAAAGAAAACACTTCAACTTAGCAAACAAGTTTTATTTATCCATTGTTCATCGTCAGGAAGGCTGATTCCCATTAAGATGCTTCTAGGATTTTGGTGGGGGTTACCTTCAAATTAAATACTGCTTGGAACTCCCACACATTTTCTTTGCGTAATGGGGTGTGAGCTTGCAGTAAATCAGAGATGCACTCATTTGAAGCCTAATTAATCAGCATCCCCTATAGTGAAACAATGTTTCTTGGAAGCTACCATGCTGAAGAAAGTGAGTTCTCAAGACTGGGGAGAACTTTGTAGGTGAAGAAAGTTGGTTTACATTCCCTCTCATATCTTCCAACTTCATCTGCTTTTTGATGAATGTTTTTTGCTTGTTTCTTCTCTGCTTGTTTTCCTTTGTTTTCTAAAACTCACCCCATCTTAAAATAATAATCTGTGCATAATAATGTTTTTTTTCCCCATTGGGAAGGCTTCAAACTGAGCCTTGGTAGCTCAGGCTGTTAAATGCCTGCTCTTAAGATCCAGATGCCTACAATTATTGTAGGCTTGAATCCCACCAGGCTCAAGGTTGACTCAGCCTTCCATCCTCTCGGGGTAGGTAAATTGAGGACCCAAGATTGTTGGGGGCAATAAGCTGACTTTGTAAAAATGCCACTTAGTAATAAGCAGGCATATACAATGGAATGAAGGCTATTGCTGAGCGCATTGGGTTGTATCCGAAAAATTGTAAGCCGCCCTGAGTCTTCGGAGAAGGGCGGCATATAAATGTAATTAAAAAAAAAAAACCTGCCCCCAATATTGTTCCTGCAAGTGCTGGAAAGTTGGCATGATAGGAAGCAGATATAAATGAGCATATTGGCTAGAATTCGCATCCATAGACTAATGTATGTTCATAAGCTTTCTAAGTGAGTATGCAAACAGCTGTTAACAATCTTGCAGCTGGGTGCAAATTATTACAAAGAATAAGTCCCCTTGTAGAAAAGCAAGGGATTTGCTCATGACTTTATAGAACTTTGGAAAAAAAACCATGGATCCGTCTTCTTGATAAGCAAAGATAAAGAATATCTCCAAATTAAGTTAACTCCAGGAGGATCTGAGAATGTTCTCAGATTAATCTCCAATCCTAGAATTTCTTATTGGTGTCCATTCCAAATATTAACCGGGTCTGGTTAGCTTTTTCAAGACAAGCCAAGGTCATTGCATAACCAGAGTTTAGATGCAGAGTATGAAAGATGTATAAATGAGACAGCATTCATGAAAATAATTTACTAATTCTAGCAAGTAGAAAATATTAATTCAGTCTACAAGTCATCCCCCAGTTTGGAAGTCTGCAGACATAATGAACGATGCAACTATAATTTTGAGTCAGCAAAAGTCATCATGATCGTAATTTCAAGAAGCGCAATCCAAGATATACCAGGTTGGTTATATAGTCAAATAATGGCCAATAACCCTATAAGCCTTTTTTTCCCTTTTCAACTATCTTTAGGAAAATCTCAACAGATATGTCTTGCTGTTAGAGGAGTTCAACAAGTAGTATCTGCAAAAAAATGTTGCATTATAGCTCTACACACTACAACAGCTCTGTTACATAAGATTCCAGACAGCCACTCAAGTTACCCCCAGTCTTCCAGTGTTCTGTGTTTTTCCTCTCCCAATTCCATATCTGCTGTTGCATGTTGAGATTGGAATGATTTGCCGATGAAGTTTCCTTATCCTTATTTTGCGTAAGAATGTTTCTGCAAATCTCTGGAATGCTAAACATGCTCCTTATTGTTTCTTGTTGTTCCACTGGTAGATTCAGTGCTGTCCTGCTGACACATTTCCTTTATGTTAAATGAAGCAATAGAGGAACTCAGATACTTATTTGTTCAGCTATTAATCTATGTGTCTCATAGTCTTTGTCACCGTATATCTCAATCTAACCTTCCATCATGGTTGCCACAGCAAGAACCTTCTGCTCTTTCTGATGTCTAGCTTTAGCTGTAGTTCCTCAGTTACACTGACACCTCTGTTCAGTCCTGAACCTTGACTTTTTGCACTCCTAATTCTTTATCCAAGTAGAAGCTACAATTTGTAAAAATCCCAAGAAACTGATTCTAAGACAATCTGCAGAAACATTTTGAATTTAAATGTTCAATTTTTTTTGCAAAACTATTAAGCCATTCTTTAATAATTTAGAAAATTACTAAAGGTGTAACGTACTGTGAATATACATCCAAGTTATTAAAGAGTGCTACAGAATTAGTTCCGGGTTTGGGGAGATTCTTGGACAAGATGGTCTCCAGCTAACCTCATTCCATCTGTTATGTATGCAGTGTTTGAAATCATTGGTTTAGTTTGAATTGTTCTTGTAAAGTGTTGGAGATGATTGGTTTAAAAAGTGCAGGAAAACCCTGCACTCTGATTGGCTGTCAGCTGCGGCTGCCGGCTATAAGTAGCAGCCGAAGCAAAGCCAGTTGGGTCCGTTCTGAGCTGAAGTCACTAATAAACTTTAGATCTGAAGCACTCCGCGTCTGCCTCTTCATGCAAACTTAACACTGGTGATGAGGGTGGGATTCCCCTGAAGAGAAGGCAACACGGAACAGAAGAAAAGCGAGATGGCTGCGCTGAACACCCCCCCAGCCCCGTTCGATCCGACAGCAGAAGACTGGGAGTCGTATGCAAATCGCTTTCAGATGTTCCTGGAAGGAAGCGATCTGGCCGCCATTTCCGAGCAGCAGAAGAGGGCGGTCTTTCTTACGTACTGTGGTCCGGCAGTTTTCAAGATGGCGAAGGCATGCGCAAGAGGTAAGACTTGAAGGTAATGGCTCGGCCTGATCTGGAAAGGCTGTTAAGAGCCCATTACGCACCACAAGTATCGTGCCTCATTAAGAGACACGAGTTTTACCGTTGTGATCAGGGGGAAAATGAAAGCATAAATGACTTCATGGCAAGTTTAAGAGACATTGGGGGTGCATGCGAATTCAACAGTTTAGAGGAGGCCATGCATGATCTTTTCGTTTTGGGCCTTAAAGACAAGGTGTTACAGAGCAAGTTATTAATGAAACCTAAGATCACGCTGAAAGAAGCAATAGAAGAAGCCTCTTCAGCAGAAGCTACCAAGTCCTCAGCAGCAGCCATGAAAAAGATAAACAGGGCCATGAGCCATTCTGATGGGGAAAAGTCCACCACAAATCATTGTGAGGAACTAGATTCTGAGTCAGATTGCAGTGAGGTGGAGGAAGGAATTTACAGACTCAGAATGGAGCGGAAAAAGAAAGACCTGGGAAGAAAGAGGCAAGATTTTTACTGCAGAGGTTGTGGGGGAAGCCACCTCCGCACTGAATGCAAGTTTCTAGACACCATTTGCCTCCGTTGTGAAAAAAGAGGACACCTAGCAAGAGTCTGCAAATCATCCAGAACTCCACCCAACAGAAGGAAGTTTGCTGCAAACAAAGACAAAGAATTCAAGCCAAACAACCTCAGTGAGAAAATGGGGCGCAACTCAGAAGCAAATGGGAAGAATGAAACTCATCAAACAGTCACCATTGGTCATTCTTCACCCTTGAGAAGCAGAAAAGTACATGTGAAAGTATTCATTGAAGGAAGGCCTTGCCAAATGGAAGTGGACTCAGGCTCCTATTTATCTATGGTGTCATGGGACACTATTCACAGGCTACTTCCCAACATTCAGAAGAAACATTTCCAGAAGCAAGCACTGACTCTTAAAGACTACCAAGGGAACAAGATTCCAGTAGTTGGAACAAGAGAATTCAACGTGAAGTTCAAAGGCCACGCCAAGCGTCTACCCCTGACCATCATAGACAAGGATCACCCAAGTCTGCTGGGACTTGAATGGTTCAACCCACTGGGCATCGAGGTGACTGGCATCAATCACGGGAGCAACACGGAGTGGGAGGAGGCCTTGAAGTCTGAATTCCCAGAGGTCTTCAACAACGGATTAGGCAAGTACTTGGGGACCCCTATCACCTTTAACCTAGATCCCAAGGTACAACCAATTTGTTTAAAGCCCAGAAGGGTTCCATTTGCCTTAAAGGAAAAAATTGATGCACAATTAGATAAACTAATAGCCCAAGGGGTTTTAGAACCCACTGACCACTCCAGAGACACCCATAGTCACACCAGTCAAGGCTGATGGGTCTTTGAGAATCTGCGGAGACTACAAGGGGACATTGAACCATGCGCTACAACAGAGCACATATCCAGTTCCAGTAGTGCATCATTTATTACATTCTCTTGGAGGGGGCACAGTTTTCGCCAAATTGGACCTGGCCCAGGCATATCAACAGTTAACAGTTGATGATGCCACTGCAGAAGCCCAAACCATTGTAACCCATAGAGGTGCTTTCAAATGCAAAAGGTTGCAATTTGGAGTAAGCGTAGCACCAGGCATCTTCCAAAGCCTTATGGAAAGGATGCTACAAAGGTTGCCAGCGGTGGTGCCCTATTTTGATGATGTTCTAATTTCTGCTGAAAATGACACTCAGTTACACGAGAGACTCAGAGAAGTTTTAACCAGATTCAAAAAAGCGGGGTTAAAAGTCAAAGAAGAAAAATGCGCACTTAGAACAGATAAAGTGGAATTCTTGGGTTCCATGATTGATAAACATGGCATCCACCCCACAGAGGCCAAAGTTCAAGCAATCAAAGAAGCCCCCAGGCCAAAATGCAAAACAGATTTGCAAGCATTCTTGGGACTCATTAACTTCTATCATATGTTTCTACCTCAGAAGGCAACCATTGCAGAACCCCTACACAGATTACTGGACAAAAAATCTGCATGGGTCTGGAGCAGAAAGGAACAAGCGGCATTTAACAATATTAAGTGACAAATCACATCTGATTCTGTACTGATACAGTTCTCTGAGAACTTGCCTGTTGTTCTGACTTGTGATGCCTCCCCTTTTGGAGTGTGTGTGTGTGTGGGGGTGTTGAGCCACATGCTTCCCAGTGGAAAGGAAGCTCCTATTGCATTTTACTGTCGCACTTTGACTAAAGCAGAGAGAAACTACAGCCAACTGGACAAGGAAGCCTTGGCAATTGTTGCAGCTGTCAAGAAATTCCATGAGTATTTATATGGGAGAACATTTGCTGTTGTCACAGATCACAAACCTCTTTTAGGCATCGTGGCAGGAGACAAACCAACGCCCACGATCCTGTCACCAAGAATGCTGAGATGGACTGAATTTCTTGCTGCTTATTCATACAAACTGATCCACAGACCTGGTAAAGACATTGGGCATGCAGATGCTTTGAGTCGCTGCCCACTTCCTTCACACATTGAGGACCCTGTTCCTGAGACTCACACCTTTTTCTAGAAACTGTTGCCAAGCTTCCAGTACATGCTGCTGAAATTGCCAGAGAAACTGCCAAAGACACTTTATTGGCTCCTATTATAGGCTGGATTAAGAAAGGTTGGCCACTTCAAGATCTACCTCAACTTACCCAACCTTTTAAATCCAGGCAAACTGAATTATCTGTATTAAGAGGATGTATTTTGTGGGGTAACAGGGTGGTTATTCCTACAAAACTACAAAAAGAGGTTTTGGAAATGTTACATGAGCGTCATCCAGGAATTGTCAGAATGAAGGGATTGGCCAGGAGCTATGTATGGTGGCCAGGTATTGACAAAATGGTTGAAAACTGGGTTGCATCTTGTCCCAACTGTCAGGTAGTCAGGCCTGCCCCACCTCTCACCCCCACACAGGAATGGGAATGTCCTAGGGCCCATGGTCCAGGATTCACATTGATTTTGCTGGCCCTACCAGAGGGCACACTTTCCTGATTATAGTAGATGCATATTCCAAATGGCTAGAGTTATCCCTATGGCATCCACCACAACTGAAGCTGTCATCAAACAGCTTAAAATTTTTGTAACTCATGGGTTACCTGATGTGCTTGTTTCTGACAATGGTCCTCAGTTTACATTCAACCTTTTTGAATCATATTAACACAGCAGGGTATCAGACATGCCCTAACAGCCCCTGGGCATCCTTCGGCTAACGGCCGGGCTGAACGTATGGTATGATTTACCAAGGAAAAACTTGAGCAATTGGGTCCTGGGGACATCACTGAGAAAGTTGAAAAACTACTCAGTGTGCAGCATATCACTCCCAACCCCTCAACTAACTTAACACCAGCTGAATTGTTGATGGGTAGGAAACTCAGGTCTCCCCTTGACCGCCTTCATCCCACTTATGCACCCAACGCACCACTAGATTCCACTAGCAAAATTCGCACATTCACTGTGGGTGATTCTGTTTATGCTAAGAACCTTATGGGTGAACCATTATGGATTCCTGCTGAGATAACCCAAATCACAGGCCCCAGGTCTTACAGGGTACAAACGGAGGATGGTGTCCTCTGGAGCAGGCACATTGATCAGTTGAGGTCCAGACTACCTCAGGAGCATCGCCATAGCTCCTCTTTGGTTCCCATACCTACTGCCTCTTCTAGGGGGGGGAGGGGAGGATTATGAGGATAATCAGCAAGCAAGAATCAACCCCATGTGTAATGAGCTAACATGACAGGAACCATCCCAAAACCTGTCACAGTGCCAACAACCATTTTTACAGATGGAAGATTGCACATCACTACCTGACTTAGGTGGTGACATTGGGTTGGAGATGGATTGGGAGGAGAGACCAGGTTGTAGTAATCAAACAGGTTCTACCATTACTAGAAGTCCAAGTAAGGAAATGTCAACAGACACATTTCCTGCCTCACAAGGTGAGAACCTTAAAACATCTGAACCACGTAGGTCTCAACGTACACTAAGAGCCCCACCTATTTAAAAGAATACATTAGATAGATGGGGTTTGAGTATAGACTGAACCTAGTGGGGAGGGGTGTTATGTATGCAGTGTTTGAAATCATTGGTTTAGTTTGAATTGTTCTTGTAAAGTGTTGGAGATGATTGGTTTAAAAAGTGCAGGAAAACCCTGCACTCTGATTGGCTGTCAGCTGCGGCTGCCGGCTATAAGTAGCAGCCAAGCAAAGCCAGTTGGGTCCGTTCTGAGCTGAAGTCACTAATAAACTTTAGAGCTGAAGCACTCCACGTCTGCCTCTTCATGCAAACTTAACACCATCATTGCTGCATTCACCTGTTTGCTTTGCTTTTCCTTCTGGGACCAGAATGTACTATGAAAATTGTTTACTTGGATAAGATAATTGAAAGAGCAGAAACAATAAGGGGAAGGAGCAACAGAAATCGTATTTCCAAAGTAGGGCAGTGGGTTTTTCACTAGGGCAGAATTTAATGATGCCAATCCTACCTGTATATTTTAGAACTGGCATGGGCAACCTATGGCCCCTATATTGATGATTGTTGTTATAATTCTAAAAATTGATGGCAGTGGGATAGTCAAGCTGGGTTGTCTCTCTGTGTGTGAAAGCAGTGTAGTGGCACTCTGATTTCTCTTCAGATCATAGAAATATTTTATCTTTCCAGTTCCTGGTATTTTGATGTAAGTCCTTTTTCTAGGTTCCATGGGATGTAAACCTGTGCAAAAGGGTTAGAATTGGTGGCATGTTAGTCTCAAGTTGGTTTTGTCATTCTGACTAAAACAGCAAGGTGCTGCAGACCCTACCAATCCGTTTTTCAGCAAGAAACTTTCTAAAGTTTCAGTGCAAACCTTAAACACAGTGGAAGATTATTATTATTATTATTATTATTATTATTAATAATAATAATAATAATAATAATAATAATACCAGATGCCTACAAAAAAGGTCTACCCATATTTGTATTTACCTCTTTCCTTTTCAGCCAAAAAATGAGCCCCTAGTCATTAAAAGTGTGTCCCTTGATTCAAAAGGTACATTTTCCCATCTATTGCCTGCATAACTGTCGGTTTGTGTTTAGTTCTTCTATGGATGCTGCTCCTTGCTCAAGAGAGCCAGAAGAAAACATTTGGGGTTTTATCAGCATTTGACTCCATTTTACACCATGTGTGTCTTAGTGAAAATTGTTTGGCTTCCTCCTTGTTTTTTCCCATCAGCAGGTGGGAAAAAAGTCTCTTGGGATGACGCAGGATTGTGGCTGGGCTTTCCAGCTGCCACTGATGTATTTGCAGTTGCTTTAGAACTAGCTGGCTCTTTTCGCTTCTAGGGCTGTTTATGTATTTTTAATATTTTAATGCTGTCTGCCGCTCCAAGTGCCATTTGGCAGAGAAGACAGATTATAAATATCCGAAATAAATTAGTGTCTAGAGTGCAATAGCTAAAAATGTGACTTGTGGCCCGATCCAGGAAATCTTTAATTCAAACTCACAAACTCGGTCATTAGAACTCTTAGCTTTAGTTCTTTTTCTCCTTTCTTTACATTGGGAATCTTGACTTTCTGTACAAAAGTGCTGTGTAGCTTACTGAGATGAGATTTTGAATGTTTGTTTATGATAAATAAACCTAAATTGTCCCAGTCCTAGAGAAGGATCAGATACAGATTAACACAGAGTTGGAAGGTATCTTGTTGGTCATTTAGTCCAATCCCCCACCCAAGCAGACCCTATACCATTTTTCATTGGTTGATTGTTCTCACTGTCAGAAAATTTCTCCTTATTCCAGGTTGAATCACTCCTTGTTCAGTTTCCATCCATTATTCCTTGTTTGGCCTTCAGGTGCTTTGGGAAATAGCTTGACCCGCTCCTCTCTGTGGCAGCCCCTCAAATATTAGAACATTGCTATCATGTCTCCCCTGGTCCTTCTCTTCTCTTCACTAGACCAGTTCCTGCAACTGTCCTATGTTTTAGCCTCCAGTCCCCTAATCATCCTGGTTGCTCTTCTCTGCACTCTTTCTAGAGTGTCAACATCTTTTTTATAGTGTGGTGACCAAAACTGGAAGCAGTACTCTAGGTATAGAATATATAGTTTAAACTGTTGAGTTCTTGATGTTCTTTGAACTGGATTGTTTTCCTGCTGACATTTCATTATCATGCAAGGTAACGTCATCAGTATGTGTTTACTGCCAGCAAACTCAAGTCTCCCATGCACTGATGATGTTATCTAGACTGGTAATGAAATGGCTGCAGGAAAGCAAGCCAAAGTTGAAGAGCATGAAGAAGTCAATGAATTGTTCAAACGTTAAATGTTAAAACTAAGGTATCCATCTTTTCTGGAATGAAGAGTGAACGTGGCTTTGGCAGGCTAAAACATGGTAGCTGGGGCCATGATATGAACAAAATTACATTTACATTTATATTTAATTAAAACTAGACATAGGTCATGTGATTGATCTCCAATTATGCATGCAATATTTTTTTGAATTTTGAAAATGACAATTTGGCAAATTTTTTGAATTTTGAAAATGACAATTTGGCAACAACTCTGAAGCCACAATAAGACTTTGGATGTCACTAATGGTCTTGGGAGTTTTGACTGTGTGTCTGATACATAATCTCAAAAAATCATCTGTCTGTCTTTCTCTATTATCTCTATGTATTTATATGTGTATATAAAAATAAGCATATATAGAAATAAACACACATACTGCTCCTTTGTGTGTATTTAAAAAAATTAAGCAGTAAGTCCTATTAACTGGTGGTTAATTTAACCAATGCTTACGTGTAAATAAGAAATAGTTATAAAACAAGAATTGTTTTAGAATTATTTAGACTACATGTATGTGTGACACAGATTTCAATTTAGGAAGGAAGATATGTGCATGAAAACAAGAGAAGAGATTGCTTCTTGTAAGATGTTGCTTGCCATCAATAAGATTTAGAAGTGCTCTGTTTTAAAAAAGTAAAAATATATGCTGCCTGATTTATGAAGGCCATATTTTATTTTTTTAAGAAAACCTGATTGACTTAATCATTTTGTGCAGCTGGCTTAATCTACAATATAGGGCAAAATAAGGCTATGCTATCTCTAATTTTAGAATATAAAACTGCAAACCTGTATAGGCTTTACTTGGGAATAAGTTCCACAATAATCATTTAGACCTGTCAAAAGTTGACATCATATGATTGTAGAGATAAGCACATTTGTATTCAAGTAAATTCAACTGAGTTAAGTACTTGTGCTTGGCATAGGAGATGAAGTATGTTTCTTTCCATTTTTTAGTTTTCCAAAGATGATTCATTTCATTGCTTTATGAGAGCTTCCACACCGGAGACAAATTCCTTGTGTGTCCAATCACACTTGACCAATTAAAAATTCTATTCTATTCTATTCTATTCTATTCTATTCTATTCTATTCTATTCTATTCCTTATTTTCTTCCAGGAAATCTGAATAATATTCCTAATTTCTCTACATGTTTCTTTAGTCCAATCTTTTTAAATTTGAAAAGTGTGTTGATGTGATTTGGGAACAAAAGGTTAACAAATAGGATTGCATTTCCTCTAATGGAGACAAGGCGGGAATGGATGGCAGAACTTGGGAAACCAGCCCTTGATATGTTTGATTTGTATATTTGATTGATTCGTGGCCACATCTTGTCTTCCAGATTTAATTCCCAATGCATCAGAATAGGGAAGTTAAGCATGATGTTATAGAAACCTGTTGAAATCTGTCAATCAGGTACAATGATTAAGATAAGATAATATTTTTTTGGTCATTTTTTTATTGTGAGCACTAAACTATGAACATTAAAAATGAACTTCTGTTGCCTGCTCTCAGTAGAAAGTATACATCTACCCATATACATATATAACAGACACAAATACACCTGCTATATATATATATATATATACATATTTATCTACCTACCTACCTACCTACATGTGTATATATATATATATATGTATTTGTTTTCGTAGATTTTCACGGGTAAAGGTATGTAGGTCTTGGTGTATTCGGGTCTTGTCCCGTGTAAGACAGGACAAGACCAATACACCAAGACCTACATATATATGTATATGTATATATGTGTGTGTGTGTGTGTGTGTATATATATATATATATATATATATATATATATATATATATATGTGTATATATATATATATATATATGTAGGTCTTGGTGTATTCGGGTCTTGTCCTGTGTAAGATTGAGAGTATCTTGGTGACGTTTCGACGAGGTCCCACTCACCATCTTCAGGCTGGTGCTTTCAGCTTCGTGCTTGTGCAAGCAAAAGTTTGCTTGCAAACGTGAAAATCTACGAATATATATATATATATGTGTGTGTGTGTATGGTACACATGATTTGGTGCTTTTAATGACTTATACTGTCTCTAAACTGTTTATCTTTATGCATAAAATACCTATCCCCTTTTAGTAAAATGTGTACAGGTGATCCTTACTTACTAACCCCTTGTTCAAGGACTGTTCAAAGTTATCATGGTGCTGAAAAAGGAGATTTACAACAGGTCCTCAAAGTTGCAGCATCTCTGCAGTCAGGTGGTTGTGATTCAGGCACTTGGCAATCTGTGCACTTTTATGAAGGTCACATTATCCTGTGGTCTTGCGTTCATCCTTTGTGAACGTCCCAGCCAGTTTCTGACAAGCAAAGTCAATGAAAAAGCCAGCAGGAAGTCACAAACATTAGGTTTACTGGCCATGAGTAAGTGCAGTCAGAATTGAAATCATAAGGCAGTAGGGTCCTGTCACACTTCACGTAACCACTGCTGCTTAGTGAAGGAGTTGCTGGTCCCATTTGTGGATGTGAGGGCTACTTGCATGGAACGGACAGTTCAGCTGATCCTTCAAGGATGTTTCAATACCCATAAATAAATATTATATGACATTGCCTCTACTCACCACATCCCACTGGGATAATTTTTCCATGCTGCCTAATAGAATCCATTCTCAGTCAGAGGTCTTTTGAGGTGTTTGAAATAGGCTCATCTAGTCCAGGGGTTGCCAACCTTTTGGACCTCAAGGACCACCAAACTCATAATTTTAAATCCCAGGGACCACTAACTGGTTCTGTGGGTGTGGCCTAATTTGTGGGTGTGGTTTGGTGGTCATGTGACTGGCTGGGCATGGCTTGTATGTAAATATTATAAATATTTATATAAATATTGAATTTTTTATAAAAAAGAGCAACTTTTACCCAAAATCAGGTGGGCAGATTGAGTTACTCACAGAATCGCAGATTCATTCAGAGTTCTATCTATCTGCCATTGGCTAGCTCAGTCTGTCACATAAAATTTGCTTGCAAGCAAACTCATAAAATTTGCTAGCAAGCAAACTCACAAAATTAACTCACAACACACCACGTATGTACATATTGAATTTTTATTTTAAAAAAGAGCTATTTTCCCCAAAATCAGGCAAAGCAGGCAGGCAGATTGAGTTGCTCACAGAATCATTCAGTGATCTATCTATCTGCCATCGGCTACCTGATGTCACATAAAATTTGGTTGCCGTGAGTCAGCACTGAACAATAGAATTTTCAGTCCTAAGGGAGGTTTGGCTGTACTTAAAAGCAGAGCTGAAGATCTAAAGACTAGCTAGAAAGCAAGAAATCCAACCATTTCCTGCTTCCTAGCTAATCTAAATCTCTCGGCACAGCAGAACAGATGATGGTTGGAAAAAGGAAAAATAGCAATTTAGCAGGCAAATTTGCCGGGTAAGCAGTAAATGGGTGGGGAGGGTTCCCACAGGCCATGTGGGCAGCGCAGCCTTGTGTTTCTGTGCAGCCTGGATTAGTTGCTTTGGGTGGGGTGCTCTGGAGGTGAGATTTCTCTGAGGCCCACCAAAATTTTCTCTGAGGCCCACCGGTTGGTGACCGCTGATCTAGTCCAGTGGTGGAATTCAATTTTTTTTACTACTGGTTTGTGGGCGTGGCTTGGAAGGCATGGCTTGGTGGGCCTGGCAGGGAAAGGTTACTGCAAAATCCCATTCCCTCCCCATCCCACTAACTTGCTTTCCAGTTCTGTTCTCCTGTGCAGGGCAACAAAAAGAAGACCCAGCCGATCAGCTGGGACTCAGGAGGCAGAGAACAGATGGGGGAAAGGCCAATCAGAGGTGGTATTTGCTGGTTCTCTGAACTACTGAAAGTTTCTGCTACCAGTTCTCTAGAACTGGTCAGAACCTGTTGAATACGACCTCTGATCTAATCCCATATCAGCTCACCAATCTACACCAGAACGTGGTTTTACAGCTAATTCTTGATTCCTTATGCTTCTTTGGAGTGCGTGCATTGGTTTGTGAGGACTTGAGACCTTTTGAATAGCAATAGCAATAGTATTTAGACTTATATGCCTCTTTGCAATGCTTTACTGCCCTCTCTAAGTGATTTACAGAGTCAGCCTATTGCCCTCAACAATCTGGGTCCTCATTTTACCCACTTTGGGAGGATGGAAGGCTGAGTCAACCTTGAGCCTGGTGAGATTCGATATGTCAAATTAGAGGCAGCCAGCTGTCAGCAGAAGTAGCCTGCAGTACTGCACTCTAACCACTGTGCCACCATGAAACTGAAGAAAATGTAGAAACTCATTGCAATATATCTCCCTAGTTACTAACGTTGGGAAGTATTTGTTTGAGAATCAGTTATAGATAAGATGCAGCCTTTTCTTCTCATCCATGCCATTTCTTACTATCCCCATCCACTCCACTTAGAATGCAAAGAAACTGTATCTACCCAGACCCCTATAATACATTTATAGCAGCGTTTTTCATATTTTCGGGGGAATTCTGAAAGTTGAATTCCACACGTCTTAAAGTTGCCAAGTGTGAAAAACAGTAGTTTATATGATGCACTTGAAACCATAATATAATTTGTTTAGCTCTGGCTTGAGTTTATATGTAAACCTGACCTAGTCATATAAACCAAAATTCCTGGCGTAAGAGATGGGACACAAGCTTACCAAGGCTTAATCTATGTATCCACTCGGTAGTTTTTTAGGACTTACTCTTAAGCATATTTTGGTTTGAATTTCTTTTTTAGAATTAATATCACTTCCTTTAATTTTTGCTCCGAAAAATGCTAACTTACTGAATGTGAAATATAAGCCTCTTTTTTCTTTATTTGTGAATGGCTTACCTATCATTTTGAGAAGGTGCTATTTACTTCTGTTTATTTATTTAGCTGTTGTTGAAAATACATTTAAGGCAGAGGAGGGAGGGGGAATAGTGGTGAACCCCTCTAGGTCAAGGGTGTCAAATTCACGGTGCCACGATGTCGTCACATGATGTATCACAATTTTTTCACCCTTTGCTAAAAAGGGGGTGGGTATGGCCAGTGAGTGATGCTTCCAGCCGTCGGGCTGCAAGTTTGACACCCCTGTCATGCGTGATTTGGGCTATGCCTCCTGTTTAGGGGATTGTACAATAAAAACGTGTCAAAGAAATGAGACTGTTCTGATAAACAGCCACAAATAAAGAGGCCAGCTAGAAATAATCTTGCTGGATCAGATCTAGATTCAGCTAGCCAGCATTTCCTTTAACGTGGTGATCCACCCAAATGCATCTAGGAAACCTACAAATCCGCAGTTGACTCAACTTTCTGGAGTCAACTGCATTCACACATTTTGCACTGAAAGTATCATGTTTCTATTAAGCAAGTTTGTTTTATTGAGGTTTTGAGGCAAGGACATATTTCAGAATATAATATAAATGAACTTAATAAAACTATAGTATGGTTAAAGGCTGAAATTATGTAAAATAGTTGATGTATCTCATTTTAATCAATGTAAAAATTTAATTTGGAATTCCCCCAGCAATCTCGGCTGCAACAAAGAGATGTTTTGCATTCTTTTTCTGCCCTATGTGTGAATGTGCAGGAAACATGAAAGTTCCCTTCCCATTCCCTGTCTTCCCTCCCTATCCATCCATCCATCCATCCATCCATCTAACTATCTATCTATCAGTACACACACACACACACACACGGAGGGAGGGAGGGAGGGAGACAGACAGACCATATACCACAGCACTTGATTCTGGTTGAGATAAATCTTGGTAATTATTTGAAGCAGTTATGTGATTGCAAGTAAACTTTGATTAGTAAAGAATGACACTTACATTTCCTATAAAACAGAGTAGGACAATTTTGGTGGCTGGGGGATAAGTTGAACTTTTTAAAAAAGATCAAATGCCTCACGTAAGGAGATGTGATGGGAATCTTTTATTTATTTGAGGGGGAGATATTTTTAAAATCCTATTAAGTCCGTTCTGCTACAGTTATGCATTTCACGCCTCCAGACAGGCCAAGCCTTGTTGCTGATTTTAAGCAGTAAAGGTAAGAGATGTTCTGGAGATCGAAAAAGGAAGTTCGGGTATTCATGAAACCCAGGACCATAAATGAGGTAACCACATGCCTTGTCAGTGTTGTCCGGATATACTTTTGGCTACAACTCAGAAGCAAACCTCAGACAATTGTGCATTCAAGGAAATAGCGAGAGCAACAAGAGATAGCAAGAGACTGCATGGAATGCTTATGAGCACACACTGGGCTTTACAGTATAATAGATGAAAAACATCAGAGATCAACACAGACTCACAGGTTAACATGGACTCACAGGCTATGTGAATGAAGACAGAAGATTCTAGATTGATGATGATTCAAATCCTTCTCCTCCTCCACCTCTAATTTTGTGAACTGTATTATTTTTGCATAAAATATGGTGCACATATCAAGGAGGACTGATAGCAACAATGTTTAAAGCTTCTTTCCTTATAACATCTAACTATAATTAATCATTCTTACATGACTGTTCCTTTTCAGTATATTTGATCAACAAGTTTCCTCCCAAATTTGTCTCTTATACCACCAAATGAAGGTCCTTTCATGCTAGTGAATTAATCTCAAACATTGCTATGTCACTCAGACCACCAGTGTAACTTAATTGTCATTGATACTGTGACCTATATATGCAATATTTTACCTTTTCCTCAGTGTGTGCTGTTGCCATAGAAATCTGTTATGGGAGATGTGGAAAACTGGGTCTTTAACACATTGCTAAGCCTCTGCCCCCTACATCCATACCTTCTATAAATATTTTCTTTTGATAAGAGAATAAAAACAAAGAAAGACTTGAAGCATTGTTTTAATAGAGGTAAGTTAAAATGTCCCAGAAGAGGTTTTTTTTAAGTGTCTATTCTTCCTTTATTTTTTTTAAACTTTTTGCCTCTACCTTGAAACAAAAGACCACTTTCCAATCTGAATGTAGAACCACTTTCTGAAATCTGAATGTAGAATGCAACAGGACTACTAATATGGTTGTGTCTACAATAGTAATAGAAATGAAGCAAAATATAAATACTTCGCAAAAAAGAAGCTATTTTGTGCTGTTGCTCAATACTAGGAAATTAATAATTACTTTTATTTATAAATATAATGAAATGTCCTGCCCCCTTTTTCATGGAGACATCTAGAATGAAGATTATCAAGAGGCTTCTTCTGCCCAGTTTTAATTCTTGTGAAAGTCCATGTTTATGTGTTCTATGAATTTGCTTTCCTCGGAATTTTTTTCCCCTCCTTGCTAAATGAGAGTAGAAAAATGTGACTGTTTAAATTGGGATGGCTGCTATTTGGTGTTTTTGCTCAAAAGGCCAATTACCAAATTTACCACATGGTTAATATTTTTAGAAGAGGGGTATAGTCATCTTGGGTGGGGACACGAATGAAGGACTAATTTGGCCTTTGAATTAGGTGTCACAAGTTACAGTCTGGAGAAGTGAGAAGTAGGTGAAAAATCAGATTAGCATGACATGACTTAAATACAATTTCTTCGTGATTTTTTAAAAATCTTAATACAATCCAAATTACAATAGTCACTGTTAGAGAGTCCTTGGGAGGTCAGACTTTAGGGTTTTGTCTCCAAGGTCTTGTCACTCTGAATTTTCAAGTTGTGCCCACCAGTTGTAGTGAGTGCATATATATGTTTACTAAGCTCAGCCGATGGTTTTTTTTTTCATGAAGAAAAAAAATGAAACTTTTGACTTTGGTTTTGTTGATTAGAAAGATTTGTTGTTATAGGAATGGCTAGTTATATATTAATGTGTAAAAGCAAAAAGTTGAGGTTGGAGTGTGTTTATCTTGTACTGTGGTAAGAAGAGTTGGAAGTCAATGCCCCCTTTCTTTCGTTTTTCTCTTTCTCCTTGTATCTCACACCCCATTTTCTCTGTTCTCTTTCCTCCCCTTAATTTCCTATTTTTTTCTTCTCTTCTTTGTATTTTATATAATAAAATAAAAGCTTAATAAAGATTAATTTCAAAAAACATTCAGAGTTTAACAGGAGTTGAACCAGGCAAAATGAAAGAGGAGAGAGAGGGAGAGGAAGATACAAGGAATTAGGCTTGGAAAAGGGCAAGGCAGAGGAAAATCCTAAATAACGAGGGGAATTCTTATTCAAAATAGACATTCTGATTGCATGGCGTGGATCAGGCAAATGCAATCATTGCGCAAGAAAAGATCCCTACAGTATAAAGAACAGAGATGAAAACAATGAGGAGGCAGAAGAAAAGACCTTATTAAGGATTGAAAAATGATATGATAAATAGGAGACTCTTGATCTAGCAGTGAGGCATGACTCAAGAATGTATGCACAGCAACCTTCTCCGTCATGCTTACCCCATTGGAATGGATTATAAATTCCACTAGACTTGTCTTGCTTGACCAATGATCAGGAATTCTGGAAGAACACTATATTAGGGAAGAGAAAAATATGTGTTCAAGTGAAAAATTGTATATGCACTAGAGCAAATTGATTGTGAAAGTTGTGTAAATATTTTTCTCAATTATTTTTTGATCATATTGGTAAAAAATATAAGTGCAAACAGACTTTTTGGTTATTCTATTGCCAGGTAGAGGTTCAAAGAATTTAACACTGCCGTTTCATGGAAAATGTGTGGAAAACATTCCAAGCTGGCTGACTAGTTGACTTACCTTTGGAGCCTTTAATCACAACAGCCGGTATTTTACTTGCTATCTTGTACTGATGCTCTCAAGTGTCTGACACTTGTTAGACTCCATGCAGACATTACAAAACTTTGGCACACCTCTGGCCAATCTTTTAGCTGTCACCACCAACTGATTCCCATCTTTTAAGAGCAGGAAGAATGAACTAAAGGGAATGCATTAAATGTCACTTTATTACCGTTGTCTTTGGAATGCTTTGCAAATATTCTTGTACACAATAGGTTCTGCAAAATGGCTAAGCAGACTTTATGTTTTGGTTGTCAAATATAAAAATAAGAACAACATGTGGGCTTGACCTATAGCTGTTGGAAGTCTGAAGCAACTCTCTGAAATACACAAATAAGTTTCAGGATCTGTTTTTCCTTTTTAACCATCAGAAATATTCATACTTTGCAAAATGAGCTCTCACTCATCTCAATGCATCACTATGTTCATCATCCAATAGTACTTTTATCCCTTTTCTTTACTTTGCAAGCAAATAATGATAAATGTGGAAACCAAGGCATTACTTAAAATGTCATAAAGAGTGGATTTGCATCAGTGTGATGTACTGAAGACGAATACACTTCCAAGTATTAGACATGCTAGCTTGCGATGCACAGAACAAAGATCTAATTTATCTGGGTAGTGCACCAGATTGAGAACATCATGCAGAGGACAGAGTCTTTTAAGGCAAAAGACAAAATTTGGATACATTCTCCTGTCCATGAAGCAAAAGTACTATTTGTTTGCTGTTGATGATTTTGGCTAGATCATAACTGAGAAGAATGTGCTTGTTCTTCCTGAGAACATGCCCATTTAATAAAAGAAGAGACCCTCTGGACAAGATAAACCTAGAAAGAAGCTCACAGTTATTGCTGTACATGAAAATGACTGATAATTGAGACAATACTGGAGGCTGTATATTTCCATTATGACTACCAGTCACTGATAGCTTTAGGTCAATTAATTTTCTGCTCCTTTCTTTGGAATGCAATGAGAGCTGGACAAAGGCCTAGCAATTGCCTTGAAAAAGGCATTGCTGAATTGATGAAACAGAAAGGGGCATTATTGCCTTATAAGCTGTTGCGCCATTACTGTTTGACCATGAATACAAGTCTAAGGACATTAATACTGAAGAGCCTCAAGTTTATTTTCACATGAGCCTCTGTTGTGTTTCTTCTCCTAAGCTCTTCTCTGCATGCTGAATGGCTAAATTATCTTCCATTCATGAAAAGAGGCATTGGGCCTAACCCTAACCCACAGATGAAAATATAGTTAGAAAAAAATTAGACTGTGCAGAAATGGATAGGCTAACATTAAAGATAAAGGATAAAGAAGATAGAGAATACTTTTCAACATGGGATTTGTTTTACCAATAGTTAGATAATAGAGGAAAAAATAGAAGTTGGAAGAATACTACTATGTACAAGTAAATAATATTATTATTACTATTATTATGTATAAGTAAATTGACCCAGAAAATACACTGTTTACTAAGCACTTATGTATGTTAAAATGTGTGTGTGTGTGTGTGTGTGTGCGCCAGGTTTAAGCAGAAAGAGACACATATGCAGAAATGGGAGTGGGAAGAATTTGGGAAAGAGGCTGAAGTACCCCAAAATATGAGGCAGAAAAGCAGCAGGTATCTCAGTCTTGACAGGTTCATTGCTTATAAGTCATTCTCATATCTCTTGTAATGTGGACTCATTTCTGGCACATTTCTTGTTTGTTCCTTTATCTTGGGGGTTAGTAGAATATGAAATCTCAAAAAAATCATGGAGGCAAACAGTTTTAGAAAATTACAAATATATTATAAAATTATAACAGCAGTATCAAGAGGTGGTACTGGGATGACATTATTAGCTAACATGGTCTCAGTTTACACATTTCCATGTAATTCCTAAGAGGTAAGATTGTTAATAATATTTTCAATCACCATAAAATTCTGAACTGTGAAGGCAACTGGTTGTCTTTGATTGTCCAGGAAGATCTTTCATCTACAGTATGAATTATGAATTTGATTTTTTCACGGATCATCTACTTTTTGGTTGGGCTCATTAAATCATTGTTTATTCTAACTGTGGTTTGTTAAACAAGCTACCATGTCAACATTTAAATTCATTATGATATGTGATATGTGAATGGCTGGATTCATATATCTAAGCCAACACCCAGACCAGACATACATCGTTATAACTTACCATGATGTCTGAATCCAGTCATTTTATTGAAAAACAATTACAGTACAGTTTGTGCTAGATCATTTTTATCGTTTTATCACCTGAGAGGGCTCCACATTTTGCCTCGTTCAGAATGGGCGTAAGGCTCATGTTAGCTGAGACTGGGTTCCATAACATTTAGAAAAGCAAATATGTAAAAAGACTTCATAAAATATTTAAACAAGCACATAGGGGAAAATTTATTGCAGTGCTCTTGTAGAGCAATAACTTCATTTTATTGATAATGTCCTGGGTGTCTTCCAGATATTTCAAATAATAACCCCAGACCATTGCAAAATTTTAAGTCTTGCCTGCCTTGTTAGTAGGAAGCATGAATGAGCATGCTCTGGTATGCAGCTTGTTACTTACCTGTAAAGGTATGAGAGTCAGAAGTGGTATTCAGCAGGTACTGACCAGTTCTGGAGAACTGGTAGCGGAAATTTTGTGTAGTTCAGTGAACTGGCAAATACCACCTCTGACTGGCCCTGCCCCCATCTATTCTCTGCCTCCTGAATCCCAGCTCATCAGCTGGGTCTTCTTTTGTTGCCCTGCAAAGGAGAACGGAACTGGAAAGCAGGTTAGTGGGGTGGGGAGGGAATGGGATTTTGCAGTAACCTCCCCCAGAAGTGGGGAGGGAATGGGGATTTTACAGTATCCTTCCCCTGCCACACCCACCAAGCCATGCCCACCAAGTCACGCCACACCCACCAAGCCATGCCCACAGAAACGGTAGTGAAATTTTTTGAATCTCACCACCGATGAGAGTCCAATTTCTTAAAATTCAGAGCTACAGTGATATGTATGGAAGAGCTTCAGTTGCACACAAGTCCCAAAGCTGTACATGATGCTTTTCAGTGTCATTACAAGCTGAATTAAGAATTATCTTGGAAAATGGATTGCATCTGTAGCAGGATATATGGTATCATTTTGAAAAGCTCCTTAAGAGGCCATAAATTTAACCAAGAGCTGTCATGGAAACAGGATAACAAAACACAAATACCTCCTAGGATATCTTGAGGATTTTTTTTTTAAAAGAGTTAACAGTCAGTCTTTCTTCCAATTTCAAACCACGGATGATTATTTTTTAGGAACAGGTCTATTTGTGACCTCGACATACTTGCTTCAAGGCGGTGGCCAATTTAACTGTTTATATTATGAATACTATCCAATATAATGAGATATTATAATTGTTAAGCTATGGTTTCAAGCAAATTGAACAAGCGATGCTGGTGTTTTACAACATCACTGTGTCATAAAGTACTTTGTTTATTTTTGATTATTTACAAGTTTGGAAGCTTTTGCAACATCTGTAAAAATTTCTGTTTATCCAGAATTAGTTCTGTTTTCACAGTTTTGCAATTCCCTTATTGAAAAGCTTTTGCTTTTCTTCTGTGACAGTATAGTAGGATTTTCCCCCTTTGCTGCTTCTATGTCCTTCAATGATGATATTTCATTTTTACCTTTCTAAATTGCATGTGGTTCTATTGGACTAATGTGCCTGTTGGGATATGGGCAGGAGTTAGGCTATATAAATAAATAAATAAATAAATAAATAAATAAATAAATAAACAAACAAACAAACAAACAAACAAATAAGCTTCTGGATATTTTAGTCATCAGTTCTCATAGTTCAAAACTTTATCCGTAACAGTTGGGTAGAGAAATTTCAGGTGCTGCTATTACATGTTATAAGATGAGTCAACTCAGTGGTGGATTCTAATAATTTAACAACCGGTTCTCTGTCCTAATGATTTCTTCCAACAACCAGTTCACCAAATTGCTCAGAAAGTTAACAATCAGTTCTCTCGAACTGGTGCGAAATGGCTGAATCCCACCACTGAGTCAGCCTAAATGGATTTCTAGGTGAGATTTTAAATCAATAGCTTTCCTATAAGATTCTCTTAAGGCAATAATTCTCCTTATGCTTATTTCTATTAATATTTATTGCTTTTAGATATTATGGTTCAAATATCATAAACACCTGATTTGAAACTTATGTTCCCATTTTGAACTTTGTCTAGTCTGCACCTGTCTTTCCACTGATATAAACAGATCCAGAACTGGATGGTATTACGTATACAGATTTTGAATAATACGATTGTCTCTTTCCTTTTCAAAAACAAAACAATGATCAGATGCTGAATGCAATTTGATTATATCATATTTTGTGGGTTGGATATTGAGACTGGGACAATGCATCTGGAGATGTCACTTTCCCATTTACACAGAGATTTACTAACATGTCTGTTTCATCCAGTTTGATTGGAGCAGTGATGGCAGAGGAAAATAAATTTCTACCAGTCCTAGTGCAGTTTTGAATATTTTTTTCATCTGCATAAGTAGTTAATCTTGTTTTGAATCATGCTAATTTCTTAGCTTAACATAATCTCTCTAACATTAAGTTCAACAGGCTAATTATATGCCATAAAAAGAAAAGAACATCCATTTAGAATTATTAAGGTATATTCTTCAGTTTAGCAAATGCTGGTGGTTTAGGATCAGTCCAAAGAGTTTCAAAATATGTATGTAACTCCAAGCAAAGCTGGGGTTTTTTGGAAGGGGGAGCAGCTGAATATTGTGATACTTAATAATTCTATTTTTTTCCCAACTCTTTTGACAGTTCTATGGTTGTAGCTTCTAGCGCTCCAATAATTATTTGCAAAACTTTCATTAGATTATTCGATAATTTCAATTATGTCCTAATATTTCACAGACCCCTCCAATTTCCTTTGAGTTACATGGCTATTATTTGCTATTCCCACTTCCATAAGTAAAACTTGCTTTTCTTCAAGCACTATCATGTCCGGTATGTTGTGTTCTACAAGTTCAGCAATTTTTTTACATTATCATTCTGAAGTACCATTTTCAATATTATGCTTATAACCAATATTTGGTCATTACATTCACAACTTTACATGAATTCCACTGTACTATTTTTGAGACACTACCATGAGTTGCCTCATAATTTGTCCTGGCAATTTTGTTACAGCTGTTTATTAAGTAATCAACAGTCATTTTTTTTTACATATTCTACATTTATTGTTACTTCCAGTTCCCCCCACCTTATTTTTCACTTTTGTGGCCTTTGTTGCTAGTGCTTGTTTTTATGCTGCAGATTTTGTGCTGTTTTCTTCTTGATGGATCAAATCTGAAGCTCAACTTTCCTTCGGATTCTTTCCGATATTTATCTTTCCAGATTTTCATTCATGGTTATTCCCATAGAATTTCATATGGCATCTTTGGTTCTGTCACATTCAAAATGTTTTCCTTGCAGACATTTATTAGCATTTTTGCTTTACCTGCTTTTATATAACCATTTAAGCCTCTAATTTCATCCTCCTGTATTTTTCACTTGCAATGAAATTTGACTAGCCAATTCTCCTTAGAAAATGTAACCAATCAATGTGACTTTTGATGTAATTTCCACTTTGGCATTTGATTTTTAGTTTGGCTGTTTGCCTTCAATTTATAATACATTTTAATTGTTCCTACTTTTGTAAGATCATATGTGAACCTATTAGTGTTTTTGATTGTTATATCATAATTGATTGGACAACCACATTTTCATAATGCAAAGTTTTATACTTTTTGAATAGATTTCAAGGAGGCAATGTTTATCTTACAGTTTCTTTCATGCATTCTTTTACATTTTGCCCAATATTTGACAACTATAGTTCTGCTTTATTATTTTAAGTTCGCTGTTCAACATATAGATTGGTTGCATTCCATTGTATCTTTCTGTTAATGTGTTGTTCTGTTGCTTTTCTAGCTCATTTTCTTTGTTGGTTTCAAATCTTTGTTTTCAGATTTTCCATGTTCCATTTTTTAAACAGCACTGTTTCTGACTATGAACTATCTCTGATCTATATGTTACTGTTCATCAATATTTGATATCAGAACTGTTGTTTTTTTGAATTTCATAAATTCATTTCTGGGAGCCTGAAGTCAATGGATTTTGATCACAATAACAGCTACTGTAAAGGCTATCTGGCCTGGGAGATTGCCATTATGTGCAATACCATCAGTATAAACTTAATTTCCCTGAAAACAATTTAAGTTAATGATGTCCAATGGGGAGGTGTTCTTTTCTTCCTTCCTCCTTCAACTTTCTTTTGTCCTTCCCATTCCTTCCTCCTTCCTTTTTCAACAAACACATAGGTGACTCCAGGCAGCTTACAATGTTTAAAAAATTAAATAATCCATCATATACTAAAACAGTTAAAAACCCTGTCCCACCCCTTCATACGTGCATGAGCATTAAGAGAAACATTGGCTTAGTGTTCCTTCTTTGAATTATGGAGAGTTTTACCTGTTTCATTTCCCTCTCTTTCTTATCTCAATAGTTGGTCTGTAAAAAATGAATTCACTTCACCTCAGTACAAGATTTCAAACTGTGGAGGGGATGCTTTCTGTCTTGATGAAGTGCCTTGCTCCAAGGAGGTGGCACACTCCACTGTACTTCTTTGATTGGTAATATGTAGCCATGGTGAAATTGCCTAGATTATTTATTTATTTATTTATTTACATTGATATGCCGCCCTTCTCTGGAGACTCAGGGCGGCTTACAATCTTTAGAGCACAATCCAATGTGCTCAGCAATAGCCTTCATTCTATTGTATATGCCTACTTATTACTAGGGCTTTTTTTGGCCCCCCTCAAGCGGCATTTTTACAAAGTCAGCTTATTGCCCCCAACAATCTTGGGTCCTCAATTTACCTGGATGGAAGGCTGAGTCAACCTTGAGCCTGGTGGGATTCGAGCCTGCACTAATTGCAGGCAGCTGGAACTAAGTGCTAGGTGTTTAACAGCCTGCACCACCAAGATTAGACATTTCATTTTGTGAAGGAGGCTTCTGCCCACATTGGTTGGCCATAACGAAGGGTTGTGCTTGCTCTTCTCCACTGGTTAAAAGCAGGGCAGCAAGATACATCTCAGAGCAGTTTCAAAGATCCTGCCTGCTCTTGAGAGGATTTGTACAACTCTACTAAATCAAGCATTTTCTTTTCATGCTAAGATAGTCTGCAATAGTTTTTATCACCAATTTTTGCATATCCCTTCCCCTATCCTATCTCAAGATTAAAGGTAGGACAAAATATGGTATCCGAAGCAAAAAAAAAGTTGATTGTTTGCTTAACAAATTTTTGACTTGTATACTCTATATGTCTGGCTATTTATGATTTTTATCATGCTTTTTCTTAAATTAGAAAATATATATAGTACAGAACAGAACAGAATAACAGAGTTGGAAGGGACCTTGGAGGTCTTCTAGTCCAACCCCCTGCTTAGGCAGGAAACCCTATACCACTTCAGATAAATGGTTGTCCAATCTCTTCTTAAAAACTTCCAGTGTTGGAGCATTTACAACTTCTGGAGGCAAGTTGTTCCACTGATTAATTGTTCTATCAGGAAATTTCTTCTTAGTTCTAGGTTGCTTCTCTCCTTGATTAATTTCCATCCGTTGCTTCATGTCCTGCCTTCAGATGCTTTGGAGAATAGCTTGATTCCCTCTTCTTTGTGGCAGCCCCTGAGATATCCGACCACTGCTATCATGTCACTCCTAGACCTTCTTTTCATTAAATTACACATACCCAGTTCCGGCAAATGTTCTTTAAATGTTTTAGCCTCCAATCCCCTAATCACCTTTGTTCCTCTTCTGTGTACTCTGTCTAGAAATAGTGACCCTGCCAAGCATGAAATAGACCAGAGAAGGATGGCTTTTAAAGTCCTCCCACTGAGTTCTTTGGTGCTGTAAACTTTTTCTTAACTTCTCTTAAATGAGCATTTAAAAAAAAGATGTGGTGCTTAATTCCTTCCCACCATTGTTTATCCACAGGCTGCTTACCAAACATTAAATTAAATTAAATTTTAATTGAATGTTATAATTATTGGGCTTGCGTCTATTTAATTCTTTTTTAATTATTTATTGTTGCTGTCTGGTTTTAGTTGTGAGCCGCCCCCAAGTCTCCGGAGATGGGGCGGCATACAAGTCCAATAAATAAATAAATAAATAAATAAATAAACAATTGAGTAAGGTTTCCAGTTTGTCCAAAACCAGTTGGAATTTGGAGAAAAAAAGAAGAAACCCGTTTGATTAATTCTTGCAATGTTGCCTGGCTATTTTAGCCTTTGATAGTACTGTATTTTGTTTCTTTTTGTTGTTCTCCCTATTAAAAATCTCTTTTCTTTGGTGAAGGTACTTCAGCTGTTCTGGAGTAAATTTTTTGTCAGTGGTACTTGTCCATAGTGCTTCTGATACCCATAAGGGTATTAAAGATGAGAAATGCTGTTTTTCAGCAACTGTACCAATGCTTTGTTATTAGGAAGTGGATTCTTAATGTTGCAAATGGTGGATTCTTAATGTTGCAAATGGTACCATCTGTGTGCCAAGCATTAATCTTTTCTGAATCTTATAATGAAAATTACATACAATTTTTTTTTAAAAAAATAGGAGCTTACATTACATTCTATTACATTATATAAGGGGATTTGCATCATAAAACCCTGCAAGCAGGATAAAATAAAATCACATGTTGAGAATCAAAGCAGAGAAATGCTACTGTAAATAAAATTTATTTCACTTAACTTTTGCCTGTCACCCATCTCCCTGCTCTGATCCTTTAATGTGTGATTTTTTTAATGTGGGGTTTTGTAATAGCAACAGCAATAGCACTTAAATTTATCCATAGTATTTTAAAGGATTTTCTGAGCAGTTTACAAAAATCAGCATATTTCCCACAACAATCTGGGTTCTTGAAAGGATGTAAGGCTGAGTCAACATTGAGCCCATTAAGATCAAATTCTTGGCTATGGCCAGAGTTAGCTTGCAATACTGCATTTTACTCACTGTGCTACTATAGTAATACTGTAGAATTCACCCTTATAAGGGAAGGGAAGTAAGGGAAGTTGATTTTTACTCTTGGTGACCTGATGTCCATGGCCATCTAGTTTTCTTGACAATAATAAAACAGTAGTTTGTCATTGCTAAGATGATTTTGCTGAATTTTAACTTACAGTTCTGAAGGTTTCTGATCTAACTGGATCCAAGCGGTCTTAATTTTTGAGGTCAGTTAAGATTAGCTCAGTGTTGCCACCATATATGTCAACAGTCAACTAAATTAGGAAAACATGACCTGGACGACATTGTACATTTTGAAACATTAAACATTTTTTTTTCAATATTAGAATTAATAAAATTTTTTTTTAAAAAAATGCTTTACTCGAATACCAGCCAATTAAAGTGGAAAATAAACCAAGACAGGGTTTTTAGTAATTTGTCTGTTTCTTTTCCACTGCCACATTTTGTTCATGGTCTCACCAGGGGAGCCATAATGAGGACTATTCCAGCCTCTTTCCTGTACATGATCCCTAGGGATCTCTGTAACCAACACCACACCAGAGACAACACAGATTTCCTATCGGTCTCTACCACTTCATTTCTAAATTCCTTCCAAATTCTTGGCTATTCTAACTAGTGCTTGTGACAAGCCTGCTTATTTGGTTTCTCTGATTTCTTTCTATCAGCTTCTCCTTGACACCTCAGTAGCTATCAGTAAGTGTATTTTTAAAAGAAGCGGGAAGGATATAAATGTCCCTGTCACGGCCTCTGCTCGAGGTAATAATGCAAATAATCTCTCGTTCATTGTTGCAATTTCTTAATCATCTTTCTGGTGTTAGCAGCCCTGGAAGTTCTAAGGTGATACATTAGATGACTGTGGGAAATGGGGCATTTTGTTGTGTCTCAAAAGCCTAACAAGAAACTAAGTGAAATATAACCTCTGAGGACTGGCTCCCATGATACCGCTGCCTCAAGTGGGGCCTACTGGCATCAAAGCAAGTAGATGTTTCTGCATTTTGGCTAAAGAGAAACAGAGTGATTTAAAAACCCAATAGTTTATCTAAATGGGAAAAATAGTAGTTGATCGAAATGAGAACTATGGAGGGTAAATTGCAACATCACTTAGAGGTAGGGACACATATACATATAGATGCATATACATAAACATATATGAACATACTCACACACACACACACACACACAGAAGGAACGTTGGAGGTCTTCTAGTCCTTCTCAGGCAGGAAACCCTGTACTATTTCAGACAAATGACTGTCCAATCTCTTCTTAAAACTTCCAGTGTTGGAGCATCTACAACTTCTGGAAGCAAGTCGTTCCACTGATTAATTGTTCTAACTGTCAGAAAATTTCCCCTTAGTTCTAGCCTGGTTCTCTCCTTGGTTAGTTTCCATCCATTGCTTCTTGTTCTGTCTTCAGATGCTTTGGAGAATAGGTTGACACCCTCTTCTTTGTGGCAAACCCCTGAGATATTGGAACACTACTACAATGTCACCCCTTAGTCCTCTTTCTCATTAAACTAGACATACCCAATATCAGAAACCGTTCTTTATATGTTTTAGCCTCCAGATCTTACACATAAGGTCTAGCCTGAAGCCACTTTAAATGGAAGTCCGTAGAGGATCTGCTCAATATGGCTCTGTAGAGAAAAAGTGTTACAGAGGGCTGATAGAAGTTTGCAGGATACTTATGGAATTTTTTTAAAAAAAAACTGTTACTGTTCTGCTTTCTGTTTTAGAAAGTCACTAATTTAGCTTTCAACCAAATGAAGGAGCATTGTGTCTGTGTGTCTGTGTGTACTTCTATTTCTGCTACGTTGCAATTCCCTGGCTTTGTCCCAGAGGCCTCTTTTGTTACCCGGACATTCACTTTTATGGCTCTAATGATGCATTCAGTGCAGGCGAAAGCTGTCAGAGTGACATTAAAGGGGAGGCCTCTGTCAATCTGTGTGCTAAATTTAACCTGACACTGTCAGCTGAGGGTTGGAATTTGAGCCTTGGTGGCAAGAAAATAAACCGGAGTCCTCACTTGTGATCATTCTTCCTAGCTACACAAACACTTGTAAGTCATCATTTCTTCTCCTCCCATGGGACTGGTTGAAGGGGAGGAGGAAGTATAGAGAGGTAACACCAGTAACTATAACCTTTGCCTTTAATGTTTTTACACATTATTAAGGTGGGTTAATAATGATCATAATCATCACCAGCCATTTTGCAAAAGGCAGCTTCACTTGGAACAGCTGGCATCCTATAACAATAAATTTAATAATATTAAACCAGAACATCCTTGGGTCCCTGTTGGGTGTCAAACTTACATCGTCCGAGCGGCATCACGTGACGTATCATGACTTTTCCCCCCTTCGCTAAACTGGGTATGGGCATGGCCAGCTTGTAGGCCGCGAGTTTGACAGCCCTGCTGTAGGTGGACAAAAATGCCAAATGCAGTCTGAACATCTGCTTGATTGTGTAACCAACCATAGTAAGTCAGCAAGATATATAACAGCATTCTGTTCAGTTCTTATTGCGGTGAATATTTGCGGTTTTTCAAGTAATTTGCCTAGTGTATCTATTAGGAATAGACTTAGAAGACCTTTAAAAAAAATTTTTTTTTGACATGAACATAGAAATTCCTTCAGAAGGAATGCCCATAATTTTATCTGTTTCATTACCTCAAGGGTATCAACAGGCAACCAAACGTAGGTTTGAAACAATCCCTAGAAAATAAATGGGGGCTTGATTTAATATCTTTGGCAAGCAGGAATTATATTAAGGTCACACATGCAATTAACCAATTCTTGCATCCATTTTTATTTTGTGTGTGTATGCATGTGTTTAAGCACACTGCTAGTTTTGATGAAAGAGGATGGTTATGTATCTTTCTGGCTATGCTGCTAAAGACTAACTAAAACTGCAATTTTATTCTTTAAATTCTCCTTTAAATAAAATAACACTTCAGGCTCCCTCCTATTCCAATTTTGTGGAATGTATATATATATATATATATATATATATATATATATATATATATGTTTTCATAGATTTTCATGGCTTTGTGCTTGTGCCAGCAAAGCTTTGCTGGCACAAGCACGAAGCCGAAAGCACCAGCCTGAAGATGGCAAGTGGGATCTCATCAAAATGTCAGCAAGGTATTCTCAATCTTACACAGGACAAGACCCGAATACACCAAGACCTACATACCTTTACCCGTGAAAATCTACGAAAATATGTGTGTGTGTGTGTGTGTGTGTGTGTGTAATTGAAATCTGTTCTTTAGTTGGTAGGGCAGAGAAGGAATTTAAAAATCTTTTTCGTCCTATCCCTATGGAGAATTGCTTTGCTCTTGTCAAAATTCACAGGATCTCAGTGAAATGGACACTTGGAAGAGAATGTTTTGGCATATTATTTCCAGTCCTTTGGACTTCCCTCTGGGTCTTTACCTTGTCAAAAGACTAGTCTGCAGCTTCAGAGCCTTTGCAGAAGCATAATAATATAAACTCCAGCAAGGACATTTGAAAGAGTATAACCAATCCCTTTTGCAGAAGGTCAAATCTATTACAAAAGAATTTTGCTAATTCAGAAAGCAGCCTTATAGAAAATCAAATTATTGGTCTCTTTAGCTCAGTACCATCAGTTTTTTTATTAGCTCAGTACCATCAGTTTTTTTTATTAGCAGTGGCTTTCCAGAGTTTCAGAAAAGATTTTAAAAAAATCCTAACCTTAGTTAGAAATACTGGGAACTAAATCTGGAACCTTTCCCTTTAAGAATGTGCTCTATGCCTGCACTAGGTATAAGAGAGTTCTAGCTACTTGTTGCTGTGGCAAAATCTCTAAATAAGCAAACAGATTTAATAAATAAATAATCTCCATTGCTAGAAAAACTCTAGTTGGTCTAAAATCTCAGAGAAATTTCCAAGTGGCTAATCTGATTACCTGAACTTGTAGTCCAATGGATATTCTATTGAAATGTCTACTGCCAAGTTTCTAAGCAAGGGGCAAAGCTGTGAAATTCATCCATAATTGAGGAGACTTTCAGAAGTTGTGTCTTGGAGTTTAAACTTCCAAAGTCACCCAGCCTTGTTTCCATGATTAATGCACTAGGATACTGATGCGACACCCATTTCTCACTCCAAATCCTCCATGTAGATACTCAGACACTGTAACAAGTTTATGTTCCTTTGGGTTCATTGCTGTATTTTTTTGCTTGATATTATCAAGAATTTACACTGAACATGCAAAAAAACCTCCACCAACATTGGTATGATACCACCCAACATCATTTTAGGAGTACTTGTTTGTATAATTGTGTGCATCATACAACCCCATGAAAAGAGATATTTTCTTCAGCTTATTTTTAATTATTTTCCTCAAAAAATTGGATGGAAATTATTTAAAAGTCTCAAAATATCAGAGGTGAAGATAAGTTAAATTGACATCTTTTCCTATATATGGCAATAGCACTTAGACTTATAGACAGCTTCATAGTGCTTTACAGATCTCTCTAAGTGTTTACAGAGTCAGCATGTTGCCCCCAAACAATCTGGGTCCTTATTTTACCAACTTTGGATGGATGGAAGGCTGACTCAACCTTGAGCCTGTCAGGATCAAACTCTTGGCAGTGAACAGTGAGTTAGCCTGCAATATTGCATTCTAACCACTGTGCCATTATGGCTCCTGCAAGTAGGAGACTCTAAGTATCTCTTTAATTATTTTATTTCTTGTATATTCAACTGAATTAGAGATGGATGAGTTAGAACAGGGGTCCCCAATCTTGGCAACTTTAAGACATGTGGACTTCAACTCCCAGAATTCTCCAGCCAGCATAGTGGGGAGTTGAAGTCCACAAGTCTTAAAGTTGCCAAGATTGGAGACCTCTGAGTTAGAATAACTCTTTATTTCTTCTCTTTCATCATCATTCTCTTTACAACCAAATGGTAAGCATGTACTACCTTTATTTAAAGTATTTTTTTAAAATATTGCCTTTCTGATAATAATCAAAATGGTATACAGGAATTCAAATACATTAGAGCAACATTTCCACAACAAAACATTTAAAACAATAATACTCATTAAAGTAGCATTTAAAAACCACTAAAAGGTATTTTAAAACCGCATTTTAACATTCTAATTAAAAAGAATCTAAATTGAAGTAGACTGTTTCCTAAAGTAGAACAATTGGAGACTAATCCCAGTTCCCAAAGGAAAGTGCTGTACAGTTTGGCAGCAACACAAAGGAAGCCCTTTCTCATGTGTCCTGCAAATGGTCCATCATCCTATGTGTGGTGTCTTCAAAAGGTTTTGTCTTATTTTCGGGGAAACACGGTATGCTATTTGTTCATGGTTTCGTACATGAATAAATGTACATTGTTCTACATGAATATGGTAAGTGTATATATATATATATATATATATATATATATATATATATGTAGGTCTTGGTGTATTGGTGCATTCGGGTCTTGTCCCGTGTAAGATTGAGAATACCTTGGCAAGAACGAAGCTGAAGACACCAGCCTGAAGATGACGGATGAGATTTCGTCGAAACGTTGCCAAGGTATTCTCAATCTTACACGGGACAAGACCTGAATACACCAAGACCTACATACCTTTACCCGTGAAAATCTACGAAAACGTATATATATATATATATACATACCTACCGTGTTTCCCCAAAATAAGACCTACCCCAAAATAAGACCTACCCCGAAAATAAGACCTACCCCGAAAATAAGACCTAGTGTGTTTTTGGGAGCCAAAAAAAATATAAGACAGTGTCTTATTTTCAGGGAAACACGGTAGTGGTACGCTGTCTTGCCTTCGGGTCAGCTCTCATGCGGGGAGCTGGCTTCTTCATCCCAGACTTCGGGCACTCTTCCTCACCCTCGGGATCGCAAATCCCGAATGGGTTCTGAGTGTTCCTCCTCGTTTGGGTGTTCCGATCTAAAATCACCCTGCCACGAACGGCCGCCCAGGGATCAAAAAGCCCGAGGTAAGAGAGAGCTTCAGTTCTCCCTACCTCACCATGGTGTGATGTCCAAAATAAAAAACGTTGGTTTAGTATAGTCAACTGATAAATTTTTGTTCCTGGTACATTGGTGGGCTGCTGGATGGTCAGCTGTGATCTCTGTCTAGGCTCACTCACCTGACCTTGTGCTATCTTTCCCTAAATAACTAACTTTTCCCATGCCCGGGCTGCCCAGGTGAGTTTCACGCCACCCTGCTGTACTCACCTCTGTCCTGGTACCATATATAACTGTTGAAAGTTCTAATCCAAATACTGATAATTGTTGAACCATTTTCTAATCAAAGAGGTAAAAACTATGGCCACCACTAATGCCTCATACGTCTGCTTCATCTTCAGTTGCTTTAAATAGAAGATAATCCAGGATTACAAATATTCTACTAGGACCAATGAAATATCCTATTAGTAAACCTTTATTGAATTTTACACTTCAGTGAAGTCTTTTACAGCTCAGTGCTAAAAATTCTGTGTAGAATTGTAGTAGGATAGAAACATCCTGTACTTTTTAGAAATAACATGCTGGGCAGAGAGCTAGTTAGGTTTTTTTGTTTTTGTTAAATCAAGCAGCTAAAATACTGATAATTAGAAAAGGATGTTCAAACCGAGTAATTTATTATCTGAAATGTCTGTCTATGCATTCCCATCCTTGTGTATTTATATTTATATTTGTCTTGGACAAATTACTGATTTCGACAGTGAAAAATGACATAATTTTTCAGACGTTTCTGAGAGGAATGGATTATATACTTATAGATGCTACTTTTGTGACTGGCAGAGGTTAACTACTTACCTTCAGGGAAAGGAGGAAAACAAGAATCTGCACACGGTTCGTGAACATCTTTGGCTTGATTCATGCATATTATCTATGTATTTATTTATAATATTTATATGCCACACACTTCTGTCAAAGCCAATTAAGATGAACTAGGATGAATATTCAATTGTGCTGAAAATTTGGCTTTTGGCACTGAACCATGGTGGTGCAGTGGTTAGAATGGAGTATTGCAGGCTAATTCTACCAACTGTCAGCAGTTTGATTCTGACTGGTTAAAGGTTGACTCAACTTTTCAACCTTCCAAGGTCAGTAAAATGAGGACCAAAATTGTTGAGAGAAATATGCTGACTCTGTAAACTGCTTAGAGAGGGCAGGAAAGCACTGTGAAGTAGTATATAAGTCTAAGTGCTATTGCTATTTTCTAGTATAAATTTTACTTCTCCAAATTTCAGCCATTTTACTAAGGTTATCCTGTTAAGAAAACAGACTGGGTGTTCTCCAATCTTTCCTCATTGAATATTATAAACCTTAATTATTTTTTAATTGGCCAAACAAATTCAATATAGAAATATTTTTGGGGTGGTGTGAAGGGGGGACTCAAAGTCCCCATTGAGATTCAGCCAGTACTACATCCTGAACTGAGTTTAGCTTTTAACTGTTGCCAACCTTCTTGGCAGAAAATAATAACACAAAAATCTTCAGGGCCAGATTAATTACATCTAGGTTACTGAAGCTGGCCAAATGACAACTTTGAGGACTGCTGAAATGCCAGACCATTACTGGAAAGTGAATCTTTTCCTTATGTTGAGAAATAAAAAGGAGAATCCAGAAAAAAATCTACCACTCTAACGCTGATGCTTGAGAAAGTTCTAGAGAAGAACAGGAAGAGATTGATCTTTAAACTCCTTAAAGTGATGTAATAAAGCCAGTGGTTATGGTATTAGGCCAGAAATTGAGAGACCATGAGTACTAGTCCCACCTGGGAAGAAACATAATTGGCTAGGCTCGGACAGGTCACTTTTTTTTGGTCCTAGGAAAGAAGCAATTGCCAAATCACTTCTGGAAAAATAAAACTTGCCAAGAAAACCACAGGAACTTTTCCAAGTAACTTCTTAGAATCAGACATGATTGAACAGAAGGAAAAAAGACATCACAACTGGAGATTAACTTTATCTCATGTTCTGACTAGCCAGCCTTTTTAGTGGATGTGGCGATTAGAACAGGACAGAACAGAACAGGACAGGACAGAACAGAACAGAAGAGTTGGAAGGGACCTTGGAGGTCTTCTAGTCCAAGGCCCTGCTTATGCAGGAAACCCTATAACATTTCAGACAAATGGTTGTCCAATCTCTTCTTAAAAACTTCCAGTGTTGGAGCATTCACAACTTCTGGAGGCAAGTATTTCCACTGGTTAATTGTTCTAACTGTCAGGAAATTCCTCTTTAGTTCTAGGTTGTTTCTCTCCTTGATTAGTTTCCACCCATTGCTTCTTGTCCTGCCTTCAGGTGCTTTGGAGAATAGCTTGACTCCCTCTTCTTTGTGACAGCCCCTGAGATATTGGAAGACTGCTATCATGTCAGCCCTAGTCTTTCATTTCATCAAACTAGACACACCCAATTCTAGCAACAGTTCTTTATATGTTTTAGTCTCCAGTCCCCTAATCATCATTGTTGCTTTCCCTAATCATCTTTGTTGTTGGTTGTAGCTTGATTTTAGAAAAGTATTTTACAAAATATTCCATGACATTTTTGGTAAGTAAACCATGTAAGGATGGACTGGAGAATCTAGCAATTAAGCAGATGCCTAGCTGACTTGATTCCTCATCATATTAAAGGGAGGTGTTTATCAATTAATTAAATGTATATGCCACCCATCTCACCAATAATGTGCTTCTAGTATTGAAGCTGATATCACTAGTATATTCTAGTATATCACTGATATCAGACCTGGACTTTCTGCTCCAACATTTTCATTAATGACTTGGATAAACAGATAAAGATGTTAAAGTCGAAACATTGTGCGTTCAAAATGCCACCTTCCAAATTTGAAACAGATTGTTCTGATTTTGACTTAAGTGTTTTTGGGCTTGAACTCCTGGGGGTCATAGTGAGCAGGGGTATGAGGCAAAGCGGGGGGAGGGGGAAACCCAGGATTTTCCAAATAATAAATTTCTGATTTGGAGAAGGATTGTTTTTGGCCCCCCAAATATGTTAATTCTATTTTAGAGCTTTTACAATCCATTTCTCCATCAAAATAGCAAGGAACTGTATTGCTCTGTGGTCAGAGATAGTTCTAGGGAAGGGAGAAAAAAGAGTTTAAGCACCATAAAGCTGACCTGGAACTGAGCTCTGTTGTAGGAACTGAAAAAGACAGTCAGAAGTTGTGGTATGAAGGCCAGTGACTTAGAAAGCTGATTGGGGTTATTCCCCTTCCCTCAACCTGTAGATTCAGAGGCCAGTTGTTGTTGTTGTTTTATTCATATTTATATCCCGCCCTTCTCCAGAGACTCAGGGCGGCTTACAATGTTTGGAGCGCAACCCAATGTGCTCAGCAATAGCCTTCATTCCATTGTATATGCCTGCTTATTACTAAGCGGCATTTTTACAAAGTCAGCTTATTGCCCACAACCATCTTGGGTCCTCAATTTACCTACCCCAAGAGGATGGAAGGCTGAGTCAACCTTGAGCCTGGGTGGGATTCGAGCCTGCAGTAATTGCAGGCAGCTGGAACTAAGTGCTAGGCATTTTACAGACATCTTAGTTGGTGTCCCAACTAATAGAGGTAAAGATTTCCTTGTCCGACTCTAGGGCTCAGTGCTTATCTCTGTTTCTCAGCCATGGGAGCTAGCATTTTCTGAAAACAATTTCAATGGTCATGTGGCCAGCATAGCTTTATATTAAAGGTGCACAGAACATTGTTACCTTCCCACCAAAGGTAATCTACTTGCATTTGTATGCATTCGAACTGCAGGAGTTGGGGCAAGTAACAGGAGGAGGTCACCTTGTTATCCAGCACCTGGGTTTTGAACTCCGGCTATCGGCTTTCCAACTGCTGAGCCATTTCACCCCATCACAACCAATACAGAAATTTAAAAAGTGCAAAATCCAATATCCCCATCTATCTTCAGTCAATCTCCTATTGAATACAATTATTGCACAGCAACTGCACACTTGTTATTGGGCCAGTGGATTGAGCTAGAATCTCCATTTCTTCAAAAAATTGTTGCAGCTTCTCAAACACATACACACACATACACAGTTATGTGTTTTCTTTGCTACAGATGAATGCTTCAGGAGAACCGATGGTACCACGATGCAGAGGAGATGTGTGGCCTTCATTCCTCAAGTCTGTTTAGAAAGATGCCAGTGATTGTATCTGTAGAAGAGGAGAAGATCACTGACTCCAACTCTCAAAAGGCAAGTGAGATGAGATGAATAAAGATCAATTGCAATCCTGATTTCCTGAATTATTGCTGCTTTTCTTTGGTCATTAGGTCATGCTTTAATGGTGGGTTCACAGTGAACACACGGCAGATCCCAGGTGTCTTCTCCTGGCTTTGAAAACCATCTTATCCCAGGAAGACACTGTTTTCTTTCTTTGTGTCATAATACTTCTTAGAGCCCGAGAAAGAGGGGAAAGGTTGGATGAGAAGGGCTTGGTTTTGAAGATGAAGAATAAATAAAAGAAACAGCTACAACGAAGATGGGAATAACTTACTTTGATAGCCTTTCTTTCTCTTCCCATAGGCTGCCCTTTTAGTTGTTTGGGATTTGTTTGCTGAAAAACAAGAGTTTCCGTGCTATTAAAAAAGTACCCACTCTGCACTGCAGCACTATTGCTGTTGTTTGATCATGCAGTGCTGAGCAAACTTACTGCACAGAGCACATGGACTTGCCTTCAGGAGAAACCCTCCTCTTTAATTTAATTCTTTGCTCCTGTACACACAGACACAATGTGCCAGAAGCTTGCCTGTGTTCAGATAGGATTTGAAGTGCCAAGGCAAAGCTGTGGCAGACAGTGATAAACAAACCAAGTTCTTCTGTTGGTCCAGTTTGGTAGTCTATCTGATTTAGAAAGCTTTACAAGCCAACATTCTTGGTCTGTCTTCTGCCTTGTTGCCTTTCATCAGCCATAACTTATGGATGGTGCATTATAGAAACCTGCAAGTTACTCACATATAATCAAGGTTTTTTTAAGAGCTAGGAGCAGAAAGTTTATTTCAATGTCAATCTAACCTCCTCTCCTCCCCCTTCATTTTTTTTTCCATTTTGTGGCAGAAAAAGAGCTTGGGAATTATATTTTAACTTGATGGTTTTACTGACTTGAAAAAGTTGTTCATTTGGGCATTTCAAAAGTGGATCCGATTTTGGATGCCCTCCCACCATCCACATTAGGAGCCTCTGGCAATTTCTTCTTAAAACATGGCTGGATGTCGGTGTAAAAAATAATGTGAGGTTCTTTGGAGAGGTAATTATTGTGAGGAATTTATTTTTAATGTGGCTTTCCAATCTCTGACAGCTCCATATGTTTGTTTCACCACGGTAAAAATTAATGATGCCTGCTTTGTTTCATAAAGTCCTTTTTCACTTCAGTGTCTGTGCCATGCATACTGTATTTATTTTCCAGTTCTTAAGGTGCCTAATTCAAAATGGTGAAACAACACAGATGGGTTATTTCATATTCTTTCTCATCAGTAGTCCAATGATCCTCCGGAATATCAGATAAGGCTCCATTGTATTGTAATGTGCACACAAATACAGGTGCCTGAACATAGTTTGAGAGATGTACATTTTGCCTGTTTTACAATCCCTACTGCTTTAATGGCCATCCATCCATATAAAGAAACAAGGCAGAAAGAAATCAAAGTCACCGAGGTATTTTTTTTAAAAAAGGATGATTAAAGTTCCCACATCCTAACATTGCTGCCACCAGTTAGTGATTAACAACATTTTTGTTGTGTGACTTAAAATGCAGTCCACCCATTTCTGAAGTGTCAAAGAACAATAACCCAAGGCCTGTCTCAAATTGTGTCAGATCCAAGTCACTGCCAGATGGTATTCTCCTGATCTATGTTTGTGGCATTTGTTACTGTTGGAAGAAATATCCTTCTGGGTTCAGCTCCAAGTGGGGGAAAAGACATTGGAAGCCTGGAGGCTGTTTGGAAAGATGGTTTAATGGTGGACAGGACCACATGACTTGAAGTTCCAAAGTGAAAAGGATGATTGCATGCTTCAAGATGTTGGGTGAAGGAAAAGAAGGGGCAAGATGCTGAGAGACCCTTAGGTATATACCAGTGGTGGCTAACCTTTTTAGGCTCCCGTGCCGATAATTGCACGCTCGCTTGCTTGCACGTGCTCGTGTGCCAGCACCCAGAAGGCAATGCATGCTGGGGCTCCCCACACCCCCTGTGCATGTGCGTGCGATCCCCCCTCCTGCACTGTGTGTCTGAGCACGCATGCACGATTCCCCCTCACTCATCTGTGCATGCACGCACGATTCCCCCCATTTAAAACCTTTGCAGTGTTTTCTCTCAGTCACATGTTTGCAATGGCTGTCAGTTAGCATGCATCCCATATTTCTCCTTCCCCTTACAAGAGATCCTTTTTTTTCCCCTCGGCACTTTTCCCTAAAAAGTGCTAATCCAATCTCAACTCTGTGACCTTAATTCCTCCACTACAACTCTTTGCTGGTTCCTGCTGTTACCTGACACTGACAAGACCTTAATCAGTTTCATATTAAATGCTTTAGTATTCTTCCTAAGTAGCTGGAAGCCATGAATGAGCTAGGCAAACTGCCTGTCCTGGCACGTCCTTTTGATGTGCATTCCTCATTGTATTCTTGCTTACTCTATTGTAATCCCTTCCTCTTCAATGAAGGTAAATACAAACATGAATCCCTTGTTGATAATTATCCCACCAGTGCATTCCCAAAAGTGGGGTGGTAGGGAAAAAGCACTATAAGATTTGCTCTTATATCTGGCTTCCTCATGAATCAAGTATTGGAAATCTTCCCCACTATTTGGACTCATCCCCTCTGGCCATTGGGGCTGTGTCCTTCTGATGCTGTAAAGGAGGGATGTCAAATCATTGTCCGTGGGCCAGATGTATCATGCACTGACCACACCTACCCCAGTTTTAGTGAAGGGGAGTTTTTTAAATTCATATTTATATCCCGCCCTTCTCTGGAGACTCAGGGCGGCTTACAATCTTTTGGAGCACAACCCAATGCGCTCAGCAATAGCCTTCATTCTATTGTATATGCCTGCTTATTACTAGGGCTTTTGCACCCCCACCCCCAAGTGGCATTTTTACAAAGTCAGCTTATTGCCCCCAACAATCTTGGGTCCTCACTTTACCTACCCCCAGAGGATGGAAGGCTGAGTCAACCTTGAGCCTGGTGAGATTCGAGCCTGCACTAATTGCAGGCAGCTGGAACTAAGTGCTAGGTGTTTAACAGCCTGCACCACCAAGGCTCTTGCAATATGTTGCAATATGCAATATTGCAATAAGTTGCGATATGTCACATGACGACAATGTGTCACTGCGAGTTTGACACCCCTGCTGCAAAGCAAAGGAAAGCTGAAGTAAAATCCTAGGTACACTAGCAATCCTGTGATTTTTTTCACTTGTGTTTACTTAATGACCAAGTTGCCAGTCCCAGTTGCAGTTGTTAAATGAGGACTATTTGCAGTGCACCCATGAACAACTGTAATGTCATGGAAAAGATTAGTGATGTCCAGGAAGAATTCTGCTGGGTGAAAATGTAAGTAGGGAGATGGTTTCAATCACATTGCCAGTATTATTTACAGCCACTGGGTTGATTACTTAATCATCATTTGACCTTCCTCTAGCCTTTTTTGAAGTATCTCAGAAATCAGAAGTACTCCTGTACTTTAAAAAAGAAGGAAAGCAAAGGAAAAAGAGAAGGTATTTAAAAGGTTGACACTGCAAAAACACTTCTGTGCTGTGGAAAATATTGGAGTCAAAGCATCTCTTAAGCAATTAGCAAAGGATATTGAATTGTTTTCTGAAATCACTACTTTTTTTTTAGTCTATCCTACAGCTTTAGTACCGAATGTATTATCCAGTTCAGAACAGAAGTGGCTTCTCACAGCCAGTTTATTAAACTATTATTCATAGCTTGGAGCTTTATTCTTTGTTTAGTGCTTACCTTGCTTTTCTAGCAAACAGATCATGATTTTGGGGGGTTATGAGACTTGCATATATGAATATATATGTAAAATTCAAAAATGTTCTTTCCCTTTCCCCCTGACCTACTCATTTTGATGCAGGAGGACAATAGAAAAAATAAAAAAATATTTCCAGTATCACATTGCAAATTGGCGGGTTAGCTTCAGATTATGAACCCTGATATTTGTACATTTTATAAAGCACCGTATTGCTTCAGCCTTTTGGGGAAAAATAAATTAGTCAGTGGTGGATCACATCATAATATCTTTCTTTAATGTTTTGAAGGTGCCTCATAATACTTTTAGTAGAATAAAATAGATGCTGTTTTGCGGACCAAAATAAGTCATGGTGATAGCTTTTCGGACCACATTTCAGTTGTTTAAAGAATCCCAGCACATACTGCTTTGTCTGTGATGGCCCAGGTGTTTGGAACAAAAAGTAAGATAAAATTGATTCGCTTTCCTCTATATCCACCTTTATAGAATTACCATCTAATTAACCTGGACATTTCTGGGGTCTTCATTTCGCAGGTTGCTTTTTTCAGTTGCTGGGATGTTTCTTCAAAGCAGAACAAAACAGAATTTCAGTCATAGACTGAATTGTTTCAACACCCTTACAGGATTATTTTAGGGTAGCTAACAGAACGTCTCCTAACTAAGTATTTGGGCTGGCCCAAAGTATATTTTAGCAGTTTAGGTCACTGATATATTCAGGAAAGAAAGTAAAATAAGTTCTGTTCAGGGAAATAATTATCAGAAAGTGTTGAATTTGCCTTGGAGCAGTGTCCCATTGAAGTGAGGTCAGCTCCATCTCTTGTATGCTTTGATATTTGCGATAAATAATAGTCCTTTATTTATGTTTCTTCCTTCCATCTGGCTATAAGTAAATAAGAGGATATCAGCTTGCATGATGAAGTTTCAGTAGTTTGAGTCACGGGGCCATTGAAAACAAAAGAAAGAAGTTTTTGGTAATGGGAATAATTTACGTGAGGGCTTTGCATGATTATTTCTTAATGGGAACTAGATTGCTGCTTTCCCTTCGTGTCAGAATAACTTTGTTGTGGATATTGATATTGCCCCATCTGAAGTATTAGTTTCACTGGCTTATCGTTGTGAAGGGCCTTTTTTATATAAGCAGACATGAATCTTACAAGCACAATGTGATCTGAAGCATTTCTGAGTGGTTTATTGGCATTTGAAAAATTGTAGAATTGATCAAGAGTTCACAGGAGCAAAATGGAAGGAGCTTTGGAGATTATCCAGTCACTATCTAAATATGCTCCAGTGAATAGCACAATCCGCCATTAGCGTAAGAGATGTTTTCTGCCTTTCGCTTTACTACTTCACCAGAGAAAAGTCTGCCTGTCCTCTGTGGTAAAAGCTGTTGATCAGAATGGACATGAGAGAGCCCTTTGTGGAATGCTTGAAGGTATAATTAATTATTTAATAATTATTGAATGTGTAATAATTCACCTGTGGAACTCACTACTAAAAGATGCAGTGATAGTGATTAACTCTGGGGTTTTAAAAGGGATTCAGAAAATCAATGGCAGGGATTTCGACTGCAATTATATGTTGCAGGTGAAACATCCTAATTACGGGGATGAGCAAAAAGTCATGGAATGGAGGGAAAAACCTCTTCCTAATTTACACAGACATGCACACTTATATACTGAAAGTATAACAACCAGTGGTAGGATTCAAATAATGTAACAACCGGTTCTCTGCCCTAATGATTTCTTCCAACAACTAGTTCACCAAACTGCTCAGAAAGTTAACAACCGGTTTCCCCAACTGGTGAGAACTGACTGAATCCCATCACTAATAACAACTAGAAGATAAGACGAAGTACAGCCAAAAACATAGCAGTGTTAATAAAATCTGGGGGGGGGGAAGAATAATGAATAATAAGTGACATTTGTAGAAATTAAAATTATATTCATCAAATTTTAATATAGAACTAGCTCAATCCTTTTAACATATTACTAAATCTAATGTGACAAAGCCATCTAGAGCTCAATTTTCTCAGTTTTAGTGTAATGTATTATTTCAACTCAATGATCTAATTACTAAAAACTTGATTGGACATTTCCCATGACCTGAGATTTCACAAACTGATAAGGCTGTTCTCGACCTACAGCAGTTCATTTAGTGACCAGGCAAAGTTACAACAGCACTGAAAAAGTGATTTATGACCACTTTCACACTTACAACCATTTCGGCATCCCCGTGGGCACATGTTCAAAATTCAGATGTTTGGCAACTGGTTCATATTCATGATGGTCCCAATGTCCTGGGATCACATGATCAATTTTTGCAACCTTGTAAGCAAAGTCAATTGGGAAGTCAGATTCACTTAACCACTGTGTTACTCACTTAACAATTGCAATTATTCACTTAACGAATGTTTCACTTAGCACAGAAATTTTGGGTTCAGTTGTGGTTGTAAGTGGAAGACTACCTATATACCTTTATTATAAGAGTTAGAAACACACATATACTATAGGCCAGGAGTGTCAAACTCACGGCCTGCAGGCTGGATTTATCACGTGCTGGCTCCGCCCCACCTGGTTTAGCAAAGGGGAAAAAAATCACAATACGTCATGTGACAAAGCCTTGATGACGTGAGTTTGACACCTCTGCTATAGGCTGATGCCATACACTAAATATATAAATAACTATAGACTGAAAATGGGGATTCTAAAAACAACTGTATATTAAGATCAATGTGCTAGTATTTACTTTTTCTGAGCCTGAAAATAATTCTATCTGTTTATTGTTTTCTCTCTCATCTTCCCCCCGAAAATGTGTAGACCCCTGCACGCACACTCGTAACTGCTTAGTAGATTGTGGTTGATCTTTCATTGCTGTCCTTGCAATGTGATTGAATCAGAGCTCAATTCCTCCCCCTTCTTCTCTAAAATATACAAATAATTTGAGGAGCTCAACATGGGCATGTGGGGGGCGGGGGTGGAGATCTACTACAGATTGGAAGCAGAAGAAAAATGGGAGATCTGAAGAATGATCTCAGCTTCATTAAAAAGTCTGCTGAAACAGGTTATTGCCTGTCACACACAGTTTTTATTTTGCAGAGTGATGGCTAGCAGAGGTTTTGGGCTCAGAATAAAAGCAATTTTTTTCTTCTTTCCTGCCTAACCCACTCTTTATTTATACCTTTCATTAAGAAACAAAACAAAAGTTGCTCAGGATTTGATAGATTACACTTTTTTTCTGATGAAGGGTTATTCCACTTCTCAAAGTCTTGGTTGTATACAAACAGCAAGAGTTTTCTAGGTGCAGGTTAAGCCAGTGTGGGATTCAAATTTTTACTAGCCAGTGTGGGCATGGTTTGGTTTGCGTGGCTTGGTGGGGGCAGGGAAAGAAGGCCGTACTCCCTACTGCAAAACCCCATTTCCCCCTCCCTAACCTGGATATCCATTATCCATTGCCCCATCCACCCTGCTTTCCAGCTGGTGGGGGCAACAAAGAAGACCCAGCCAATCAGCTGGGACTTGGGAGGCAGAGAAGAGATGGGGGCGGGCCAGTCAGAGGTGGTATTTGCCAGTTGTCTGAACTACTCAAAATTTCCGCTACCGGTTCTCTAAAACTGGTCAGGACCTGCTGAATATCACCTCTGGGTTAAGCTCTGATTGTCTCTTACTATCCTCTCCTTCAATCTGAAATTCCATACTCATAGGGATAATGTTCATGGCACCATATTGCAAGCCAGTTTGGCATGTGGTTAAAAAGAGATGGACAGAAGCTGAAGCAAAAGTGAATGAGGTCATCAATTTCAGCCATCCCATTTTTCTAATATTCCCTTTTCTCACTCTTCTTGCTCTTTCTCTCTAAGCGCTAGAGACAGATATCTTTTGAAGGATTTTTCTTAAAGGAGGAATCTTAGATTCAGTGTCAATTCTGAGTATATCTAGGCCTGAAAATTGTCTCCATTGCTCTAGGCAGGTTTGGTTAATGGGGGGAAAAACTGAAAGCAGAACTACTCAGATAGTGATTGAGCAACCTATCCAGGTGGCTAATGGAGGGCAACAGACTGCATATGCAAACTGTGTAGTTACAGTGAGATCATTTTAGCTATCTCCATAGCAATAATTTCCAAATGCTTAGATGCATATAAAACTTGCACTGTGTCTTGTTCTCAGCTTACTAGTGTCTGGTTTTTTTGGCCACTTTGTAATGACTGACCTGTAACTATTATTATAAAGAAAATTCCATTTCAAATTGCATGGGCAACGTAAGGCACTATGCTGTTGGCTTAAATATCCTAGGCTTGGTTCTGAATGACACTTTTTTTTATATTCGTCTAAATATCCTAAGGGTTAGCTTCTCTCTGCAAGGCCCTGTCTTGAAACTAGCTCAGGCAATAGGAACAGAAGTCATAAATGTTTTGTGATCCCTGCTGCTTTTTCACTGATAATACCGTGTGTTAAGTCTGCATGAAGAGTCAGACGCGAAGAGTTCCAGCAAAGAGTTTATTCAGTGACTACAGCTCGAATGGACCCGAGTTGGCTTGGCTACGGCTGCCTCTTATAGCCTGCAGCCGTGGTTGCCAGCCAATGGGAGTGCAGGGTTTCTTCCCGCACTATTTAAACCAATACCATTTGACATTTTACAAGAACAGTTCAAATAAACCAATAACATTCAAACCTACATACATAACACAGTGTGTGACTCAGACATACAAAATTCACCTCTGTTTCTTTAGCTTTCTTTGGCTGTAATGGTTCATACATATAAAGAAAAAGTATCTTATTATTTGATTGAAAATACTTAAGCATCCCTTTGCCCAAGGAACTGAGAAAAGCTAGACCATTTTTTTTAAATAGCTGAGCTCTCATGGTGGTTAGGTGTTAACTAGCCATGTGAATTGTACCCTATAAGAGAAACAATGAAAAGTTATTTTTTTTGACTTTTCGTTCCTGTATATTAGCTGTTAATAAAGATTGCATTTTTCCAGCCATAAGTTTCAAGTCCTTTGACTCGCTGTCCTTTAGTCTCTATTGCAGTTGGATTCCTAGGACCCTTTCTTGCATAGGTTTTTCCCATGCACATGGCACATGCATGTGTCATTGATTATATGCAGGGGTGTGATTCAACCAGTGTAACAACTGGTTCAGTGAGCATGCGATTCATGTGCCAAATGCACATGCACGTGCTCTGTGTGTGTGCTCCTCAAAAAAGCCCTAATACTTACCTTCTATTGCAGCCCTTGTGAAGAAAACAGCTGATGCGCGGCAAACTGTTCTGCCACACGAATCAGCTGTGCTGTAAAACCAAGAAATAAAGCACAAGAAAAGAGCAGGGGCAGGCAGGCGGGTCCACATGGAACTGATTCAGAGCCAGCTGATCACCTGACCTAGTCCAAAGTGGGAGAATCCCACCACTGATCATGTGCCATCCAGTTGTTTTCAACACTTAATGACTACATAAATAGGTTTTCTCCATGGTAATGATTTTCTCCTTAATCTGATGTCTTCTGATGATGTCTCCATCACCACTGTAACTGACTCCATCCATCTTGCTGCTGGTTGTCCTCTTCTTCTCTTTCATGTTGCATGCATCATGCCCACATTTAAAGTCATAGAAATATTTTAAAATTGCAAAAAAAATGTTAAATATGGAAGGAGCAACCTGGAATAGACAGGATAGAGCTTAACATGGGAATTATTATTCTGAACCCTTAAGACATCTGGGATATATATACCACATAAACATGCAGAGTGATTCTCATATAGCACTATTTACCATTCTTAAGACACTTGGTATATACATACAATATAAACGTACAGAGAGATTCTCACATACCACTAAGTAAATTTTGTTTGTTTCTTCTCTCTCTTTATCCAAAAAGTCCATCTACGATGACATTTTCATTTATCAAAACAAAACAGCCTTTCTATACTCTTGATTTTCTTCAGGTTGCAAACCTAGAAACATTACCATTTCTTTTTCAATCTGTTTTCCTGGCCTTTTGCTATCTTCCCAGAAGGCACCTAATTCATTTATAACAGGATGGGTTTCTGTGTATTTTGTCTCTGGAAAAGATCCTCCAGTTTCAATATCAGGTGAGACAGAACTGGGAGAATTCAACATTAACAAGATTTATCAAGTGAACAAAACAGGATCCGTATTTGTATTTCCCATCTCTAGACTCTAAAATTCAACCCCAATGATAGCCATTATAAAAGAAGGCAGATGCAAGCAGAGGCTGATCTGACATTATGTAAATTGATTTTGTTCATGTGTTTTCTTCCTCTTTGCCGAATTTCCTCATTTTTAATAATAGTTAATAAAGTGAGAAGGTGAGAAGGAGAAAAATTGCAATAAGCAAATACACGTCCTAGTATGTCCATTAAGAATCGGGCATAACACATTATATGCTAGCAACTGGAAGAAGTCAGATGAAATAAATCAGTTTAATCTTAGCCAGGCCAGGCCATTAGAAAGGGAAAGCATCAATTCCTCCTTCTTTTTTTTATTCTGTTGCAGATGAATGAAATCACTAATAAAGTGGATTGTTTGGGAGCAAAAGAAAACAACTGGCACATTTTCCCAGTTTACAGTAACTACTGGAAATGGCTTTGCCATCCTACCTTTTTATTGCATGCCTCAGAATCCATGTAAATCCATGAAAGTTACTTACTCGTGGTGATCATAATAATGATCATGGTTAATGCTTTTGGGATAGTCATGGTGCAATGAGTATCCAAATGATATTTCATAAACATCTGAATTAAGGATTCAATAGCTGAATATAATTGAAAGCCAGCCAGTTTGACTTATGCTAGAAAGAGTGCAAAGTTGATTAGGAAACTGGGGGCAAAAAATATGAAGAATAATTGCAGGAACTGGGTATGTCTAGTCTAGTGAAGAGAGGGAGCAGGGGTGTTGTGATATGTCTACCAATATCTAAGGGCTTGTCACAAGGAAAAGGGGGACAACCTATTATTCAAAGCACTTGATAGTAGGACAAGAAGCAATGGATTGAAACTTATCAAAGAGAGCTTAAACGTAGCATTAAGGAGAAATTTCCTGACACTGTGAACAAATAATTGGTGGAACAGCATGCCTTCAGAAGATGTGGGAGGATTTTCAGCTCCTGAACTGAAAGATATTATATTTACACACAGCCTATGCTAAGTCTCTTAGGGCCTTCCAAACCCCCTATATTACCTGTGGTCCTTACCTGAAATTCCACTTGTTAACAACCCATGAGATAGCTTAATGGCTTCAACTGGGAGTGATTGTTGAGTGAAACAGTCAGGTAAGATTTTGCTTAAAGATTGTTTCACTCAATGACTGAAGATTTGGTCCAATTGTGATAGTGTTGAGAACTACTTATATTACCAGTATTAAGAAGCTTGATTTTTGAGAATAATTCCTTTCATCCTCAAACAATAGTCTACATTTTTTTCCCTTTCAGCCGATGCCAAAAAAAGAAAAGAAACATATATGGCTTCAAGTTGTGTTTTGGGTATAATGCATACATAGGCATATGTGTGGGTAGACACATATGCCTATGCCTATCTATATGCATAAAAATGTCACAGTTTTATATCCCCAGACATATAATCTTCATTACTCTGGGTTTTTTTTCTGGTTAACGTGCATTCTGGAAATTAACTTTGTTGAGCTTGTGTCATTTTGACTTTTATTGGCCTTTTCTATGCAAGCATCTTTGATTTAAAAAATGTTCCAAACCACATTTGTTCTGCCTTCTGTTGACTGAAATTAAAACAGTAAGAAAAGATAGAGTTGGACGTGAAACAGGCCACCTGCAAAGAGAAGGATTGACTAGGGTGGAACATGGATTTTGGACAATAATTGTTTCTGAAACAGCTGATGTCAATTGGAAAAAGAATGTCCTATCTTGAGGCTCACAATCTAAAAAGGTAGATTTATTTATTTAGCATATGGTGATGTTACAATTAGCTAGGAGACTACAGAGTTAGTACAAAGTAGTTATTTGGCTGCTAAGAGTGCTGGTCCATTTAGTTCACACTCGCGTGCTTATCACTTGTGAACCAAGAGGGCGAACTATCGCCACACCAGAAAGATGAATAGCATTCTGCAGCATCAACTGGGGCCTTTTCTCACCACACCATGTCACATCTAGACAGGTCCAGCACTGACAGGAGTCTGACCATTTGCCTGAAACACTGCCATCTTTCTCACCAAAGTGGTACCTATTTATCTACTTGCAGAAGCTGAGACGAGTGAAGGGAGTGCACTACTCCACATGGTGCTAGGACTTGAACCATTGGAGCACAGACCTTCTCCAGCATTATTAAGCCACTAAGCCATTGCACCTCTTCTAAAAATGTAGAACATACAAGGAAAAGGACCAAAAGTATGGTGAAAAATGAAGCTTTCAAGGCCAGGCAGGCATAACATGCATTTCGAAGCAATTAATTATGCCTTCCAACTATTAAAACACCTTTAGTGGCTCTCATATCGTCCATTATTAATACTAGGTTACTGAGAACATAGTAATGATAGGCTGTTGAAAACATATTGTTCACAATTAATATGATTAGAAACAATTAGAATGTTTTAAAAATAGTAGAAGGGAAATTACTTCCCATCTTCCTATCACAGAGCAGGATCAAAGTGGGTGAAAGCTTCCAGTGTGATGACCCACAGTATCTCAGAAATATAACAAAATCCAAAATGTAACTAAAAATCCTTTAATGCCTTCAACTTGGCTTCACTGTTTAATTGTTCACAGTGGAGGAGTCAAAATAACATTTCAAAGGCAAGAAACACAGTTCACATTCACAGAGCCAATAACGAAGCAAAAACCAAAAACAAACCACATTGAATAAAGTTCCTCAACAGACCAGGATAGATAGTTGCCAACTTCAGGAAGATAACCAGGTACAGTCTGTTGGAAGAATGCCAACTAAAATAAACCTTCTTTAGGAAAAAAAACACTAATTTGTCTCCAGCGTCTGTTAGCACACAGGTCCAAACTCTTATGCAAATCTCACACTTGCAACCCATGAAGAGGATCATGGCCCTCTCCTTCCGAGTAGACCACATTTTACCCTGATCCTCTCCACCCTGTGTGCCCTAGGATGGATAGGGGGTGGGTCTGGGTCCTCCTCTGACTGCTCAGCCAGCCTCTGCCCTTCCCCAGCCTCCTCCACCACCTTTGGAGCCACACTTCCATTCCCCGTTGGCTGTTCCTCCTCTTCCTCAGAGTCAGTCTCCACCAGGGGCATGACATCCAGTTAACATTTTTTATTGAGTTACAAAGTAATACAAAATACAAAGTAAATAGGAAAGCAGTGGAAAGGAAAAGGGTTGCTCTGGGATGCTATACTATGATATCACTTGTGAAATTCACCAGGTTATTTGCTATGCTACTGGAAGATTCAGATAAGGCTACTAGATTTTAATTTTCAAAACAAGAATAGTCTGTCATGTACAATATGACGCAAACACTATTTTGTTCCTTTTTGCATTAATGTCCTGTGTTTTTCCCTAAGACCTCAGGCTAGTTTATTTACATTTTACTCACCTAAAGATTCAAATGACTTCTGATTTTGCTTTATAGCTATTCAAGTTTCTGATAGGCAAATAACCCAGCAAGATCTTGAGTCTACAGTGAGTCTAAAGACACACTCTGGAAGTTCTAATTTGTTTTCTTCTTAATAATGAATTGGTGTGCACCTATACTAAAAATGGGTCTTGGCTTCAATTCTTTTCATTATTGAATACTGTTTCTATTATCTCCAAAAACTGTAGGCAGTTTTGCTTCCTGTTTAAAGAGAAATGAGTAAAAACTGTTACCTGAAAATGGTAATTTACAATATTTGTACTTGACCAGCTTACCTGTTGCCTTCCAGATGTACTGGAAGTTCACAATCCTCATTTATTTCTTTAATGAATGGCATCTACAGAGGTCATGCAATCACTTATAAAATATGCAATCACTGATATACTGAAACTCATTGTATGTACCAACACAAATATAAATTTAAATAAAACAATCCTCTTGAATTCTTCAGACAATATTACTTCCAGCCTTAGAATTTTGGAGTTGTGATCCTAATTCATTTGGAAAGCATAGTCTGGGAATCATTACCATGTTATAAAATAGTCGTCCCAATACTGTCTGTGTTATAATTAACAATTCATTGCTATTAATCTCTTGGTGCCTCTTCATTCATTAATCTCTTCAACTCAACATTTGTCAACTATTTGTAATCCAAATGTAGACTTCATGCTCCACTTTTCTTGGGCTCCTGGCAATGTGTATCTCCCTTTCCCCTAAGTGTTATTGTTAGTTTTCTTATAAAGAGAATCAGCAATCATTTCCAGTTCTAAGCACTATCGTATGAGCTAGCAACATGCCGTAAACACTAATCTCATAGGTTCAACTTCATGAAATGCAAGTGTTTGTAACAAGATGTTGGGAATAGGTTGCTTTAACATCTATCATGAAGTTTGTATGGCATTTAAATGTATTCTCTGCCCTACATCTTGGCTCAACTGGGAGCTCCTGCATTCTTCTTATCAACTATCTGGTCTAATCAGAAGGGGTTCTTTTAGGCTGGGGAACTCCGGAACTGAAGTTCACCCATCTTAAAGCTGCCAAGTTTGAGAAAGACTGTTCTAAGCCATCCTGGTGCCATTAGCTGTATATGGGAAATAAAAAAGTTATATTCAGGTTAGCTGAATTGTTCTGAATTCTTAGGTGTTTAAAAAAGAAACAAAAGAGGAAGAATGAGCTAAAGCCCTTCTCTGAAAAAATTACATTTCCCCCCACTAAATTATTATGGCTTTCACCTAAGGGTATACTTTTTATTTTCCATAAAATAAAAGGAAATAAGAATGAATTCCTCTCAGAATTTTTTTTCTTGACATTCTCTCCATCCAAAAGGCAGCTCTATTTGAGAATTAGAACAAAAGTACTATTGAAAATCAGCATATGTTTTAGTTTTAGAAATGATTTATTTTAATGTCGGGTGAATTTTAAGTTGTATTTCAGTATGTATTTTCTTAGGATGTTATTTCTGATACATCCTGTAGGTATGATATGCATTGTATTGTAAAATTTTCAATCCTGTTGGCATTTATTCAGTTGAATTCAAAGGAACTTAATTCTAAGAAGATATGTATAATACTGTGTTGTGAAATATTTGCTTACCTCTTCTCACTGTGGGCTACTATGACCCTCTTATAACCTGTGGACTTCAACTCCCAGAAAGAGGCCATAGTTGCCCACCCCTTTCTAAATCTGTAATTTATGGAATTGGTGGTCTTAGTATCTCACAAAAGCTGGCAAATTGATGTCACCCATGTAGCTGCAATGGAGAAGAGCTATGTCTTTTTTCATGTTAAGTGCAATAGCAGAAGGATTTTTTTGAAACGCTAATTATTGAGCAGCAATCTTTTGCTGTTCTTTAAAGCAGTGTTTCTCAGTGTTTCTTGGTAGCTTTAGGATGTATGGACTTCAACTCCCTGATTGATGGGGAATTCTGGGAGTTGAAGTTCACACATCTTAAATTTGCTCAGGTTAAGAGACACAGCCTTAGAACAATAACAATAAGATTTTGCTCAGATTAAGAGACACAGCCTTAGAACAATAACAATAAGATTTATATACACAGATTAATTTAGGCAGAGGAATACACCTCAGAGCCATATGCAATTATCATGAAAAGTTTATTTATCTATTTGTCAAATTGATATAACCACCCATCTCATGGAAAGTGACTCTAGATGGTGTAAAGCTAACAATAAAACCACAATATAAAACCAATCATTATAAAAACAATCATAAACGTATAGACAATTATTACTAAAAATTAAAAATCATTGCAGCTTTAATAATTTGATTATTATTTAATCAGTAAATAATTTAATATTGGTTGATTGAATTAATAATTATTGTAATTATTAAAATTTGAAGGGAGAAAATATTAAATACATGATATTAAATTTCAATTAAATATAAAAATGAATGAAACCAAATTAGATTTTTATCCTGACTACTCTTTTAGTAGGTCACCCCTAGCCTCCTATCAAAGGCTTAGAAGATTCCAGTCAATAAGTGATTAACAAAGCTTTGTCCTTTGGCATCTTATTATTGCTCTTTCTCCTTATACAGCTGTCCCAAAATAGTTCATCATTGGTTTGTCTAGAAGCCATTATCCCAGCTATAATCTAGAGTGATTCTCTAAAAAGGAAATTACTGTTTCATAGGCCATTAAACTATCTCAGTTAAATAGAACCACTGGGCACTGAGTTAAGGGGCAATCTCTTAGGGCTTTAAGGTGTATGTCCTATTAAACTCAGAGAAATGACAGCAATAGCACTTAGACTTACATACTACTTCATAGTGCTTTACAACCCTCTCTAAGCAGTTTACAGAGTCAGCATGTTGCCCTCAACAACAAAAAATGATAAAATGGGTCTTCATTTTGCAGATCTTGGAAGGATGGAAGGCTGAGTCAACCTTGACCCGATGAGGAACAAACTCCTGGCAATGAGCTGAATTAGCTTTCTAATCACTGTGCCACCACGGTTCCTTGTCTACTGATCTTCTCAGTAGGATTGCTATCCCTATTCACAATACCAGTTTATACTGAAGCTATAAAATTCTCAGAGAAAGTTTAAATTGACAGCCAAATGACACGTAAATTAAGAATGGCTGAATCCATCTATATTTAGACATATCACTTTCACATGAGCATATTAAACAAATCTGTTCTATTCCAGTTTGCCCATTTTAACATGATGCAGAAATGTTGATGTATGGATGCCTACATTCTCATCTGAGAAGTGTGAATTAGATCATATCACATTGGCAATACTCCTTTTTGTGAGGGGGAGACCGAAACCTACTGCTGTGTGAAAAATAACCGGGAACTGTGCTATCATCTGGGCACATTTGAATAGCCTGTTCCCATCATAGCCTCCATCACATGAATGAGATGTCCTATTTCTTTTTTCTTCCCATCTGTCTTCCCCTCAGTGATGTGCAATTCTGAAAGCCAGAATTGTCTGATTTTTATTATGGATGAAAAGGCATTCTTACGTTGTGCTTTCGGAAAGCAATTGTGAGATGGAAGATAATATTAAGCAATCACACAGGGAACACTAAGATCTACAGGTACAATAAGCAAGTAATACTATACTGTTTCATGAGTTCTGACATCCCAACAATGCATTACCCAATACATTGCACTGGTTATCCCAAATGTAAACAGTATATTTGACAACTAATCCTTCTTATGCCTATACAAAGCCATTTCTTTCAGACCTGATGCTTATCATTCCTTTTGGCTACATTCAAACTTCCAAAGCAAGGTGTGAGTGTTTTAATTAAATACTAAACATTAAACATAGCCATTAAAGCCTGTGAAAGACACTTTCTACTCATCAGCTAGAACAGTGTTGGGATTCAAAAATTTTTACTACTGGTTCTGTGGGCATGGCTTGGTGGGCATGGTAGGGGAAGGATACTGTAAAATCTCCATTCCCACCTCACTCCAACTAACCTGCTTTCCAGCTCTGTTCTCCTATGTAGGGCAACAAAAGAAGACCCAGCTGATCAACTGGGACTGGGGAGGCAGCGAATAGATGGGGGCGGGGACAGTCAGATGTGGTATTTGCCAGTTCTCCGAACTACTCAAAATTTCCACTGCTGGTTCTCCAGAACTGGTCAGAACCTGCTGAATATCACCCCTGAGCTAGAAGCTATCTGAAGCTAACTCAGTTCATACACTGTGCTAAGCCTTTATGTTGTTTAATTTAGTTCTCAATCTGACATCCTTGGAACCCTGGGGGTTGCAATGTTATCACAGGGGGTCAATGAAATCTTGAAGAAATGTTATGATTTAATTCTTGAGTTAAGTCTTGGTGGTCTGTGGCCATGGGCTATGAATTTAAAGGAGGTCTATGGTGAAGAAAAGGGTGAGAACCATTGGTTTAGTGTGTAGCCATTGTAGAGCATAGTTTATTTCTTAGTGTGATACATGAATCCCAAAATCAAGGAGTGTCATGGTCAACAAGCCATGGTTAAACAAATACAATGTTGACCACCTCCAAAATACTTTCCTTACAGATGGGCAGTATGTCTCCATAAAATTAAGTGGATTTTTCCCCCTAAGCACTATCTTGAGATGCCAAAGGTTCTTCTCTGTACTACATTTTCTTTTCTGGTGTAGCTGCATGATATTTGAAGGGAAGAGTCAGTACATCAAGGCAGGAAGTAAATTATGAGAGAATGGTTTACAAATGGTCTATGCGATATTTTGGAAACTATTCACAGTCTCTTGGGTCATTTGGACCACATTGAAGTTCTTGCTGTTGTTTTTCGTTGCACCACTGAAAGCTCTGCAATGCAGTGATCTAGTAGAATAACACATCCTTGCAGTAACACTTGGTGAGGTACAGCTTTTGGAAATATGTTTCAGCTGGGTTGTCTTTATTTTTTTGTCCCAGAGCATATACAGTGCTCACTGCAGATTATGCTTAAGGATGCTTATACAGATTTTATTTTTATATTTCTCTTTCCATTTAACTTGGGTTTTTGTTTTTTTTTTTTTTAGGAATCTCTTGATTTCTCCTTGGAATTCTGTGTAGGATGTCCTGTCAAATGTGCTAAGTTGCACATTCTGTTCTCATGGGACACAAACCAAGCCTCTCTGGCTGCAATGCCAATTTTAGGTTCTGACATTTTGTGATCTTATGCTTAATGTAGACATAACACAGTCAAATTGGCAAAAGAAATCACCTCTGATCTGCCCTTGGTCTTATTTGCTATGCAAAACTACCACTTGGCATCCTTTCTTGGCTCATTGAAAACATTGACTCCTTCTCCACCAATAAGTAAACAATCAACTTTATTTTTGACAACGATGCTTGAAGCAAAGTTTCCTTAATCAGCCTCTGATAGAAACAAATACCACGTGAATTAGTTTTAGCACTTGTTTTTAACAAAATAGAAAGAAAATCTCTTTCATAAAATGTGGATGAGGGCATGCAAATTAACAAATGTATGAACTCTGTGAAACTGTTTTTCTGGAGGTTTGCAGAAATATTTTAGAAAGATAAAGAGCACATTTGCACAGAAGTACTTCGCTTTGATTGTATTACAATTTAGGTTCATAAACATATACTTAAGACAATAATCTCTTTTGATTGCTTAGGTTTTTAACATAGTTTGGGGAAGGTAATTACATAGTGAAGCTGAACATGTTAGATTAAATTTCTCAACAATTCCCCAACTGCTGCATCTTCAATTACAAATGCAGCAACAAATGCTTGGAATTTGTTTATGTTGATTTTCTCTCTGAAGTGGCAGTTCTGCAGACTTTGTAAATGGTGAAAAACAGGAATGCTTGCTTTTTAAGCATACACAATTAAATACCTATCCCCACATATACACACAGAGAGAGACATATAACTCAGATCTTTTGAGCATTTGCAGTGTTTTGGTAGTATCACCTACAACGTGATAAAAATGACAGATTTCTTTACTATTTTTACACTTACTGTGCTAAGATATAAAGATAATCACTATGGTTTATAAAAGCTATCCTGCTTATCTATTCAGCTGTGGTTTGTTTGTTTATTGATTGAAAAAGAGAGACCATGTTTAAATATGACGTGCAAATCCAGTCTTTGAGTACTTAGTATTACTCCTTATAAGAAGCCCAAAGGTGCTTTTTTCAAGAAGCAACTGGACTTTCTGGTTTTTCTTTGAAGATGTTTCACTTCTCATTCAAGAAGCTTCTTCAGCTCTGACTGGAAGGTGGGGAATGGAAGGATTGATACTCAAAGGATTTATAATGTCTTCAAAGAAAAACCAGAAAGTCCAGTTACCTCCTGAAAAAGCACCTTTGGGACAACCATGACCTGGATGACTGAGAATCTCCATTGACATTATAAGAAACAATATAGATACATTTCTTAATCATCCAAAGGTTAAAAAAGACAGAATATTATATGATATGACTTCAGCAGTGGTGATATTCAATTTTTTTTTTACTACTGGTTCTATGGGTGTGGCTTGGTGGGCGTGGTGTGGCTTGGTGGGTGTGGCTTGGTGGGCGTGACAGTAAAAATCCCCCTTCCCTCCCCACCCCACTAATCTGCTTTCCAGCTCCGTTCTTACGTGCAGGGCAACAAAAGAAGACCCAGCCGATCAGCTGGGACTCCGATCAGCTCAGGAGGCAGTGAATAGATGGGGGCAGGGCCAACCAGAGGTGGTATTTACCAGTTCTCCAAACTACTCAAAATTTCTGCTACCGGTTCTCCAGAACTGGCTGAATATCACCTCTGGACTTCAGGCCAGTGTTTTTTTCCTCTCACCTCAGCCTATTCCACAAGACTTTTATTGTCAGGAAAAGGAAAGACACCATTCAGTTTGCCTTAAGTTCTTAAAATGAAAATCAGGATATAAATCTAATAAATAGTGCAGAACCACAGTGTTTTGAGCACTGCTTGAATCAGATTGCTTTGTTATGCTGCACAAGTGATTTGGCATTGAGGGTGAAGAGCAGATGGAGGCAAAAAATGGGCTTCAGATTTTTATGAGCAAGCTGTCTATTCCATGGTAGATATTGAGGTCAAATGGGCATTCACCCCTTCAGTTAACAGTTGTTAGAAGGACATGTTGTCATGAGAGGATCGCATCCATTTCCTTCACAAATTGTTCTACTTTGATAGCCAAAGGTTTTTTTATGGTTATATACCTCTTGCCACAACTCAGAAAGACACTAAAGCATGTGCTTCTAATTCAGAATAGAAGGAATAATGAAGGGATTATAATGGTGGTCCACCTGCCAAGTAAACTATCAGAATGGAATGCTGCACATTTACAGATGGTGCAGCAAAGGATGAATGTCAATTAATTTCACTACAAGTTGCAACATCTATGTGAAGGCATTGCCCTTTTGTGTAGCTTGTTTCATCCAGTGCTATGGTGTGCACATCGTGGTAATTCTCTGCTCACACCCAGAGGCCAGTATTGTTAAGAGGAGTAAAACAAAGCAGTAATTTCACTGGTTACAAATGGGATACTATTTGCAGTTCTCTTATGAGGTGGCACTGTGCTTGGATACCTGCTGAAGCAAAACCTCCTTACGAAGATTTGTGCACTTCTATTCCTGGAATTAAAAGGCAGGTTCCTCGAAGCAAATAAATGTGTACTTTGGGTGCAGAAAGTCCCAGGCTCAGTCTCTGTCACCTTCAGGGAAACACCTCTTCCAGAAAGTCTTGAAACAAGAATAGTTTTTTTTTTCCATCCTGGTCCTCAGTTGGGTTTGCAAATCCCAGAGCCAGTATAAGCAAAGCTCAAATTGGTTAAGAATTCTCGAACTTTGAGTCTTACTACATCTGAAAATACCAACTTGCCAAAGGCTGATTTAGACAATTCAGCATTAGATGAGTCAATGCTATGACTTAGTGAAAGGCAGATTCCCATACCTCATTCAGTAATCAATCAATATGGCATGTCTATTTTCTAGTTCAAAATAAGATAATCTCCTCCCTCTTATATCCCAGTGAATCAGGGAGGATCTGCCTGAGTGTCTTCTGAATCTGTTCTCTTGTTTTCCTAGACTTAAGGAATATTTCAGTCCTCATTTTTAGGATTAGCAGTCCTTGCATATTCCCTTCAGGCTCATGTCTCTGATTTTCTACAGTAAAGAAGATAACATATGATGTTCTCTTCTGTTTCAGACTGCATGTAGAACAAGGATAGGATTCTGTGTGCCCCCGATATTATAGATGCCATTACTGGCTAGGATTATTGGGATGTTGGGAGTTTCTACTATAATCACAGACTGTTCACAACTTCTAAATTGGAGGCCCACCTTATTAAGAAAAAGGTTTTGAGATCACCGACAGTGGATATAGGAAGAAAAACTCCAAGAACATAGGAATCTAGGTATACAAAAATATTAAATATTAAATATTAAAATATTAATAGTCTCAGATCACACTGCTAAGCTTCAAGGAAGGTCTTTTTGAGATAAAGTGGTTTGATCAAAATGGAGGGCCCTATTTTGTGTCCTCTCTGGCTGTTTAACTGGTGAAGGTTACTAGCTTTGATAAGATCTGTTTATACAGCCCAAGCCTCAAATCCGATATCTATAGATATCAAGTTGGCTTTCTTAGGTTCCTATCTAATAAGCAGTGCCAAGGTATAGGACCTTGGACTTATTGTTCTCTGTTGTGGCAGCTGCAATCATCCTGGAATACAGATAGTCCCAACCTTGCTGTCCATCAAGAGACCCTTGGAAACCATCCATAGTTCCTATTAGATTTTATCTTTGTAACTTAGTTTATATTAATTTTTATCTTTGTGACTGTAAACATTCATAAAATTGTTATGAAAAATGGAAAGAAAAAGAATGCTTGGCTCTTTCCCCAGGCCCTAGGTTCGGATGGGGCATGCATCGCTGTCATAGATATTTATATTTATAATTAAGAGCTTTTCTTCCTCAGGCATAACTATCTTTGGTTAGGTATTTTAATAAAGTGTGTGTGTGTGTGTGTGTGTTTAATTCTTGTAAGCTTCCTAGAGTTGTCAATGAGTGGGTGGCCTTAGGAATTTAAATTACAAAGATAAATAAGAATATTCTCATCTAGAGGGCACACTGGAAATATTATACTTGATGATATGTAAAATATTTGAGTGTTATGAATCTGGTTTGTTTGGTTTGTAAAAATAACTGATTAAGACTACTGCATGGAGGTTAATATTTTCAGCTGCCCTACAGTCATCCTATCCTAAAACTGTTCTTTACTCTGTCATAATGCTCACCTTCTGGAATTTTATCCCTCCCAGGGAACTGTATGGCTCTCACCCTGATAATGCTCTAAAAGGTACTGGAAACTTGATTATTTAGGGCTGCCCTTGCAGACTATATGGAGGCTTCAACTGGTGCAAAATGCAGCCTCGTGGGTTGTGATACTCCCATGTGACACCCCTCCTGCGCGATCTGCATTGGTTGCCGGTTGCCCTCCATGTAAGATTCAAGGTGCTGCTGTTAACCTATAAAGCCCTTCATGGCTTGGGTCCAGGGTATTTGCAGGAGCGTCTCCTTCCACCATCAAGTTCCAATTGCCCAGTGCACTCCCACCGGCAGGGCCTCCTTGGGGTGCCGTCGACCAGACAATGTCAGTTGGCAGCCCCCTGGTGGAGGGCCTTCTCTGTGGGAGCGCCCACCCTGTGGAACCAGCTGCCCCTGGGGTTGCGGATGGCTCCCGACCTGCGTTCCTTCTGCCGCGATCTAAAGACCTGGCTGTTTTTACAGGCCGGCCTGGATTGAGGGAGATTGGGGCTTTTAATCGGGCATTTTATCATGTAATTTTACTGGTTATTTGGATTGGATTAATATTTTTTAACTAGTATATGTTATGTTATATTCTCGTGTGAGCCACCCCGAGTCTCCCTGGAGATGGGGAGGCATATAAATCCAAATAAATCAAATCAAATCAAATTGATTTCCCAGACTTTCATACAGGGTGGCTGATGAGCACTGCAAAGGTTTGTTCTGTTCCATATGATTTTTCTGGATATGTATCCTCTGTTTCATTATTTTATTGTTCTGTTTTTTTATTGTATAAAGCCAAACTCAATTCTGAGGTATTTAAAGAGTACATCAGTCAGGGATTCTTTAAAAGAGCTTTGGTGGCTCAGGCTGTTAAATGCCTGCTCTTAAGATCCAGCTGTCTACAACTGTAGGCTGGAATCCCACCAGGCTCAAGGTTGACTCAGCCTTCCATCCTCTCGGGGTAGGTAAACTGAGGACCCAAGATTGTTGGGGGCAATAAGCTGACCTTGTAAAAATGCCGCTTAGTAATAAGCAGGCATATACAATGGAAGGAAGGCTATTGCTGAGCGCATTGGGTTGTGCTCCAAAAAATTGTAAGCCGCCCTGAGTCTTCAGAGAAGGGCGGCATATAAATGTAATTTAAAAAAAAAATCTACATAGAAAATAAATAAATAAAGTTATCATTGACTCATCTTCTGTCACCAAGGCTGATAGCCATTTGGGCTGGAGTGGTCAATGATATTTCAGTGCAAGGGTGAGAAGATGTGCTATTTTTTTTTTAAAGCAAGAAAGAGAGATACACAAATAAACATGTTTGTGTGTATTAATTGTGTGTCAGAGCCCTGCTGGCACAATGGTAAGAATGTAGTATTGCAGATTCTACTGACTGCCAGTGGTTCGATCTTGACCAGCTCAAGGTTGACTCAGCCTTCCATCCTTCCAAGGTTGGTAACATGAGGACACAGGTTGTTGGGGGAAATAGGCTGACTCTGTAAACGTGTAGAGAGGGCTGTAAAGCCCCGTGAAGTGGTATATAAATCTAAGTGCTATTGCTATTAATGTCACAGAAAGAGAAAGCTGCCAAATATGGCTATTTGGCTCATAAGATGTACATGCCAACATGGTCTCTGACTAGTCTATTTGTGCTGGCAGCGATCAATAAGACTAAACACAGGACTCACTTAACCAGCAATTCTGCCATGTTTCAGTCAGCATATCTGACAGTTCCAAAATTCCCCACCTGGAAGTGTCCGAATAATCTAAGATGTTCCTGGATGGAAGTTTCATACCGGTGTCTGCAAATGATCACTATTTTCTTTCACGCTGTTTTCCTGTGTCAATTTATTATAGCGTAGGACTGTCCAACAATGTTAAAGGGGAAAATGCATTGTCTAAATGTCAAACTTCCCTCTTTGCAGTTAATCCAAGGGAAATGAATCTAATTACATGCATTATAAGGAAGACTGAAGTAATATGATAAGAATTCCACCTGTATGTAGGCAGTTTATGATAGCAAAACTCTTGCCTGTTTTTCCTCACTGAGGGTGCTTGGTTTTTTTGAATGTGGGAGACTCTGTATCTCTTCATTGATTTGGAGTCTGCTAATGATGTTACCAGCTTCAGAACTAACTCTTATCCTGAGGTTTGGTGTTGCTGAGAATTTCAACCAGCTGTGCTTTGAACAATATATTTTGAATTTATGAAGTGAGAAGGCAGCCAACTAGATTACACTTCCCACTTCTTTTAATATGAACTGTGCCACCTGCTGCCTCTTATATGGCGGAGCACATTTTGTCTCTTATTGTCTGTGGTCGCTAAAGAAATGTTTGTATCTTTTAGGAATCATCTCAAACTATGACTGAAGGAAAGAATAAGCACAATTGTTGCTGGGACTTCTCATTGTGCAGTAACACACTTAAAGGCCCTTGAATGTCATACCTGGGCCATAAACGTTTTTCAGAAAACAAGCTCTAAAACGTAGAACCTCTAAAAGCAGTGGACAAAAATAGCAGTGGGTTCTTAAGGGTTAACGATTGAAAAATTCAGAGGTTTCTATAGCAAACGGAGAGGAATATAATTGTAGATGTATCATTGAGGGGTGAAAAGGGCTGCATATGAAATGTGAGCACTATACTCCTGGCGACGTATTTATAAATATACAGATGGCATACAGTAGGAAAAACAGATGTCCAGACAGATATGTTAAATATGATTTCTCATTGTCCCAACTGCAAAAATGCAGTTTTCTCTCTCTAATGCTCACGATAGTCCAATTTTTCAATATTTATTCTCTCGCTCTACATCAGCTCCCTGTATCTTAAATGTGAAGTAGAATGAGCCATCAGAATCTATCAACTTTCAAGTAAATATTTTATAGATATTGATTGCTCCCATTCAAAACACATCAGACCTTTTAGCTATGTAGATTTGTATCAAATATATACATTTTTATGATTTCCTAAAAGGAAACAACAAGATGTAACATATGTAAGAAGCCTGCAGATATCCTAGTTGCATAGAAAATTGATAACTTCACAAAGTTGCAATTTAGTCCCAAAATTAACCTAGAAATTAAATATTTTTCTGTGAAAAAGGTGAGTTTTCCATATCATTTGATATTATCTAATGAAAACAAACTGGACTGACTTCCTGTTTTGAGCCTCTTCGTGAATGGACCAAAATCTGCGACTGTGCAGTTTTGATCCGTGCTCACTCGCTGGAGACCCCGAGCCGGCTGGCTTTGGGGTTGAAACCACCCCGTAGAGGTGGTGACGGTTAGGGAGCTGCCAGCAGGGTTGAGGAGAGCCGCATCTCTTCTCCCCAGCTGGTGTTTTTTTCTCCCTTTCCTGAAGGCGGCAGAAGCGGCTGGTCAGAAATGGCCACCTCAAAGAAGAACTCGAACGGAAAAGAATGTGCAGGAGGAAGCTTGAAGGAGAAAGTGTGATATACCGGGCTTGCAATTGAAAACAACTATTAAAGGTACCCAGAATTTAAACAGCCAAAAACAATGCTATCTCTAAAAGACTTTTACAGCTGCGAATGAAAGGGTTAAGAGGGGAAAATTGGTCTCTTTTTTCCCTCAAATACTGATCGCTTCAACTGGCTTGGAATATCAAGAAAGGATTTACAAGAATTGGACATTGATTCAGTTGGATATTAATAGGCTGCTTTCAGCTGAAAATAAAGTACCATGTGATAAAGACTTTTGAATAACTTTAAAGAATTCTTTTTAAAAAGAGTCAAAGATGGAAAAAAGAGGGGGGGAAAGAGCTTAAATAGGGTGGAGTCTGGAAACAAAGGATACTACCTGGAGTTAAATTGTATTGAGAGTAGATTCACAACAAGACTGGAAAAGAGTACATAGTAAAGGAAGCTCCGTGCAAGCCAAGCCCCAGAAAACTGAAAGTGAAAAAGAAAATAAGAAACAGCTGTGGATTATCGGAGAACTCCTGGCTAGAGGATTAAAGTCATCTGGGGGTTGCTTTAAAAGGGAAAAAATCTCTTTCAGAATGTCATCACTTTTTGAAGAACTAAAAACACTATTTAAAGACATTAAAGAAGAGGTAAAATGATAGAAATGGAGATCCTGAAATATAGAAAATTACAGGAAGCATCAGATGAACAAGAAGGGTGGGACAAAGAAGAAGAAGCCATCTTCAATGATCAAATGACTCTAAAATGGGTTAAGAAAAAGGGGAAGAAAAAGGGGAAAAGAGGAAAGAGAGTTAAAAATCTAAGATTGAGGCAACAATAAAAAAAGTATAAAATGGGAAATAGTTATAATACTGCAAGGAGCCATAAGATAGGATTTCAGAAGGGAAATTGGACATAAAAGGGGAAAAATGGGAAGGAGAAGAAGAGGGGGAGTTGACAAGAAGAGAAATGGTAAAAATTGAACCAAGATGAGCAACAGCAAGAAAAATACATAAAAATTAAAATCCAACAGTTAGACAATGGTTAATTTAAGTTACTGAGAGGATTCTGCAAGGGTATGTGAGATAAATATGGTTAAGTTAGAAAGAAGTTAGTATAGTTTTTTCTTTCTGTTAATAAGTAAAGGAGGTAAAGAAGGAAAGAGAATAAAGCCTCTAACAATTTAAAGAGAAAGTATGGAAATTATAAGAAGTATGGAACGTTTTGATACTGTTTTTCTTCTTGATGATGAAATATAGTGATATGGATATTAAATGGTAATAAAACGGAAATATCTTAAATAGAAATGAATGAAGGAGATAAATATTAACAATTGCTGAATTGAACTTCAAAAGAAATAATTACTTTATTATTGTTATATGTATGCATAATTTTCTTTTCTTTTCTCTTGTAAAGAATCTAATGGATATTTGTAGGAATGTACTAAGCAGAATCTGATTAATAATGGCTAGATGATATAAAATAGAGGGTAACAGAGGTAATAATGGTAAAGGTGAAATATAAAAGTTAAACAATAATTGGTTAGAAGAGATAGAGGTCTTATCCTTTAGGGTAGTAATTACAGGGTAAAATATGTTTTATAAGATAATATAAAATTCTAAACAAGATAGACAAAAGTGTAATAATATTGATTGGCAAGATATTGAAAATTGAAAAGAAATGTAATTAATGAAATGATGGAATGATGAAATAACTGAAGCAAGACTATAGAAGCTAGAGAAAGGGGGAAATTATGGAAAATAGTGGAATTTGCTATGATAAATGGAATAGAATATACAAAATGAGTGTATAATTGAAATTATAGTCATGGAGAAGGGAGGGTCCGTAACACACTGTTCTCAAAAAAGAATTTTTGTTTTTGTTTTTATATTTGTCTGTATGCATTTGTTTGCCGGGAATGGTTCTGGGATGATAATACGAAGTGTTATAAGATAAATTAATCTAAAAATATGGAATATTTTGTATGTGAGAATATATAAAAATAATTAATAGATGAGAATGGAAAAGATATACAAGGAGCTTTAACCTACCGGCATGCCATATGTTTTTTCTGTGTATGTTTGTCTAAAATAATAAAACTTTTTTCAAAAAAAAAGAAAACAAACTGGACTTTTGGCAGACTTTAATTATTACCTGGCCGTTGATTTATTTTCTCCCTAATTATTGTGGCTTTTCTGAAGTTAAAAGCTCATATGTATTATTTGTAATATTTGTAATATTATCAAGCCACAAGAGAGGTTTTCATCATCTTCTTGCAGTTCATAAGGCAAATGAGCATAATTAAAGTTATAAGTATTATATTATATAGAAATATAAATCAATGGCTTGTTGTGTTATACAAAGCCAGCCTATATGGTCTATATAAACCCAAGCATCTCACTTCTTTTGAGTGGCTCCTGCAAGCAGATTTATTATAGAAAAACCTAATATTAATGACCCGGGGGGGGGGGTTTATTCTATCTTAACTTTATTTGGCTTGTTTACTTGTTTAATTTTGTTTTATTGTAAATTTTTCTCTGTTTTAATGTTCGCCGCCCTGAGTCCTTAGGGAATAGGGTGGCATACAAGTCGAATAAATAAATAAATAAATAATATTGCTCTTATGAAGAATCTAGCAACTGTTATGTAGGATCTATAAGTCTTATTTATAATAAAATTGGTTCAAATCTTTGTACCTCTTCCTCTAGCCCATATAGTATACTAAACTAGATACCATTCTCCTTTCGGTGAAAAGGATAATTTCCACCTCTCCCTTGTTTTGGTAACAAACAAGTCTGGTATCAGGCTGCTTTGTTGTGATTGTGTGAGAACTGGCAAGCAATTGGATTAATATAGTTAGATATGTTTTAAATACATTATATGAATGTTTGCTGTTAGACAGGCATAATCAGTCAAACTAGATTTAAATTACAGGTTAAAAGATCAGAACCACAGTTTGTCCCCAATGAACCATACATAACATGGACAGTGGATCTACAGGTTAGGAGTACAAATAGCATGCTGTCAGCAGAAAATTGAACCCAGCTCAGATATTATATAATCTAATAAAACATATGCTGCAGTGGCATTTCTTCCTGAAACAGTGTTGTTGTTTTTAAAAAGGGGACATCAGCTAGATTTTATGCCTTCTGCATGAAGTATGTGAAGATGTAGTTCAGGTTATTTTATGAATTTGAAGATTATAGTAGAGCCATGTGATTCAGAGGGAAGGTCCAATAGAAGATACCAAAATGTTTCCTCTGATTTCAGCAACCTATGTCTAGCCATGATTAGGATTGTGGTTTTTGTTTTTGTGGTATTGCAAAGACTTGGGCTTAGATGCTAAAGCCAATGTATTTAAAATCTTCTACTTTAAATGTAGAATTCTACTAATATGTAATAATGTATAATTCTCATAGTTCCTTCAGCTAGATTAAGCATATGATTCTATTTGTAGTAAGTGATACCAAATTCAGTGTGAATTAATTCCATGTTAAACTTGAAGCCAAGTCCAAATTGCATTTTGTTATCCTTTTCTCTTTTCTCAATCTTATCTTGGTGATAAGCTGGTGCAGAATGTGGCGGTGCAGGTGGTGATGGGAGTTTCCCGATTCTCCCATGTTACCCCCCTCCTGCGCAGTCTGCATTGGTTGCCGGTTGTACTCCGGGTGAGATTCAAGGTTTTGGTTTTAACAAACAAAGTCCTTCATGACATGGGTCCTCAATACTTAAGGGAGCGACTCCTACCGATATCGAGTGCCAACTGCCCTGTGCGAGCACACAGGCAAGGACTCCTTGGGGTCCCGTCGGCAAGTCAATGTCAGCTGGCGGTTCCCCGGTGATGAGCCTACTCTGTCGTGGCCCCTGACCTCTGGAACCAACTGCCCCTGGGGCTCCGCCTGGCCCCTGACCTCCTCACCTTCCGCCATGATCTGAAGACCTGGTTGTTTGACCAATCCGGGCTGTGACCCCTCCCTGGGGGTGGGATGGGTTTTTAAATTATCTTAAATTATTGTAAATTTTAGATTTGTAATTTTTTGGGCTTGTGAATTGGTTTAATTCTTTTTTAATTATTTATTGTCGTTGTTTTTAGTTGTGAGCTGCCCCGAGTCTTTGGAGATGGGGCGGCATACAAGTCCAAATAATAAATAAATAAATAAATAAATAAATAAATAAATAAATAAATAAGGAATTTGACAAAAAGGTGCCAAGCAGTTATTGTTAGAAAAATGGGGAAACAATTAAAAATTGCTATCAAGAATACATCTCTATATTTGCTGGTCATAATGAACAATACTGTTATGCTTTTTTTTTGCATTTTAAATGTCGTATTCAATATGCGATAAGAAGAATTGCTTAAAAAATTGGAAGGTATAATAGTGGCAAAACACTAATGATTAAGAGCCATGCTCTTGTGTTTAGTTATGCTCATACATGTTCCTGAATTTTGAATACTTTGTGACATTTTTCATTATATTCTTGTACAGGGGTGTCAAACTCATGCACCACAGGCCATATGCATTGGCCATGTCCACACCCAGTTTAGCGAAGGGGGAAAAAAGTCACAATATGTCATGTGACGATGCCGTGATGACACAAGTTTGACACCCCTGCTCTAGTGGTATTGAAACTTCATCTAGTTTCTTTAGTCAAAATAGTTTGGATGGCACACAAGAGGAATTAAAACTAGAGGCCAAAGAGATATTGGAATTTGATAGTGAACTAGTCTTGGTATAATTTATCTACTATTGTTCATAATTTATAGATTTTGTCGGAAAAGATTTAACATTCTGTGGAATAAACAAAGGTGAAAAAAATCTACTTTTTCTTTAAAAAAGGAATATTTTATTCTAAAATGTCAATTAAAATATGTGTTCCTAAAATTGGATCCTCCAAGCATGTATTTATTTGCCAATGAATGTTGAATTGTCAATACAGTTAAAAAATGTCATCCCATAGTTATTGTATGAATTGCTATTGTTTGTACTTGTATCTTTAATTTAATTTACAAAATTATTTTGTAAAGTTGTTGAAATGACTCTGGGTGGCATACAATATTAAGCAATTAAAAAGTGTTATCATTTTCAGCACAGTAAGAGGGGCAATTGCATCTAAGCTCTTAGAATTTAACAGAAACGGAATGAGAGTTCACAAAGTATGTCTTTTCTATTCCAGCTGGAAGACCATTTTCTTTTTGCTGATGTTTGTTTTTCCTTTGCTATGCCATTAAAGCAGGAGATTTTGTACATGATATCTATGTTGATGTACGCTGATTAATATGCTGTTACTGTGATAATGTCTAAGTGAGAGCACCCAAATACAACAGAAATTAACTTTCTTTTGTGAGAATGGTACTTCTTGGGAATTGTTGTCAGTGCATTTGAAATCACATTCATTACAGCTCCTTGAGAGAAGGAGATCAGGAAGTCAAAAAGAAATAAAAGGACAGAAAGGAGCTTAATTTGATTCTTACAACACGGACAGCCAATTCTTCTCTTATGGGAATAAGTCTCCCTCCAAACATGCTTTTGCAGAAAGTCAATAGTTTCTTGCAAATACTGTGTGAGTTTTGGAATTGAAATAAAGCCCATAATTGTCTGTTTTGCTGTGATCTCATACATTTATTCAGAGGTGACCATTGCCTGATGGAAAATTTTCAAAGCCACTCTCCTTAGGAGCAATTGAGGTGATGGATTAGACAGTGCTTTATTACTTATTCTTCATTTCTCCCACGAGTCCATTTTGGCCACTCTTGTCACTGTTCATTAAACAACTGTTCATTGGACACTTTTCAAAATAGCTCTATCATATTAGGACAATGACTTGGAAGTAAATACCTCTTAGGGCAGAGATTGGTGTTTATGGCAGAGGATCGATTTTTCTCTTCCTGATCAGTTTGTTCATCTCACTGAATGTCAAGCGAGGCAGATCGTTTATCAGTTTTATTGTGGCAGTTCTTAAATCTCCTTAAAAATAAAATCTTTCTTTTTTCAAATCCAGGATTTTCTTACTTGATATGCAGGTCATCTTTAAATTGAGGACAACATCTGGTTGGTGACTGCATTTGACTTGAAGATGTATTTATCTTCCTTCAAGTCTAAATTTAGTGAATTTCTCTAGGATGAGGAATAACTAGATGGCATGTAGCATTCTTTTCTGAGGTACTATATATGTTGGATTGACCCACATGGTGTTTTTAAATTAGTTATCTGAATCTTTGTCTAAAATGTTTAGGGCTGGCTTTACTGTTAGGTAGCTGAATCAGATTGCAAATACTAGGTGAGGGAATTGACAGCACATGGTTGAAGAACAAACTTGAGTATGCCAGGATACTGTACTTTGCTGCCTTCAAATATCATATTGAATGCTGTCCTATTGCCTATATTGAAGGTTGGTTCAACTTCATCTTGCTTCATTTTTTTTAAAGAATTGGGTTGGGAGCTATCTTGATTGGTATCTCCTGGGGACTTGGCCCAAATTTGGAAAGTCAATAAAAGAAGTCTTTCTAAAATGGATCTGATTTCCTTGATCAAACAAAAAGCTTCAGGAAAATGAAGAAAATAGTACACAAGTAATGAATAATGGAGCTTTAGAGTTGTCAAATATTCATGCTAGATTTCTTTATGATAACATGCATATTTTGATGGAGAATAACATTTTGCTATAGAACTAAATAACTAAATTATTTCTCCAGTTGTAATCCAAAAGTCAAATTAATTACTGGTGAAATTCAGGAAATTGCTTTGTATTAAATTAGCCCATGGTCCCAAGATAATTGAGTCTTGGGGCTTCCAAGGTGCTACTCATATGCTCTAACACATATCTAGTTCAGATCATATTGTGCAATAGCCTCATATGTCAATAATTTGGTTTCAAGGAACTTTGAAGGTTCTGAACAGTCAAGAGACTGTCCTAAAAGATTTGGGGATTATGGAAGTTGTGCATCCCTAATTTTATCAGACAAAATTTAGCTGAAGAAAAGCTTGGTGATAGTTTATAAAGTGCTGTAAAGATCCATTTGGTCTCTCAGCTATTCCCAGTCACATCGGTAGACAAGACTTAGGGGCTCTGCCTAAGCTGCTGAAGTTCACTGAATTTGATTCATTTGAGGTTTTTGCTGGTCACTTTTTCCTCGATAATAAAATCTTATTAATAAACAAGTTTTAAAAGACCATTAGGAAATGTCAGAACACAATGATGCTTACTAATAAATTATGAGCCGCAGTGGCGCAGTAGTTAGAATGCAGTACTGCAGGCTACTTCTGCTGACTGCTGGCTGCCTGCAATTTGGCAATTCAAATCTCACCAGGCTCAAGGTTGACTCAGTCTTCCATCCTTCCGAGGTGGATAAAATGAGGACCCAGATTGTTGGGGGCAATATGCTGACCCTGTAAACTGCTTAGAGAGGGCTGTAAAGCACTGTAAAGCAGTATATAAATCTAAGTGCTATTGCTATGCATGCAATCTTGCAGCTTTTTAGCACATTTTATATGCTTCTTTATCTGAAGAAATTGGAAAATAGAGAGAGAGGGGAGATAAACCTTCATTATAGAGCCTTAGATTCAGTCTAGGGCACAGGTGTCAAACTGGATGTTTCATGACATTTTTCCCACTTGTGGAGCTGGGGTGGGCGTGGCCTGTGCATGATGCACAGGGCCACCAGTTTGACACCCCTGATCTAGGGCATCTGTGGTAAATTTGCAATTGATTGTGGGAATTTGCCATCAATCAAGAGACAGGATCATATAAGTCTAACTACTATTGCTATTAGTATTGATTTTTTTCCATTTGCATTTGCTACTGGAATGTGTATCAGTTCACAATGATATGTTTATCAGTGGGTGCTCTGCACAGAGCTTCTAAAAAAATGAAAAAGAGAACAAATATGAGGTGCCTTTGGTGCTCTTTGAGCTTGGTTGCTTTCTTGCAAATTTTTCATTACCCAAATTAAGTAATATCATTAGTGCTGCACAGCACATACTGATGATGCACAGCATGATGATGTTACCTAGTTTGGGTAATGAGATGTCTACAAGAAAACAACCAAGCTCAGAGAGCACCAAGGAGCCCTCATTTCAAACCTGAGTTTAAAAAATTAACCTTTAAGGGAAGAGAACTATGTTGACTTCATTGCTCCATTGCTTGTGACTTCCTTGCCAGCGGTTGATGGGAAAAAAAATGTGCACCTCACCACCTAGATCAGGGGTGTTAAACTTGTGTCATCACAGTGTTGCCACTTGACGTATCATGACTGTTTTCCAAACCGGGTATGGGTGTGGCCAGAGCATGTCACATCCAGCTGGTGGGCTGTGAGTTTGACAGCCATAACCTAGATTAATGATAGGACCAAGTCATGAAAGAGTCAAGGATCAAGGCACTTTGGGTCATTCGCCCCAGAGGTGCAACATTAGGAGAGAACATAACCTGCCTTGTTCCAGACTTGAATGGCATTTGGAACAAAAGGGCAAAAGGAGCAGCTGCATTGAACTATACCTGCTTATAGTTTATCTTCTCCAATAATATTTATAAATTATGTTTCTGATATTTACACCACTCTTTATGAGCCATTTTGAGGAAAAAGCAACATACTAGGTCATAGCAATAGATGGAAGTACTAGCCATTATTTTCATAGACAGTTTAAAAGCTAAGGGTGTCCTTGAGTTGAGCTCAGCATTTGATGACATATTCATGTGGATTTCTTGACAGCAGTAGGGAAGTAGTTTGCCACTTCTAACTTCAGAGATTTTTTTTTAACTTCCCAGTCAGCAGGAATTGCTTGATGGTCCCTCAATCAAATTCTAACCAGGTCAAACCCTGTTTATCTTCCAAGATCAATCAGATGTTGCTGAGGTGATTCTGAACACATTACATTTCCCTCTGTAAAAACAGATTTGAAAAAAATGCAGGGTTATATCAAGACTGCTGCCCGGTTTAATTTCACCTGAAGTTATATTTGGAATCTGTATAATTAATTTGGAAATCTATAAAAAATATTCACTCTCTCTTGGTAAAGCTAGTTGCATTTTGAAGGGGCTGGATCACTGAACCCCTTTTTCCTTATGTTGCTAGAAGGATAGTCCATCTATATATAACATGAAGAGAACAAATCCAGCATCCTTTCTGCATTGTTCTACATCTGGGCTGCCTTCTTTATGGTCCAAGCCCTCTGCAAGATAGGTGATGATACCATCATATATATTGTTTCCTTCATTCAACATCTCTCAATCATTCTGCAGGATGCAGCACAGGGAAAGAAAATATCTAAAAATACCCACTAGAGGAGCAGAGTTTCCCTTAGGAAAGAAAATATTTTTAGTATTTTGTGTTAGGCATCATTGGTCTTCCTCTAAAGTGCAGTGACATTCATTTAATGTGTGGATTAAGGAGCAAATTGCTACTGTTTAATCCTTGAGCAAGGGGGAAGCAAGGAGAAAGGCTTGCCCCCAAGAAAGGCAGTTCTGGTGAGCTTTTGTTCTGGGGGTTATTTCTAGTTAATTAAATGCAATTCTTTTCTTGAGGCTATTTGCTTCAGATAAGATATTTTGTACTATGCCCTGAAGGTTAAGACAGTAGTTCCATTGGGTAAATATATTTCTCCAAGATGAGCATCCTTCCAGAATATCTTTCATCTAGATTCTCAGACCAGAAACATCAACTGAGATTATTTTATTGTACTATTTCAACCAAGCAGTCTTAAGCACAGTTTATACCACATTACTTCAATTTTGTTGTTGTTGTTGTTTCCAGAAAATCTTCCACACTGAATAAAAATGTGTGGTACATATTGATACTTGCTATTCTAGTCTAACAGCTTCTTTAATCATATGAATGATCCACAAACTGAAGGGCATTCAGAGCAATCATGGTCTCCTTAATGCTTCCTTGTAAAATCTCACTTTGTCCCTTTTATGGCTCATTATGTTCACAAGCTAAACTTCAGCTGTAAAGTGTGTGTCCACTTTACTCACTGCTCCTAGAGATTTTAGGTCAAGAAATAACCAGGATTTCACTTATTAAGCTAGTGCTTTGATGAGAATGTCTTCAGTGCCTCCATCTTCTCCTTTGGTCTGATGTTAAGATAAATTGCTTTTGATTTTTTTTCCCCCTAAAAAGAAGAACATTCTAGTGAAATCCTCTTGCATAAGATGAGAGATTCCTGCATTTTCTTAGTCCCTCTGCTATCTGCAGCCTCCAAAGCTTTAGTTGAGAATTTCATTTGGGAATTTTCCCCACTTCTCTTGCATTATTCCTGCAGAATGATTGAGAGATGTTGAATGAAGAAACAATAACTATACCCATCACTTGCTGATAACAGTAAAGTAAGTTCAGAAACAAATTTTAAGGATTCCAAAGAATTTGCAATATGAGGTACAAAAAAGAAATGCCTCATTTTTAGGGAGGAAATTTTTTTAAGGAAATTAGAAAACAGATTTCAGTATACCATGATGATTAGAACAACTGTGCTGTGCCCATATTCCATTCAAAAAAAAAAAGTGCTTTGAGATGTACTGATGTGGGAGCAGAGTTGCAGACAGGAACTACACTGCTGGCCATTAACTGGGAATCAGGCAACATATAAATTTAACAAACTATTATTACCTTTATTGACAGAATACAACATGTGTACAATGAGATTGGCTGAGCCTCCCTTCGTGCACCCCCCCCAACACAACTCACAGTGAGGACAGAAGTTCCTAGTTCAGTCCCAATCTTATTACACTAAGTGACCTTGTTGCATAATGTACTGGCCCCGCAAGTCTATCATACTATGTTGACATGAAGTTATTTTTTCATTTGAAAGTCTGACAGTCCATGGGTAGAAACTGTTGTTCAGCCTGTTGGTGTGACTGGCTATGCTTCTATATCTCCTACCTGATGGTAGGAGAGTGAAAAAGTGCTGATCGGGATGCGAGTCATCCCTGAGAATTTTCCTCACTCTTCTAAGGCAGCGCGCCCTAGTGATGTCATCTAGTGGTATCAGGGAACAGCCCACGATGTCCTCATGTAATGGCCAATCATTCAGTCACCATTTAAACTTACAACAGTGCTGAACAAGTGGCGCTAAAGACTTTGATCCACAACATTCCAGTTTTCTCAACCTCCCTCACAATCATATGACTGTATCTGGGCACTCAGCAACCTGCTCATAATTATGACATTGCAATAGTGTCTTGTGATTATGTGATCTCCATTTGCAACATTCATTCCTGGTTCCTGAAAATCAAAGTCAATGGAGAAGCTGACAGGAGGCACAAATGACAATCAAATGAAGTTGTGTTTAATGGTGTGGGATTCATTTAATGACACCAACTGGAAGTGCTAGAACACTTCTGGTTGCTGTCCTTAAAGGAATCCCTCACCATTAAACAGTCCCATTATATCAAGCAGTCCCATGATATCCTTTTTACAATCACATCATTTAGTGATGGAAACTCCAATCACAATCATTAACTGAGGATTACCTGTATTATTATGGTTAGTTGCATCATCGGCCAGATGGTTAGACTGGATTTGGCATTTTATCCACCTATTGAGTCCTTCCTTCCAAAGATGAGGATAAGCAGAGGTTATTTGATTTTTATTATTATCCACCTTTTTAGAAATGAACATGAAAGATCATACCATCCCGATACTTAACATCACAGTTTTATTGTTGTACAATATTGAAGATTGCATTTACCCGTGGGATTGTTGCCAACTCTGCTGTTGTTCCTGTTGTTTGAGGTAATATGTATCTCTTTTACTACAAGGTTACAATGAGCAGGCCATAAAATGTTGGGAATAGTCATGTCATGCTTATACAGGCTCAGCATGGGAGTAGGAGAATTCCTATATTAAAAAACATAAAAATTGAAATATTGCAGGGTGAAAGAAAAGTAAGAGGTCCAAATTCAAAGTCCATGATATTAAAATTTGCATAAATATGACCTCAGTCAGCAGAAAGAAACATGTAAAAGGATATTGAAAGCTAAAAATATACCAAATACAATATAAGACCTTAAATTGCTTTTTTAAAAAAATTACCTGCTCACCTGGAACATTTTTGCTTTTTCTTCTATGAGTATCAGCATTTTATGTTTTAAATAGCTGGTATACTCTACACTTCCATGCTGAATCCTGCTCTGTGAAAGCCTTGGTTGGTTGGATTTTTTTTCCCAACCCAGTTGTCTACAGTTAGTCTGAAGTAATTCCCATCTAGTTCCATGGGTTTCCTTCATGCAAATGTCTTAAAGATCATGGCTTTTGTATGATAGGCAGGTTAGATTAAAAAGGATTGGGAGCCATGCTGTAGTTGCTCAAACTTCATTTCCTGGGAATGAAGCAGCGCTCAGAAGTTTCATCTTCCCATGGAGACAACGCTGGTGTGATATGTTCATGATTCGACACCATGGATCTCCAGGTGGGTCAAGATTATAGAGAAACACCAACCTGGAGGACTCCATGCTGTTGAGCTGTTCACAAGCAGCAGGAACAAATTGAACCTTCTACACCTGCTAAACACCTGGTAGTTTTTCTACCTTCCACTGAAGATTGTGGGATTATATGGTGCCTGTCCATATTGTGGAGAGTCAGCCAGTTGGGAAGGAATAAAACAAGTCTTCAAACTTTCTTCAGCAAAACCAGTCAAGTTCTTTTAACTGGAAGACAGACAGATCAAGAGAAGGACAAAGACGTTCACCACCACATATGAATTTTCTTCTAATCACAGTATTGTGCAATAGCTTTCATTGAGGGGAATTGTGTGCATATGGACCACGTAAGATTGAAGCAGTGAAATATTCCCTTTAAAAAATCACCATAGAATATCACTATTGGCAGAAAAAAATATGTGTGTAAAAACCGTCACATGTGACGTTAGATTTGAACATTGACTTTATTATATCACCAGAATAGGCAAAGGCCTTTATTTCCCCCATTTTTGTTTTTAAATTTGAGAAGGTTTAAAGGTAAAAATTAGTGTAAGACTGTCAGGGATATAATGCCTCCTTTTTGCCTTTTCTTCTTTCCAGTCTCTGGTATAGAAATTGGTCTTTTAAAGAATACTGTAATTGACTTAACCCTTTATAAACTTAAGAAATCCATGTTGCCCAACAACTCCCTAAAAGGGCAAATTAGCTTGATTTGAGGTTTATGAGAATGCTCTGGCTTAAAATATCAATTTTTTTTCTTTTAAATCTCTCTATGATGGGGGAAAACTAATTTCAGTATTACAAATCTGCCCCATTTGTGGGAACTCTGTGAGTTATAAATAAAGTCTTGGCTACAACATTCTTATCCCCTGCCTCAGGTGATTCTAAACCCAACCCAAAATATGATGATGATGTTTGATATCATTGCCAATATTACTGAATTTTGAGAAAGGGCAGAAGTGAATTTTGGAGAATCTCATTACAATCTTCATACAGATTTGTAAATAATTTAGTGTATATTTTAAGCCTTCTGAATATTATTTTCCCATCATGGACTTTGAGTGTAGTAGTTCTTAACAGTATGAAATGCCACACGGTATTGGATTTGATATTTGGATACTAAGACCTTCTGAATGCACTGTTTTATATATTTCTTTCATTGCTGGCATAATTGATGCAGCAAAAAAAATAAAATAAAAGTGAAAAACCATGCCATTTCAATGCTATCACAACAGCTAGTTTTATTAGTTGTACTTTTTCAGCTTCATTTTCTTTTTTCTTAATCTATATTTTGAATATTCAACATTACACATGAATGGTCATCAACCATTGAGATGTACAGTTTGCTGTGATAGCATCCTATCTAGTTTTGTTGCCTATGGCACCTGGGATGAAATCAGGCAAATGCAAGATTCAAATTTTAATATATTTTATTCTTATTTTTCTCAGTAAAATATGCTTATTAACCATGAGGGTATTAGATGCAATGGTTTAGAGAATGATAGCATTGAAACAACAGAAAATGAATCTTATTTTTAAAAAGTTTAAAACTGCAATGAAAATTTGCTGAAAAAAAGCAAATTTTGAGCTGGAATGAAGTTATTTCTTATTATTCACTGTAAATGTTGGTCAGAAAAAATCACTATGATTTGAAGACATATCTGGCAGTTTTATGTGGTTGATGTGATCGCTTATTATTTGACTGACATTCAGGTATAACAGTACAGCTTTTTAAAATCACCTTATGTGGAGATAACTATGATTCAACACATTATAGAGAATTTGGGAGATGTTCTAATACACCTACAACAACATTAGATTTTGTCATCAGCCTTCTAAAAATGCATACATCTTGTGGTTACTCATGAAAATGTCCACAGTATTATTGGATATAATATTTGACAACATTTGGTACTTGACACACATTAAAATTTAATATTGGACCATTTGTAACATGCAGTCAAAATGGTACTTCATGGTATTTGATGCAAAATATATAGGGACAATTAATTTTTTATAAGATTCATTATTTGAAACTTGCCAGATCCAAAGCAATCAAAATATAGCTAAGAGGTCTGAAACTTTAGACTCTCATGTTTTAAATTATGCATTTGTTATCTATAATACACATTTATCTTTTACTTTGGGATTTTTTAGGTAAAATATATATACAAGGTGGCCTTGTTGTCTTCAAATACAACAGTTATTTAAAATTTCTAAATGAAAAAAAAAATCCCAAAAATAATATTTTCAATCAAATTTAAAGATACTTTACATTAATAAAGCCATTTTCTACTGCTACCAAATGCAGAATGTAAGACATTTCATTGCAGCTCCTACATCACAGTATATGTGAGAATTAAAATGCAGAATTAAAATTGTTGTGTATTCTATTCATAAATATCAATGGATGTATAGAGCTTTTGCTGAATTCCGAGCTGTCCATCTAATTGTAACAAAAGTGACCATACAACTCTAACGAACACATATTATGCATCACTAAATAATCATAGAATTTCAGATGGAATTTGAAAAACAACATTGTACTGTGACGTCTTTCTGTTCGGGATTTTAATCATACTGCTCCTTCCTATCCACTCCTTCCCTGAATAATTAGCCTTCCATTTACTTTTGAGATGTATGGGAAGGAATATCACAGACTTGAATTTAACCCAGTAAATTTGAACCAATCTAGTCATTTTGGGCCTTTAATCTGATTCAGCTAGTTAAGATGATTTGGAAAAAATAAGCCTGTTTAATGCTTTGATTTAAGTTTCAGATTCTATTTGAATTTATTTGATTCTCCAAGATCATATGTTCTGACTTTGGAGAGGCTAATTATTTGCATTTAAACTGAATTTCTGAACAGAAGATTCATGGAGCTTTAATTTAAACATTCATAAATGTTGAGGAATTTGGGGAGACAGTGAAATGTGGTAGGCATAATATAAACTCAGCTTCATTCTGTCTTCTTCTCAGCCACACATTCTTAAATTGAAAGGAGTCAAACTCAGATTCATTGGGTTTGGATGGAGGACTCCATAACTGAATTTCAGCTATGTTTAAAATTGTGGTCTCTGGGACATTGCCCTGTGTAGAGAGAAGAGAATTGTATGAGAAGATAAAATTGGAATGATCTTTTTTAATTACTTATTATTATTATTATTTTTAACCAATGCCCAGCACAGTTAAATATTACACCAAGTTGGGTACAGTTGATTTAATTAACCGTTTCTCCAGCAGGTGACAATATCTAGAAGTCCTTAGTTGATCTCAAAAAAACTAAGCAGAGTCTGATTAGTAATTGGATGGGAGCCTAATAGGAAATCCCATGGCTATAGGCTAGACTAGAAAGTTTTTTAAAAAAATCAGCTTGAACAAGACTTTCCCCTTTTAGAAGAGACAGTCAGCTCCAGTTGAACATAGTAGGTTTGCAAATGCTAAGTTCTGGTGTTAACATTCAAAGTCCTACAAGGCATGGGTCCAGGATATTTACAGGAGCGTCTCCTGCCGGCATTGAGTGCCAATTGCCCTGTATGAGCACACAGTCAGGGGCTCCTCGGGGTGCCATCTGCGAGCCAGTGCTGGCTGGCGGTGCCCCGGGGAAGGGCCTACTCTGTGGCAGTTTCCGCCTTATGGAACCAGTTCCTTATGGAACCTGGGGCTCCGTTTGGCCCCTGACCTTTGCACTTTCCGTCACAATTTGAAAACCTGTCTATTTGAGCAGGCCGGGCTGGGCTGACCTCTTGGGGGGGGGGTTAATTTCTAAATTTTATAATAGTATTGGGATTTTATATTAATTGGGCTTGTAATGTTTAATAGTGTTTTAAGTAATTAATTTATTGTTTATTTTTAGTTGTGAGCCGCCCCGAGTCCTTTCGGAGAGGGAGCGGCATACAAGTCCAATAAAATAAAATAAAATAAATAAATAAATCTTTGCACATATTAAGCAATATGTAGACAGGTTCCAATTGAAGGTGGGGAGGTTAGAAAGAGTAAAGTGAAATGTTCTTTACACGTCCTTCAATTGGTAGAAAACTATACCAGCAATGCGGTTCCCATTGCTTGTACTAATTTTGTATCTGTTGCCTCTATTATTGCAGTCATATGAGTTAACTGCAGGGTAATAGGTGAAAGATTCTAGCATGTTTTATACATCTTGAGACTACTTTAGGTGGTATCAGAATGAGGAGGGAAATATTACTTTAACACCAAATGCAATATGGTTTTCTCATTCATGTGATGGAAATAAAATGAAGACAATGCCATGAGGACACAGATGAAAAAAGATGTTGCTTGGGCATGTTTTTGCCTTGATTAAGTTCAAATGAGGAAAGGCCCACATATTCATGTGTTCAGATAGAACCAGCCTTATACCAGCTTGCCATTAGAAATAATGGATTTCTCTCCAGTGCCTTGCAATGCTTCTTTCCCAAATGTTTATTTTCCCTTGGGAGAAATGAAAAATGGGCCTGATAGCTAGGATAAATGGGAAAAAAATATCTGACTTGCAGGGAATAGATGCTTGTATTTCAACATGTTTGTTGTACAGGAGTGTTTGGCTACTTAGAATTACCTCACTGTTGGCTCAGTGTTTTGTAAGTAATATTCTGTGTGCAATGGCAATCTGTTCAGGATGAACAGCTGACTGGTCATTTGTTTCTTTTTAGCTTTTGAAATTGTCTGTAATGATTGGGAAAAAGAGAATGATGCTAACCGCATAGAGGGTTGCTAATGTGTGCGTCAGGCCAGAATGTGCTGTTAGTGTATTGTTGCACTGATGTTTTCATGCTAAAGCAATTGATCCTTCACCAAAAATAAAATAAAAATTACAAAGGCGTATGCTTTATTGGAAAAGTTGTCACCTCATACAACATTGACGCTGAACATTTGCGGATGTTCAAAGGATAGTCAACAATCTCTGATAGAAAGCATTTTTTTCCTCCTGTGTTATTCTGTTCTTCTAATTTGATGGCACAAGGCTGTCCAAATGGAGAATGTTGGAGCAAACAGTTTGGGCAAATTAGTGAATTTCTGACTGATGCCTTTTTGAGTTTTCAGAGTTAAGTGCTTGTAATTTCCAGCAAATGTAAAACTATTATTTCCTAGAGCAGCATTTCTCAATCGTGACAACTTTAAGATGTGTGCGCTAGCTGGGGAATTCTGGAAGTTGAAGTCCACATACCTTAAGGTTACCAAGGTTGAAAAACAGTAGTGTAGAGGAATAATGTGTGAGGTGTGTTGATGGTATTACAATCAGAAAATATGTAGATAGTACCAGTTTAGGGAAAGCTGCCTTTAGTAGGTTAGGTAAGGGGTTCAAGAAAGAAAAACAAAATTCAAACCCTTACTAAAGTAACAGTTATGGAATACATATAAATGTAAACATGAAACAAAACATACACATGAAAATCAAGTTACTGTAGTTAAAAATCCTTTAAGCTTAGCTTGGCACATGGAAGTCCTACCACCATTCCTTGTCACTCTGTCTTCTGGTACCATTAGGGCTTTATTTGCACAAAAATTAAATTATGAGAAAGGTTCATATAGATAAGAAATAATACCAAGGATAGTAAACTGGGGAATGGAAGCATGAACATGCTTCCCTGAAGTTTACCATCCCATTTGCAGTTAGTGAATGTTCCTCTAGTTTGGAAATTTACATTAAAGGATTTTCCTCCAGATTGGGGATATTTTGTTCTCCATAGAGGTTTTTCAACCTGCCTCTCAAAAAGAGAGCTTGTATGTAAGTATGTGCATATATGCGTCTGAATGTGGATGAAGGTAACTCAATATATTATCTACAGTAAAATGTTTGTCAGGAAGACATAATGAAAGACATAGTTCATTCCACATCTAGCAAAGATTCCTGACATCATGAATCTCATGTAATTGAATGTTTCTTAAAATTTAGGATTTAAATGGAAAGAAATTTCATTTTTGTTGCTTGAGGTTAGGTGGCTTGTTATATTTCTGCATTGCCATAAGCTGAAGCAATATATCAAGTTGTCCGAAATCTTTGTAAGCTTTCACTAATAACTATGCAGAGGTGAAATGATTGCCGAGACAAGATCTGTCTACCTTAGGCACCTTAAAAGCAGGTGATCTCATTGCTACTCCAGATTCCCACATGTCAGGTGATATTGCTTTTAAAAGTATTTGGATGTATTCAGTGATCTATGGGGTACAGTTCAGTTGTGAGATTCAAAATATTTTACTACTGGTTCTGTGGGCGTGGCTTGGTAGGTATGGCAGGGGACGGATACTGCAAAATCTCCATTCCCTCCCCACTCCTGGGGGAAAGTTATTGCAAAATCCCATTCCCTCCCCACCCCACTAACCTGCTTTCCAGCTCCGTTCTCCTGTGCAGGGCAACAAAAGAAGGCCCATCTGGGACTCGGGAGGCAGAGAACAGATGTGGGGGCGGGACCAGTCAGAGGTAGAATTTGCCCGTTCTCTGAACTACTCAAAATTTCTGCTACCAGTTCTCCAGAACTGATCAGAACCTGTTGAATACCACCTCTGATACAGTTGTGGATAGACTAGGATGGCAAAATAATGAACTGTGTTTTGTGATATGAGACAAACTCCATCCTTTTCTATTTGCAATGTTGCACACTCATATAAGAAAGGTGGTGTTTTCCTCCACAACGATATGCCAGGTATATCCCCCTCATTTTACAAATAGTCATTTTGAAGTAAATAGATTCATTGCACTAAGCCATATTGCTTTTAAATTAGCAGGTAGGATAAACTTCACCATGATGGCTTATAAATGATTATTTATGTTTAGTGTATCATAAATTCAACCTTGTGTTGGATGGGAGTCCAATAAGTCTTGGCCCTTTTTTCAAAGAGCATTTTACATTTTTGGCCCTTTATATTTTAGCACTGATCTTCCTTTTTATGTTAAACACCTTTTTTACATTAAAAATGTGCACAAAGTACATATAAATTTGGAATTTGGTGTATTTTACAGGCAAGACAATTGTATTGTGAATTTAGAGAACTACTAATACTGAAAGGAAAATGTATTATAGTATGTATATTAATCCAGGATTTTCAGAATAAATTTGTTCACTTAAAAAAAAATCTGAAAACAAATTAGTATTGCTGCCAACTCATGAGACATTCTGGATTACAATTTTTATCAATTCCAGACAGCTTTCCCATATCAAAGATGGTTCTGTTGAATAGTTATTCTGAAAGTATAAACATCATAAAATGCTTCCCCTCAGTTCAGCTTACATTATCATTTAATGTATTTTAATAGTTTATAATTTGCTCTGGAAGCTTAAATTCTTTTAAATCTGAAGTTGAAGATTTTTTTAAAAGCTGTTAAAAAGCACTACAGGTAGTCTTCAACTTACGACTACAATTGAGCCCAAGATTTCTGTTGTTAAGTGAGACACATGTTAACTGATTTTTACCCTGTTTTACTACCTTTCTTGATACAGTTGTTAAGAGAATCACTGCAGCTGATAAATTAGTATCCCGGTTGTTAAGTGAATCTGGTTTTCCACATTGACTTTGCTTGTCAGAAGGTCACAAAAGGTGATCACAAGACCTTGGGACACTGCAACCATCATAAATATGAACCAGTTACCAAGCATCTGAATTTTGAATACATGATCATGGGGATACAGCAAAAGCAGTAACTGTGAAAAAGGGTCATAAGTCACTTTTTTTTAGTGCCATTATAAGTTTGAACAGTCACACAATGAGCTTTTGTAAGACAAGGACTACCTGTATACCTTTCAGTTTCTTAGAGATGAAAATAAGGGTGTAACATGCTTGTTACATGGTGAGTTGGTAGAAGCCTAAAGCCATCCCTTGGAAACTTCTTCTTGCCTAGGGAGTTGTTGTTCACTAATAAAGGACAATATTTGTAGCTCAGGATTGTAATGAGGGATCCTTGGTGCTCCCTGAGCTTGCTATATACTGCTGTTGCTCACTATTGCATGATGACTTGGTGCAACAAAGTCATCATTCAGCACCACCGCCCAAACTCTAGTAGATTTTAGATATCTTCAAGAATGATTTTATAAAAGTATGCTTCCACAAGGTGTTCTGTGATTTAGAGTAGTGTTTTAAAAATAGATTTTGGAGAGTGATGGGAGGAGGACATTCTGTGGTTGTCATCCCATTGATTCATCCAAGTTCATACAATCTGTGCATTGGGAGTAATCCTTTAGGATTTCAGCCCGACAAGATACAGATGCGTGTCATGTCTTTGATACAGACAAGATTCAGAAGTGTATCATGTTTTTCACATGGTACACTTTTATTAGATTTAAAGAAAGCTTTTTGTTGTTTGTTCTCACCACATGTGAAAGCCTTTATGTTTCAGCTGTGGTTGAAACATAAAGTACCAAGGTACACATTTTCCCATTGTTTCTGTGTCTTTGATACTTGTGTAAAAGATGGATGTTTTATAGCTTCAGCTTATCTTACGTCAGATGCTGAACATGTTGAAAATTTCCTTTGCACAATTAAATTCGCAGAAGCCAAGTGCTGTTTTACTTTCACTTTTAAGTGTTGGTACTTTTCTTCACAAAACCCAACCATCTGGATGTCAGGCTAGCCATTTTATTTACACTCATTTACACTGTCTGTTCCATTGTGTTTTGTTTAGATTTGCCTTGGTCATCAACTGGTACACTTGAATGAGACGAGATGTACCCATAGTTCCCTTCTGTCTGCAGATTAACACACACACAGGTTTTGAAAGCAAGCTATTAAAATGATCGTTATTTATGGAATTTTACAGCATATGGATCTCAGTTGGTGTGGTACTTTTTCACAGCTGGTGCTTGTTGAGTTGTGATATTAACAGTATGTGCTCTAACTGACTAATCAAGTTTCACCTTTCAATATGCTACCATTTAAAGGCCATGGGAGCTCAGCAAACTTTTCAGTAAAGATAGAGACAGGAAAACCTGTTTTGTGCAAAGGAATCGCATTAAGAAAATACCATATCCAGGGAAGGAAGTTTCTCACAATATTCGGCATTAGGGGTCTTTGCACAACCTAAAACAGTTATGGCGAACCTTTTTGTTGTGGTGTGCCAGAAGCATGTGCGTGCATGCCAGCACCCACAATGCAACGCACCCTGCGCAGGCACGTACATCATCTCCACCCCACTCCCTTACCTGCACTGCACATGTGTGTGCCTCCCATCTGATTTTCGGCCTGTTTTAGGCCATTTTCACGCTCCTGGAGGCTTGTGGGAGGCTGAAAATGGGCCCGTTTCGGCACGTCCTGTATTTCCAGAAGGCCTGTTTTTTGGCCTCCTGAGGCTGCAGAAGCTTCCCTCGAGCCTCTGGGAGGGCGAAAATGGCTTCAAGCGGGCCGAAAATCAGCTGGGAGGCATGCACATGTGCATTGCAAGTAAGTTTGGCTGGGGCTTGTGTGCCCGCACTCTGCATGCAAAGTCAATGGGGAAGCCAGGTTGGCTTAACAAACCTGTTACTAATTTAACAACTGCAGTGATTCGTTTAACAAATGTGGTACGAACAGTCATAAAATGGGCCAAAACTCACTTAATATATTTCTCACTTAGCAACATAAATGCTAAATTGTGGTCATCAGTCAAGGACTACCTGTAAGAGGTTTGAGGCATTTTCTGTTCTGAAAGGTTATTGGGTCATGTGGTCTAAATGTATTCCTTTCTACTGAATGCAGGGAGAAGAGTATGAAGCAAACTCTGTTCCATCCTACTGCCACTATAATCATTTGCAGCCAGTAGAACTTTAAAATTTGTTGGTATGCCCGAGTTTTGGAGTACTGTAATTTCAGAATGCTACAACTAGAACTTTAAATGCCTTGGTGTGTTCAGTTGGGGAAGCATTGTTCAGCATTTTTATCTTCACAGACTCATAGAAGGTGAAGGTTGCAAATGACTGCAAGGATTATTTAGTCTAATGCCCTGCCTAGTGCAGAAATCCATTATTACAGCATACACAGCAGATCATCATCTAGCCCTTGCTTATATACCTCAGTAAAAGAGATCAAGGACTTCCCAGAGAAACCTGTTTTATTGTTGAATAACTCTAAATTATTCCCAATGTCTGACTGAAATGTCTTCCTTTGTAATTTAAATCCATTTTTCCTTGTCACGTCTTCTGGAAAACTCTAAATAATTCTTTCTCATTTTCTGCATGACAGCCATTCAGATATTTGAAGATAGCCATCACATTTTTATGCTGTCTTTTCTCTGGGCTCAGTATTGCCAACCATTTCTTGTAAGTTTTTTTTTTTCACATCCCTTGTTATTTTCATTGGTCTCCCCAGTCCAACATGACAATGCTCTTCCCAAAATGTGGTGTCCCAAAACAGATGCAGTATTTCAAGCATGATATTTTGGTCTTGATTCTCTCTTTCTGTCAATTCAGTCAAGGACTGTGCTTGAATCAATTGCAGTTCATATTCTCAGTTTTGTTGGTCATTGAGCAAATAATCCTTACTGTTGCATATCTTCAATATACATCATCTAACTTTTGTTTTCTGCTTCTTTTGCTCCCTGGTGGAATTCTGTTAATATAGCATTTGGGAGAAAGAGAGAATAAATACTAAGGGGTCATCCTTTCATTTTTAAGGAAATTCACTTTTGAGGAATTGCACAGCAGCTGTTCAGATGAAGTCGGAGACACTAACATAAACTGGTGGATAGATGGATGGATGGATGGATGGATGGATGGATGGATGGATGGATGGATAGACAGACAGACAGACAGACAGACAGACAGACAGACAGACAGATAGATAGATAGATGATATGTTTAGATTTAGTTTTAACATTCAAACTGATAGCAGTCTTTGTCATCATGCAGAAAGAAAAATGCAAGATAGCCAGGAACACAGGAATATCATGAGACAAGTTAAACAATATACAAAACACAGAGAAAGAAAAAAGAAGGGAAAAAGGGAAACTCCCCCTTTGTACTTACAGCAACCAATCAGAACGTAGATTGTATCATGCATGAGTCAGCACTCTCTAACTCAGTGGTAGTCAACCTGGTCCCTACTGCCCACTAGCGGGCGTTCCAGCTTTCATGGTGGGCAGTAGGGGTTTTGTCCCTAGTTTATAAATCACCATTACTGTGGAAATGGTGGGCATTTAGAGAAAATTTTACTACTAGCAGAGATACAAAAGTGGGCGGTAGGTATAAAAAAGGTTGACTACCCCTGCTCTAACTAATCTAACTACAACTGTTTGTTCTGGTCTGTTGTACATTTTGCTCTTCCAGCTACTAAATTCTATAACCTAACGTTCACCAAATTAGCATTATTTATCCTGGAATGATAATAGCTTATGACTTACTGTTTTTCTTCTCCTTCTCCTCTTCTTCCTCTCTTACTTTGTTACGTCAGCTTTGATGCTGCGGCTGTCCAACTTCATAGTAATGCTGAGTGGTTTAGAGATTTTTTAAAAATGAAAAGAAACAAGGTATTACAAGGAAAAAGTGGGTGCTCCATCACTGGAGGTTTTTAAAAAGAGACTGGCAGTCACTTTTTGAAATGGTGGACTAGAAGACGTCCAAGGTCCCTTCTAGCTGTATTCTGATTCTTCTTCTGAACTGAATGTAGAAATCTCCACCCTCCAATCCCTCCCACTCCAAACTAAAGGGGCTCAGGAGAACAACCAGCTCTTACGCTTGTAGAAAATAAAAATATTTCCCCGTATCAACTTCCAAAGCTTGATAAAAAAATCTGGATGCACTTGCAGGGGCCCTGAATCCATCATTCTTTTCCAGCTTACCAGGAGGTAGGTATGAATGAAAAAAGATCTCTGAGTGGACTCTTCTTCCATAGCTGCTTTGTTAAAAAAAAGTGAGAACTTGAGGCATAGGGAATTATTTTTTCCTCTTCTTCCCAATTACATTATTTAAATTTAGTAGGGTTTTTTTTTGAGGGGGGAGGGGAAAGAACCCAGTTTCATGAACTCTAAAAAGTGCATGGAGTTTTGAACAAATGAGCATAGGAAGTTATTAAGGTCACAAAGCCTATAATCTGTTTTAAGCCCTCCTTAACAAGGGTTTATTTACTTATAAAAATGGCAGGAAAAGATGGTTAATAGCTGAAGTAAAAAAAAAAAATTGCGAGTAGTACTCCCAGTTCAGAATTCACCTCATTCATGAAAGTTAAAAATCCACATGGGCTGAGGTAGGGAAAGTTGTTTTACATTATTATTTTATGTTATGTTATTTAATTTTTTAATGTTTTTAACTTTTTTATTATTATTATTTTATTAGTTATTTTTATTTTATTATTATTATTTTTGAAATAGCCAGAAGAGCTTTCCTTTTCTCCCCCCCTCTCCCACATTGCAGTATCAAATGACCTTACAGTATGGTATAATTGAGTTACTTCTCCAAGAAGTAACAAGAGGAACAAAAGCAGACACAGGATTTTATTTTTTAAGTAACAGTGAGATGCAGGGAACAAGATTTAATTTAACTTGCTTGCCATTTTAGCAGCAGGTCTAAATGATTAATGCCTTGCTTATTTGTTTATTTATGGAATCACTTTATTGCCTCAGTTGATTAGGGTTCCAAGTAATGTATGGTGATATTTGGTTATATGGTATATAATAGATCCAGAATGTTGCAGCAGTTTTCTTCTTCCTTAAGGAAAAAAACCAGTCCAGTTGCCTTTTGAAAAAGCACTTTTGAGGCAACTATGAACTGGACGGCTTAGAATCTCCACAGACAGCATCTTTACGCTTTTGAATCAAGAAGTTTTAAGTAGTCTAAAGTGTAGATGTTTGTAATTGAATTTTCTGAGCCTGAGAAGAAAAAGGAACATTTAAAAACATCTGCAGAATAATAGCAGATGAACATTTTTGTGATAATCAATCAAATAATCAGTTAACATCATCCCCATTAAACCAAAAATCGGTTAGAAACAAGATCAAAGACAATAGAGAGAGTCCACCTTAACATTGTCACTGATTAAGTGAGGGCCAAGCTACACAAATTTAATTTCTACAATGTTTAATATCTTTTTTTTTCTTCTTTCAATGAACCAAGCCTATTCTGAATCCATGAGAAGCTTGCTTTCCTGGTTGCGAGCAAGAACTTATTGTTTCTTAATAGAGGATGTTTGACAGTTGTCGTCTCCGAATGTTGAGCTTATGAGCAACTTTCAGAATCAAAGCATATAAAAAGCAGTTTGATGACATTTATGGATCTTTGTTTTAAAAGAGAGAGAGAGGTCCTTTACTGCTTCACAGTATCTGTGTGCCCTTGAGAGATTTCCACTCCATTTACTGACCAAACTCAATTTTTTACTATTGTTAGCAATGCAGAGCTATTACACTCTCTGAAAGAATGAGCTGAGTATTATTCTGACACAGGACCCATCAGCACAATTGCTAGCTAAAATTTAATCACGGGGCCTTGATTGTTTGTGTGACAAACAAAGGGGGAAAAGCAGAGAGTGCCATTTTTAGCCACACAGCTGGAAGTCCATTCAAAGAATGGACAGGTAGGGGGGCTCTATTATTTATGAACAGGATGGAATAACTGGAAAACTCACACTGACAGACATTGTATCGGCCCATTCGTGTCAACGCACTTGATTCCAAGACACTGAAAGCCTTTTCACAGTATTTACTTCATTTTACTGTTGAGACTACTGAACAAGCAAAAAGCTCCACTATCCTACAAACCTTGTGTCCATTTTCATGCAGTTAATCGTATCCTTTTACTTATAATCAGAATTCGCATGTTTTTATGTCTTTCAGCATAACATAGCAAACTGGAAATTGTTTGTGGGATCCAACAAGTTGATTAACATCCTCTGTTAAATCAGGACTCAGAAAGAAGATCAAGGGCTTGATTAACAGATTAACAGATTTGGAAGGAACCTTATAGGTCATCTAGTCCAACCCCCCCATTGGGCAATATAAAGACCCTACCTTAATGTACTCACTGATGAACAAGGGTGAAGTTACACACATCCAGTTTCCAAGATTCTATAATTAACCTCTTTTTTCTTTCAAAAACCCTACCTACTCTAAATCCATGAAAATTCAGTGTTAAATGCAGTAGCAATAGCACTTAGACTTATATATCGCTTCATAGTGGTTTACAGCCCCCTCTAAGTGGTTTACAGATTCAGCATATTGGCCCCAACAATGTGGGTCCTCATTTTACTAACCTCAAAAGGATGGAAGGTTGAATTAACCTTGAGCTGGTCAGAATTGAACTCCTGGCAATATACCGTAAGTTAGCCTTCAATACTGCATTCTAACCATAGCCTTCCATGGCTCTCAATAACTAAATATTATCACATAACTCCTGCTTAAAGAATACTTCACTGGCTGTTCTTAAGCAACTGGGCCCATTAGACATTAGTTCAGAAAAACTTAATATACTAACAGCTTGGGTCTTAACAGACCACCATGAACTCACCTGCCAAATTTAGCTGGAACAGTGCAGTGGATAAATGTAGAGCCTTCCTAGTCTGGCTATCCCAGGGGAAATATGAAAAAGTGAAAGCTGATTAAACTACATGGATGTAATTATAGAATCAACAAGTGTTGAACATATGAAATACTATTGACATAGCAGGAATGAACTTTATAGTGTGTCATATACTGTCATTAGCTGGCAGACAGTATAAATCATTTTGTGATTATTTACCTCTGCCAGATTTTTCTTTCTTTCTCTCCCTCCATCATAAAGAAAGGATCTATTTTATGCAACCTATGATTTTTGATTGAGACATTTTGATTAGCAGATAATAAATGTAATATAATGCATTGCAATATAAAAACATAGGTCCAATATAACAACCTGTAAACAAAAATGTAGCTCTTGACATTTCTTTTAAAGAAAACTAGGTATGTCCTTAGCAGAAGGTAAAAAGTTAAGAGTTAAAATGTTTTTGGTAAGAATCATATTAATTGTATTAGAATGTAAGTATGGGATACGTTTACAAGCATAATCAGAAAAATGGTTGAATGGTAGTCTTCCAAGGGACTAGATCCATTTTATAACGGAAATCTCTGTGTTTAGATCAACATACAGTAGTTGAGATTTTTGTCTTCACTGTACTTTTTCAATTATTTCCAGAGAAGAACCAGTTGAGATATTGAGGTCAGTGAGGGATTTCCTATGATGTGATGGGTTGGTATGAAAACCTAAGACAGATAGATACATTTTCTTGGTTGCTTCAGCTTGTCCCTTTAAAAAAAAAAGAAAAACCATCTTGGACATTTTGTTTTATTGTTTCAGCTCAGTCCACTAAAGTAATTAATGTTTGTTTTCCTTGAAAGTGACACATCCTGCTAAAGCTTGATATCATTTTTATAAGAAGATATGAAAGGAAGCAGTGGTGGCAGCACCAATTTAGTGGCAGAAGAGCTATTAATGTAATGCAGCCCTGGAAGGACAGATATCGTTAATAACCCAGCTAAACTGCCAAGTGCCCAAGCCAGAAAAATCCATCATTGTATCAGACAATTGCAATAGTGGGCAAAATGGAAGAAAACTTTCTTGATTTTGCAACACAAATGTCTAGCTAGCATCTAAGCCCTCACAGTTTGTGTTGTGTATTGTTTGGTAGCCCCTTGTCTTCTGAGACCATTTATCTATTGTCTTGGACACTTTAATGACAAGTATGGAAGAAAAAGGAATAACTTTTGCTTCTATGTATCATTCACAGGTTGTCATTTTCTAATTGATTTTTCCTGTAAGCACCTCAAATCCCCTTACATCAAAAGTAGACATAAATGTCACTGGTGGTTTGAAAGTGAGAGAACAAATATGCCCATTTTTAGCCATCTTATTGTAAACCTACAATGAACAATCAACTACCTTATCAAAGTAGTTGAGTCTATGACATCTTTTTTATCTATTGCACTTGTAAGTCTTCACCCCTTTCAAAAAAACTTCAAGTTAGGTTCTTAAAGGAATTTCTTTAGATCTCCCACATATTAGTTTGGGAGGGGAAAAAGGAATATGTACTCAGAGAGGGATTTCAATTTATTTATGGATGAGAAGAAGGAGAAAAATAGGACCATCTTTCTAGCATTTTGATTCTCCTAGAAGGATTCTCCCTGGTTAGTGTGGATTAAAGATCTGCAGTTCCCTTTGTTCGTTTTCTTCAAGACAAAATCAAGTGAGATTTATCCAAACAGAGAAGATTGAACATTATACAAAGAATTAAGGTTTCTAAGCAGGCAGGAAAATTGCCAAGAAAACACCATGAAACATTGTCAAGTCTAATGATGGAACAGAGTCTTAGACGTTGGGGTAGGATAATCAGTTTATTTTCTGGCCCAGTTTAAAGATAACCGTACCCTGTTAGAAACTGCTTTCTTTCCTTTTGTCCTTGTATAAAACTTGGCTTTGGAAGCAACTAGAGGAAGAGAGGAGAAAGAAGAGGATTTAAAAAAAAAATCCTTCGTTGATTTCCAATGTCATGTCAATCAGAAATTTCCAATAGAACATTTATGGGGATATTTTGGGGAGGACTTTTCACATAAGGGGAACATCTAAAATTAAAAACAGGCTTCTCTTAACCACCCCATCCTAATTTTCATGGAATTTCTTTGTTTCCTGTATACAGGGCATTCTAAATTTATCCAAAAGATAACTATAAGCAGTTCAGAATTAACTCTAAAAGAGTACATTTCTCATCCACAACTGCAAACTGTTTTCAGTCTTATTATTTTCACATTACACATATGTTAGGTATTTAAATTAAAGATGATTTCCCCTATTCATATCAAACAACTCTAGCTACTAGAGTTAGAGCCTGGGGAGGGGCACAGTGGTTTGAATGCAGTATTTCAGGCAATTCTGCTGACTGCCAGCAGTTCAATTCTATTCTATTTTATTTTTATTTATTTATTTATTTTGTCAAGCGATTATAAGATTACAGGTATAAGTATATACATATTTATGAGTACTTGAAATGGATACATATAAGAAAAATAAAAAGAAACAATAGAACAGGGATGTTAGGCACATTGGTGCGCTTATGCACGCCCCCTACAGACCTCTTAGGAAAGGGGTGAGGTCAATAGTAGACAGTCTAAGGTTAAAGGTTTTGGGGTTTGGGGAAGAAACCACAGAGTCAGGTAGAGTATTCCAGACATTGACCACTCTGTTGCTGAAGTCGTATTTCCTGCAATCAAGTTTGGTGCGGTTAACCTTGAGTTTGTATCTATTGTGTGCTCTTGTATTGTTATGGTTGAAGCTGAAGTATTCATTGACAGGTAGGACATTGCAATATATAATTTTATATACTATACTTAGATCAGACTGAAGGTGGCGTAGTTCTAGGTTTTCTAGGTCTAGAATTTCAAGTCTGGTGGCATAAGGTATTCTGCAATGAGTAGAGGAGTGGAGAAGTCTTCTTGTGAAATATTTCTGGACTTTCTCAACTGTATTAATATCAGATATATAATGCGGGTTCCAGACTGATGAGCTGTATTTGAGAATTGGTCTAGCAAATGTTTTGTATGCTCTAGTTAGCAGTATATTACCAGAGAAAAAGCTACATAGGATTAGCTTAATGACTCTTAAAGCCTTTTTGGCTATGTAGTTACAGTGGGCTCTAGCACTTAGGTCATTAGAGATGAGTGCTCCAAGATCCTTTACAGAGTTTAGATCATCAACAAGGTCTTGACTGTTCAGCTTGTATTTTATTTTCTGATTTTTTTTGCCAATATGTAAGATGGAGCATTTATTTGTTGAGATTTGAAGTTCTGACCGGTTCAAGGTTGACTCAGCCTTCCATCCTTCCGAGGTGGGTAAAATGAGGACCCAGATTGTTGGGAGCAATATGCTGACTCTGTAATCAGCTTAGAGTGGGCTGTAAAATACTATGAAGTGGTACATAAGTCTAAGTGCTATTGCTATTGCTACTATACTTGATTTAGAGAAGGTTGTTCTGAATAACCCTAATGGAACTGGCATGCCCAGAAGAGCCTTCCTTGCAGTGGCTCTTGCCCCTTAGAATATCTTACCCCCGAGACAAGATTGACTCCCACTCTTCTGACTTTTCCTAAGAGTCTTAACACCTCTGTCAAATGGTTTGGGGACAAATGCCTTGAGCCCAATGGGAATCAATCACACTGGAGGTGGTTAATTAATTAACAGCTAATCCCCCTTCCCTCTTGCCCTTCCTTCTCCATCTTGTGACAATGATTTTTGATTGTATTATCCTTTTATTGGATTAGGAATATTTATTTTTGATGAGTTTAATGTTTTCATGGTATAAGTCACACAGAGTCATTTCAAAAGAGATGGGCAGGAAATAAATTTAATTAATAAGCAAATAATAAAATAGATAAACAACAGGAAAGGACTTCAAACATATTTGACTGAAAGAGATAAAAATAATAAACTGCTCAGCAAAAAAACCAAACAAACCAAGTATCAGGGGAAAGATACAACAATTTAATACCTATTTTGGTTCAATGTTCTCTAAGAAGAGAATCTCCTTTTTACCTACTGACTGGGAAGTGCAAGACGAAGCTTCCAATTTGAACTTGATTGAAACATAATCAAGGAATACTTTTTCACTGAATAAAGTCAACATCAGTATCACAGAGTACTGAAAGAACACAGTGATTGTCAGGCTGATTTCTATCCATTATTTCCGAGAAATCCTGAAGACAAATGAAGTGCCAGGTGATTAGAGAGAGCAAATATTGTTTCTAAAAAGAGGAAAAGAGACTTTAGAAAATACAGACGATTCCATCTGATGTTTAATACCTGCTAAGTTTTTTCAAAAGATCACAAAGTGTCATCACTGTAAACAACTTGGAAACAGTGCAGTAATTACTATATTTAAACATGGTTCACCCAAAATCTTTATCTGGCTGTTCAGATAAAATCATACTCTTATCAAATGGAAGGGAACTATTAAATCAGGCATCATAGAACCTGCTTCCAGGTCCACCCCATCATGTAACATTTTCATTAAGGATTGGGTGGAGGTCTGGAGCCCGTGGTGGGATACTGCTGGTTTGGACTCGTTCTAGCGAACCAGTAGTTCCAAACATCAGCTGGCCCCACCCATGCGCACCCGCCCTATCCTGTCCTTTATTTCCTTCTTTCTGGCTCAGTTGATTCATGTGACATAGCTGATTTCCACACCTCAGCTGTTCTACTTACCAGGGCTGTCCTAGAAGGTAAGCATTTGAGCTTCAAATTGCTGTAATTTGAATGCTGTGTGTGCACGCGCTCACTCACAGAATTGGTTGTTAAACTGGTTACAGCCCACGGCTGTCTGGAGCATCTTATTAAAAACACTCTTTTATGGTAAGAGCATTACAACAGTGGAATTAAGAAGGTCATAAGTGTTATGTATGCAGGTTTGAAGTCATTGGTTTAGTTTGAACTGTTCTTGTAAAATGTTAGAAATGATTGTTTTAAAAAGTGCGGGAAAACCCTGCACTCTGATTGGCTGGCAACTGCGGCTGCTGGCTATAAGTAGCAGCCGCAGCCCAGCCAAAGCAGGTCCATTCTGAGCTGTAGTCACTAATAAACTAAAGAGCTTGAAGCACTCTGCGTCTGTCTCTTCATGCAAACTTAACACTGGCGACGAGGGTGGGATCTTCCCTGAAGAGAAGGCAACGCGGAACAGAAGAAGAGCGAGATGGCTGCGCTGAACACCCCCCCAGCCCCATTCGATCCGATGGCAGAAGACTGGGAGTCGTATGCAGATCATTTCCAAATGTATCTGGAAGGAAGCGATCTTGCCGACATTTCGAAGCGGAAGAGGCGGTCTTTCTTACGTACTGCAGTCCGGCAGTTTTCAAGATGGCGAAGGCATTGGCGGGAGCTGCAGACGTGAAGGTAATGGACTGGCCTGACTTGGAAAAGCTGTTAAGAGCCCATTACGCCACAAGTATCGTGCCTCATTAAGAGACACGAGTTTTACCGTCGTGATCAGGGGAAAACAAAACGTAAACGCTTCATGGCAAGTTTAAGAGACATTGGGGGTGCTTGTGAATTTAACAGTTTAGAAGAGGCCATGCGCGATCGATTCGTTCTGGGCCTTAAAGACAAGGAATTACAGAGCAAGTTATTAATGAAACCAAAGATCATGCTAAAAGAAGCCATAGAAGAAGCCTCTTCAGCAGAAGCTACCAAGTCCTCAGCAGCAGCCATGAGGAAGATGAACAGGGCCACAAACCATTCTGATGGGGAAAAGTCTACCACAAACCATTGTGATGACCTAGATTCTGAATCAGATTGCAGTGAGGTGGAAGAGGGAATTTACAGACTCAGAATGGAGCAGAAAAAGAAAGACCTGGATAGGAAGAGGCAAGATTTCTACTGCGGAGGTTGTGGGGGAAGCCACCTCAGCACTGAATGCAAGTTTTTAGACACCATTTGCCTCCGTTGTGAAAAAAAGAGGACACCTAGCAAGAGTCTGCAAATCATCCAGAACTCCACCCAACAGAAGGAAATTTCCTGCAAACAAAGACAAAGAATTCAAGCCTAACAATCTCAGTGAGAAAATTGGGCGCAGCACAGCAGCAAAGGGGAAGAATGAAACTCATCAGACAGTAACTATTGGTCATTCATCTTCTATCAATAACAGAAAAGTGCATGTCAAGGTACTTATTGAAGGAAGGCCTTGCCAAATGGAAGTGGACTCAGGCTCATATCTATCTATGGTGTCATGGGACACTATTCACAGACTACTCCCAAACATTCAGAAGAATCACTTCAAGAAGCAAGCACTGACTCTTAAAGACTACCAAGGTAACAAGATTCCAGTAGTTGGAACAAGAGAATTCAACATGAAATTCAAAGGCCACACCAAACGCCTGCCCCTGACCATCGTGGACAAGGATCGCCCAAGTTTGCTGGGACTTGAGTGGTTCAAACCACTGGGCATCGAGGTGACTGGCATCAATCACGTGAGCAACACTGAATGGGAGGAGGCCTTGAAGTCTGAGTTTCCAGAGGTCTTCAGTGATGGATTAGGCAAGTACTTGGGGACCCCTATCACTTTCAATCTAGATCCCAAGGTGCCACCAATCCGTTTAAAGCCCAGAAGGGTCCCATTTGCCTTAAAGGAAAAATTGATGCACAATTAGATAAACTAATAGCTCAAGGGGTTTTAGAGCCCACTGACCACTCCAGATGGGAGACACCCATAGTCACACCAGTCAAGGCTGATGGGTCTGTGAGAATCTGCGGAGACTACAAGGGCACATTGAACCATGCGCTACAACAGAGCGCATATCCAGTTCCAGTGGTGCATCATTTATTACATTCTCTTGGCGGGGCACAGTCTTTGCCAAATTGGATCTGGCCCAGGCATATCAACAGTTAACAGTTGATGATGGCACTGCAGAGGCCCAAACCATTGTGACTCATAGAGGTGCTTTCAAATGCAAAAGGTTGCAATTTGGAGTAAGTGTGGCACCAGGCATCTTTCAAAGCCTTATGGAAAGGATGCTCCAAGGACTGCCAGGGGTAGTGCCTTATTTTGATGATGTGTTAATCTCTGCTGAAAATGACACTCAGTTACATGAGAGACTCAGAGAAGTCCTTACCAGGTTCAAGAAAGTGGGGTTAAAAGTCAAAGAAGAAAAATGCACACTTAGAACTGACAAGGTAGAATTCTTGGGCTATATGATTGACAAACATGGTATCCACCCCACAGATGCCAAGGTTCAGGCAATCAAAGAAGCCCCCAGGCCTAAATGCAAAACAGACTTGCAAGCTTTCCTGGGACTCATTAACTTCTATCACATGTTTCTACCTCAGAAGGCAACCATTGCAGAACCACTACACAGATTACTAGACAAAAAGTCTGCATGGGTCTGGGGCAGGAAAGAACAAGCTGCCTTTAACACTATTAAGAGACAACTCACTTCTGATTCTGTACTGATACAGTTCTCTGAGAATTTGCCTGTTGTACTGACTTGTGATGCATCCCCTTTTAGAGTGGGGGGAGGTGTTGAGCCACATGCTTCCCAGCGGGAGGAAGCCCTATTGCATTTTACTCTCGTACTTGACTAAAGCAGAGAGAAATTACAGCCAACTGGACAAGGAAGCCTTGGCAATTGTTGCAGCTGTCAAGAAATTCCATGAGTATCTATATGGGAGAACATTTACTATTGTCACAGATCACAAACCTCTTTTAGGCATTGTGCAGGGGACAAACCAACGCCCACGATCCTGTCACCAAGAATGCTGAGATGGACTGAATTTCTTGCTGCTTATTCATACAAACTCATCCACAGGCCTGGAAAAGACATTGGGCATGCAGATGCTTTGGTCGCTGCCCACTTCATTCACACACTGAGGATCCTGCTCCTGAGACTTACACCTTTTTCTAGAAACTGTTGCCAAGCTTCCAGTACACGCTGCTGAAATTGCCAGAGAGACTGCCAAAGATACTTTATTGGCTCCTGTTATAGGCTGGATTAAGAAAGGTTGGCCACTTCAAGATCTACCTCAACTTGCTCAACCTTTTAAATCCAGGCAAACTGAATTATCTGTATTAAGAGGATGTATTTTGTGGGGTAACAGGGTGGTTATTCCTGCAAAACTACAAAAAGAGGTTTTGGAAATGTTACATGAGGGTCATCCGGGAATTGTCAGAATGAAGGGATTGGCCAGGAGTTATGTATGGTGGCCAGGTATTGACAAAATGGTTGAACACTGGGTTGCATCCTGTCCAAACTGTCAGGAAGTCAGGCCTGCCCCACCTCTCACCTCCAAACAGGAATGGGAATGTCCTAGGGGCCCTTGGTCCAGGATTCACATTGATTTTGCTGGCCGTACCAGAGGGCACACTTTCCTTATTATAGTAGATGCATATTCCAAATGGCTAGAGGTTATCCCTATGGCATCCACCACAGCTGAAGCTGTCATCTAGCAGCTTAAGAGGCTTTTTGTAACTCATGGGTTACCTGATGTCCTCGTTTCTGACAATGGTCCTCAATTTACATCCAACCTTTTTGAATCATATTTAGCACAGCAGGGTATCAGACATGCCCTGACAGCCCCTGGGCACCCTTCGCTAACGGCGGGCTGAGCGCATGGTATGCTTTACCAAGGAAAAACTTCAGCAATTGGATCCTGGGGACATCACTGAGAAAGTTGAAAAACTACTCAGTGTCCAGCATATCACTCCTAACCCATCAACTAACTTATCCCCAGAAGAGTTGTTGATGGGTAGGAAACTCAGGTCTCCCCTTGATCGCCTTCATCCCACTTACGCACCCAACGCACCACTAGATTCCACTAGCAAAATTCGCACATTCACTGTGGGTGATTCTGTTTATGCTAATAACCTTATGGGTGAACCATTATGGATTCCTGCTGAGATAACCCAAATCACAGGCCCTAGGTCTTACAGGGTACAAACAGAGGATGGTGTCCTCTGGAGCAGGCACATTGATCAGCTTAGATCCAGATTACCTCAGGAACATCACAATTGCTCCTCTCTGGTTCCCATACCTAGTACCTCATCTAGGGGAAGGGATGATCATGAGGATAATCAGCAAGCAAGAATCAACCCCATGTGTAATGAGCCAACATGACAGCAACCATCCCAAAACCTGTCACAATGCCAAAATCCATTCTTACAAGTGGAAGACTGTACATCACTACCTAACTTAGGTGCTGACATCGGGTTGGAGATGGATTGGGAGGAGAGACCAGGTTATAGCAACCAAACAGGTTCTACTATTACTAGAAGTCCAAGTATGGAAATGTCAGCAGACACATTTCCTCTCTCACTGGGTGAGAACCTTAAAGCATCTGAACCACATAGGTCTCAACGTACACGTAAGAGCCCCACCTATTTAAAAGAATCCATTAGATAGATGGGTTTGAGTATGGACTGAACCTAGTGGGAAGGGGTGTTATGTATGCAGGTTTGAAGTCATTGGTTTAGTTTGAACTGTTCTTGTAAAATGTTAGAAATGATTGGTTTAAAAAGTGCGGGAAAACCCTGCACTCTGATTGGCTGTCAACTGTGGCTGCTGGCTATAAGTAGCAGCCGCAGCCCAGCCAAAGTGGGTCCGTTCTGAGCTGTAGTCACTAATAAACTAAAGAGCTTGAAGCACTCTGCGTCTGTCTCTTCATGCAAACTTAACAATAAGCTTCCCTTCAGTGAGAACGTTCAAGGAGAATCTGGACAGGTAGATATTAGTAATACCTTTATTTGGGATCCTGTACTGAGCAGAAAATCAGACTAAATAGCCTAAATGTTCCTTTCCAGTTCTGAGTTTCACTGCCTTCAAGATCTTCACTATTATCATTTTAGAAATGACCTCCTCCATTCTTTCCTTTCAGGGACAGAGTTTTAAATTTGCTTTAGCCCCGATGTTCTCTGAATATAATACTGTATCATTTCTCATGCATAGAAACTGAAGACAATTGTAATATTGCCATTAAAGTTTTAATACAAAATTCCATTGGTTTCTTAAAAGGCAATATCTCAGGTGCAGATTAGCTAGTGTTATAAACACTGACTCGGGTGACTAAAATTAAATGTAAAGAAAAGCACAGTTTTTGTCCTTGCTCAAGTAATTGGAAGTTGTGATGTTTCATTCATGACTGATACTTGGATTGCTTTTACAACACTGTTAGCAAACTGCTCCTGTCAAAATAGACCGAGCTTCTTCCTTGCTTTCCGGTAAACATGACAATACTCTTAAATTTCAGTCTCTTTTTCTTTTTATGTGTATTATGATAGCATTCTAAAAAGCCACAATCAGCACTCCATTGTTCAGAAAGCTACACAAAGAGACAAGCCATTATAACCTCTGAACTCGCAGTTTAACTTGAGCTTTAAACCTCTGAAATGAAATTGGTTTTGCAATAAGCTCAAAGCTAGTATTCAATACATTGGGTTAATGTCCTGTGGGCATCGTATCAATTCATTTTACAGTGACTTTAATGATGTTTAAAGCAAATATCATCCCAGGGAATGTTGGTATATCTTTTTTCAATTGTTAACAATCTTTTATTTTTTTAGACCAGTTTATATTTCGAGATGCCAAAGTATTTTGTCAGGTATTCCCTTCATCCATGGCAATCTGGGATTCTCACTGGGGCACCTGCCAAGCTGTCTCCACCCTGTTTGTTCATATTTACAAAAAATATTTTGGTTCAACAGCTGGAAAATGGACAAAGCCAAAGCAAGCCGAAACATCATCTTTATTTTCCATTTTATGCTTCTATCATTATCCTTCCTGGAAAATAGAAATGATGGACAGCCATGGCCCATTACTATATTTAAAAGTGTTCATATCTGTCAAGATAAAGAACAAAGGAAAACAAGAATGAAGGGACATCTCTGTGGCAATAGCATTAACTGATTATATACCCATGACATGAATGGCTGACTCACCCACCCATCCCCTGCTCCTTTACAAAAGTTTTCTGTCTGAATTTCAAATATACCTAGCAACAACCAAGGATTGGAAACTGAAGGTAATGACAAACAAACGAGCTCCTTTGATATGGAAGCATAAAGGCTTACTGAAGCTTGAATTAGATTATTCTATCTACAATCTAATGCTTTCCAGGTGATTTCTCAAAACTTTAGTGTTAATAGCTACCATGTCTGAATTACAAAATACAAATAACCAGTAGAAGGCAGCAAGGAAAATTCTTTAATTTCTCTTTGCTGCCCTCTGGTGGTTGGTTGGTCTTTGCAAACTGCTCATGTAGGCCTCAGAGTGCACTGTATATTTGTTCAAATTTAAGGTGGCAGATATTATTGTTGTTTTAAAAATCAAGTGTATAGAAGTGTGTATGTATAAAAATCAAAATTCAGTTCTGTTGACTTGGGGCTGTGAGATTCAGATATGTCTAAATATAAAACACTAGGTTATTGGATACTGAATTGTAGCTTGCTCACAATGTTTTAACCCCCCATCCCCCCGGGAGTAGAGGACACCAGAAATGGAAAATGCCTAACTATGTCTTCCAAATATCGTGATCTTGATTTCCTTTTTCAAATAACTCTGAGCAAGTATGTGTCAACCAACTTTAAAGCTTCAACCACAACCTAAAACTTAAATCAACTTAAATCAATCGAATAACAGAAATCTGTCCTGAGCTGGTTTCTTCATGTTGCATTTCTGACACAAAGCTTTATTTTCATAGGGTCAAACTGAAAGGAGAGACAAAAAGAGATGGCTGTAGGGAGAACACTCACGATCTGCTATTTATTTAATGAAAAGAAGGACTAGGGCTGACATGATAGCAGTCTTCCAATATCCAAGGGGCTGCCACAAAGAAAAGAGGGTCAATCTATCTCCAAAGCACCTGAAGGGAGGACAAAAAGCAATGGATGGAAACCAACCAACTTAAAGCTAAGGTGGAATTTACTGACGGTTAGAACAATTAATCAGTGGAATGACTTACCTCCAGAAGTTGTGGATGCTCCAACACTGGAGGTTTTAAAGAAGAGATTGGACAACCATTTGTTTGGAATGGTATAGGGAGGTTGAATTAGAAGACCCCCAAGATCCCTTCCAACTCTATCATTCTGTTAATGCTATATGTTCACCAAAATTCAAATATCAAAAAGTGACATTGAAGCTACTCTTTGTCATCTCAGATTGTGGCCCATTAAATTATTATATGTATGTATGTATGTATGTATGTATGTATGTATGTATGTATAGCAATTGCATAATGGATTAACAGCTACTGTGCATTCCCTGAAGCCATTAACGCCTTCGCCCTTTACGCTCCCACAGACAGGGCCTCCTCGGGGTGCCGTCGGCCAGACAGTGTCGGCTGGTGAACCCCAGGGGGAGGGCCTTCTCTGTGGTAGCACCCACCCTGTGGAACCAGCTCCCCTTGGGGCTCCGGTTGGCCCCGGACCTCCGTTCCTTCCACTGCGACCTGAAGACGTGGCTGTTTCAGCAGGCTGGCCTGGACTGAAACGAAGTGGGATGGGCTTTTAAATTGTATTTTAGCTTAGTTTTATTGGTTTTAGTGTTTATTGGGCTTGGAGGTGTAATAATGTTTTAATCTATTTAATTTGTACTGTGTATTTTTATGTTGTGAGCCGCACTGGGAGAAGGGAAGAAGGGAGAAGGGCGGCATACAAGTCCAATAAAATAAAATAAAATAAAATAAAATAAAATAAAATAAATAAAAATAAAATAAATAAATAAATAAATAAACCATTTCTAAGTGGTAGTGCAGTTCAAAACAATCTGTATATGCATACATACACAGTATGTATGTATGTATGTATGTATGTATGTATGTACATCCATTACCAACACTAAACATATATATATTTAAAAATAATCAATATAAAATATAAAAAGTGAGAACAATAGAATAGGGCTTGGACATATATACTTCACACAATTTTTTCAGGATTTGTTTCTTTCAAAAAAAACATGTCTAGTGGGTATTGGGTTTCATTTTGAATTTACTATTTTTATTTGATATGCACTTACAGCTATATCCTTTTCAGATGCTTTCATCAGGGAAAATGGGGAATGGCTCTAATATTGTCACGTTTCATAATTGGACATGTCCCTTTGGCTCCTTCATCCAACTCTTCTTTTATCTTGCCCTTAGTGATTCCTTCAAGGACCTTCCCTTTCTCTCACGTTTCCATGAGATATAAAAATGAATGTCTGCATATAGCATCATTAGCTTGGCTATGGTATTATGGTATGATATGCAATTACTTTTCTTTCCTCACAACAAATGCTTTTCTGTAGCATAACTGGCAATCAGATCCTTTTATAGCACTCCACCACACTGCAAAAATAAATATCCCAATTAAGGGCTACCAGTGCTCTTATGCCCCTTGTTTTTGATAATTTTCCTCTGGTGTATGAATCTCACATATGGAATTGTTTTTAATTGTGGCATTTATGGATGTGTTGCCTTACTGAAAGGTGAACTGAGTAAACATTTAGATCAAGTTTCCCATGCAATTGAAAAGAGACGCACTTTTTATGAAAATTTAGAAGGCACTCCAATCCCACATATCCTGGCAATATTAGATATCCTTTGCCTTTTTTGTATCCTGTTTTAAAATTGGGAACTTCTTGGTATATTTTGATTTAAAACACCTTTGAAATGAATAATAAAGGTGGATGTGCCTACGTCTATGAGAGAAGAGGGAGGATTATCTCTATTCCCCAATTCAATTTAAAAACCACCTCAGTCTTCTTTACTGCATTTCAAAAGAAATTAGAAGTTGCACTTATGGCTGATCAGAAAATGAAGTGAAAGTTCCTATAGTACTTTAAAGTTAGTGACTTTGCCAGCTATAATTATTATGAGAGCAATTCTTCCCTGATTTGTGTGTGTGTGTGTGTGTGTGCGTGCGCGCGCGCTATTTGGCTTTCCACTTGCTACTGTCTAGCATAACATTTTGCAGTTCTCAGTAATTATGCAATGATTTAGAAATGATGGTTGGCAGGGTGGATTGGGAATAGAAAGGGACATATCTAGTTGGATGACCACTAATGCTAATGAAGAAAAAGTATTGTGAGTTATTTAGAAAAGACAGAGGAACAAGCAGGGAAATAAGATTTCACGAAGGAGGTAGGAGGGTTGCATGATAAAATATCCAACTGGAAGCATACAATTTTAAGGAAGAAAAGACTTCTTGCCTTATCTGTAAACAAAACCTGGGACCGAAATACCTGCATAGCAATCGCATAATGGATTAACAGCTACTGTGCATTCCCTGAACCCATTAACCATTTCTAAGTGGTAGTGCACATCAAAATAATCTGTTTATGATAGTACAAAATGCACTTGCTGGATGAAAATTGCATTCAGTAAATTGCAACAAAGGATCCAATGCCAATCATGATTCTTTTGCTTGGCATTTGTTTATTGCACTTACCATACATTATCTCGGTTCTTGCAAGACCAGTGAAATTAAGTTATGCCATCCAAGTGAGTCATTTTGGGGGGGACAGATTAAGGACATAAAAACACAGCTGGGTCAGCCAGGCGTCCATTTATTCTCATGTCCTGATTTAAGGCAATCAGTTGCAAGCCTTTAAAAATCACAATATCAGGACTTAGAAGTTGAATTGATCAAAGGTAACCATTTCCTTTTCTTCTGTTTGTCGTTTTTCTACTCCTTTCAGTCTAGTCAAGCTTTTTTTATTTTAAAATGTTCATATTTTGCAAGCAATTACTCTCATATAAGATTCCTTTCTAAGCTTCAGTTTCACCAACACAATTTGTGGGTCTCTTTTCTGTAATGCACCTAGTCATTTTCTCCATCCATTGCTTTATATATTTTCAGGAACACCATCAAAAGCTAAGTGTAAATACTAAGTATGCATTTATGTATTACACTTTTATCCTGTATTTCCTCTAAGGGCTCATTATAGCTGTTTGTAGCTGTTTTCCCTCAGATTATTCTTTTCAGCTTCTAAGGGCCAGTTTGGTGTAGTAGTTAAAGGCATGGGGCGAGAAACCAGGAAAATTTCAGTTCTAGCCTTGCCTTAGGCATGAAGTCAAATGGGTGACTTTAGGTATCCCTGCCCAGAAAAAAGATAAGGTCAAACTACTTCCAAAAATGGTGCTAAGAAAACTGCAATTGCCAAGAGTCAAGAGTGAATAGAAGGCGCATGTCCATGCATGCACACACACACGTGAGGGAATAAGCAAAAAGCATGATGGTCATCAAAAGATGTGCTTGAACCTCAGTCCATCTCCTTAACTGCTACCTAACACTTGTTTTAGTTGACGCACTGATTCACAATTTCAACATTCATTCCTATCCTTAATGCAATGCAGTAATCATCTCCATGTGCTTTATCTTACAATACAACAATATATACATTTTTTTATTCAGCCTAATATAAAGCATGCCCTATCAAAAATATGCTTGTCTCGTGTTTCTTTTGGAGAATGCTAGGGTCATATCTTGGATATGATTCCAGCTGCTCATGTCTAGAGCCTCTGGCTAGTTAAAAAAACCATCCACTAAGCCAACAGCACCCCACCCACACACCAAATAAATGATCTACACACAAGTAGAGTTCCAAAATTACACAAGAAGGTGGAGATGTCAAAACATGCAGCAGCCCAAATCTGATCTTTAATTACAGCATGCCTTCCTCCTGAGCTTGAAGGAATTAACCAGACCTTAATTGCTCTCCTGGAACTCAGAATTGAAGGAGGAAACTGGAACTCAGCAGGGAGGGAATTCCAGATCATGAAAGTAGGGACTGAAAATGGCCACTTCTCCATCTAGCTGTGTTCTCGTATGGACATGACCTAGAGGCAGTTGACTTTATTCAATATAATCACACAGGCAAATGACTGCAAGGTTAGATAGCTCGTGGATAACCCGGTCTAGACCATGTAGGTGACAACCAGCACTTGAATTGCACCTGGAAGCAAGCTGGTAACCAGGAGAGCATCCCAATCCAGTGGGTTTCATCCAAGTATTTTGGGATATGCCAAATACGCCCAGGCTACCTCATTTTGCACCAGCTGTAGCTCCCAGATATTTTTTAGGGGCAGCTCCAAGTGGAGGCATAACAGAAGTAGTGTAGCTAGTCCTTGACTTACAACAGTTCATTTAGTTCAAAGTTACAACAATGATCACTTTTTACAGGTACAACCCTTGGTCATGTGATCAAAATTTGGATGCTTGGCAACTGGTCATATTTAGGACAGTTGCTGTATTCAGAGCTCATGTGATTAGCTTTTGTGAACTTCTGACAAGCAACGTCAATGGGGAAGCCAGATTTACTTAATAAAACCATGTTAGCAGCTTAACAACTCCAATGATTCACTTAACAGGGATGACTCAGTAGTTGTTTCCAGCATATGTATATGTATGTATATTTGGTTAGGTATTATCATGACTGTGTGGGAGACTAGGGTAAGGATTTCATTCATTTCATTTTTATATGAACTTAACCTGTATTCATAATTCTTTATTAATAATAAGGGGTCAAGGTGAAGAAGGTATGTGGGGACAAAGTGATCACTGTGAATGTTTTGTGTTTAAAAATCCAATTTTGGAATTCCAGTGTATTCAGCCCAGTATGTGGTGCAGCATTAGGGATTTTTGCTTCTTGTCTTTTCTCTCTCTTCACCCCTCCCACGGGCTCATCAACTTTACAGCTACATGGCAGGTAGGTACAACATGATCTGCTCCATGCTGAGAATGATTGTGCTGCTTAAATTGGGCTGGTGTGTCTTGCTGAGAATTTTGCTTGCCTTGTTCTTTGAAGAGCTTAGGAAAATTTGCAAATGGTCTCATAAACTACGGTAAGAATCCGAGCCTTTAAAGATGTACCAGTGGTAGAGAAAGCAAAACTGACAGATGAAATTGTGGTTTCAGGACCCTTTGCCAGACTTAATAAACTTGCTAGAATAGAATAGAATAGAATTCTTTATTGGCCAAGTGTGATTGGGCACACAAGAAATTTGTCTTGGTGCAAATGCTCTCAGTGTACATAAAAGAAAAGATACATTCGTCAAGAGTCAAGAATCATAAGGTACAACACTTAATAATAGTCATAGGGTACAATAAGCAATTAAATTATACTAGCTGTTCTAGATAGAATATTACATTTTGATTTCACAATTGAGAAGATTTGTGTGTGTGCTTCTTAAGAGCTGGCACAGAGTTAATGGCACATAAAACAATTCAAGTCAGTGCTCTGATTTCTCTCTTACACAATGACTAACATTAAAATACCCCTTTGTCTCCCGGAGCTCCAGCGATCTCTCTCTTGTGTAGTCTTCCCCAAAGAATTAACTTTATGGAGCACCTGTGGGTAATCTCAAGTTTTCTCCTTGTCCAGAGAGGAATTACAAAGAGCCAGTCTATACTGTGGCTCTTTGTTCTATCACAGAAATCAGTTACACTTCTAGAAGTGCTGTTTTCAGCCTGCCACTTCTTTCCAGAAATGCCCCAGTAATATATTCACTTAGTGACCATTTCACTTAATGACCAAGTCACTAAATGAGGAGAGGGTATAGTCATATTGTGCTGGGCTAAAATCGTTTCAGTGTATTTGCTAATTGAACACTGCAATTATTACTGTTCAATTTGGTTTTCTAGGCCAGCGGTCTCCAACCTTCGTGGCTTGGTGGTTCAGGGGGAGCCACCAAGGGGGGATGGGGGGAGATGGGAACCAGCAGGCTGGCCCACATGCGCATGTGCAGCTCAACTTGTGCAAACAGCAAGCTGGCATGCATGTGTATGCATGAGCAGCTCAACATCACAAGTTGAGCTGTGCATGCACACACTTGCCTGGTCCAGTGCCAAATAGGCTGATGCCCAGGGTTTGGGGAGCACTTTTAAAAAATTACTATATTTCTAATTTTCCCTTAGCTTAAGATAATCCCCCAGAAGATATCATTAAGGGAAAGGATTTGAAACTTTTGTTGCTGTTTGATTGTGAAAAGATTCAGAGATGCCTTTGGAATACAAAATATTCTGACTTAAAATATAAGAGTCATACCAGGACAGATCCCATGCTTTTCTGCAGAATCTGTGTGCTCCTTAGCCCATTTTTTCTTTCCCTATCTGATTTCTTAGATTTGGTCATGATCTTTAGATCTGAAATCTTTTGCTTACTACAAGCTTTTCTGTATAGCAACCTTCAGCTTGTTTTCCTGCTGAAACTGGCTCAAGAAATTGCTGTCCTGATTTTATTCCATTCTTCAGTTCTTGCATCAGTGGGCATTGGGCATTCTACCCAGATAGTGGTTACTGCAGTCCCTGATGAGTGGTTCTCTCTGCTTATATGCCTTTGACAGTCCATGCCAGGAAAGCAGAGCTCCAATCACTCTTTTTAGGTCTTTGAGGACATGTATTTTCCATTGATAGATCTTTTTTTGAGCCTTTCAACCCTTGAGTTTGACATTTTTCATCTGGCATAGCCACTGGTGGATTAGTGAGGCAGGAAAAGTAAAATCTGTTTTAATTTCCTTTGTCACACTTGGGCTAGAAGGGAAAATGGATAGAACTGTTGTCAATTGGAAGAGGGGGAGGGGAGAAGGGAGGAAGGAAGGAAGGAAGGAAGGAAGGAAGGAAGGAAGGAAGGAAGGAAGGAAGGAAGGAAGGAAGACAGGAAGACAGGAAGACAGACAGGTGCACATTTCACCAATGGGATTGGGCACCTATATGCTGCTTTCATATATGGTTAACCTCAGAAAACATGCTAAATACTCCTGTCTGCTGTTTTCCCTACAATCACAATCTTGTGAGGTGGACTGGACTAAGAGAGCAGAACCAGTCATCCAGCTGGTTTCCATGAATAAGGCAGACCTAGAATTCATACTTTCCAGATTTCTAGACCAGCCTCTTTACCTCTGCACTGAAATTAATATATAAATAGATGTATATAGATAATACAGACCTATAATGTCAATTCTTGCCTATCATGTATGTATGTATGAATGAATGTATGTATGCATGCATCACTTTTGCATAGTTGCCCATCTCATAATAAAGGAACCTTAGGCAGCTTACAGTAAAAACAAACATAAAACATAAATGCAAAAAACTACAATTAGAAGACATCAGCAATATTATTAAGAACAAGATGTGAAGAAAAATGAAGTTAAAATGATGTAGCCAACTCATCAGTTGACCATTGCCTTGAGATAACCAGGTCTGCTGAGACATCATTTTTTAAAGGGCTTCTGGAAGAATATCAAGGATGAGGTTAATTTCAATTCATACCTCTCTCTTTCTGTGCTTTTGCACCCTTTTGTGCTTCCTCCCTTCTAATCACTTTGCCAATGAACTATTTGTATGTCTCCTGATGTTTTAAAAAGTAAACATCAAGCTATATTTTTGCCATCAAAACCTAATGGCGTGAATGCTTGCTCTGATCGGTGGTTCACTGGAAGTGTGTTGGGTCAAATTAAATTCATTTTTCCTACACTCTTGGCAATGTGGACATTTTTTTTTTAAATGCTCCCATTCAGTTTTGCAAATTGCAAATTCAGTTTTCCTTAGAATACAGGACTGAATTAATTTTGGGGTGATAAAATTGAAATTAATGCAATTATTCATCAGAAAACTTTACAAAATTCAGTAGAGAGTACAGAGAATCCCCAAAGGAAAACTGCAGAATTGTTCAGTTAACTTGAAGATGAAGAGCAAGGAAACTTTTGATGCTAGTCTTCATAGACTGCTAGATTTCCTTCTAGAGCTCTGATATTTTGATTCTAAGCCTTCCCCACCCTTCTTACTCCTATTCTTCTTTTTTGATCTCTTTAATAAGGAAGAAATGAAGACATTTATTAGCTATGCTGCTTTTGCTTCTCATCAATAAGCAGTCAATGTCTCTTTCAGTGTAGACTGAAGGATAGCTTTTTCAATGAACCTTAATCACATATACATTTATCAAGGAAAGAGGATTTTAATTGAATTGTCTGCCTAGATTAGAAATATCCTTTGTTATATTCTTGTTAACTTGAAAAAGGAAGGGGAGCAAAGTATCATACTGTGAATTTTTTTTTATTTAGAAGTGGTAGTAATGTTAACACACAGACCTATTGAAGATATTATTCCTGTTCTGTGCTAAAATGCCCCAAAGATATTATACATTGATTTTGCAAGAAATATATGGAATTCTAAGACAACAAAAGAGGATTTATTATTACTAGGAAGTATTTGAGCTACCTAGTAATCAAATTTTTATTTATTTATTATTTATTTATTAATGGGACTTGTATGCCGCCCCATCTCCGAAGACTCAGTGCTCACAACTAAAACAGCAACAACAATAAATAATTAAGAAAAAATTAAACTAAGACAAGCCCCAAAAAGAATATAAATACAAAAATACAAAATTGCAGTGAACTTGAGTTTAAATATTGCAATAGCTATGAAACTAGCTCTAAAGCTTGTTCTGAGGACTCGTATAAATGTGATTTAATGGAATATTTAAGAAGGCATTATGTTTCTCCACAATATGTCTTTATTTAAAGAGGAAGACAAACAGGAAAAAAAAAGTTTTGAAGACTCTGAGCTAAAGCTGGAAAAATCTGGATTTTCTAAAGATTTGATCCTAGATTCAGATACTGTAACTACAAAATCTAGGATTTATGCCTGAATAGCAATAGCACTTAGACTTATATTCCGCTTTATAGTACTTTTACAGCCCTCTCTAAGCGGTTTACAGAGTCAGCCTCTTGCCTCCAAAAAGGGGGTCCTCATTTCACCCACCTTGGAAGGATGGAAGGCTGAGTCAACCTTGAGCCCGGTGGGATTCCATCTGCTAAATTGCAGTAGTAGTAGCTTGCAGTACTGCACTCTAACCACTGCGCCACCGAGGCTTCTCAGGATAAGATGATTCTCTCTCAAATTTTAGAAAGTACAGGCAAAGTGAGAGTATAGGTTCAAAGGTGGATTATTGTACACACTGAAGACATTGAGTTTATTGTAAAGTCTTACTGGGAAACAGAATCCTACTTCTTTCTAGAATTAGTTCAAGGAAACTAGCTGGGTCCTATGTGCCTTCACCAGGTGCTAGAAAATATCTCCATATATTACCATTTAACTGATTTCTCTTTTCCTTGGAAATTCTTCCCCTTGCTCTAGAACACTTCTTTTTGGACCACTATTCTGTTTTATTCTTTGAGCCTTATCCAAATCACGGCCTAATTAATGGCCAGTATTGTTTGGATAATTCACTCCGCTTAAGTACAGTATGAGAAAACAGTATGGTACTTGTTAAGAGGACTCTTAATTAACCAACTGACAAACTCAGAATACTAATATTGAACAGGTGAGATGCTTAAAATGTCTAAATGTAACTTAATGTAAGGTGTGAGACTCAGGCAAGAGGAAGACTTAAATTGGCCACAGAGAGAAATACTACAACAATCCTGAGGTTCTAACACAGGGGTGTCAAACTCACATCATCACAGCAACGTCATTAAACCGGGAGTGGGCCTGGTCACAGGTTATGCACCTGGCCTATCAGCCAGGAGTTTGACAGCCCTGCTCTAACACCCCAAATCAGCATAAGTTCTTGCTCTAGCAAATTATTTCCAGTCAAGTTTGGAGCTCTGTTAGATAGAAGAAGGGGACAACAGAGAATGAGATGGCTGGATGGAGTCATTGAAGCAGTAGGCATAAGCTTAAAGATACTCCAGAAGATGGTAGAGGACAGGAAGGCCTAGAGGAATGTTGTCCATGGGGTCACGATGGGTTGGACACGTCTTTGCAACTAACAACAAAAATCTCTGCACTTGGCTGAAATCAGCTCAAACCAATTTTTTGAGAGCAGTATTCACTTTCTTAGTTATATATGCAGGCTTGGCCTAGAGACTACACTTTCCAGAATGGAGGACCAAGCTTGGATAGCAATTTTCAGTTTTTGATTAAAGCTAAACTTTTGCCCAGTCTGCTTGCCCTTTTTAATAACCCTTGATAAGTAACAGTAAGCCTGGAAGAAAGTTCATCAGACAAATTGGTGTTATCAAAACTCTTGTTATCAATGAAAACCTGGAATGATTTTTAACAATGAGTTCTGGATGTATTAATGCAAAACAACTTACATTCTGGAGATTGGATATTAGTATGAAGCCAGATTACTATCTCATTTCTTTGGAAATGTCATGCTGGCTGGGGAATTCTGGGAGATGAAGTCCACACCTCTTAAGATTTAGAGCAGGGCTGTCAAACTCTCAGCCTGCAAAGTCATATGCTGGCCACGCCCATGCCCAGTTTAGCAAAGGGGGGAAATGTTCCAATACATCACATGACAATGCCGTGACAACACAAGTTTGACGCCCCTGGTTTAGAGGTTAAGAAACACTTCAGACAGATCTTTATTAGCAGCTTGGAAAAAATAGCTTATTGTACACAAGAGTATGTTCTTTAAAGTTGCAAGAGGATACACAGAACATCAAAGTGATACCCTATCATTTTCTTAAGAGTTAGTTAGGGCAATGACATCTTATCTCAAACATTTGGATACTATAAGCTGGTTCTAGTAACCTGAATGGTTTAGTTTATTAAATTTTCTTTTTCATCTATCCCTTTCTCAATCTAAACTGTGGAATCTGCTTTGGCTCTCTGCTGCCTGAATTAAACTTGACATCAGCCTCATAAAGTTGGCTTGACTGATAGTAAATGACTCTATAAATTTCAATAATTCACAGAGTTTATTATTACCCTTATTATTAATCCTGCAGTTAAAATTCTGCATTTGGAAGGGATTGTTCAAGGTAGAAAGAATCCTTTGTTCTGATTAGGAATTTTCAGCAAAGCATTTTGGAACTGGCTGTTTTCCAGTCCTTATTTCAACAACACATCTGTGCCTCAACACATCCCTCCCGTCCCCCCATAAACATTCATCAGAACCTGTGTTCTTTTCTTCAAGAAATTTACCTTGGTCTGCATAGGCTGCCCTCTTCAAAAATTTCCTTTAGATCAAAACCCTGAGGTACTTTAAGCTGACAGATAATTCTGTCCAATAAGTTTCAGTCCACTCAAACTCTCCATCCTATGTGTAGAACATCAAGGGAAGCCTTTTTTAAAAAAAAGAGGAACAAATCTCTAGTAATGCTGCTTACAATGGTGCTTACATTCTTAAGAATTATGTTTGTAGGCTTTAAAAAGGGTTTTATTTATCAAATAAAATCTATTTTTTTAAAGTTTTGTAAGCCACCCAGAATCACTGAGAGTGAATGGGTGGGCATACAAAATTTCTTAAATAAATAAAAATAAATAAATAAATTTAGATACCTCCCATCTCACTCTCAGAAATTAATTAATTCAGACAAATATGTTTTATTTTTATTTGTTTTATAAAAGGACTTCAAAGATTCAATTCAGCCTGGAAATTCAGTGCAAAGCTGCCTCAAATCAGCTCTCCCCACAAAATCAGAAAGTCAAGTTGAATTATTGAACTGTATGCATCGGAATCTGTTCAACTATTTGGAAGGACTTTTTTGCTTGACCAAGCTCCCCTTTTCATTATTTAACCTTTAAAAACAAATCAACCTGACTTCCAAACATTAAATTGGGTCAGTTTCATTTTTCAAATCTCTGTGAATTGTGAAATTGGAATGGCGTAAGTCTAATCAATTATTTCAGTTGAATTGGGGCTGATCACACAGCCTTAGTAACTGGTGACTATGATAGCTGTTGGGTTGAATATATTTTTAGGATACACATGTATTTCAGGTTCATGGGGAAATGACAAATAAAAAAGTAAAAGACCACTACTTTGACTTGACTAGACTACATTGAGTCACAATTACATCATAATATGACATAATTGCAAGATGATTGGCCAAGAAGCTGAAATTCATATTGGTGACTAACCTGTGTTCTTTAGGTGAATCTATGTGCAGTTTAGAGCAGTCATTTTATGCAATACATTTTGCAATACCTCTGTGTTGATGGCTGTCAGTCTTGGGGAGCTGGGAGTAGACTGATTCTCCTGCAACATTTTATGGGCTACAAAATGATAGGATCTGGGTCAGTCACCAGGACCAGAGGTTTTGTCTTCCAAACTTCTGGACTCATGCTAGATCCCATCTTCAGAGAACTTCTCTCTAGCAGAGGGTGTGCTGTTCTGTGTGTTGTATTGATAGTGCCTGTTGTAAGTGGCCTTTTAGATGCTGATTGGAGAGTGTTGATGGCTGGCTTTTAAGTCATTAGCTGTTGTTTGCTTGTGGTGCTCAGCCTTTACCTTGTTCTAAGTACTTGTACAAGTATTTAGAAGGCTCCTTAGAAGGTGTGTTTGCTTGTGCTGCCCAGCCCTTGCTTTCTAAGTACTTATACAAGGGGCCTTCTATGTGCTTGTATTTAGCAGGTACTTGTACAGCTAATGACTTAAAAGCCAGCCATCAACACACCCCAATCAATATCTAAAAAGCCACACAACAGGCACTATAAATATCACACCCAGAACAGCACATATGTTGCTAGAGAGAAGTTCCCTGAGGACGGGCTTCAGCACAAGTCTGAAAGCTCTGAAGACAAAATCTCTAGTCCTGGTGACCTACCCAGATTGGATCCTGCAACATTATCCCAGAAAATGTAATTTCACCTTCATTTATATAAAATGATAGCCCAGAGGTGGATGAGGCCATGATATATAGACATACTCAAAGTTACATTATTGGGATGGGGGGGTGGCAGAATAAAGAAATGCTGCTCCAAAAATCTGTTGCTCCATTGTTGTAAATGACTTTGAGTAGATTCTCTGTGTTAAATATCACCACAAAATTGTGGAAAATAGAGAAGGAATCATTTGGTGACCTGGTCTGCTTCTCTATTGTGTTGCCATTATCTACATAAAAGTTACCTACAACATATTTCCAGTGGCTCTGGACAGTTTTATGATTCATAGCTAGAGATGTACTGTATAGATAATGTAAATAGTTCTTTCTTGTTCATGCCTTCCTCTGTCCATGCTTTTGCCTGCTTTTCATCCCACTCTGTTTCATAGATGCAGGTATTTAATAAATAAACAACAAGCTATATGTGTGTGTGTGTGTGTACTTGATGTGATATGGATATAGGGGGCTGACTAAGAGTGTGCTGGAGGCAACTAAGCTAGAAATTACTCTCAGTTATTTTCCAACACACAGGAATTGGGAGTTTTAGCCTGTCTGCTTTTATATCAGTTCAAGTTGGACTGCTATTGTTCTGTTGCCTGAACGTAACAGTCTGTTCTTCATTGTCTAGCTGATGAGTTGAGAGGAAGGAGAAATGGTCAGAGTCTTTAGAGGAGCTTTATATGGGCCACAGAAAAACAGGACCAGGAATTTACCATCAATGCTCTTTTTAAAGAGCTATCTGAACCAAACATAAAGGTGATGAGATATATTCCTATTTAAATTCAGGAAGATGGATTCCCTTCTACCTGGACATCCTGTTCAAATAGTGATATTGCTTTCAGACTGGAAGCAAATTTCAACTCAGCCTTCCAAGAGTGATTACCTAATGCCACATTAAAATTAAGGAAGGTAAGCAACACTAGAAAAATAAAAAGAGGATAGAGGAGAGGTCAAACTTCCTTAAATAAACAAAAACTAAAGTTTAAGCAAAATAATGTTTTAAGTAACCAGTTACTTCCTCCCTAGAACCCAATTCTAATTTCTCTTCAGATGACATAAATATTTTCCTCATTTAAGTCTCTGTGATTATTTTAAAACCATCCATCTTTGTGGACTTAGTTCATGACAATATATTATAATTACAGCTATAGAGTCTTTGATTTGTTTATAAGTCATACTTTCGGTTGTATTATCCATCTCTGGGAGGTATGCCACATTAAAAAATACAACTTAAAGGATTCTTTTATAAAAATGGTTTTAATATTTGAATTTTATGGATTTTTTTAAAAATTCATATTTATATCCCGCCCTTCTCCGGAGACTCAGGGTAGCTTACAATTTTTGGAGCGCAACCCAATGCGCTCAGCAATAGCCTTCATTCCATTGTATATGCCTGCTTATTACTAAGCGGCATTTTTACAAAGTCAGCTTATTGCCCCCAACAATCTTGGGTCCTCACTTTACCTACCCCAAGAGGATGGAAGGCTGAGTCAACCTTGAGCCTGGTGGGATTCGAGCCTGCAGTAATTGCAGGCAGCTGGAATTAAGTGCTAGGCATTTAACAGCCTGTACCACCAAGGCTCCAAGATTTTAAATATACTATTATAAGTGCTCTAGAGTCGTTAAAGGAGGCAGCAGGCAAATAATTGCAAATAAACAAAATGCAATTTAAATACAATAAATTGCATAACACAATTAAAAGGAATTAAAATATACAAACCATGCCAGAATAAGTAGAGGATGTTCAGAAGAAAGCCATTAAATCATCTTCCCTCCCTTACTTTGATCAGAAATGTAGACTACAATGCAATGCTGAAAGCCGAGCAGTTTGGGTCATTCTGGCCAATACAAGAAGTCAGAATGACTTTTCAAATCTCCTTGTTGCCTATTTGCTCAGTTCTCTCAGTTTATGATTTGATATTGCCTGCCTCCATCATTCAGTGTGTCTTCACCTTGTTGTCTCTGATGTGATGTTGAAAAATTAATAGCCTTTCTAAGATCATCTGGTGGTTCATAGATATATCCATCACCTTACCATCTCCCTTCACCTGTTTGATTTTTGGCAGAATGGCTACAGCAGTCTCAATGCTTGCTCATACAAAGTTAAAACTCTCTATTAAAGCCCTGATGAGGTGATGAACTGAGTTACTTGAAAGTAATTGAAACTTGGAGGACACTGAACTCTTCCTGTTTGAGGGAATGCTAATGAATCTTGTCTTATATTCACAATGAAACAAAGGTGAGAGAAAGCCTCCCAAATGTATATTATTTGTTCCTTTTGTAGGATGCCCTATGAGAATAGAAAAAATTTGAATAAGGTGATAATTTGAATTTCAAATTATATCACTTTCTGTATTTTTAATTTCTTTCTAAATGAGTCTTCCATCCAGAACTATTTATATTTGGACCGTTATATGTTGACTGAAATTGCTCAGAGTGAGTGATGTCAAATTTTATATATATGTATCGATTTTATTAAAATATTGACAATTTTATCAGAACTGCTGCAGCCTTTTCAAAGGAAAAAGTAAATTCAACAATATTGTGCTTAAAATCTATAGAGTACAATAATTTAAGAATTATCCACAAATCCCTCATTTGAGTCACCTGAATTTCATTTTAGATTCTATTTCTTCCATGAACAAGAACGATGGCCTTTTAAAATCACTTCAGTGAAGTGTCCTATTTTAGTAGAATTTGTAAATACCATATTAAGAACTAGGATCTGAAATGTCAGAAAAGACATAAGAGATCAGAGTTAGTCTTGAAAGGTATTAGATCCCAGGTTTGAAAATATCAGATCTACAGCTAGGTTAAAACAATTGTGTAAAACTACCTAATCAAGACTGACATATATCCTAAGTCCACATCCAGGTCATATCAGATTTATAGATGTTCATTCTAGTCAGATCAATTTACATTTTTGCATAATGCAGACAAAAAAATCCATTGGGAGTATTTCACTTAACAACTGCCATGTTCCCTTAACCACTGCAGTGTTTATTTAATGATTTTTAATTTGTAAAAATTGATCATAACTTCAAATTTGATGCCTCAATCTATGACTGCAACAACTCACAGTAGCAATTCCGGGCTCAACTACAGTTGTAAATAGAAGACTATCTGTATTCTCTTGGGCTTTATCATCTTTTGACCTCACCAGATTTCACTTACTTTCTAAAGACTTCAAAAATTACAAAAAATTAAATAGAAGTTTGACATATAGCCCCAACCTCAAGCATCATTCTAATTCCCAAGAATGCTTGTAAGCTACACAGGTTGCATGGACAGACTTGATATGGGGTTACAGCCTGGTGCTTTTTGTGGAAATTTTCCCATTTAATCAGAAAAATTACACATAATCTAGAGTACAAGGGTGCAGTTGGGGACAAGGTTAAAAATAACAATAGCAATAGCACTGAAACTTATATACTGTTGCATAGCACTTTACAGCACTCCCTGGGGTATTTTACAAATGTCAGCATGTTGCCCCCAACAATCTGGGTCCTCATTTTACCAACTTCGGAAGGATGGAAGGCTGAGTCAACCTTGAGCCCCATCAGGATTGAACTTCAGACAGTGGGCAGAGTTTGCCTACAATACTGGATTCTAACCACTGCGCCAACACAGTCCCATGGAGATCGGAGATGAATGTCCCCATTTTGATTCTTTGCAAATGCTTATTTTGTGACTGGATCTGCCAACAAGGATAGATGGGCTATGACTGGGCATTCTCCCCATAGCATCCATTTTGGAAGGATGCCATGACATGCTCTCAAAATGCCAGATGAGTTCACCAGTGAAAAGAGTTCCCTGGATTAGCTTCTGGTTTTTGTTTCTCCAAAATGGTATCTTGGAATTGTAATATCAAAATTGCCTTCCACATAAGGCTTCCAGGGCAGTCTTTGCCTTCATCAGTTTCACTACAACAGATATCAGATTCCTAGAGACCCTAGTCCCTTTAATATAGGGGTGTCAAACTCATACCATCACGGCAGCATCACATGACATATCGGGACTTTTTCCCCCTTCACTAAACCGAGCATGCGTGTGGCCAATATATGTGTGTGTGTGTGTGTGTGTGTGTATACATATACATATACATATATATATATATCATCTGTCTTCTTTTCTGGAGAAGTAATGCATGCATACTTAGCGGAGTTCAGTGTACTATAATAAATATAATATAATAAATATAATAAATGACATCTAAAGTTCTGCCAGCAGATTGTAATTGGAATGGTGACATGGAAATATTTCAGTAATCTAAATATCGAGCAGTAGTTACACACCACTGGCATCTATCACTGCAGTGTGTTTATAGTGCGGGGGTGGATCATAAAACTAGTCACAGCAGCATCCACCTGCACTATCTAATTTTTAAGACATTTCCTGAAGGGATTCATGAGCGAGAAGTAAAGCTGTGCTGACAATAGCTGATGCTTAAATATCATAGTGTTTTTAAGACTGTTTAACCCTTAACTTCTCATTTCTAAATGGGACATAACTGTCAGGGTTTTAAGACTTTAATCTGGTATTCCTAATAATTCTCAAAGTAGAAATTAAGCTTTGAAAAGAACATATTAAATTCTCATCATGTCTAAGGATCACAGTCACGTTTCCGACAAATGCCAAAGTTAACTATAAATAAAGCATGCATTGAAGAATTCCTTAACATCCCTCTTGTTGATACAGACTTAATGGTCACTTTCTCAAAAAGGGCACAAAATAAATGTCATCATAAATGAGGCAGAAATAACTTTGGAAAGTAATCTAATAGAAGGCCAAACCAATGGTCTATATTATCTATAATAAAAAATTCCTTTTCCCTTTTCATACACACATTCATAATTAGAAGTTCCTAATTGGCTAATGAAAGTATTTTCTGTTAGATTAATCAATAGATCACCTAGCAATTACAAAATTGCTCTTTCTACATACTAAATAATTTCTGTGGCTTCTGCATATGAAGTGACATAATCTGAGTAAAGTGATGGCAATTGTATGAAGTCTAGAGATGTTGAGGATATGAGACTTGGAATGAAAATCCACAAAGATGAGCAATAATTAATTAAATTCTTGCTTGGAAACACAACTGTCCAGAATTTAGGAAAGCAAAAACATTTTTTTTCAGTGCTTTGATATCAGTGACAATTGCAACCAGGCTACTGGTTAGAAGTTTGAAGGGGTTGAAGTTTGCCCCTCCAGCATTGATGGATCCCAGGTAGATTTACACATACTAATTGTTAAGTTTGCATGAAGAGTCAGACGTGAAGAGCTTCAGTGAAGAGTTTATTAGTGACTACAGCTCGAATGGACCCATCTTGGCTGGGCTACGGCTGCTACTTATAGCCAGCAGCCGCAGTTGCCAGCCAATCAGAGTGCAGGGTTTTCCCGCACTTTTCAAACCAATCATATTTGACATTTTACAAGAACAATTCAAACTAAACCAATGACATTCAAACCTACATACATAACACCCCTCCCCACTAGGTTCAGTCCATACCAAACCCCAACCTATCTAATGTATTCTTTTAAATAGGTGGGGCTCTTACGTGCGTTGAGACCTTCGTGGTTCAGAAGTTTTAACATTCTCACTCAGTGAGAGAGGAAATGTGTCTGCTGACATTTCCCTACTGGGACTTCCTGTGAAAGAAGACCCTGTTTGATTGTTAGAATCTGGTCTCTCCTCCCAACCCATCTCCAGCCCAATGTCAGCACCCAAGTCAGGTAGTGATGTACAATCTTCCACTTCTAAGGATGGATTTTGGCATTGTGACAGGTTTTGGAATGGTTCCTGTCGTAATGGCTCATTACACATGGGATGGATTCTTGCTAACTGATTATCCTCCTGCTCCTCCCCTTCCCCCCTATAATTGACATCAGGTGAGGGAACTAGAGAGGAACAAGTGCGATGTTCCTGAGAAAACCTGGATCTAAGTTGATCAATGTGCCTGCTCCAGAGGACTCCATCCTCTGTTTGCACCCTGTAAGAATGAGGGCCTGTGAATCCACAAAGATTCACCCATAAGGTTCTTAGCATAAACAGAATCACCCACACTGAATGTGCGAACTTTGGAAGTGGAATCTAGTGGTGCGTTGGGTGCGTAAGTGGGATGAAGGCGGTCAAGGGAAGACCTAAGTTTCCTACCCATCAACAACTCTGCTGGGGATAAGTTATTAGATGGGTTAGGAGTGATGTGCTGAACACTAAGAAGTTTTTCAACTTTCTCAGTGATGTCCCCAGGACCCAGTTGCTGAAGTTTCTCCTTGGTAAAAAGTATCATTCAGCCCGCCGTTAGCTGAAGGGTGCCCAGGGGCAGTGAGGGCATGTCTGATACCCTGTTGTGCTAAATAGGATTCAAAAAGGTTGGATGTAAATTGAGGGCCATTGTCAGAGACAAGAACATCAGGTAACCCGTGGGTTACAAAAAGTTTTTTGAGCTGCTTGATGACAGCATCAGTTGTGGTGGATGCCATAGGGATTACCTCTAGCCATTTGGAATATGGGCCAAGTGAGGTAGATCTTGAAAAGGCCAATAAAGGCCAATAAAGGCCAATAAAGTGTCTTTGGCAGTCTCTCTGGCAATTTCAGCAGCATGCACTGGAAGCTTGGGAACAGTTTCTAGGAAAAAGGTGTGTGTTTCAGGTTCAAAGTCCTCCTTGTGACAAGGAAGTGGGCAACGACTCAGTGCATCAGCATGTCCAATGTCCTTGCCAGGCTTGTGGAGAAGTTTGTAAGAATAAGCAGCAAGAAATTCAGTCCACCTCAGCATTCTTGGTGACAGGATAGTAGGTGTAGGTTTATCTCCTGCCGCAATGCCTAACAAAGGTTTGTGATCTGTAACAATGGTAAATGTTCTCCCATACAAATATTCATGAAATTTCTTGACAGCTGCAACAATTGCCAATGCTACCTTGTCCAATTGGCTGTAATTTCTCTCTGCTTTAGTCAAGTACAAGAGTAAAATGCAATAGGGGCTTCCCTCCTGCTGGGAAGCATGTGGCTCAACACCCCCCCACACACTCTAAAAGGGGATGCATCACAAGTCAGTACAACAGGCAAATTCTCAGAGAACTGTATCAGAATACAGAATCAGAAGTGAGTTGTCTCTTAATAGCGTTAAAGGCAGCTTGTTCTTTCCTGCCCCAGACCCAAACAGACTTTTTGTCTAGTAATCTGTGTATGGTTCTGCAATGGTTGCCTTCTGAGGTAGAAACATGTGATAGAAGTTAATGAGTCCCAGGAAAGCTTGCAAGTCTGTTTTGCATTTAGGTCTGGGGCTTCTTTGATTGCTTGAACCTTGGCATCTGTGGGGTGGATGCCATGCTTGTCAATCATATAGCCCAAGAACTCAACCTTGTCAGTTCTAAGAGTGCATTTTTCTTGCTTGACTTTTAACCCCGCTTTCCTGAACCTGGTAAGGACTTCTCTGAGTCTTTCTTGTAACTGAGTGTCATTTTCAGCAGAGATTAACACATCATCAAAGTAAGGCACTACCCCTGGCAGTCCTTGGAGCATCCTTTCCATAAGGCTTTGAAAGATGCCTGGTGCCACACTTACTCCAAATTGTAACCTTTACATTTGAAGGCACCTCTATGAGTCACAATGGTTTGGGCCTCTGCAGTGGCATCATCAACTGTTAGTTGTTGATATGCCTGGGCCAGATCCAATTTGGCAAAGACTGTACCCCTGCCAAGTGAATGTAATAGATGATGCACCACTGGAACTGGGTATGCGCTCTGCTGCAGCATGGTTCAGTGTCCCCTTATAGTCCCCACAGATTCTTACTGACCCATCAGTCTTGACAGGTGTGACTATGGGTGTCTCCCATCTGGAGTGGTCAGTGGGCTCTAAAACTCCTTGAGCTATTAGTTTATCTAATTGTGCATCAATTTTTTCCTTTAAGGCAAATGGGACCCTTCTGGGCTTTAAACGAATTGGGGGCACCTTGGGATCTAGGTTGAAAGTGATAGGGGTCCCCATATACTTGCCCAATCCTTTGCTGAAGACCTCTGGAAACTCAGACTTCAAGGCCTCCTCCCATTCAGTGTTGCTCACGTGATTGATGCCAGTCACCTCGATGCCTAGTGGATTGAACCACTCAAGTCCCAGCAAGCTTGGGTGATCCTTGTCCACGATGGTCAGGGGCAAAGCGTTTGGTGTGGCCTTTGAACTTCACGTTGAATTCTCTTGTTCCAACTACTGGAATCTTGTTCCCTTGGTAGTCTTTAAGAGTCAGTGCTTGCTTCTGGAAATGTTTCTTCTGAATGTTGGGAAGTAGCCTGTGAATAGTGTCCCATGACACCATAGATAAATAGGAGCCTGAGTCCACTTCCATTTGGCAAGGCCTTCCTTCAATGAGTACCTTCACATGTACTTTTCTGCTTCTTAAGGTTGAAGAATGACCAATGGTGACTGTTTGATGAGTTTCATTCTTCCCATTTGCTTCTGAGTTGCGCCCCATTTTCTCACTGAAGTTGTTGGGCTTGAAATCTTTGTCAGGAAACTTTCTTCTGTGTGGTGGAGTTCTGGATGATTTGCAGACTCTTGCTAAGTGACCTCTTTTTTCACAACGAAGGCAGATGGTATCAAGAAACTTGCATTCAGTGCGGGGTGGTCCCCCACAACCTCTGCAATAAAAGTCTTGCCTTTTTCTTCCCAGGTCTTTCTTTTTCTTTTCCATTCTGAGTCTATAAATTCCTTCCTCCACCTCACTGCAGTCTGATTCAGAATCTATTTGCTCGCAATGAGTTGTTGTGGACTTTTCCACATCAGAATGGCTTGAGGCCTTGTTAATTTTCTTCATGGCTGCCGCTGAGGACTTAGTGGCTTCTGCTGAGGAGGCCTCTTCTGTGGCCTCCTTCAATGTGATCTTAGGTTTTAATAACAATTTGCTCTGAAGCACCTTGTCTTTGAGGCCTAGAACAAATGGATCACGCATGGCCTCCTCCAAGTTGTTAAACTCGCATGCACCCCCAATGTCTCTTAAACTTGCCACAAAGTCGTTAACGTTTTCGCTTTCCCCTTGATCCCGATGGTAAAACTCGTGTCTCTTAATGAGGCACAATACTTGTGGGGCGTAATGGGCTCTTAAAAGCTTTTCTAAATCAGGCCATTCCATTACCTTCACGTCTGCAGCTCCCGCCAATGCCTTCGCCATCTTGAAGACTGCCGGACCGCTGTGTAAGAAAGCCCTCTTCCGCTTCTCGGAGATGTCGGTGAGGTCGTTTCCTTCCAAATACATTTGGAAGTGATCCACATATGATTCCCAGTCTTCTGCTGCTGGATCGAACGGGGCTGGGGGGTGTTCAGCGCAGCCATCTCGCTCTTCTGCTTGTCTTCGCGTCTTCTCTTCAGGGGAATCCCACCTTCGTCGCCAGTGTTAAGTTTGCATGAAGAGTCAGACACGAAGAGCTTCAGTGAAGAGTTTATTAGTGACTACAGCTCAAATGGACCCATCTTGGCTGGGCTACGGCTGCTACTTGTAGCCAGCAGCTGCAGTTGCCAGCCAATCAGAGTGCAGGGTTTTCCCGCACTTTTCAAACCAATCATATTTGACATCTTACAAGAACAATTCAAACTAAACCAATGACATTCAAACCTACATACATAACACTAATATTTTGTGTCAGAAGCACTAATGTGCCTCCATGGTGAAAGAATTTGCTGGTGCCTCACCATTGCCCAGGAGATACCTAATTGAGGGGGGTGGTGTTCCTTTTGCATCCCATTGAAGTTACCCATCAAAGTAGTACCCATTTATCTACTCATAGTCACCTGCTTTCAAATTGCTGGGTCAGCTCACCCCACCCCGCAACAACAGTGGATCTCAAATTTGAGCCTGCTGATTGTCAGCCGAGCATTCTAACCTTGTGAGCCACTGCACTCCTTAGATTTACAAATGATGGTAGCAGACAACAATAGTGATCCAGCTAAACCATGTTGGCATAGCTCGGTGTTGAATGTTTGATAGAGAATTATATAGCTAGATAATGTAATATTGGGGTACCCAATCTAGTTAGAATATATCCATCATACAGAGGACAAGCTTGCAAAATGGTGGCCATAGAAAGTTTGCCAAGTTGTAAGAATGAGAGGTGGACATGACTGGACAGGGAAGTTTTACCTTTAAAAATGAGGATGTTCCCCATTGTCTTTCTGAACCCAGAACGAGCTTCTATTTGAAATAAAAGAGACAACATGATATATGAAGTACTCTACTGTAGGTACCCATATTTTCATTTTGTAAGAATGTCTATAACAGGGGTCACCAACCTTTTGGACCTCCAGGATCACCAAACTCATAATTTTAAATCCCAGGGACCACTAACCTGTTCTGTTGGCATGGCCTAATTTGCGGGTGTGGCTTGGTGGACATGTGACTGTCTGGGCATGGCTTGCATGTAGATAATATAAATATTTATATAAATATTGAATTTTTTATGTATAAAAAAGAGCAACTTTTACCCAAAATCAGGCAAAGCAGGCAGGCAGATTGAGTTGCTCACAGAATCACAGATTCATTCAGTGATCTAACTATCTGCCATTGGCTAGCTCAGTCTGTCACATAAAATTTGCTTGCTGTGAGGCTGCACTGAATAATAGAACATTCCATCCTAAGGGAGGTATGGCTGTGCTTAAAAGCAGAGCCAAAATTTTAAAGACTAGCTAGAAAGCAAGAAATCCAACCATTTCCTGCTTCCTAGCTAATCTAAATCTCCCAGCACAGCAGAATACCTGATGGTTGGAAAAATAGCAATTTAGCAGGCAAGTTTGCCGGGTAAGGAGTGAGTGGGCGGGGAGGGTTCCTGCGGGCCATGTGGGTGGCACAGCCTTGTGTTTCTGCGCAGCCTAGATTAATTGCTTTGGGGGTGCTCTGGGGGTGAGATTTCTCTGCGGCCCACCAAAATTTTCTCATGGCCCACCAGCCCACTGGTTGGTGACCGCTGGTCTATAAGACTTGTTGGAGGCCAGAAGTATCCTCAAAAATAAAGATGATGCTGGAAACTTGTAAACTACTTTTCAAAATGGGAGATTCTACCAGTTTCCTTCAGCCAACCTGATAGGGAAGCAGGGACATTCTATTTTAAATTGTCCAATCTCCAAAATAGATGATTGAATGGACAAAAAAGCAGTGATTCTCAGTCATCTTTCTCTCTTCACTTGAATTCAATTATCAAATTATTTATTTATTTTATTAATTTGACTTGTATGCCGCCCCTCTCCCGAGCGGACTAGGCGACTCAATAAAACCAACACAATAAATAGTTATCTAAAATAGAATTAAACCCAACAAGCCAAATTACTAAAAACAGAGTATAAAACAACCCCCCCCCCAGAGGAGTCAGCACAAAGCAGCCTGCTGAAAAAGCCAGGTTTTCAGGTCGTGGCGGAAGGTGCGAAGATCGAGAGGAGCCCAGAGGTAGTTGATTCCATGGGCGGGAGCACGCCACAGAGTGAGCCCTCCCTGCATCACCGCCAAGCGACATTGAGTGCGCAGGCTGACGCCGAGAGTCCCTGCCTGTGTGCTCATACAGGGCAGTTGGTATTTGATGCGGCAGTAGGCGCTCCGTAAATAACCCGGACCCATGTCTCGTGGGACTTTGAATGTCAGTACCAAAACCTTGAATCTCACTGGAGGGCAACCAGCAACCAATGCAAACCACGCGGGAGGTAACATGGGAGAACCGGAAACTCCCATCACAACCAGCGGCAGCATTTTGCACCAGCTGAAGCCTCGGATGGTATGCAAGGGCAGTCCTAGATAGAGAGCATTGCAGTAGTGAGGCGAGCGAGGTGACAAGCGCCTGAGTGACCATGGCAGGGCATCTGGTCCAGATATGAGTGTAACTGGCGAACCAGCCGGACCTGGGCAAAGGCCCCCTGGCCACGGCTCCCACCTGCTCCTCCAGCCTGAGCTGTGAATCCAGGAGGATCCCAGGTTCCGTGCCCTATCCATGGGGGTAACACCTCCCCCATGACCAAAGATGGAATCTCCTGACTGGACCAGATGTCTGTATGCACAGCCACTCTGTCTTAGCGGATTGAGTGAAGCATGTTACTGTCCATCCAGATGCATACGCATCCAAACAACAGGACACACAGAGAGGGCATCACTGATATGGCCTGGGTGGAGATGTATAACTGCGTATCATCAGCATACTGATGATACTTCAAAGCATGGATGATCTCACCCAGCGGTTTCATATAAATGTTGAACAGAAGGGCTGAGAGGACAGACCCCTGAGGACCCCACAAGTGAGTGCCCTTGGAGTCGACCTCTGCCCCCTGCCAACACAGATTGGCGTCGAGAGGAAGGAGGGCGAACCACTGCAACACAGTGCCTCCCACTCCCAACCCCGACGCGCAATAAGATACCATGGTGGATGGTATCAGCTGCTGAGAGATCTAACAGGACCAGGACAGAGGAAAAAACCCTGTCCCGAGCCCTCAGGAGATCATCCATCAGTGCGACCAATGCCGTCTCCGTGCTATACCGGGTCAAAAGCCCAATTGGTATGGATCCAGGTAGTCCGCTTCATCCAGGAAAAGCGGAAATTGAGCACCACACTCTCAACAACCTTTTAAAAAGCGAAGGTTGGAGACAAAGTTGTTTAATTCGGCTGGGTCCAGGGCAGGCTTCTTCAGGAGAGGCCTCACCCAGCCTCCTTCAGGGCAGCGGGAAAGGCACCCTCCCCAGAGAAGCATTGACCACTGCCCGAGCAGCATGTCACCTCCCTGGAGGCATAAACCAACCAGGAAGGGCATGGGTCCAACAAACATGTGGTGGAACTCAGTGTCACATAATCCTGTCCACTTCATCCTCAGAAACAGGATCGAACTCAGTCCAGATAACATTAGCTAGACCACTTGCACCCTCGGCATCAGACCACGACAAATTGGAGTTCAGCCCCCAAATCCGAGCGATCTTATCCTGCAGGAACTGACCAAATTCCTCAGCTCGACCCCGCAAGGGATCCATCACAGCCCCCAGATGGAGGAGGGAGCTGGCGACCCTGAACAGGGCAGCTGGGTGGTTGCCTGCGGATGCTATGAGAGTGGAGAAATAAACCCTTCTCGCCGCTCTCACAGCTACCAGATAGGTCCTGATATAGGCTCTCCACTGGGCTCGGTCAGATTTGGAGCGGGTCGACCTCACCTGCTCTCTAGACCCCTTCTCCATTGCTTCATCTCCCAGAGCTCCCCGGTATACCATGGAGCCACACGGGATCTGCGACGAGTAAGGGGATGCATGGGGACAAGACAACTCTGTCAAGAGCCCCCACGGCCGCCTGCTGCCAAGCGGCTGCCAGGGTCTCGGCAGAGCCGTGGACCAGGGATGTAGGAAAAAACCCAAGCTCTGCCTGGAACCTTTCTGGGTCCATCAGGCACCTGGGGCAGAACCACCTGAGGGGCTCCTCATCCCAGCAGTGTGGGGCAGCTTGTCGAAAAGCCAGCCGTAGGAGATAATGATCTGACCATGGAGCGGGGTGGATAATAAGATCACCACTCCCCAGATCACTACGCCACTGCTCTGAGACAAAAACCAGGTCGAGCATGTTGCCTCCCTCGTGAGTCGGGCCATCAATCACTTGAGTCAGATCCATGGCCACCATGGAGGCCATGAATTCCTGGGCCAAAGCTGAGGCCACTCCCAGAGAAGGCAAGTTGAAGTCGCCCAGGACAATAAGTCCTGGGAACTCCACCGCCAGACCCGATGGCGTCAAGCAGCCCAGGCAGGGCAGCTACACAGCTGGGGAAATGTATGTGAGCTGCAAGCCCATCCGACTCTCAGACCCGCATCTCAAAAGGAGGGCTTCACACCCACCTATCTCCGGAACAGAGACCTCCCTTGGAATCAGGGCTTCTCGAATAACAACAGCTACCCCTCCACCCCTTCCCTGGACCTGAGGCTGGTGCAACACCCGAAAACCTGGGGGGCATAGATCAACTAGAGGGACTCCCCCCTCTGGGCCCACCCAGGTCTCAGTGATACAGGCCAGATCCGCGGCCTCCTCCTCGATTACCTCACGGAGGAGGGAGGTAAATTAATCTCTGTTTAAATTAAATTAATCTCTGTTTAAATCCGATGATTATGTGTGTACTTTGAGTCAGTTTGCAACTTCTGCTGTCTATCTGGCCTGATCCCAGCAGTTTCTTGGCAAGGTTTTCAGAAGCGATTTGCCATTGCCTTCTTCCTATGTCTAAGATAGAGTGACTTGTCTAAACTGGTTTCATGCCTAAGCAATTGCAATACATTTAGATTTGTATATATACCTCATAGTGTTTTACAGCACTCTCTGGGCAGTTTACAATGTGAGCTTACTTCTTCCATAATCTGGGTCCTCATTTTACCAACATTGGAAAGATGAAAGGCTGAGTCAACCTTGAGCCCATCAGGATCAAACTTCAGGCTATGGACAGAGTTAGCCTGCAATGCTGCATTCTAACCACTGCACCACCAGGACTCCTTAAGGTGGGACTATAACTCACGGTCTCCCAGTTTCTAGTCTGGCGCCTTAACCACTACACCAAACTATCTCTTTTAACATTTCAGTTAATCAGTTAGGAATTTTAGGGGAGGGGAAGAGAAGCAGGGCAAATGTCTTTTGCTTCCAGAAAGAAATTATATATATATACCGTGTTTCCCCGAAAATAAGACACTGTCTTATATTTTTGGGCTCCCAAAACACACTAGGTCTTATTTTAGGGTAGGTCTATATATATATATATATATATATATATATATATATATATATATATATATATAATATATATATTTAATGAAAAAAACACCATATTCATGTAGAACAATGTACATTTATTCATGTCTGAAAGAACAAATAGCATACCGTGTTTCCCAAAATAAGACACTGTCTTGTATTTTTGGCTCCCAAAACACACTAGGTCTTATTTTCGGGTAGGTCTTATTTTGGTAGGTCTTATTTTGGGAAACAGTATACATACATACATATATATATATATATATATATATATATATATATATATATATATATATAAAATGTATGTATGTATGTATGTATGTATGTATGTATGTATGTATGTATATTGGCAAACCCTTTTATCGTTCCTTTCATTGTTGCCTTCCTTTGTATGTAGTTAGTTAGCTGTAGGAGGAGTTGTTTTTCTTTTTTTTAATCAACCTTAGCCAGTTGATTTTCACTCTAATGCAAATAACTGCTCAAGAGAAACAGTGTTAATAGGGTCAGAGATTAGAGCTGCCGCCGTGAAAATGAAAATACTTTTTAAAACAAGAAAAAAAAAGAACAACATAGACAATAGGGGTTGAAGTGAGATGAAGTATATCAGCTAGGCCTCCTTAATTTGATTTTTAGCAATTCAATTAGGAGGCTGTATAGGTTTAATGGCTCTTTGTTGACAGCCTACTTCCCTCCGCCATTAGTTTTATAGCTGTTGCATCATATTGGTATCTGAATAATCAGATGTTTCAGCAGCAAAAAAGGGAAAATGATCTTGAGAGTGCAATATGTTGGTCACAGATTACTGTGGCTTCCCTTAATATAATACACCTTCAGTTATGTTGGTCTATAAATACCATACATCCTTGCCCCCATGAAATACAATGTAAATTAAGTTTTGTCTAAAATGTTATTGGGGGAAATCAAAAGCAGTTTTAATCAGATTAGTAAAATTTCTTAGGTGGATTAGATCTCTGTGTTCGCCTGGGAAATGTGCTTAAGCTGAATAGTCTCATCTAAGGTATCTGCTATTAAAATTCTGACAAACATTTGTGAAAGTAAAACTACATATACATAGTTTTTGCCTCACTTGGCAGTTATCACAAACAAAATCCCATCTTGACAAAGATGGTTTTACAGTCCTTCCTGTCAAAAGAAACATAGCACTAGTTTTGAATTGGAACCTTGGATGCCATTATTGGTTTTAGAAGTTGTGGTCCAACATATCTAGATGGCAGAAGTTAATAAATTCCAAACTGTGGAACTCTACATTTCTAAACCCTCAACTAGCATAACTGATAGAGTTCATTAGAATGATGCTCTACAACATTGGGAAGAACAAGGTTACTGATTTCTTTTATGGTTAACATTAAATGAGGTGCTGGAAGGTGGATTGATTGAATGATTGATTGGTTATATGCCATCAAGTTGGTGTCAACTTTTAGTAACCACATAGATAGTTTTTATTTATGATGCTTGGTTCTTAAATTGGTTTTTCAGATCTCCCTACTCTGCACGCTTCTCCATTATAAGTAAGTCCATCCACTTTGTCCTCTTTTTATCTTTCTTTCCACCTTTCCCAGCATTATAGAGTTCTCTAGTGAGTAGGTTTTTGCATAATGTGTCCAAAGTAAGATATATTGAGCATGGACTTTCTGCTTCTGGTAAGAACTCTGGGTTGATTTGTTCAATGGTCTGTTTGTTTCCTTGGCTGTCTATGGTTCTTAGGAATCTTTTCCAATGTAAAGTTCAAAAGCATTCATTAAATTTATAACCCATTTTTCCTTCAAGATCTCAAGGCCCTTGGCATGACTGAGTGGGAAAATAAACCTGTGTCTCCCAAGTCCCAGTTTAATTCTCCAATTGCTACCACCATCCATTTGATAGCTCTAGGCTGAGACAATAACTTATAACAGCTACCATTCAAGGCACACTAGTTATTTAATGACCATTCAAAATCACAATGATTCCAAAAGTGTGCTTTAAACACCCTTTCATTGCAAAACAGCATGCACACGTACACACACACACACACACACACACACCCTGCAGCCACATGATTGTGATTTCATTGCTTGGCAAGCTGTTCATGTTATGGCCAGTTGCCAAATGTCCTGTGATCACCATTTGCAATCTTCTCTGCCAACTTTCCCAGAAAGCCAATGGGGAAGCCAATAGAGCAAGTTGCAAGCTACTGCTGCAATGCAGTGAGGAAGGGGAGGCAGAAAACCTACAGATACAAAGATACAAAGTTCAGACCTTTAGATTTAAAATGTTTCTGCATCCTGCCACAGGAGTTTCCTTCCATGCACAGAAGGGAGAGGAACTCCTACATTGAAGTAGAGTAAAGCATCTCGCTTCCTGATGATCTGATCTCCATTCCTCCAGCTCAGTGCAGGAGTTCTCCTGCATGGAGGGGAGCTGCTTGCCTGCCTGCCCTCCTTCTTCAGACAGCTTTTTTGCTCCATCCATTTAATGATCCATATGGTCACTTAATGAAGTTGCTCATGATTCCAACTTCTTCCAGAAGGTAAATGTCACAGCTGCAAATGAGATGTGTACAATAAAACTTACCCTGTCACACTGCACCAGACAGGCTTTCAGGTGTCAATATATACTAGAGTAATATTTAGAAATACAAGACCTTGTAGGAATTTCTTGACATACCTCAATAAAATCTGAAAAGTATGTTGGCCAAACCCCAAAATTTTAATATTCTTTAAAACCACCAAGCATGGTTCATTATCCTCTCAAGGCAACCAATTCTGGCACTTTTAGTCAATTTTATCCAGCCTTGACTTCTAAATGTTGTTTTGCTACCTAATGAAAAATAAAATGGCATAAATCACTTATCCACTTTCTCAAATGACTCCGCTGCAGGACATCTGTGTTTAACAAGCCTGGTGATTTTGCTTGTAATTTCCACTGTTAACAATAAATATGCCAGCTTCTGTGATAGGTACGAAATCTACTGACAGCTTGAAACACTAGAATGAATTATTTTGGCAACTTAAAAGGTAAACCACCAATTCTGATCCATCTCTTTTCATAAGCTGATCTGTGACCTTTAACTGGTGAGTTTAATTGATCAGAATGCTTTTCATTCAAGTAAAAAAAAGTTTTATTTAATCAGGTAACACAGTTCTAAAAGGATTTTCTATATTTGACTCTATGCATCTTCTAAAATAGTGCCTACCATTATATATTCCCCTACAGCTAGCTATAAATAAAAATTTTCAAAACTATTATTTTGCCATCAGCAGTTTTTTGCAAATTATACCCATGTGATTCATCTATTCCAGGGGTGTCAAACTCAAGGCCCACGGGCTGGATCTGGCCCATAATGTGGTCAGATCTGGCCCATGGGACCGTCCTGGCCTACCCAATGAGAAGTGGAAAGATCAGGCCAGTGTGGCTTCAGCCCGGTCTACCCAATGCAAAGGGGAAATATGCCAGCAGTTTGAGGAGTGGCATCAAGCTGGCCACACCCACCCAGTTAACAATGCCTACCCAGTCAGCCACACCCACCCAGTCAGCCACTCCCCCTGGTCCCCCAAGGTCAACCACAGCCCTGATGCGGCCCTCAATGAAATTGAGTTTGATACCCCTGATCTATTCAAACTTTATTTCATTAAGGGAAATAATTACAAAATAAAATATAAACAAATAAAAAGAACCCTATCAGCAGTTACCAACATCCATAATTTTGTTCACAGTATTGCTTTGATTTTCAACTTAGAAAAATAATGTGTTTTGCAACCTATGAGATGATAAAAAAATACTAGATTTGTCTTGAAGTAATCTTGAAAATAATACCCACGTTTTTTATGGAATTTGCTTCAGAGAAATTGATTAGTTCATTTTTAAATAGAATTAGTGATTCAGTGTCACTATTAGCAATGTTTGTAAAGAGTTTCCAAATCCATAATAAGAAAGATTTGGAGATGGTTGCTAAGATGATTTTTGCACTAGTAATGTAAGTTCCATAAGGAACTTACATAACACATCTTCGTAGCACTACCATAGCACATCACTGAAATGATATAAAACCTTCTGCAATGCTGTTATTTTGGCACAGCAATGATTGGATAACTCCAGAAGACACTATAAATTGTTAGTGTGGAAATGACCTTTAAGTACCATGGACAGAAGAAGAACCAATCAATCAGTTTTGGATGAAACAAAGACTGACTGATCCCTTGATGCAGTGATTAGCAAGCAGGCTCTCAACATGCCTTAGGGATGTGATATGAGTAGATGATGAACTGGAAAAAATAACGATGCTTAACAAGGTTGAGGAAAACCAAACAGAAAAGATATGAAACAATATGGAAGGGATCGGGACTTTCAGTGGTATGTCCTTGACATAGCTGTGCATTGTCACTAGAGATTAAACCAGGACATCTGTCCATAGAGTCATAGGAGCTGGGCTCAACTATAGGGCTTTTGTCTAAGTTAACTCCAGTGAATAGAAATGGAATAAGATTCACTTATTCAGCATCTATATCATCAGACAGAAAAATCAGCTGGAATCAGATGCATGTTATTCAGTAACAGGACTTGTTGTAAGGGAATGGGACATAAAAGGGAAGGAAAATGCTACTATTTGATTTTCTTGATTGAGCTTGCTTCTTTTCTTCCCCAGCATTGTAAATACTAATATGCTTGCATTAGTGGAAATTCAGAGAAATAACCAAATTCAGTTTCCAGGTATTATATTGTCTGCATAGAGTAGCATCAAACATCTCTCAGATTCCCAGTAATTTTGGGGTGATGTGCTAATGTTCATAAACCTGGATTAGAAACTATTGTCTGATAACCATCAATTATCTAGCTGTTTTTACCCAAGGGTTGCACTTTGTTCTGAATGTTATGCTCTGGCTACTTTCCATTAAGTGGACAGAGCTAAAATGAAAACTAATTTTGATTTGATTTTAATAATTCATACTTAATTCAGAAAATATGATCTTTCTTATATTTAAAATGCCTCTGGTCATTGTAACTTCTAGGGGAACTCAGATGACTTCACCCAAATATTAAGGCAGAGAAGATCCATGTGGTCATGGTTTGGCAGGGAAATATAGATAATATTGGGCTGATGAACAAATTAGTTTCCTATATTATCTTAAATGAGATTTTTTGTGGCTGTAATGATTTACTGCAAACCAATCAAAAAGCAATAATTGCCAAAATGTTTTGGGTGTGTGAGCAAGGGACTGAACCAAAAGAGAAAATTAATTTAAAAGTAGGAAGGAAAAGGGGGAAAAATGAGCAGCAGCAAATCACAGAAATAGGAAGCTCCATGCAGGAGGGATTTAATAGGAAGAAAAATTGGAACCGTTACTCTCGGGTGACAACACACATATTAAAACTGCCAGCTTTAATCCATGGCATCTTTAGGTTGAACTAGAATAATACGCCCAAAGTTAGAGAAAATGATTGACCATCAGTCCCAAGCTAAAGAATCCAATGATTTGACATGTTATAAAGCAGTTTCTTATAGTCGTATATAGATTATGACACTAATGAGGTGTTTTGGTTAAGGTATTGGAATAGGACCAAGAGACTAGGGTTCAAGCCATAGTTCACTATGTGGCTTTGGACCAGTCAACTTCTCACTCCAGCATAACTCAAACATATTGTGGGGGGGGAAGTATAGAATGGACTGCTCTGTATGTGTTGCCTGAAGGAAGGGAAGGGAAGGAAAGGAAAGGAAAGGAAAGGAAAGGAAAGGAAAGGAAAGGAAAGGAAAGGAAAGGAAAGGAAAGGAAAGGAAAGGAAGGAAAAGAGTTTGCTGGCAGTAGAGAATACTTCCATAAGTATGTAATCTGGCATGCATTCACAATAAAGCAAGTACTATACAAAAGCATTGTGTGTTGGTTTAATATCCTTTTCTTTAACTGTAAAGTACTTATTTTCCATTCATTGCTTCACACAGCAGCCTGCCATTGATAAACAGGTAAAACATCCACCTACATAAATTTCCCCAAACAGCACTATCAGATTTGAGGAAATAATGTCATGTTCATGATTGTCAAAAGCAGGAATTAATGGCCTACTCAGGGAAGATCAATTTGAACAATCCATTTCTGAAAGCCTGCCCTAAAGGATGAAGCATAAAATAATAGGAGTGAAACTCTGTAGTTGAGCATTTTTTACAAGTAATCCTCAATTTACAACTACAATTGGGACCAGATTTCTGGTTATAAGTTGTTAGGGTTGTAAGTTGAGTTACCCACATGACCTGATTTTATGACATTTTTGGTGGCAATCATTAAATGAATAAACATGGTCATTAAGCACAATCCTAAATGGGAAAACCTTCTTCTGAATGGTGGAAACAAGCAAAAGAAACATCACAAATTGTGAACGCAGGATTCTACAAATAATCATAAAGGTGAGCCAGTTGCCAAGTGCCCAAAATGCAATCATATTACTCTGTGTGTGTGTGTGTGTGTGTGGCATGATATTTTACAATGTCCAGAAGTGCTTAATAGGCTGCAAAGCACCAGTTCCAGGCCCATCATAATCTTGAATGATTGTTAAGCAGCCAGTAAGTTGAGGGCTACCTGTACTGATTAAATCTTGCTTTCTCTTTGCGAGCCACATGTACAGAATCTCTGCCTATGAGCTTTGCATATGGGCAGAATTAAAGTAGATGAACCTTTAATTAACCTAATCCCAGGCATTTAAGTTAATCATGAATTATTTTACTACTTTTGTAACACTCTTCATACTTCTTCATAGTATTTTTAAATTCATTTAAAAATATCTTAAACAGATCTCATAACTTTCAAGGCACTCTGTATACAAATTTCTTAGATACATATGGGTTTTAATATAGATGATAGATGGAATTCTTTATTGGTCAAGTGTGATTGGACACACAAGGAATTTGTCTTGGTGCATATGCTTTCAGTGTACATAAAAGAAAAGATTTTCATCAAGAGTCAAAAATCATCAAGGTACAACACTTAATAATAGTCACAGGGTACAATAAGCAATCAAATCATACTAGGAAACAGTCAATATAAATCATAAGGTTACCAGCGACTAAATTACAGTCATACAGTCACAAGTGGGAGGGGATGGGCAATAAGGAGTGATGAGAAGATTAATAGCATTAGTAATGCAGACTTTGTAAATAGTTGGACAGTATTGAGGGAATTATTTGTTTAGCAGAGTGATGGCTAAAGAACTCCCTTATGTGTATAATTGTACGATATCACCTTATGTACATTTCTCAAAAAACAGAGATTTTTTATGAATGTAATAAAGCAGTAAGCTTTAAAATCATCTCAAACTTTAAAATTCCTATCAACATTCTTCATAAAATGTGGCTCTAGAGTCTTAACATGGTGGTTGTCCTCTGAATAACTTGATCTGCTCCTTGACCCTTTTAAAATGGGACCTAGAGAGAGTATTATAACTGTGATTCAGTCAATACAGAGTTCAGTGAAACAATTTTCTCCTGAGATCTGCCTGCAACACTTCTGTTAATGCAGCCCAATGTTGCATAAACCATTTTAGCTGCTGCATCTCACTGTTAGGTCATACCCTCTAGTACTTACAAAATGACCCCCCTATCTGCACTGCAGCTACGCTAACCATCCAAATCCTGTATCTTTTAAAGATGGGTAGCTACAATAACAAATAAGCAACCATTTAACTTTTATTCCCAAACACAGGACCTTAGATTTGTCTTTTAATGGGCAATCTAAATGATGTGGAGGCCCTGTTGCTGTCTTCAGACTGGGGATCTGGATGGGGGACAAAGTGCCTCAAGTTAGCCCTAATAACCCTGGACTCATGGCTTCTGCTTGAATAGTAGGTGACAGTTGTGGCCAGCACAATATTAGTAGAAATTGAACCTGGTTCCTGGACCAACAGGAGTTGTTCACAGACACTCATGATTAATTCAGCTGTATTGTCAGCTGAATAGTCTAGAGCAGTGCAGTGGTGAAGATGCTCACCTCCCACTAGGAAGGTTGAGAGTTCAATCCTAGGCAGTGTCAAATGTTTCCCTCCCTATCAGGACACAAAGAGAAAATATCTGCTGCAAACTCCGCATAGGCATTGGGAAGTGGATCCAGCCAGCAAATGCTCAGCTCCACTCAGTTGCCCTGACTCTACCCCAAAACAAGGGATTAAAGGGTCATAAAAAATGTCACTGGAAGTATATTATGTGTTTCTGCTTGGCTGTTATTTTATGTTATTTATAATTTTTAGCTTACTGTGTTTTTTTAATTGTTTGTCTCCCAAGATCATGAGATGGGAGCCAATACAAATTTAGGAAAAGAAACCATCTTGCTGCCTTTGGCAAAATAATCCCTTAAACTATTTAAATTGTGATTTTGCTTACAAATGAGTACTTACTAGTCATCATGTCATAAAAAGAAAAGATTAGTTTGACATGACCTCATCTTGACAAGTGCATCTTTATTAACTGTTTGTAGACATGATGCTTGACAAGATCTTGCAGATGGGTCTTAAATTATCTTTTTTTGCAGGTAAACTGGTATTTCTTGCAGCTATTTCAATACATTGTTGTTGCTACTTTGCCACTATTTGTAAGGCGTCTAAGATCTTACAGCAGCTAACTAAGTGGCCCACTCTTTCTTCAGTTTTTTGTAGAGGAAGCATTTGCTGTCTGTTGCTGTTCTTAATTCTGGCTTCCTATGCATTTGTTCTTAAGGCTTGGTCTTGTGCAGCCAAAATTAGCTCTCTGTCTCTTTCTTCAACTTTCCTGCTCTTAGCCATTGCTGGGTCTTGTCATTTGCTTTGCTTTCAAATTTTTTAATGTTCTGTTCATGTAATATTTCGCCTTGCCATGTCTCTTTTCTATCTTTCATTTGGCCTTTCTTATAGGCCAGGTGTCTTTGTATTCAGTAATACTTCATAGTGTCCAGAGGTGGTATACAGCAGGTTCTGACCAGTTCTGGAGCACCGGTAGAGGAAATTTTGAGTAGTTCAGAGAACCAGCAAATACCACCTGTGACTGTAGATTTTACCCTGCCACACCCACCAAGCCACGCCCACAGAACCGGTAGTAAAAAAATTTGAATCCCACCACTGATAGTGTCCTAGTTTCAATGCATCTTCTTCACTGTCCTTCAGATATTCTTCCAATGTCCTTTTTCCTTCTTCAACTGTCTCATGTACTTGCAATATTTCACCCCCACCTATGCTTCTTGTCAACATCACTGCGTGGATAAAGGACGTGATTCATTCTTATTATTTTTTTCTTCTTTTCCTACCAGGGCTTCTATTTACTTTGAATCCAGTCAATTCCAGGTAGTTACAATGTACTGAAAAAGTGACTTATGACCGGTCCTTGCAGTTATGATGGTCGCAGCATCACCATGGCCAAAAATCAAAATTTAGATGCTTGGCAACTTGCACATACAATATTTATGATGGTTGCAGCATCCAGGAACATGCAGTGATCCTTTGCAACCTTCCCAGACAGCTTCTAACAAGCAGTTAATAGGGAAGCCTGGTTCACTTAATGACTGCATGATTCACTGAACAACTGCAGTGATTCATTTATCAAACATGGCAAAAAAGGTCATAAAACAGATGCAATTCACGTAATGGCTGCCTTGCTTAGCAATGGGAATTGTGGTCCCAACTGTGGTTGTAAGTGTGGTTGTTCCAGCTGTACATCTAATGACTGGAATCATCCAGGTGTTAATCATCTTGATAATTTTTATTCCCACTGAGTTTGGACGTTAAGATTTTCTTCACTCTTCTGTGTATTTGCTACTAATCTTTTCCTTGACTTCAGAGTGGTTGATGTTGGCAGTCTGAAAAATGCCCAGCTATTTGTAGAAATCTTCTTCATTGAGATGCTTGATGTTATTTTCATAGGAATTCTGTTATGTATGTAGGTTTGAATGTTATTGGTTTAGTTTGAATTGTTCTTGTAAAATGTCAAATATGATTGGTTTGAAAAGTGCGGGAAAACCCTGCACTCTGATTGGCTGGCAACTGCAGCTGCTGGCTATAAGTAGCAGCCGTAGCCCAGCCAAGACGGGTCCATTCGAGTTGTAGTCACTAATAAACTCTTCACTGAAGCTCTTCGCGTCTGACTCTTCATGCAAATTTTGCAGATTCCTTCTGTTTTCACTATTTTTTCTGTGTTGATGCTAAGGGTGTGTCAGGGGAAAAATCTGATTATGAACATAGCTGCACTTAATAACAATTGAACAGCTAGCACACCAAAAAAAGTCTCACCTTAGGATCCAGAGGTTTATTAGAATTTAAAGCATAGCAAACATAAAGCACTTATATTAATCACATTGCAATGAGGGTCAATCAGACAAGCAGTCAAAAGGGACAGCTTGTGGCTGACTGGCAACCTCCCATTATTCAACTTTGTCTTTTATACTTTAAAACAGGGGTCTTCAAATTTGACAGCTTTAAGACTTGTGGACTTCAGCTCCCAGAATTCTTCCTCCAATCATGTTAGCTCAGGAATTCTGGGAGTTGAAGTCCACAAGTCTTAAACTTGCCAAGTTTGAAACCACAAACCATGTGACTTTTGAGATCTGTCCATATTGTCCTAGCAACAGGGGCAGTTTTCCATTCCTTTGACCTCAGTGTTACAATATGGTTATTTTTACATGTACTTTAAGCATACACTTTCTCTTTTCTCCATAGCTTCCCCCCCCATTTCAGCAAATAGGGAACTATGATGTCCTTGTCAGCTACCATTTCATCAGATGCACATGCTAATTACAAATTTCCCTTTATACTTGCATCAGGCAATTAACATCAATATTGAACACAACTCAGGCCTCCCAAACTTTATTGTGCTAGAAGAGGGTCCCCATTATTCTCCCCTTACAGGGTGGCACAATATCTTAGCTGTATATTCAGACAGTGTTGAACAGCAATTCCATTTCTGTTGGTGTTTTTCCTACAGCTTTAGATTGTCCATGGAAAGGAGGTAGGACAGCCTGGCAGGTGTTTTTTATGCTTGATAACCATGGTTTGACTTGTTCAGTATTGTTGACAGAGCAATCAATGCAGTGACAAACAGCAATGGTGATAGTATGTCTCCTTGAAAGATTCTTCTCTCAATATTAACCTCTCCTAGTCTATCACCATTGAACAGCAACTGTGTTTTCCACTATGCCATTGATCTTTGCACAAAGCTTCTGAAGTGTCTACTGACTTGTTATTTTTGTGCACTTGTTTATCTAATTTATTGTCAGCTGCACGGTCAACAGATGTTTAGACTGGATTGGGCATTTTAGCCACCTGTCAAGTTCTTCCCAATGACCTAGATAGACAGATGTTGTTTGATTGGGGTTAAAGATATTGTCACAGGATGTCAGGTGCCTTTTGCAAATGATTGGTGGTGATTTTGTCAATGCCAATGATGTTCAAGTGGTACTCCAAATGTTTTGGGATTATTATTATTTTCTGCCTTTTTATATGTAATTCAAAGTGGCCATCATTCTTAATAGTCCCATCTCCTCTTTTCCCCAACATCCTATGAGGTAGGGTAGTTTGAGAGAGACTGAACTTTCATGCCTAAGGAGGCCTAGAATTCACACTTTCCTGATTTCTAGGCCAGTACCTTAACCACTACACTAAACTGCCTCTTATTCAGAGCTATATGGCTTTGGTACATATAAAACCATTCTCCCTACTGCCCACGCATTGAGGCTACCTATTGCCATGCACATTGTCATGTGTAGCCATGTTTCTAAGCATATCCCATAACAGAACAACAGAATAACAGAGTTGGAAGGGATCTTGGAAGTCTTCTAGTCCAATCAGGGGTGGGCTGCCGAGGGTTCACAGGGGTTCGGAAGAGCCCCTAGCTAAGATTCTGTGCAGTTCGGAGAACCCCCAAATCCCACTGCTGGCTGGCCCTGCCCTGCCCACCCTTACCTGGATGCAGGTAAGTGCAGGGCATGCACAGAGGCTCAGGGAGGGTTAAAAATGGGCCTCTTGGAAGTTCAGAAAGGCCAGAAATGGGCCCATTTCTGGCTTCCAGAGAGTGTCCAGAGCCTGGGGAGGCCATTTTCACCCTCCCAGAGGCTCACGGAAAGCCTCCGGAGCCCGGGGAGGGCAACCCCCCCACCATGGTGCAGGAGGCCGACTAGGCCATGCCCATCCGGCAACCATGCAGAGAAACCATTGCTAAAATTTTTGAAACCCACCCCTGAGTCCAATCCTCTGCTCAAGCAGGAAATTCTATTCCATTTCAGACAACTGATTATCTGTGGTGTTTCCCTGGATGACACTAGTAGCTGGCAGCACACTGCAGCCTGGTGGAGGGGGCCTCTTTTGCTATCCCATGAGCTCATCTTCTATTCATTCTCTTATCTGTTGGGATGGGGATGGGATGTCTCTGATTTTCCAGGTGTACAGGTGATATCATTTACTAACATCACCACTAACTTCAAGGATTGGTTGAGGGGTTATGCCAATGTGATTGAGGGGTTTCACCCATGTGGATCTATTCTCCAATCCCAATGCTGTATCTATGCTGCTCTTTTCTGCTTGTGAAAATGGTATAAAAGTAATAAACACCACGTATGTGGTCAGACATCTTTGGACACTGAAATGACTGGTTATTGAATCCCCACAATTATCCAATCTCTTCTTAAAAATGTCCAGTGTTGGAGCACCCACACCTTCTGGAAGCAAATTGATCCATTGATTAATTGTTCTGTCAGGAAATTTCTCCTTGGTTCTAGGTTGCTTCTGTCCTTGTTTAGTTTCCATCCATTGCTTCTTGTCCTGCCTTCAGGTATTTTGGAGAATAGTTTGACTCCCCCTTCTTTGTGGCAGCCCACAAAGACCTTCTTATTAGACTGTGCCTCTGCCTCCCTTCCCATAGTTTCAAGCCTTATTGGTGAAGTTCACATGGTTGTTTTGATAGACATTTGTCTCCGCTCTTGTGAGGTACAGTCCCTCCCAGGAGTTTTTAATCCTTTGCAATATTGTCTTTCTCTAGTAATGTTATCAAATTCATGTTTCATTCTACCATCTAAGACTTGCCTTTCAGACAGTATTTAAGCTGGGGCTTACTATGGACTGCTTATGAGGGAGTACGCCAGATGTTCTTTGTCACAATGTAGATATTACATTTTGTTCTTCATAGCTCCCTTTTTCACAGGAATCCCATTTGTATTTTTATATGTCTGTATTATTACCTCCTCTAAATTAAAATTGAACACTCGAAGAACAATTTGATTCTCTGCTAAAGGATTTGAGACACATTTCCTATGTCTAAGGAAATATCTTGAGGAACATACATCACCAGGAAATTCACGAATAGACTATTAAAAATGCTATTGTATGGTATACATAGTCAGTATAACTTTCAGATTGAATCTGTCTCTTTCTTACACAAACACAGACAAACATTTAATGCCTTACTTTTAAAGCTTCCACACAGTCCTTAATTGCAAAGACAGTGTCTCATCTATTTTTGTCCTCAGTTGTGTATGTGGATACATTTTTATGCTGATATCTACACAGTCCACATTTAAACACAATAGAAAATTTTTCACAATACATTTCACCAGAAGATAGAAGTCTGGGTAGAAGAAATGCTTTTTTTGAGTTCCTCACTAAGCAATATTACTTAGGTTAAGTATATAATTAAGACATTTTCATGGTGACAGACTTAATTCTTCTGCCTTCATGAAATCTGAAGCCTATTGATTTGTTCCTTTTCCTTCTCCACATTTCATATTGTGTCTGGAAGGATTGTGCCACTGTGGTGTTCAGATCCTATAAATTATTTGGAAATCCAATGGAGCTGGAGGAAAAAAACTTCAAGTATGAGACACCATCACAACAATGCTTCACTGAAGTGCTGAAAGGAGAAGTACCATTCTAGCATTGCCAGGGTGGTCAGGTAACATATGTGCTCAACCTAGGAAAGGAAGAGAAAAACAGAAATTCAGAAAATGCAAAATGAGTGTAAAAATAACATTTGTCCCTGATGGCATCCCACACATTCTTATGTGCACTTTTTAAAATCTCAGAGAGCTTCCCTGAAACCTTCCACCCTCTGACTAGATCACAGGGCAAGATGGGATGCATCCCAAATGACTTAAATCAAAAATCATGAGGGAGGATCATGGCGCCAGGTCAAACTATTCTTGCTTGCCACTCAATCAAGAGTAAATTTGAAAGAGACCTAAAGAGAAACAAAGCTGCAGCCAGCTATATACCTTGATGGGATTTTGCTTTGCTTTTCTAATTTTCGCCTCCCCTAGAATCCTGTTCTGAAAGAGTTGTATGAGCCACTAAGGGTCCCAGCCTTCCTTCTGCAGGGATGCTTAGCAAAGAATTCAATGCACTACACCAAATGGAGCTAAGAAGGCAGTGCAGTTGCCGCTGTCTGCTTTCCAAACCCCCTTCCCCTGCCCTCCCCTCCAAATTGTGGAGAGTTTTGTCCACGGACTAAATTGCAAAGGAACCCATGCCGTTTTATGACACACTTCATTTGCAAGTAGCTGGCCCACTGCCGTGTCTCTTTACCAAGGGGTGAGGGTGGGCAAGCAGGTGAATACAGATTTGAATTGTAACCCAGTAAAAGATGCATGAGCGGCATTAGGGAAATGGCACTTGGAACGGAACATAATAAAAAGCATCTCACCAGGGAAGCTGGCTGGCTGGCTGGCTGGGCAGCTTTATAAAATGCTATTCTTGTGCAGTTTATTCCACGTGGATGTGTAAGATTTGTGAGACTGTCATTCTTCTTGTCCTCTAAATTCCCCCGGGGTGGGTGTCAGAAATGAGACAAAGACCACTGTGGACACCTCTTTAAGTTAAAAAAAGCCCAGGAAGATTATTAGTTCACAAATTCCAAAAGATCCTGCATCAGTGTCTTGCTTAATAATCCTATTTTTCTATATGAGTTACCCAGCTCCTGGCCATCCAGCAACAGCATTGCGATCAGCAGGAGGCTGAAAGTCTATTTGCTTATTTGGGTTTCTCATCATGTCCTTGATGTAGTAGAACATTTGAACTTTGTTGAAAAGATAGATGGTGGGTATTACCAATCTAGAAAGGTAAGATCCAGGAAGAATCCTTGTTATGTCCCTTCAAGGATCTTAATATCTTTGCAAATCTCCCAAATCAGAACAAACAAGGAATCAGAAGGAGGCTTGTACAATGGTAGAAAAACTGTGCTACTGGGTAACTGATTAGGTAACTTCTTTTGAAGAATGTAGAAATACTGTACAGTAGTTATAAAATTCCAGTGACGTTTTGAACAGCAAACTAGTTAAATGTGAATTCTACCCACATTTTATCCAGTGAATTCTATCCACTGAATTCAGTAATCAGCTCTGCTTTTCCATATATGTTTTTAATGGTAGAGAAAATATTCATAAAATGAACAAATGATACAAAAAGGTAGGCTAGTTAGTGTGGTAGAAGACAGAAATAAACTACCTTATTAGCTTGGGAAATGGTCTAATTTTTTAAAAATTAAATTATTTTTAATAGTAATAGTAAAATAAAAACCACTACAATGTCAAAAGGAAGAAATGTAATAGTAATTATATAACAAGAAGTGAATCTATATACATTGATTGTGATTCAAATAAACAGAATGGAAGAGAATAGAAAAGAAAAAAATCCATATGCATTTAGTATCAACAGTATCAATTGTATCAAAGTAACATAATTACATTAAAAAAACAGATTAAGAAGCAACAATTAAATGCAGATATCTACAGAATTAGGACTAAGTGACTTAGTAATGATATTTGGGTACAAGTTAACAGATTGAATGCAAGTCAATATTTTTAGTGGCCTGCAAAAAGGGAAATACAATTATACACAGCAGCCACGAAAGTACAGTTTATGTATTACATATAGTAATTGTTCCCCTCAATCTTGTGCCCAGTTTTGGATAATGAACTTGAAAACCTCTGGAATTGTTAGGATATTAAAATTTAAAGCTGATAGACTGAAAAAAGCTGTCCAAGATTAATCTTGATTAAAAAAGAATGAAGTATGGAACAAGAATAATTCAGGTTACAGACTGGCAGATTCCAATTGAATATTATCCCAAAAGTATTTTCTAAATGCAAGAACAACTCAACAGTGTAACCAATTATCCAGAATAGTGCTGGGGTCCCCGTTCAAGATATTGGCCTAAATAGCTCTTGTAATATTATGTCTCTGTTATTCCAATCTCCCTAAGCTATTGGATAATGTATGTTGAAGCTAGAAGGACTTGAAGTTGTACATCTGAGGAACATATATCTTGGGTAAACAGCCATGAACTTTTCAAAGCACAGAATATAAGTTCCTTTCTGACAAATAACATAGAAGAGTGAAAATTGGTATAGAATGATATTGAATAGATTCATTTAAGTAACCAGTTAAATGAATACCCGCCCCCCAGACAACATCTCTTTGACATTTGCTTGCTAAAGTATTTTTATTTTGCTTTTGTGGGAAGGAAAAGCTCAAGAGCAGCGAACAAAGATTATTAATAACATTGCACTTACTCTTGAGTTTATCATTTAAATGTCACAATAGGAATTGAAAAGAGATTATTCCTCCCCAGTGTGGGAGGAAACAAGTTCATTTGCTGGAATACCATTGCTTCCAACAGGAGAGAAACCTAAGGAAGAGGGTTGAAGCCTGGGAAATGGGCCCCTTGTCAATCAACAGAAGTGCTGATTTACCACCAGCTTATTAAATACTTAGGAGCCGATGGCTTGGCAACACAAGGAAACAAAGGCCAATGACTTAATAGCCAGCCATCAACACCCCAATCAACAACTAAAAGGCACAACCAGGTACCATATAAATACTACACATAGAATAACCCAAAGCACACATTACAGAGAAATTCCCTGATGATGGGCTTCAGCATGAATGCAAAAGTTTGGAAGGCTAAACTATAAGCAGCAGCGGCACAGTGGTTAGAGTGTGGTACTGCAGGCTTCCTCTGCTGACTGCCAGCTGCCGCAATTTGGCAGTTTAAATCTCACCAGTCTTAAGGTTGACTCAGCCTTCCATCCTTCTGAGGTGGGTAAAATGAGGACCCAAATCATGGGGTCAATACGCTGACTCTGTAAACTGTTTAGAGAGGGTTGAAAAGCACTGTGAAGCGATATATAAGTCTAAGTGCTATTGCTTCTTGTCCTGGTGACTAAACCTGATTGGATTCTGCAAAAGAAGGTTATATTCTTCCTGGATGGATGGATGGATGGATGGATGGATGGAATTACTGCTTCCAAGTAACTGTATGATGAAGAAGGGCTGACAAAGTTGGTTTCTTAGGAAAAATAAAGAAATTGTCTTTTTTTCTGCTTCCCCCTTTCTCCATTCTTCCTCCATTTTTATAAAAATAAATTGCCGTGTTTGGAAACAATAAGCATACTGTAGTATGTAGAATAAAAGTAAACTTGCTTCTTAATGGTACCCAAAGAAAGGTTTATCTATGTGGAAAGAAGATGTGACAGTGTTTTTCCTTACCATCAGGATTTTATTTATATTCAATGAAGTGCAGTTCTGACTGGTTGTTTAAAATTCTTATGATTCAAGTTTTTAAAACAGATATCTCACTAATCCTGATTCAAAACACAGGGCAGACCTAAATTAGATTGATTAATTAAGGAGGTAGCATAAATCACATTATAAGTAATTGCAAGATAAATGGGGATTCCTTGTAAGTTATATTGCAGGGCAATCATAACAATATAAAACATATATATTTAATAATAAGAGCAACACTGATTAAACTAATATAAACTTCAAATTATTGGAGTGGCTGGTCACAACATTGAATCCAAATGCACTTCCAAATTGCTCATGTGATTTTTTGTCAGGCTACTCCCTGTTTATTAGGTTTGATATGACCAAATTTTGCCCATTGAGTCACAACAAGTACACTGATCAAACATTTTTAGCTGCAAGAATCCAGGTGACCACAAAATGACAGCTTTCTATGATGTTTTCTACTTCCAGTGGTCAATTCAAGGCGTATTGTTATCTCAAGATCATTGTTTCTTTGCTGACATTAATTCAACATTTTTGCATATATTTTGCAGTAATGTAGACATCTTTGCACACATTTTGAATTGTAACTGTCAACAACATACTCTTGGCATACAGCAATGTAGCTTGCCTAACTGTGCATTAAAATGACATTCTCTCCCCCTTTACGCTTCCACATTAGACTGTGAATTTTAAAAATGGACAAAAAACTGTTTTTCCCCATTCTAATTTATATGACTAGTACACATTTCTTCTTGCCAATGCAGTTGGCAGGCATTTCCTTTTAAAATATAGACATATTTTTGTATCTAAATTTATGAGGCAAGAATTACCTCACAACATTTAGAATGCGATTTTTGATTTCTGAATTTGTGGATGATTCTTGGATGATGAAGTTGGCTTCGCTTCAGAATACAGACCTAAACTAGGGGTTTCCAAGAATAAATACTGAGCTTTATGATTGACTATCAGCTGTGATAAAAATACTTGGCAGACCAGAGGCTGATGCCATTATTTCCCTTAATGTAGAGCAATTTCCTAGGGCAACAGTTCCCAATCTTTTGAGCTGAGAGGATATAATTGGAATTTTCAGGACATACATTGGCTTCTATGGGGAGAATTGCTCATTCCCAAATGGTTGCTTTGCAAAATGCTTCTAACTAATCACAGTATTCTGTGGCAGCCTACATCTTATTGATCATGTTTTGGCCTGGGCAGATGGGCCTGCTCACAAAGAAGTCACTCAGCTAGGCCTAGCTAGCATGTTTTATGTTCTACAAAAGGACAGGCAGTTTCCATGAGGCTGAAATATTCTTGGAAAATAATGATGCTGAAACTGATGCTTGGCTTTGTAAAATGAAGTATTTGTGTTTGAAATCAGTTGAGGCAAGGTGTTAGTAGTTACCAAGGATTGATTGTACAGTGCCATCAGTATCCCATCTGAAATCTTAGATCTAATGTCTGCCTTTGGGGTTGCTAGCCCTATTTTCCCCTTTTCTCATATAAGCAACACTTAGTGATTCCTGTCCCAGTCAGTTCAGTCATTTTCAAGATCCAGAAGTGTTAAGTTTGCATGAAGAGACAGACACAGAGTGCTTCAAGCTCTTTGTTTATTAGTGACTACAGCTCAGAACGGACCCACTTTGGCTGGGCTGCGGCTGCTACTTATAGCCAGCAGCCGCAGTTGCCAGCCAATCAGAGTGCAGGGTTTTTCCCGCACTTTTAAACCAATCATTTCTAACACTTTACAAGAACAGTTCAAACTAAACCAATGACTTCAAACCTACATACATAACACCTCTCCCCACTAGGTTCAGTCCATACTCAAACCCATCTATCTAATGTATTCTTTTAAATAGGTGGGGCTCTTACGTGTACGTTGAGACCTACGTGGTTCAAATGTTTTAATGTTCTCACCCGGTGAGAGAGGAAATGTGTCTGCTGACATTTCCATACTTGGACTTCTAGTAATAGTAGAACCTGTTTGGTTACTACAACCTGGTCTCTCCTCCCAATCCATCTCCAACCCAATGTCAGCACCTAAGTCAGGTAGTTATGTACAGTCTTCCACTTGTAAGGATGGATTTTGGCATTGTGACAAGTTTTGGGATGGTTCCTGTCATGTTGGCTCGTTACACATGGGGTTGATTCTTGCTTGCTGATCATCCTCATGATCCTCCCCTTCCCCCCTAGAAGAGGTACTAGGGATGGGAACCAGAGAGGAGCAATTGCGATATTCCTGAGGTAATCTGGACCTAAGCTGATCAATGTGCCTGCTCCAGAGGACACCATCCTCTGTAAGACCTAGGGCCTGTGATTTGGGTTATCTCAGCAGGAATCCATAATGGTTCACCCATAAGGTTCTTAGCATAAACAGAATCACCCACAGTGAATGTGCGAATTTTGCTAGTGGAATCTAGTGGTGCGTTGGGTGCGTAAGTGGGATGAAGGCGCTCAAGGGGAGACCTGAGTTTCCTACCCATCAACAACTCTACTGGGGATAAGTTAGTTGATGGGTTAGGAATGATATGCTGGACACTGAGTAGTTTTTCAACTTTCTCAGTGATGTCCCCAGGACCCAATTGCTGAAGTTTTTCCTTGGTAAAGCGTACCATGCGTTCAGCCCGGCCGTTAGCTGAAGGGTGCCCAGGGGCTGTCAGGGCATGTCTGATACCCTGCTGTGCTAGATATGATTCAAAAAGGTTGGACGTAAATTGAGGACCATTGTCAGAAACGAGGACATCAGGTAACCCATGAGTTACAAAAAGCCTCTTAAGCTGCTTGATGACAGCTTCAGCTGTGGTGGATGCCATAGGGATAACCTCTAGCCATTTGGAATATGCATCTACTATAATAAGGAAAGTGTGCCCTCTGGTAGGGCCAGCAAAGTCAATGTGAATCCTGGACCATGGGCCCTAGGACATTCCCATTCCTGTTTGGGGGCAAGAGGTGGGGCAGGCCTGACTTCCTGACAGTTGGGACAGGATGCAACCCAGTGTTCAACCATTTTGTCAATACCTGGCCACCATACATAACTCCTGGCCAATCCCTTCATTCTGACAATTCCCGGATGACCCTCATGTAACATTTCCAAAACCTCTTTTGTAGTTTTGCAGGAATAACCACCCTGTTACCCCACAAAATACATCCTCTTAATACAGATAATTCAGTTTGCCTGGATTTAAAAGGTTGGGCAAGTTGAGGTAGATCTTGAAGTGGCCAACCTTTCTTAATCCAGCCTATAACAGGAGCCAATTAAGTGTCTTTGGCACTCTCTCGGGCAATTTCAGCAGCATGTACTGGAAGCTTGGCAACAGTTTCTAGAAAAAGGTGTAAGTCTCAGGAGCAGGTCCTCAGTGTGAAATAGAAGTGGGCAGCGACTCAAAGCATCTGCATGCCCAATGTCTTTTCCAGGCCTGTGGATGAGTTTGTATGAATAAGCAGCAAGAAATTCAGTCCATCTCAGCATTCTTGGTGACAGGATCGTGGGCGTTGGTTTGTCCCCTGACACAATGCCTAAAAGAGGTTTGTGATCTGTGACAATAGTAAATGTTCTCCCATATAGATACTCATGGAATTTCTTGACAGCTGCAACAATTGCCAAGGCTTCCTTGTCCAGTTGGCTGTAATTTCTCTCTGCTTTAGTCAAGTACGAGAGTAAAATGCAATAGGGGCTTCCCTCCCGCTGGGAAGCATGTGGCTCAACACCTCCCCCCACTCCAAAGGGAATGCATCACAAGTCAGTACAACTGGCAAATTCTCAGAGAACTGTATCAGTACAGAATCAGAAGTGAGTTGTCTCTTAATAGTGTTAAAGGCAGCTTGTTCTTTCCTGCCCCAGACCCATGCAGACTTTTTGTCTAGTAATCTGTGTAGTGGTTCTGCAATGGTTGCCTTCTGAGGTAGAAACATGTGATAGAAGTTAATGAGTCCCAGGAAAGCTTGCAAGTCTGTTTTGCATTTAGGCCTGGGGGCTTCTTTGATTGCCTGAACCTTGGCTTCTGTGGGGTGAATACCATGTTTGTCAATCATATAGCCTAAGAACTCTACCTTGTCAGTTCTAAGTGTGCATTTTCTTCTTTGACTTTTAACCCCGCTTCCTTGAATCTGGTTAGGACTTCTCTGAGTCTCTCGAGTAACTGAATGTCATTTTCAGCAGAGATTAACACATCATCAAAATAAGGCACTACCCCTGGCAGTCCTTGGAGCATTCTTTCCATAAGGCTTTGGAAGATGCCTGGTGCCACACTTACTCCAAATTGCAACCTTTTGCATTTGAAAGCACCTCTATGAGTCACAATGGTTTGGGCCTCTGCAGTGGCATCATCAACTGTTAACTGTTGATATGCCTGGGCCAGATCCAATTTGGCAAAGACTGTGCCCCGCCAAGAGAATGTAATAAATGATGCACCACTGGAACTGGATATGCGCTCTGTTGTAGCGCATGGTTCAATGTCCCCTTGTAGTCTCTGCAGATTCTCACAGACCCATCAGCCTTGACTGGTGTGACTATGGGTGTCTCCCACCTGGAGTGGTCAGTGGGCTCTAAAACCCCTTGAGCTATTAATTTATCTAATTGTGCATCAATTTTTCCTTTAAGGCAAATGGGACCCTTCTGGGCTTTAAACGGATTGGTGGCACCTTGGGATCTAGATTGAAAGTGATAGGGGTCCCCAAGTACTTGCCTAATCCGTCGCTGAAGACCTCTGGAAACTCAGACTTCAAGGCCTCCTCCCATTCAGTGTTGCTCACGTGATTGATGCCAGTCACCTCGATGCCCAGCGGGTTGAACCACTCAAGTCCCAGCAAACTTGGGCGATCCTTGTCCACGATGGTCAGGGGCAGGCGTTTGGTGTGGCCTTTGAACTTCACGTTGAATTCTCTTGTTCCAACTACTGGAATCTTGTTCCCTTGGTAGTCTTTAAGAGTCAGCGCTTGCTTCTTGAAATGATTCTTCTGAATGTTTGGGAGTAGTCTGTGAATAGTGTCCCATGACACCATAGACAGATATGAGCCTGAGTCCACTTCCATTTGGCAAGGCCTTCCTTCAATAAGTACCTTGACATGCACTTTTCTGTTATTGATAGAAGATGAATGACCAATAGTTACTGTCTGATGAGTTTCATTCTTCCCCCTTGCTTCTGTACTGTGCCCCATTTGCTCACTGAGATTGTTGGGCTTGAATTCTTTGTCTTTGTTTGCAGGAAATTTCCTTCTGTTGGGTGGAGTTCTGGATGTTTTGCAGACTCTTGCTAGGTGTCCTCTTTTATCACAACGGAGGCAAATGGTGTCTAAAAACTTGCATTCAGTGCAGGGATGGCTTCCCCCACAACTTCAGTAGAAATCTTGCCTCTTTCTTCCCAGGTCTTTCTTTTTCCGCTCCATTCTGAGTCTGTAAATTCCTTCCTCCACCTCACTACAGTCTGACTCAGAATCTATTTGCTCACAATGAGTTGTTGTGGACATTTCCACATCAGGATGGCTTGTGGCCTTGTTAATCTTTTTCATGGCTGCTGCTGAGGACTTGGTAGCTTCTGCTGAAGAGGCTTCTTCTATTGCTTCTTTCAATGTGATCTTAGGTTTCATTAATAACTTGCTCTGTAAGCACCTTGTCTTTAAGGCCCAAACAAATCGATCGCATGGCCTCTCTAAACTGTTAAATTCACATGCACCCCAATGTCTCTTAAACTTGCCATGAAGTCGTTTATGCTTTCATTTTCCCCTGATCGCGACAGTAAAACTTCGTGTCTCAATGAGGCACGATACTTGTGGCGCGTAATGGGCTTTTCTAAGTCAGGCCAGTCCATTACCTTCACGTCTGCAGCTCCCGCCAATGCCTTCGCCATCTTGAAAACTGCCGGACCGCAGTACGTAAGGAAGACCGCCCTCTTCCACTTCTCGGAAATGTCGGCTAGATCGTTTCCTTCCAGATACATTTGGAAACGATCTGCATACGATTCCCAGTCTTCTGCTGTCGGATTGAACGGGGCTGGGGGGGTGTTCAGTGCAGCCATCTCATTCTTCTTCTGTTCTGCGTTGCCTTCTCTTCAGGGAAAATCCCATTCTCGTCACCAGTGTTAAGTTTGCATGAAGAGACAGACGCGGAGTGCTTCAAGCTCTTTTGTTTATTAGTGACTACAGCTCAGAACGAACCTGCTTTGGCTGGGCTGCAGCTGTAGCCAGCAGCGCACTTGCCAGCCAATCAGAGTGCAGGGTTTTCTAAACAATCATTTCTAACACTTTATAAGAACAGTTCAAACTAAACCAATGACTTCAAACCTACATACATAACAAGAAGCACATTAGTCTTATGGTGACTTGGTTAGATGGTGGCCATGATTTTAGTTCTCTCAGCAAAGAAAACTTGAAAACTATCACTTTCCTTCCTACTCTCTCACCCTTAGAAGAAAAATATGCAGTGGTATTACTGGATTTGCCTCTCTATGGATAGGGCAAATACAAGTCCAATCCCTCAGTGTTCTATTGTTCACCCCTTCTCTCATAAGGCCATATAGGGTGACCACTAAGCCACAAAGACAGAGTGGCTAGAGAGGCCCTGTTTCTCTGTGTCTCAATCATGTACGTAAAAAGGGAAGTTAACTCTGCAAGAAATAGTTCAAATGGTGCAAGGTCAATTAGTTAATATGGAGACATAATTTAGTGACAAACTTGCATCTGACAGGATCCAAAATTAATGAGCCACATGCACATACCATCATTAAAATATTGGATCATTTAATTCAATTTGGACTTTACATGGCAGAATAATGGTGACCTCCTCCTACTCTAAAGTCCCGTTTAGGTATGTGAAGCAGAACGATCCTCCATGACTTCTACAGACCCAGATCTAGGTGGAAGAATATGTCCCTGACTATCAAAATAAAATGGAAAATTCTTGTTCTTATTTGTTTGTTTAAAGCAAGATGGAAAAGTCAAGCCTGCACAGATGTCTTAAATTCTCACCAGCTTTTCTTACTACAATTAGAGTTTAGCTCTTGCTTATTTACAGTTTCATTGAACAAAGATAAGGAATAAAGCATTCCTTACTGTTCAGCTCATAAAGATGAAAGACAAGAGGGATGCTTGAAATGAATTAATGCCTTCCTTGACTCCATACCATGTGGCTCACAATGACGTTACTGTATAGCTTGAAGACTTTGATCCAGGTTTTAGTCCAGAGCTGCTGTCTTAAACGAATCCTCTTATCTTTCCTTGTGCCTTTCTCAGTGCCTATTTTCTCTTTTATGTTTCTGAATTCTCCTAATGTATTTTAAGAAAGGATATCTTGTGAATTGCTTAAAAATACCTATTGCATGTAGCAGAATCTCTGTCATTTTATTATTATTATTTTGGTTTGGTAGCATTTATTCCAACAGGAAATGCCAACAAACCAGAAAAAGACAATTCTAGTTCTTTAGAAGTTAAACATTTGCTTAATCAACGGATGGTATTCAAAAGGCAGCAAGAAACCCAGGCATGCTAGCAGTGCTATTGTTTTTACTTCTAGAAAAATCCACAGTCAGATGTGACTTAAGAGAAATTCTCATGTTTTATGAATCTCTTTTTTATGCTGGAATCCTCTTTATCAAATGTGGGGGGGGCGGGAAATCTGCTGAATACAGTGGGAATATATTTCTAAGTAAATGTGCATTGTTAATCTTTCTCAGTGGCTGGATCCAGATGGCATAGTCAAATTGGAGATTGACCACCGAGGCCTTAGATTTATATTGCTGGTGCTTAGATTTATATAATGTAACTTCATCCTTCTTCCATCACATGCTTTGATTCCCTCCATTGCTCTTTGGTTCACATCACCTGTCAGGATAAAATAAACTGCACCTGCCATATCTGTGCTGTAGAAATCCAGATGAACACTAGATGGTAATAAAGAGTTAAGAGATGCATTTATCTCTTTGCTGCAATCTAGTGGTAGTCTGGATTTTTGCAGCCCAGATATGGTAAACTTTGTTAGACTTACTTTCCTCAACCTGATTGGGCAGAATTTTATTGCAAAACAACTTTCTAGGAATCGAAGTCAGAGCATCTGGAGAGTGCCTAAATTTTCTGGGTTAAAGACTAGATAGGATCCATTTTGGGTGGCTATATAAATATGCTAAATAAGTAAATAATACTTTGAAATACTGCTCCAATAGGTGGGTGGCTAAGTAAATATGCTAAATAAATAAATCTTTGAAATACTGCTTCAATAAGAGTAAACTTTGCAGATGTAAACTTCTTGATCCAGAATTTTAATCTGCTCCTACTTGGAATTTTCAAATATCAGAAATGTTTGAAGAAATAGAAACAAAAGTTCATTCATTGAAGCAGAAATGCACACAAAAATGTTTAATGCAGAATTCTAATTTTAAAACATCTGAACTGATGCAGCAATTTGAATAAACAAACTTGGGCTGTTAAAGTCTGTAACATGTAAAATGTCAAAACTACCTTTCATTTTATGCCCTTTGTGTAAATGACATATCCTTTTTTTCTATAGACAGGATGTCGCTGTAAGAGTTCAACAGCTGGCTTCTACTTTTTAATTATTGAGCATTAACCACATTGGCCAGATAAGGACATTATGTTCAAAATGTGGAGAAATTAAATTTCCCCTCACTTCCACTTCTGCACTCAAAATAATCTTGATCAGGGCACTCTTTCTTAGTTTTAAGTAAACAAAAAATTGAGAAGCATCTGCACATTACCTTATAATGTAACATGTGGTTTGGCTCTGGAAAATTATGGAGTGAAGCATAACTAAAAGAGCAGACCTTCCTCACTAGTGATTTAACCCAGCTATTGTTAGGGTGATTAATCCCAGGCTTTATATTGTAACAGCAATGGCTGGGTAATGATATAAATTGGCATAGAAATGTTCACTGTACATAAAATTCAATAGGTTGCTTCCTCTGAAAAAAAAATGGAATAATAGCAACAACTATATGTCTATGGAGATTCTCAGTCATTCAGGTCATGGTTGTCCCAAAGGTGCTTTTCCAATAGGCAACTGGACTTTCTGGTTTTTCCTTTGAAGATGTTTCACTTCTCATCTAAAAAACTCCTTCAGCTCTGAAGAAAAGCTGAACAAGCTTCTTGGATAAGAAGCGAAATGTCTTCAAAGAAAAACCAGAAAGTCCAGTTGACTCTTCAAAAAGCACCTGTGGAGCAACACCTATAACAAAAAAAAGTTCTAGGCATGCCCAATGCAGATTTGCCACCAGTTGCAAAATGGGACAGAAAACCTTAAAAAAAAATTTAATCATTGCTCAGAATTTTTTTCATATCAACACCTGTGGTATTCCTTGTTAGGCTAAACTAAACTACAGTAATAATTTTTAGTTTGTGTGGAAAACAAATAGTGTGTATGTTGTGTCCTTTTTCTGTGCTTCCTAGTTGCTGGAGCTGTGGCAATTTATTTATTTATTTATTATTTGAACTTGTATGCCGCCCCATCTCCGAAGACTCGGGGCGGCTCACAGCTAAAAACAAAGACAATAAATACTTAAAAAACAATTAAACTATTTACAAGTCCAAATACTAAAAACCAATTACACAATTAATGTTAAAATCTATCCCCCCCCCAGGAAGGGAATTTAGCAAGTTGCTTAAAAACATTTCTAGATCAGATAAAAGAAATGACTTTCTAGAGCAGGGTTGTCAAACTCGTGGCCTACAGGCCGGATGTGTCACATGCTGGCCCCGCCCCCACCCGGTTTAGTGAAGGGGGGAAGTCCCGATACGTCACGTGACACCGCCGTGACGACGTGAGGTTGACACCCCTGTTCTAGAGGATCAGTTCAACAAGTGATATTTTATAAGCAATACAATTACATTAAGGCTCTGAATGGTAGAAATGATCTGTATAGCAGCTTGAAAGCTAATCTTTGGAAGGGGTGGGGGGATGAATTGGATCCAAGGGTATTAATGTGATTTTACAGACAGGATTAAGATTGTTCTGTTTATTTCAGTAGAGCTGTTAATTATATCCGGAGCCATCTAATTATGTGTAAATCAGCCTTAAAAATGTGGGTATAGCCCATTAGGTGTAGCCTGGTTTGACCTAGTAATTAACCCCTAATTTGAAAAGGACCAGTGCATTCAGATTTTGTACCCTGAAATGAATGCCAGCTTTAGGTGCTACATTAGGACTAGAGTGTTGGCGAAAGACGGTATTCAAAAAACCTCTATTGAGATTATTTAAGGCCTCCAATTCCTTGCCTCTGAACACTGGCTTTTTAAAAAAGCACATTTTCTTAGCACTTTTCCATTCATTATTTTGCAAAGCTATTTAGAAAGGCTAAATAGCCAGAAAAATAATGTGCAAAGGACCAAACCTGTACATATATCGACCTCCTAGCCCTGGTTTTTATTTAAATGGAAGAATTTGGAAACTCACCCAGCCCCTTTTATTTCAAAGCTCTTCTGTTGCTATGTCGGCAGAGGAAAAATGATGCTTAAGGGGTTTCTAAGAGCCATTCGTAAATAGCACCAAACGGCCAAACAACCTTACCCTGCAGTTGATGAAAGTGCCGTGATTTCACTCCGAGCTCTATATTTTTCAAGATATATTCCCTGATTGATAAATGATGTGCTGTAAGTAGGCTTCTAAAATGCAGCTGTGGATAGATGTCTTTGCCATCTGTCATCTATTTCTGAGCAGGTGCTTAATATTTTGCTCCTGCTGTGGGATAGTGTTCATCTCCTAGTGATGAACGCAAAGGGCATTAATCTGCCCCTCAGCTGGCAGGATCATGAGACCAGCAAAATACTGAAGAGAGACAGTCTTGTCTCTTGATTGCATCTTATTTAGTGTGTTGGCTCTGTTTCAGCCATCTTTTTGCTGGGAACACAGGAGATTTTTCTATTAGTTCTCTCCTGCTGCACATCTCTTAGAAGCAACTAATGTTGGTGTTCTGTTTTGCAGAGACCTGCTGTCTTCATTGATTTCAGAATGACAAATTTACATTTCCATTCTAGGGTCTCCCTTATGCCGCTGCTTTAGAGCACAGTGTGCTTCATTAGTGACCTTTGTATACTCAAAAATGACATCCAACTGGAAAAACATTAGGTGAGCTTCAAAAAAAGAATGCTTTTAAATCAGGTAGGCAGAATCCAGGGTTTGACTTGGATTAGGAGTAGAATCGGTGTTTCTCAACCTTGACAAATTTTAGATGTATAGACTTCAACTCTTCAACTGGGGCACGGCTGGTTTTTCTGCCTTCAATTATTCTAATTTTTTAATTTTTTTAAATCAATGTATATAGCTGCCAATCTCACAACTGTGACTCTAGGCCATATACAATAAAACAAATGAAACACATCATATAAACTAGAACATATAAAAGAAATACACATAGCAGCCAAGCATCATAAAACAACCATCAACATAACCAGGAGATGGGTCTGTCATACATATGGGGCACTAACCAAGTTTTCAGGACTTTATGAAATGCCAGCAGGGTTGGGACTAATCTAACCATGACACACCAATTGTTCCACCGTGCCATAAAAAGGTCTCCTCATGGACCCCACCAGCTGACACTCCTTAACTGGTAGGACCTGGAGTATGTCCTTCCTGCTGGGCCAGGTAGAATGGATAGGAACAATTGGGAAGAGACCTATGTAGAATAAGTGAGATACAAGGTTCTATTTTATCAGGGGATGTTAAGCAGAAAAGTAAGACTCTTTAGAATCCCAAGAGATCATTTTACCCCTTAAAGTATGCCCCAAGACCAGGAAACACAATTTGTTCTGATTTGGGGGGGGGGAGTGACAGTAGTTTAAGAAGAGCAAAATCTATTCAGTGCTGAAAAAGAAAATCTGGTTCCATCTTCACTGGGAGCATTCTTTGGGAGTCTCAAAAGAGATGGTATTCACACATATTTACAAAACTCTTTTTTTGTTCACCTGAAAATGAATTCCCAGGTTATTTGGTAGGGATTGTGTTTATGGTCATTATGATAGGAGAGTATGGATCAATGACTTGAATGCTAGTCAGACTTGTAGTGATTTGAGATTATGAATAGAGCCACCAGATCTGGACTACAAAAATCCAGTTCATTGCTAATTCATAGTAGTGAGATCCTAAAAACTATTACTCTTTGCTCTCATAATCAGGGAATAGCATTCTTATATTCATAGACAAAGACTCCTTTTATGGTTGAAACTGAATTTCATACTCAAGAGCTAGAATCACATAGATGGTTATTCATCAATAAAATCCATCAAGTTCAGCTATTTTAATTGGGTTGCCATTTTTATTTTGCAGGAACAAAGAGGAGGGTGAAGACAAAATCTAGGTTAGGCTGTCAGCCTTAGATATCTTCCCCTTTCCCTAAAGAGAAGCTTCACAATGCAGTGTCTTAATTTCTGCATGAACATAGTTTGATGGATGGACAGATTACTTGATTTGTATCTTTTCTTTTCCATGAAAGCTAAAGGCAACAAACTTGTGAGATTTTCCCCCCTAATATTATCATCCCAGTGACAAACCATAGAGAGACTGACTCAATGTCACCCAGGGACTCCATGATCAAGATCAAGGATGGCCATACCTGAAGCTTTCTAGTCTAATTACAACATCTTAAGCAGTACTCCATACTGGCCAATGTAGAAGCAGACATGTTTAATTTAAAGAAGAAGATTGTCATGATCAAATAATTACAAATTGTTTAAATAGGAATTAGAAAAAAAGTTGAAGGGATTAAAAGGGATGACTTTGTTTCATTCTGATAAAAAAATAAAGTTCCTTGCTCCAGAATATTTTTTTACTTCAGGATTTATCCAGTTCTCAGAGAGGGTGAAGGGAATCCTTCCCTCTACTTTTGTAGTTTAAAATGCTTCAAAAACAAAGAAAGAAAGCTGACAAGTTTCAATCAGCATTAGAGATTTTCCTTTTCACTAGGATTTCCAGCTATTTCCCCTTTTCAGTTTTAACTGGATGTTATATAATTTCATCCATGTCTTCACTGAAAAAGTAATAATTATGCACAGCACTGAGGTAGTGCTTTTCCAGAAATCAAAGCATGTCATTACCCCTGCTTCACCATAACTGTGCAAAACAGGTCAGCATTGTTACTCCTTTAGTGCAGCTGTGAGAAGTAGGCACAGAGACGTGAGCACAGAGGTGAGACAAGATGATTTATTTTTAAGGGAATTTACTTGAGAAGTTTACATAGCCAAGTTTCCAAGGGAGTTAGGAAAAAAGAAAACAGAGGTTTTTGCCATATCAAGTCTGGAAAAGGCGTAGTGTACTTTTATCACTGAGTTTCTCATAAGTTAGATTTGTTCTTAGGTTAGCCAGTTAGTGATATGATAAGTCAGGAGTTGTACAATGGATCAGATCAAAGCTCCGGATATAATTGGTATGATTTTACCATTTGAGCTGTTAAGATTTTTTTTTCAAGTGCATTAAGTGTTGTTCTATTATTGGTTTATGGCATTAGAGAAATTAAAATGTTTTAGCATTAATCCCCAATCTCCTCCTCTGGTGCTTGTGTGAATAATAGTAATATTCTTTACAATATAATGATCAAGTCCTTTATTATTTACCCAGACATTTGCTTTCATCGAAAACTGCAAATGAATTTGCAGATGTAAACTGGGCAACAGCAATTAGATGTGGAGCCACTGTTTGGACCATTAATGAAATGCTGATGCCTCTTGAGGGTGAGTTATTAGGCTGATTGCTGAATAACTCTCTCCCTGAGCCTGGAGAGGAATGTAAGGGAGTAATAAATTTTATTATTGTAGTCACAGGCCATGACATGTATATATTGAAGCAAATCAGTGGAGTATACTTACATTAAAATTTGAAGCTCATATTTTAGAAGGCATGCAGGGTTATGCAAGGAATAAACTTTCCTCCAAATCAAATGTTTTATGATGAACATTGGGACAATGTTGTGGGATTCAGCTCGTTCTTTTCTGCTCTATTGTTGATACTGAGTTCTGTTCTGATGTTCTTGGTTCATGGACCAGGGTCATAAAGGAATAAGGATGTGCTCACTGTTATGTATGTAGGTTTGAATGTCATTGGTTTAGTTTGAATTGTTCTTGTAAAATGTCAAATATGATTGGTTTGAAAAGTGCAGGAAAACCCTGCACTCTGATTGGCTGGCAAGTGCGGCTGCTGGCTATAAGTAGCAGCCGTAGCCCAGCCAAGATGGGTCCATTCGAGCTGTAGTCACTAATAAACTCTTCACTGAAGCTCTTCGCGTCTGACTCTTCATGCAAACTTAACACTGGGGACGAGGATGGGATTCCCTTGAAGAGAAGATGACACGGAAGACAAGCAGAAGAGCATGTCTTTGTCCCTGTTAGCTTCCACAGCAGGGACCTTGAAGTACAATATATATAATATATATAATAACTAGCTCTATACCCATGCTTCGCTACAAAACTGTGTGATCGGGCTTAGTTTTGGGGGAAGAAAATAAGAGAAAAAAAATTGTACCTCTGCCTACCAGAATCCATTGGTATTCATCTGGCTAGAGTCCTGTCAGTATGTGAGAGAGTTGAGGGCTGTTTGGAAACTGAAACAGTATTTGCTGTGTGAGCAAGTAGGAGACAGCAAGGAACCTGGGCGTGGCTTAGCTCAACTATTCTGTACTAAAGGTGGTTGCTGCTGTGAAACTGAAACTGAAACTCCTCTCCTCTGCTTGTGCTTTGCATATGGAACAGATTTCTTTTCAGGTGGGGAGGGAGTAGAACTCCTTAGTATCAGAGCATGTTAATAATAATATATACAAAATACTAATGCTCTGATTGTCATTTTGAAAAATCCTTTCTTAGTGAGCACCTAGAAGCCAAGAGGAACATACGTGCCAAATTTCAAGTTTGTAGTCTTTACGGTTCTGGAGATTTTGTAATGATATTTTGTTAAGTGTCAGGAGCAAGAAATCAGGAAGCAAGGTTATTCAAATGAGTACAAGTTTATTCTGTAATCTGAACTACTAACAGTCAAGACAAATTGGTGGTAGATAAGATTCAATGGAATTCAAGGAGGGCTGAACTTAGATCTCTTGTGGGCATGAGAGACTTCAAACTATTGACATGCTTGACTCCTCCCTCAGGCTCTGACTAGTCATCTCCTACAGTAGGGCTTGGATCCACCCAGTATGACTGCCCACCAATACAACAGAAAATGTTCACAAATCAGAATGTTTTTTTTCCTGGCCTGCTGATGTTCAATTGCTCTGGTGCACATGCGGGAATAAACATTGGAAGTCCCTCAAATCCAGATGGCAGGACAGAGATTTCAAGACTGGCAAGAATGTTAAACATATTCCTGGTCTTGTATTGCTTTAGAAAGCATTTGAGCCTTTTGTTTGTGAGCGCAAAGCATCATTACCAGTTACAAGACGACATCTGTTGTAGCATCAGACTTAGTTTCCTATTCTATAGCTTTACAGGCCTCGAGCTAACTTGAGATAGCATAAACCCTGGTCTTCAGCCCATACCAAAAAATGGGCTGTTTGAAAACTTCTACCTATTCTGCACTTGTTGTGGAACAGAATTCTCCTTTTGATATTTTCTTAAGTATCTATGCTCAAAGACTGGATATAACCATCAAATATAGTTCGTCTCTTTGAATTTCATGCCTGAAAATCTTTCCAGAGTTTCTGGGTCATTGTAGCAATGCTCTATAGAGAATTGTCATTTAGAAATGTTGGCAATTAGGTAAAAATAAAAGGCATGTTTCATGTTATTATTTTGTAACTTTTTCAGGCTAGTTCATTAACTGCAAATGCATTGCAGTTAACTGCCAGATAAATTGTGCTAATTTACTAAAGAGTTCACCACCCCACCATCCCACTTCTGCCTACATGAAATATCTAGAGAATAAACAGGAGTTTCTTAAGTCATCTGTAATTTTCTTGAAGGTGAAGGACAAATAAGCAAGGCTGGTTGTAATAATCATCTATTTACTCACTTTTCTTATAAATCATGTATGTTTGTAGGCTCTCCTATAAACACAAATAAGAGAGAGGTCCTGATTCCATAGGACTAGATAGAATTTCCCCTCTGAAACATGACTTGTTCCCATACGTAGAAAGACAATAAAAGAAAACTCAAAGAAGTGGAGGGTGACGTAGGGATGCTAAACGCTTCAGCATGTCTCACAACAGAAAATTGAGTCCAGCTCTTGAATGGTTCTAATTGTAATCTACTTTTCATTGGCAAAGAAATTGTTAAAAACATATACTTTTGGAAGAGGGCAGAGTGCATCCTGAAGTCTTAACTTCTATCCTACTGATATTTAGCCAATAAATTTCAAAAATGTATTTACTTGTTTATTACAATGTTTCTATGCCACTTTGATCATGAGGTTCTAAGCAGTTTATAGCAAAACTAGACTTGGGAATGACCTGATAGAAGATTCTGATTAGAAGATATTTCTGAGTCTAGTTTATATATGGTAAGATGTGCTGGAAAAACTCTTAAAACAGTTGTTTTAAACACACCATTTTAAGCCAGGAGTCCAGCCAACTATTATAGTGGGAATTTTATCTTTCTAAATCTAATCATAAATCAAAACCAATAGTAACTTGGGATTCTTCCATGGAGTCATCTCAGCATCTAGGAAAGTGTCACCAAATCAATTGTGATCTTGGAATATTGTTGCTACTGATCCATTATAGAGATACATTTGGATTACTGGGAGTTTGATAGTTTTGGGTAGTTGTGAGTTGTATGTTACCTATGTGCGTATTAGGAGATTTGGTGATATGGGGAGATACAGGATAGACAGACAGACAGACAGACAGACACACCCATCCACCTATAACACAGATATAAACACACACACACACACACACACACACACGTTTAAATAAGAAAAATAGCTCTTACAAATAAGTCAAAAGTGGGTTCTCTGTGATCAGATTAATTTCACATTAGTATGATAAATTTCCCTATTAAGGTGCTGTCTGCCTTGAACACAATTTATTTTTCAAAATATTTAAAACAACAAAGAACATACATTACTGTCCTATGTATTAGTGCATCTTAAACAGTAGTATCAGACTAAACACATAACAGATATAGATAAATCCCATATACATTTGATTAAATTTTTTTCTGCTGTTCTAGAAGTTGAACTGTATACTTACTAACTTCTTTATAACATCAGTATTGGTTCACTTAAAAAAGACTGGGCAAAGAGGCAAAAGATTTATACAATCTGAAGAGAAACCAGAGTACTGTGGTTGACTTGCACCAAAGCAAAAAAAATATTGGGAGAAAATAGGTAGCTGGCTGGAAAAAATAACTAAACAGAAAATAGACCAGAAACCAGAAGTATATTTGCTGGGCATAATCCCAGAGGGTTATGATAAAGGAACTGCATATTTAGTTTTACATATATTGACAGCAACAAGGATTAGCTTTGCAAAATACTGGAAAAATTAGAATACCCCTCGAGATGAGGAGGTAATTAGGAAAATTCTAGAATGTGTTGAGATGGACAGATTAACCTTAAAAATAAAAGACAAAGAAAACTCTGAATACTACTTGATATGGAATAGATTCTATGAGTGGTTAAAGACAAAAAGTAGAAGTTAGAGGAAGAAAAACAATGAATGTACATAGGTATTAAAAACAGATGGTTTATAACTACCGTGTTTCCCCGAAAATAAGACACTGTCTTTTTTTTGGCTCCCAAAAACACACTAGGTCTTATTTTCGGGTTAGGTCTTATATATTTATGGTGCCAAATAGTGGGTGTGAGTGTGTAGGGGGTGTTTTTGGTGCACGGTTGCTCCCTGAAAAGTCTTCCTGGAACTGGAGATTTACACTAGGTCTTATTTTCAGGGTAGGTCTTATATTAGGGCAGGTTTAGAAAATAGTGCTAGGTCTTACTTTCGGGGTAGGTCTTATTTTCGGGGAAACACGGTATAACCACTACAAGTACTAAAAATATGAATGAGTTAAGCATAAAAAGAAATCTACTTAAAATTTTTGGTGATATTTATATATTTAAAAAAGAAGACTGGACAAAGGAATAAGATCTCCTATAAACAAGGAGGGGAAAATGCACAAATATTCATGTATTTTTGATACAGATTTTTAATATGCATGTGTAGACTTTTTAAATGCATAGGAGGGAGGGAGGGAGGGAAGGGGCAAGGAGAGAGAGAGAGAGAATTTGGCTTTCTTAAACACGTACAATGGGCAGCCTTTGTTTCTGGAAGCTGCGTATTTTCTGTTTTTATATATTAACGTTTTTATTGTTTGCTGGAAACATACAATTGGGTTTAATAATCTACTGTAAGAAATCCATTATCTTATCTATGGATCTGTAGGTATCCATAGTTCATAGGATTTACAGTTAAGAGAATGATAAGTAATACCTTGAAATTAAAATTTTGTTTACAAATAATTCCTCATATAATCATTTACTGGAATATGATACGGTTATCTTTTACTTAGAAATAATAATAGTAAAAATCCCATTTGATCAATGAGAATTTATGGAATGGAATGCACTGGCAAATATCCTTGTGAAAGAAGATGTGTCATTTAAATAAGAGCAACTTTAGCCATTGTAAGGCACATTGTGTGCTCCTGCAAAGAATAAACACAAAATCAACGGAGCTGCTATTTTCATCTTCTGAAACGCAGGTTCTGTTTTGACTGTGCTTTGACAAAGACAAGTGGTTAAATTTGCAAAATTAAATTGTTCATTTAATAATAGTCTCATTTTCTTCTGGCTCATTCACACATTATGTTTTCTTCCCACACAGTTAATCCCACACAGCCAACACTACCAGAATTTAGAGGGAAAGGAGTCAACAGTGCAGTTATTCCTTTGCTAGCATTAGCAAAATTGCAGCCTCCGTGAAAAGGAGAAACATCACTAACTGCATACAGAAACTATTAGTTTTATCTATTATATTCTTTCACATAAGGATATGCCAGACTCATACTTTAGATTTAGCTAAATCAGGGCTGTCAAACTGGATTTCTTCAAAGGCCAGATCAACATTGTAGTTCTCCTCTGTGGGCCAGCCCGGGGTGTGGGAGGGGGAGAAGACAGGATGGACACCTCCTGCAGCACTTTGCCAGCCAAAATGGGGCCTGTTTTTTTTATCTGGATGGCCTCATGAAGCACTTTGCCAGCCAAAATAGTGTACAGGGTGCATGTGCTCCCTGTGCCCTGTTTTCACTAGCAGAGGCATCATGGGCTGGTCCTTTGCTATTTCAGGCCAGCCCCACAAGTCAGATTTAAGAACCCCATGGGCCTTGATTTTGACACCCCTGAGCTAAATCTTTTGTCAAACCCATGATTTCAGACTAATTTTACAGCTATGCAAGTTGAGGTGAGATTTGCTTAAAGCCATCTTAACCATGTCAATTAAATGCTTCTGAGCCTTGCCAAAAGCAGATGCTGTATCTACAAAAATATTTCATTGTTCTGATTGTTATTTTGATTCTCCCTTTTTCCCAGTTCTGATACATCCTTTTTCAAATGGAAGAACAAGAACTGTACACAGTATTCTGGATGTGACCTACCATAGATTTGTTTAAGGGTGTTTTCATCCCAGCAGTTTTTTTTCTAGCCCCTTTGCTAATCACTAGCATGAAATTTGCTTTTTTCACAGCTCTTACACAAAGTCAACATCTTCTTTGATCTGTCCACTCCATTTATAATTAAAGGACTCCAAATCACCTGATCAGGCATAAATCAAATACTATGTGAAAATACACCTGAGAAAGCTAAGAGCCATAATTTCTCAAGCTAGAGGGAAACAGTACAATAACTTTCTCTTTTCCATGAATTGTTGTGTCAGATAAATGAAATTCTATTTGCTGGACAAATGAGTAGGGTTATTCAGCTGACCATGATACATGTTGAGAGAGAAATAGAATGGCAGCAATCATGCTTCAGTCTTTCGATGCATGTGTAAAACATCTCTGTAGCATCCAGTTTTGAGTTCAAAGGGCATGAAAATGGATGCTACACAATTTCCAACAAATGTGTATAGACATTAGGATTGTGCATGATTCAAAATTGATGTGGATGAAGTTTTTCAACCAGATGCAAACAGTATCTTGCAAACTCCTTAAAATGTGGCTTCATCTTTTCCAGTTTGTGAAAAATTGAACCACTTCAATAGATGGCAGAGAGGGACTCATATTTATTCCGGGGTCAAAGCATCTTTCATGAATAACTCTCTAAAGGTGCAAAGCCCCAGTAGAAATCTTGGATCAGCAAGCTTTTTCATCTCTAGCTCAAGCTACCATCGGTTGGAAGATGTAATGGACATCCTGATGTGAAATCTTGTGACTCTGAGAGATTAGATGGAGTGAAGTACTTTGAAAGGAAGTCAAGATTGATTCAAAGGCATTCCCCGCCCCGCCCCCACCCCAAAAATCTATGGTCAGACTCATGGTATAAACTGAATGTATAGTAGGAAAGCTGACTTTTGGTCAAACCTTTCTATCTTGAATATGCGTCTGCATTTGTATAGCTTTATCACACAGCTTTCTACGTTTCCAAACATCCTTCAAAACTCTTGATTCAGACTAAACATAGTACACTAGTTTATATATGGCAGGGAGGGAAAATCTGTAGCCCCAAGGCTGCATATGATTTGATTTGAATCATTATGTCATTTCTTATATTCCAAGGTAATGGAAAGCTGGAGAAATAAATTATAGCTTTCAGTTAATGTGTGGGGAAAACCATTCTTGAAATTGTTCCCAGTAAAAGGTATGGCCTATTTAAAACATTATGTATTGCATATTAAACTCAGCAATAGCTGAAGAACTTTCTTTCAAGCCTGAAATTGACATATGTGTAGCCATTTTAGTTAGGCTTAATATATATTCTTTTCCTTACTTTCTCTGTGGCAGTCATGGGGGAAGGGTTCGGGCTCGCCACATTCCTAAGGGGGGAGGAGTGGAGATAAAGAGAGTTGTTTTGGCTAGGTGATCTCCCTTTCCATGGGAAACAAGCTGTCCTTGCTTGAGTCCCGGGAGCTGGGGATTTATGACATCAAGCATCATTGAATTATTTCTATTGGAGAATGTGACTTTTGGGGGTTGTTTCTTGTTAAGTTTGCATGAAGAGACAGACGCGGAGTGCTTCAAGCTCTTTCTTTATTAGTGACTACAGCTCAGAACGAACCCACTTTGGCTGGGCTGCAGCTGCTACTTATAGCCAGCAGCCGCAGTTGCCAGCCAATCAGAGTGCAGGGTTTTCCCGCACTTTTTAAACCAATCATTTCTTACATTTTACAAGAACAGTTCAAACTAAACCAATGACTTCAAACCTGCATACATAACATTTCTAACTTGTAATATTGTGGGGTAATTCCGGGTTGTGTCAGATCCAGAATAATGTCAGGTTTCCAAATGATGAAATCCATTTAAAAAGAAAAAGAACGAAGTCCATCTTCCAAGACAATTTCTTTTATTTAGGAAAGCATCAAAATAACAAAGTCCATGGTAATTCCGGATCTGACACAACCATCTGAATTTCATCACTTGGAAACCTGACACTTTCATTCACAGTATTTCATCCTAAAGCCAAGTTGATTTCTGCCTAGAAAAAATGTCTTCCAGGGGCACCTCTATAATAGAGAGGTATCAAAATTAATCCTTCTGGCACTGATTCATTCAGGGGGGTTCTGTTTAGGTCAAGGAATTTTTTCCTCTTTTGACATAGCTTTTCTTCCTCCCCCCTTTCTTTATTCCCCCCATTCTTAAATAGGCTGTGAGATACAGGTAGTCCCCAACTTATGACCAAAATTGAGCCCCAAATTTCTGTTGCTAAGTGAAGCAATTGTTAAGTGAGCTTTGTTCCATTTTACGTCCCTTCTTGCCACCCTTCTGTAATGAATCACTGCAGTTGTTAAGTTAGTACCATAGTTGTAAAATGAATCTGGTTTCCCCATTGACGTTACCTGTCAGAAGGTCTCAAAAGGTGACACCCCAACTGTCATAAATATGAGCCAGTTGCCAAGCATCCAAATTTTGATCACATGACTAGGGGGACAGTCGTAAGTGTGAAAAATGGTCACAAGTCACTTTTTTCAGTGCCATTGTCACTTCAAATGGTCACTAAATGAACTGTTGTAAGTCAAGGGCTATCTGTAATCCCCCTCAGTGGTATTACTTGTTTAATTCTTTATTAAAATAAATCCAGGTTTGTGTGATATGAATCTTAGGACCTAATGAGATACAAAGTTTACAGGTTGCTCATTTTTACTGTATAAAAAGAGTAGAAAAGATTTATCAGTCATCTGGCCGGGCATAGCAAATTTATGCCAGTCAGGTTCATGGGCCATAAGTCATTCCAACTTGTCTGATGTTTTGATAAGCACATCACCAAGTATGAGTTCCTGTATCCTAGCTTGATTGGATATATATATATATACATATATACATATATATATATATATATATATATATATTCGTAGATTTTCACGGGTAAAGGTATGTAGGTCTTGGTGTGTTCGGGTCTTGTCCCGTGTAAGATTGAGAATACCCTGGCAATGTTTCGACAAGATCCCACTCGCCATCTTCAGGCTGTATATATATATATATATACACACACACACATGAGACATCTGTCTGTTAAAAATAAACTAACAAAATGTTGACTTTTCTTGAATATCTAAGAAACATCTCTAAAGAGGAAAATGATCTGTTGACATAAATTTGAAAAGTCCTATTTAAAATGTCTGGTTTATTTTTGATAGCAATTTACTCTTATTCTTGAGTGGCCTTTGATAAGGCATTTTCTTTGTGGCATTACATGTATGTTCAACGTATCACTGCAGTAAGCAAGATCTGAGCAAGGCTAGTCAAATTTTGATTTTGCTATCCCTTTCAGTATCTTTGGGCTAAATGTTATTCATAGACACAGTTGCCCAAATCATGACTATCATTAATTCATGTTTACAAAAGGTCAGAAACAACCTTCCTTTATAACACTTTTGAGTTACGTGTTTGCTGTTGCAAATCTCTGTTTTAAGCACACAGAGGCTTTATGGAAAGGCATACAGCATGAGTCATCGATAAACCCTGAGCTCTGTTAGCTTTGTTCACCAAAAAACAAAGATTAGCAAGCCTCACCATGTGTTATACCCGGCCTGAATCCTGTTGTGATATTTTAAATGTGAAAATTCAATTTAACTGCAGTTCTGGCTTCTATAATTAGTCGGCAGAAACATCTTACTGGAAAATGTTATTCCTGTTATAAGGAATATGAATCCCACTGTGACTTAAAAGAAAAAAATATACATATGTGTATGTATTTCAAACAGTATCTGATATTTTCAAACTCCACAAGGACTGTAGACTTATATGAAAAGTGAAGCATGGAGCCATAAAAAGGGCCAAACCATTTTATTCCTGATTCTGTTCTATATGCTAGACAAGACTTAGTTTTGAAATAGTTTCTCACTTCACTTAGCAAGTGTAGATGATTAGCTTTTCTTACTTTCTGGAGATGTTGAGAGTTATTATGGAATTGAAAATAATATTTTGGAAAGTACTAAATTTCTGAGAGGAAAAGCGGAGCTCCCTTTACAATATTCATAAACTTTGCCCATTGCCTCTCATTTTAACCACAAGTTTCCTGTTGGGTTCCAGAATCAGGAGGCATGAAGGTATCAGAGAAGCTACATCCTCCACACTTCTACCATACTGTGTATAGCTTTTCTCACATAAGGAGTGAATTTGGACAATTCAGTCAAAATCTGATTTTTTGCTCAGTGAGTCAATCAGTATCAACTGAGGAGTGATAATGATTTACAGTATGTGAGAAACATCAAAGATCAACCATCTCAGGCAATTCATATTTATGTCATTGCAATAGTTTTCAAGAGGCATTTCATTAAGAGACCGGTTATTTGGCAAGTGGGGCTTTGTATCTGGTTCCCATGAATTTCACATCAGGAACTTGATAGAATATCTTGGTTAAATTTGGATTACTATTCAGCTAGAGACATTTATGATGTGACTGTGTCTGGTTTTCTTTTACATGTATCTTTGGTTGACTATAAAACTACTTTTAGTCTACATGGGCTACTGTAATGACCCAGGATCATATTCAATTATTCCTGGGAGGCTGAGAGCCACTCATTTGGTGGGACTATATCACACATGATGTGGAGTATTACAGTGTGATAGATAGATAGATAGATAGATAGATAGATAGATAGATAGATAGATAGGATAGATAGATAGATAGATAGATAGATAGATGAACGGATGGATGATAGATTATGCTGCTAGTCTCCATAACCACCAATCCTGTTCATAAAGTGTAAATAGGATTTTCGTGAAGATTACAGAATATTCTTTTCTCCTGCTCCTTTGTGAATATTGTAAACACTGATTGTGTCTACCATTAGATTATAAGCAACCCCTACCCCCAATCACTTCCCTGCATTTTGATAGAAGGTATGTTTGGGGGTTTGTCTTTCCTTTTGATGTGCTTGAATCAGGAATTTTGTGGGGACAGGAGTAGGTGGATGAGTAAGTCAATCTGATTTTAAAGTAAGAGTAACATTCATACTTTCAGGCAGCGTGTGATCATCAGTTAGAAATTTTAATTGCTTATAATTCTCTGTGCAGAAGAGGCTTTCTGCATTAACAGCTGCACAAAATGCCGAAGTCAGCAGGCTTCTGATAAAACATTGCTGCATTTCCCTTCTAGGAACAGCCTTGAGAATCCATATGTACCTATTAAGAAGGTCTGGAATAGTACAAAAATATGTCTTTTGAAATCATCATGAATGTATCCAGCCTATTAAACACAGCTTCTCAATAAAACAAGGCTAGGTTGTTCGATTGTTCATCTAGCAAAGCCAGCTTGTTCCATTGAATTGGCTGAAAGAAATGGAAGAAAAGATGAAATGCAATTAAAGGGCAAAAGTGCCTGCTCTCTTGAGGCCACTATATCAAACTAGTATTGGTGTTTCAGGGTTTTTGTTTTTTTTGGAAATAATCTTTGGAGGGGGTGCATCTCCAAACACTGATCACAGAAACTGATGTTCCAAGGAACTACAACATATAGCAATCCAAGCCATTTTGATTTGAAAGAAATTAATTACACTAACATCCTTAGGGACCCATTATCCTTCAGTGATGGAGGGCATGCTTGGTAAGTAAGCTAGCTAGTCCTGGGTATTCACCACTGGATAGTTCTTAGCTGAAGTTGGGAAAGATATTTGGCAGGGCTTGAAGAACTTTCACTCCATACAGCTATTACCTTATATACTGGTAATCAGATGTGGTAGGTAATCTTTTCCATTTGGTATTTGCACAGTGCAAATATTTCTCCAATAAAAGAGCTACCAATGAGAAATTTTAACAAACAAGTATTATGGGAAAAATACCTACTTAACAAAAAATAATAATACTCCATCCTATCTGGGTCTAATCTTTGCTTCTTTTCTGGAGCAAGTAGATTCATTTTCAAATTAAACATCTGTTTGCAGCCAGCTGCCATTTTTCATCTTCCAAGTTGGTTACACGGATTCCTGAAGCATATTGGTAAAGATTCAGATGCTTTATTTGTGGCACAGCAGCTCCTCATTTAGTTACTTTTAATTAAAATGCATACACAAACACTTACATGGTGTGGGAAGCACGACAGCTGCCTTGAGAAGCCTGTGGATACATTGGCACCTACAGACACAGCTTTGCCTACCCGAGTTTTAAAAAATATATCATTAAAAAGTTGAATCTTTCCTTCATTTGAATTAGATATCCTTGTTTATTGCTTCAAAACATTGTTGGGTGGGGAAGCTCTTTTAGAATGGGCACCTTGTTTAAGAGTTGATTTTTACAAAATTGTAAAAAAAAAACCAGAAAAGAGAGTAGAACATAATCACTGTACAAGTCAGGTAAGAGTTTGTTTTAATTTGTTATTTTCAGATACTTTCTGGTGTAGCCAGCAGGCTGCTATACTTTGTAGAAGACTAATCAGAAATACTCAGTGCTATTTCTGCTTAGGAACCATGATGGCACAGTGGTTAAATGCAGTATTGCAGGCTAAACTTGCCCACAGCCAGCAGTTGAATCTGACCAGCTCAAGGTTGACTCAGTCCTCCATCTTTCCAAGGTTGGTAAAATGAGGAGCCAGATTGTCCTCAGAGAGTGCTGTAAAGCACTATGGAGTGGTATATGTGTCTAAGTGCTATTGCTACATGCAGCTGGGCAGAGCATTTTCTTTTGATGAACATTGATCAAGGTGACCTCTTGGTTAAAAGAACACTGAGCAGAGAAGTGCCCCTCTGCTTCTAAGTAGTGTAGAGTGGCCACAGTGCTCTGTTTGAAAAGTATTTGCATTATACAAGACAACCAGTTGAGGGCAGCTGCATTACCTTAAAAGTGCTCAATACTGGTCTTGACAATTGATGACTACTTTGTACACAGAAGTATTTAGATAATTTCCTTTGAAACATTGATCAGGGATATTGCTGTACTCAGAGACTGGCCAAGCTGTGCAAATGTTGCTTCAATTGGCATTAGCCAGTTGTCATATTTCTGCAAGAAAGGTGCCAGATCAAAACGCTGAACTTCAATTACTTCATAATTCATGAAATATATATATAAATGCTTTCTATTTTTAATCTTGTTCTGTCTGATATCTCTTTTTCTTCTCTCTCTCTATGTGTGTACATATTTTCACTCTTTTCATCACATCTTAAGCAATGTAGGAAAGTGCCCTTGATTAAATCAAAGTCCATTAAATTGACTGATTCAGTCAAGTCAACCATTTTATCTAGTTGAATGGTATCAGCAATGACCTGGATCATCATTTCAAGTTTTCAGAAAAGAGCTTTTGCAGACTAAGCCCAGAGATACCTGGACCCTCTGCATGCAGAACATGTGCTGTGCCAGTGAGGTGTAGTTATTTTCTTCATCTGCCAAAAGCAGGCAAAGAAAATGTCTCACATCTTTGTTTTCTTTCTTTCTTTTCCTCTGCAGGCTTAAACAGGCATTCAATCAACAGATGCAGAAATGAATAACTCCACAAACATAAGTTATTTGGAGGACAGAATGACCCTGCCAAGTCCTTATAAAACAGTTGAGGTTGTCTTCATTGTCTTGGTGGCTGGCTCCCTCAGCCTTGTCACCATCATTGGGAACATCCTGGTTATGGTGTCCATAAAAGTCAACAGGCACCTACAAACTGTCAACAATTACTTTCTTTTCAGCTTGGCCTGTGCTGACTTGATCATTGGTGTCTTTTCCATGAACCTGTACACACTTTACACTGTTATAGGCTCTTGGCCATTAGGACCTGTGGTTTGTGACTTGTGGTTGGCTCTTGACTATGTGGTCAGTAATGCCTCTGTCATGAATCTTCTCATAATCAGTTTTGACAGGTATTTTTGTGTGACCAAACCCTTGACCTATCCAGTCAGGCGGACCACTAAGACAGCAGGGATGATGATTGCAGCTGCCTGGGTTCTTTCTTTTATCTTATGGGCACCTGCAATTCTCTTTTGGCAGTTTATTGTAGGGAAAAGGACGGTACCTGATAAGGAATGCTACATCCAGTTCCTATCCAATGCAGCTGTCACCTTTGGCACAGCTATTGCAGCTTTCTACCTGCCTGTTGTGATCATGACCATTCTCTATTGGCAAATATCCCGTGCTAGTAGGAGCAGGGTTAAAAAAGAGAAAAAAGAGGGAGGCCAAAACCAGGATCCAGCATCACCAAGTTTAGTTCAAGGTAAAATAGGGAAACCAAATAATAACAACCTCCCCACCAATGAAGATGGGACTGAACACAATAAAATCCTGAACGGTAAAGCCACTGGGGAGCCAGTCATGGAGAACTGTGTTCCAGCAGAAGAAAAGGAGAGCTCAAATGACTCCACCTCTGTCAGTGCAGGTGCTTCCAATGTGAAAGAGGACGAAGCAATCACAGAGAATCCCAGAGCTTCTGTCTCTCAAGTTAATGCAAAAGTGGAGAATTCTAAGTTGACCTGCATTCGGATACTCACAAAGTCCCCCAAAGGAGATTATGGTGGCTCTACTAATACTGCCGTGGAGATTGTCACCACTGATGGACAAAATGGAGAGGAGAAGCAGAACATTGTAGCGCGTAAGATTGTCAAGATGACAAAGCAGCCTGCCAAAAAGAAGGCCCCTCCTTCCAGGGAGAAAAAAGTGACCAGGACTATTTTGGCTATTCTGCTGGCCTTCATCATTACTTGGACACCATACAATGTCATGGTACTCATCAACAGCTTCTGTTCATCTTGTATTCCCAACACAGTATGGACAATTGGTTACTGGTTATGCTATATCAATAGCACCATCAACCCTGCTTGCTATGCTCTCTGCAATGCTACTTTCAAGAAAACCTTTAAGCATCTCCTTATGTGTAACTACAAGAACATAGGAGCCATGAGGTAAAACCAGAACAATGGGTGGGGGGGACTCCAAATTGGGGGAAGAGAGCTCCAGATTTTATAAAACAATGCCATAGCACTTTATGCTCTAGTATGAAATCAAGAAGTTGGAGAACATGAAAACAAGATGAGATTTTGTGCTCCCTCTCTGAAAATAACTGCACTTCAAAGATAATAACTTTTGGATCTGCGAGTCATTTGGAGGGAAGGCTATAACTGAGTATAAGACCCTGAGACAATGTTCCTTGCTCTCTCATGGCAGAAGGGCTTTTGAATTCATTCTTCATCTGTGGGCACAACCTGTCCCTGAGAAATTCTTCTGAGCAAAGCTTTTGGGGGTTTGCTTTGCTAAAGGAAAAACTACACAAAATCATTTCAGGAAGCAGAACTGAGTAGGTATAATCAAATATACCAGAGCCATTTTCCAGATTGTGTGTTGTTCATTTGAAACTCAGAGAAAGGGGAGCGGGGGAAGATATCTAACATACTTCATGGAAACTATAAGAAAAACTGGAACAGAAAACATGGAATAATTCCAGTCAGTTTGTTTCTGAAATATTTATTAATACAATGTCATGGAAACACAAAAAGGGAAAGGCTTCTGTTTAAGGAGTTTACGATTAAAACAGGTAGTCCTCGGCTTACAACAACAATTGAGCCCAAAATTTTTGTTGCTAAGTGAAACGTTTGTTAAGTGACTTTTGCCCCATTTTACGACTTTTCATGCCGCAGTTGTTAAGTTAGTTATTAAATGAATTATTACTAAATGAATCTGGCTTCCCCATTGACTTTGCTTGTCAGAAGGTCACAAAAGACGATCCCATGACCCTGGGGTAATGCAATCATCATAAATATGAGCCAATTGCTAAGCATCTGAATTTTGATCACGTGGCTATGGGGATACTGCAACAGTCGTAAGTGTGAAAAATGGCCATAAGTCACTTTTTCAGTGCCATTGTAACCTTGAATGGTCACTAAATTGTTGTAAGTTGAGGATAACCTGTTGTTACCTCTCTTTTGTGGCTTTATTATACTTTGGGGGAAATATACTTTACCTCATAATAAGAATGTTTTCAGACAAGCTTCTAAAATATAATATATTGACTTTCCCCAGCCTGATTCCCTCCATTTTTGTTGGGCATGAATTATTATGCTGGTTTGGTGTTATGGCTAGGATTAAAATCATGCTGAGCCATACTATGATTTGTTTGGGGTTTGGGTTTAGTGTGTTGTACAAAATGGCCATTGTGGTTTGTAAATGATGATTTATGATATAGTATGATGCATTAATCCAGGCAGTGATTTAGCTACCAAACCATGGCTACCAAAGTTTTGGCTTAACTTGAGATGTGAATCCAGCATCATGATGTAAAAATACAGAGTTTGGATTGATTGATTGATCAATTGCCATCATGATCTTTTCAAAGGTATCTTTGTATTAATTGGCCCTTTCTCCTTGGATCAGATTTATCAGTCAAACAAAAGAAAAAAATGGAAATAGTAGAGCATTGAGCAGACTTTAAGATCTTTCTGAGGATGACTTTTGAAAATGAAGTGACTCTTCCAAAGAATAAAATGGGTAGGTTTTATTTGCAGCAACAGTGGTACATTGAATAGACATTAACAATGAATGTGATTGTATAGGTTCATGGTTCAGTTAGCAGCTGTATTTCTTTTCCATTGTTTGTTTATCAGAGATTCTGTTTCTTCAAATACATAATCTGATGAGTCACACTCCATACTCAGGGCTGATACCTATAGCATATCTTGAATGGTTAATATAAGAGATGTTAGGAAAGATTTCACTTTGTGGGATACTGTCCTGCTTTATAAAACCAAACAAGGGAAAATATGTGATCAATCAAGATCAGATGACCAAATGAGAGTGTCTTGCCTGAAATTAATTACAGGATATGAACACCAAAGAGGCCAATTCTTGCAGAATACTCTTAGATGCACATTCTTGGCTTTACTGTAAATCCATCAGCTTCCACTATTTTCAGTAGACATAGAACAGACAATCATAAATAACTTCAGAAAAAGCAGAATTAGCCAGTTAAGAGTTCAAATCTACAGAAATCTTCAAATCGAAGTCTGCCAGTCCTATATGTTCATCACCATCACCACATTTTTGCTATTATGTCATTAATACAAATTCATGAAATCAGGTGTCCCAAGCATCATGTTGCTGAGAAGGAAATGTAAAGTCCTAATATGATCGATCTTCATTATCAGGAGTTATCCTAGCCAGAATCTACCCCAAATAGTCAAGGTTGTTGATATTATTTTAAAAGAAAGGCTTCCCAAAGCTTTTGGGATATTTTATTTCTTTATTCCAGTTAAATCTCTTTGCATATATTTTAAACTGGAACATCTATAGAAATTCTCAGTCATCCAGATCATGGTTGTCTCAAAGGCGCTTTTTCAAAAGGCGCCTGGACTTTTTTTTTCCTTGAAGATGTTTCACTTCTCATCCAAAAAACTTCCTTAATTCTTCAGGTTAAAATTGAAGGAGCTTCTTGGATGAGAAGTGAAATGTCTTCAAGAAAAAACAAAGAAAGTCCACTTTTGGGACTTAAACTGGAACAGCACATATATTTCGATTTCTATCCATACTGTATTTGTAATGGAATGTTTTTGTTGTAAACTGTCTATATTTGAAAAATATGAAGAAGGGAAAAATACTAGAAGAATGGAAGGGGCAGAAGTCATTCTCTAACCACATCCATCAGAAAATGTACAGAAGGTTTGGCCATTAAAGTACTAGTTGAAGTTACAAAACTATTACATAAAATTGCTTTATATATTGAGTGATGAGGAGGAAGGCTTGAATGATTCTTAAGACTGTGTATAACTTTGAGGGATGTTTTACTTTCAAGACGATTCAAGTGCAGGCATTCTGTGGAAATGCTTTGGGAAGCAACCAGGGCCCTTGCTTCTAAACCAAAGTAAAGGATTAATGCAGAATCCCACAACTGTGCCAAAGCTTTGGAGCTCTTCAATCACTGCAGGAGGAGAAAGGTTAAGAGGTAGTTTATACTATTGCCTCCATAACGCATATCTCTTCATCAGAGGAAATTTAAGTTGTTTCCCATAGGCCTATAGTTTGTCTGAATCTTCTAAGGCTTACAGATAAATAGTAATATCATTACATATATTGAACATGCTGGATGGCAGGAAATCTTGGTGAAAATTTTTGCTTCCTTTCACCTGCAAGCAGGCATGTACTTAAAAGATTGGAGCTTCTGTTAAGCAGTTCAGTATGTATCTGCTGTGTTCACTTTTGCAACCAACATTCCTTCTCATCCAAGCACCTCAGTTTCACTAACCCCTTTTTCTTGCACCTCAGTTTCACTATCTCTTTTTGTTATCACACATTGCCATATTCCTAGACAAGTGACAAGGTAAATAGACACAACTGAGTGAGAAATTTGCTTTTCAGTGAATTTTTGAATTAGAAAACGAAGGAAAGAAGGAAAACATTGTGAAGAAACCACCCACTGAATCTATCATTATCATGCTGGTTAGAAGATCCATCTTTGCTAATTGTCACTATTAATATCCTAGCTAATGTTACTGTTTCCTATACTGCTTCTCATAAGTCTGCTTTCCAAGACCCAATAGCAGAAATGATTTAGGACAGGTTGGCAACCACTTTAGGCTATGATTAGGGATAGCTGAGAAGAAGGAGGTGAGGTGACCATATCACATGATGATGAATTTGGCATAGTTTTCAGGGTATTGTTTAACTGTGATGTGCTTATTTTGATATTTGCTTTGCAGTTTTCATCTGTTTCCCATTTCAAAATGGTAGAAATTTATAGTTTTCAACAGACATAGTTGGAGGGGCTCATAGTGCAAAAAGGGGAAGAGGGTTGTGTGCAGCTTTGGGGCTACAAGTTGCCCACTTTAGCCTTATTTCTTTTTGATACCAAATTGGATCAAATTCCAAAAAGAGCTAAGGACACAGATATTTAGACGGTCACAGATACATACAGTACATTCTTTGACCAGATGGCCAACGTGACAGTAGACTTTGTTCCAATGTTTTGCCCATTTGTTTTTCATTCAGATCGCATTGACAAATAGAGTTTGTCATTCTGTTTGAGTTAAAAATCATGTGGAGCCTTGTATAACATCTTTGCCTAAAACAACCTCTTACTCAAAAGATATTTTAGAATCATTTACTTGGTTTCTCCCTATGCCTTTTCATAATTTCTCATGAGTCAGAATGATAAGTAACCATATACGCACCAGCAATTCATGCTCATGTCCAAACAATGCTGAAAATAATTAAACCATGAGGATTTACTCAGATTACCCATGCCATAGTTGTTATATTCCCACCAAATCAATTGCATGTAATCCAGATTTGCAGAAGTCTTCTCAGTATATAGAAGTGTTATAACTTTCTAAAGCGAGAATTAAAAAAACCCTCAAAGTTATAGTCTGTATATTACAAGAAAACATTGGACTGAATTCAACTCATAAACATAAAATTTTCTCAGTACATACTTTATTCAGTTTACATCTTGGGTAGAATCACTTGAACCACTGATCAGTGTTCCAGAAGCCACAACAAACTCTCCTTTGAGAAAACAGGAATGTTTTCTCAATGTGAAAAAGGATGAAAGGGACAAATATGCACATTTGGCTTACATGCAGTTGGTTTTTGATCCTCCGAAGCAAAATTTATGTCACCTTCTAAATGCAGCCATAGAAAATGGCATGCCAGAAAAGATTTCAAAGTCCCATAGATTGACAAGTCTTTAAACGTGTCACTTCTCCGTGTGGAGGGGATATGGAAGAATGCTCAAACGTAATCCTACTTGTTTCATTCCACCCCAGATAGAAATTGGCTAACCCATCCTTAAAAATAAATCTAATTTGCATTGTAATGAAACTGGAGGCATGTAGTGCAGGTTAGAGAAAATAAAACATAATAGTTGATTTTATTGGACATAATAGAGTTCACTTTAGAACTTCTTTAATGCTAACCTGGGTTATAGGTATTCATCCAAGAATTCCCTCGTTAATATTTTGGAAGATTAACAATGTTATGTGAGCATGGGTAGATCTGTGGAAGTGGAAACTGGAGATATCTTAAATACGTTTACTAGTGAAGTTTTTGAGTGTCACTTCTTCATCTACATGCTTAGTTTCTCATTGCATGGTTGCAATACCTAGACATATAAATTTACAGAACTGCATTATTTTAGAATGGGACTTCTTGTTGCATCCACATATTGTAGATAAAGCTACAATATTTTACCTTAACACAGCACTAGTTTTGTAATTATACATTTACTGTTTTATTAAATGGAAACACTAATGTTGAAATCCTCCACTAGTGCTTTAAATGGCAATGTTTTATATAAATAGCTCTGTTCATTATGGTTTTCTTCACAAGTATTAGAAATATATGGCCCATAAATCTGAACAAACATGGTTGTTAACCAAGATGGCTGGGAATACTGATAATTTTAACCCAGAACACATAAAGATAGGGAAAAAACTATGAAATCCGAGTGATGGAATGATATGGAATCGGGAATATCTTTCTTCTAGTGTATAGATCAGAGATTCAACTGGGCTTCAGAATAAAATTTTGTTGCTAACTTGTGTCCCGAATTCAAACTTTCTCAAAGTTAATTGGTGTTGTATAGGTAATCCCTCTTCATTTAATAATATTGTAGACATCCTTAAAAAGTATTGTGTAATAAGATTTTTTTTGTTATTTTTCTGGACCTTAGTCTTAATTATATTAGAAAGTAAGCCCTACAGAACTGAGTATAATATATACTCAGAAGCAAGGACTCAGTGGTTAGCATTCTTCCCCTAAGCCAAGGATCTTCAAACTTGGCAAGTTTAAGACTTGTGGACTTCAACTCCCAGAATTCCCGACCTAACATGACTGGAGGAGGAATTCTGGGAGTTGAAGTCCACAAGTCTTAAAGCTGTCAAGTTTGAAGACCCCTGCCCTAAACATTCAAAGGAGTATAGTAGGTTAGTTCTCTCTTTATAGTGGGTTTTTGATTGGAAATTTGAATGGTTTTATACCACCGCCCCATACCCACCTCTCACTATTGCTTGTGTAAGCATCCTTCTCACACACAGATTCTTTGTGCCTAAAACTTGTATATTTATTTGGGAACCCTTAAAAGTCAGGGTCTGATCTACATAGATGGAATCAATGCACAAATATATTACTCAAGTTTCTTTGGATTGGAACCAAGAAGAAAGCTAGTTAGTTTCAGGGCAATCAATTTAGTCTTTCACTCTACCTTAGTGTTGTGATTAAAAGACCATTTTGAATCACACCTTTTATTTTCTCATTCATTTGTAGCAACTTGGCTATTTGAAAATTATATTGTCAACTGCAAGAAATCGGAAATCCAGGCAATTCAAATGAATATAAAGATTTATTACAAGCTTAAGCTGTCTACAAGAATCTGAACTACTAATGGTCAAAGAAAATTGATGGTGGATAAAAGTTAGTGGAATTCAAGGTGGGCTGGACTTAGAACTCTTGTGGGCTTGAAAAGACTCAAGACTGATAATGCATTTAACTCCACACTTGGGCTCAGATCTCCTACATGTATATTACTTACAAGCTAGCTCAGTCTGGAAAAGCTCCTGGTTTAACAGAAGAATAATCGATACAAATTTGAGAATGAACCATCTGGGTAGCCGAATTCATTTCTGAAATTCCTTATTAAGAGAGGTCAAACTTCCTTTCTCAAGTCTTCCACTAGCAAGCAAACTGATAGGCTTTTGATAAACTGATTAAACTGCTGAGTTGGGTGGCTGTAATTGGTTTAATTAAAGTGCTTTAATCATGTTTTATTATTTCTATTTTTAAAAATTGCTCACTTTTATTTTACTTCATTACTGTTAGCTGCCTTGAACACTGATTATGTTGGAAAGGCTGGAAACAACTAAATAAATATATAATTTATTTTTTTAATATTTATTTAAAATTTGTGTTGTTTTTTTTTGAGACTCCTCTTTCCACAGTCAAGAGTAATGAGCCATCTTCAGATTTACAGAGCCTGCCATAGATATTTTGTTGCCTGAGTTGGTAGCTCCCTCACCCACATCCAAAGTTCTATCAGTTCCCATTACATTTTAATAAAGTAGAACTTCCCTTAAAAATGTTTTCAAGAGAGATATTCTCATAGGAAGTTGTTGTGTTCTTGCACTTATCTACAGTACAGTACAGTACACTTATCTAAAGCTAGCCAAAGGGTATGTGAAATCTTCTTTCACCATTATATAATCTCCCCAGGGTTCTGAAACCTTCCTAGCTTCCCATACTTTCATTAAACACCAAAGACAAATATAAGCAGAAAACTGTAATGGGACTTTATCAGTAGGGATGCTATGAAGCCAGAATATGATTCTTGTGGACCCTAGGCATTTCATTTTGTCATGTCTTTCGGTCAATACATTTTTATGGGTGTAACTTTTTCTAAAGTTTTTAATCATCCAGTTATTTTTTTTTAAGTCCTCATTAAATATTCTAATAATGGATAATGTAACCTTGGGTACTACTATCAGTATCCAAAGAGGGATTCATGACTTTAAGAAATTGTTGAAGAATTTATTCCTCCTCTGTAGAAGTTCGCAACAGTCATTCATCCAATTTCTCTACCTATAAACCTGATAGTTGTCAAAGGTCATTTTTTCCACCTCTGCTTAAATCTAACTTGAACATTAGTAATGCGACTGTCTTCTTGTTACATTGAGGTCAACAAGTTCAGAGCAAGGTTAGAAGGAGCTTTATCTTGCAATATTGAAAAATGGTTAGAAGCATTAAGAGGAATAAAACTACAGCTATTGCCTCCTAGGAATATGTATAAGCCCAGCTCAAACCCACTCATAAGCATAAGATAAGAACAGTCTTTCTGAGGTAAGGCAAGCTTAGGCAAATACTAAATGTTATAAAATACTAGGAACCACAATACAAAGGGAACCTAGAGGTGTCCCTTTTACTGTATAATATAAACTGTGGGAACCCACTCAATCACATATTTATTTACTTATCTTTATGAACTTCATTTTCCTTTTGAGAAATTTAAGGGAGTGCACACAGTTGTCCCAACTAATTCATTCTTCCATTTCATTCCCCAATATAAATTTCATTCCCATGACTGAGTAGGGATTTAAACTCTTTGGGTATAGGTTTTGTTAACATTTATCAAAGTTTTTTGCCAAGTACCACTGCTTCTATCAGCTGTAGAATTCATTCAACTTATTCAAGGTGCACATGCCAGTGATGACTTTCTTTCAGTCCTCATAGTAATATTCTAAAATTGTACGTGCCTGGGAATAATTCACATTGACCTCAGTGAATCAGCATTCTAATACTTGCTAACCCTTGGTGTGTTAGTGATTCTGTGAATTAGTAAGAATTTATCTCCAGCCCTTCTAAATCTAAGATCTCGTTTTTAATCAGTTTTCCCCATAAATAGTTTTTTATTATTTTAATTATTGTAGATAATGCATGTTATTGTAGATGTTATTGTAATTGCATATCATAATAGTGCAACATTTATTTAATAAAATGTCACTATTTTGCTACCTACCCACCCACCCCCAACAATTCTTCTGTATTGTGCAATGATACTGAAATTTTATTTACCATTTATGATGTGAAGGATTGGGACCTCTTTTGCTCAGTTGTTGAAATCTGATTTTTTAAATTCATGTCTTTGGGACTGTGCACAAGAGACCATGAAAAGGTTACATAACTACAGAAATAAATCCCTCCTGTTTACTTAATGATTCCATCTTTAAAGGAAAGATTAAATCACTGAAAATCTATGGGGGATTATTTAATTTCTCATGGTGTCACTGTTTCCCCCCAGATTTACAGAACATTTTGCATTCACATCATGTCATTTCCATTTTGAGGTGTACTTCCATAGGATGTAAATGTGAATCCTCCCTCCCTCCCTCTTCTTTCTTTCTTCCTTCCTTCCTTTCTTTCTTTCTTTCTTCTTTCTTTCTCTCTCTCTTTCTCTTTCTTTCTCTTTCTTTCTCTCTCTCTCTTTCTTTCTCTTTCTTTCGTCTTTGAGATTTCCATTTATTTAGTAGATTGATCAAACTCTTTACTAGTTCTAACTGGTTGCTGCTTCTGGTTGAGTCTGCAGTGTAACATTATCACCTATAGCTATAAAATGTCTTCTTTCAAAATTTAATAGTGTCATCAAGATGATATTGGTTTTATATGGAATTACTGCTATGTGGAGCTTTTTATTATTATATGTAACAAGTAAAACTATATGGATAAGATATCAGACATCTTTCAATGTGTACCTACTTCTTACCCAGCAATGATGAATAGTTTCCTTTATACGTTGCAGTCTAGAGAAGAAAATACAATTGATATCTATTCTAGTCTAGTCCTATCTATCCCCCACATTGCCATTTTTTAATGTCAGATGGCCCAAGGCATTTTGATGCTGAGGTAGAGAACCAGATCAGATAGCAGAAGCTAACTACAAAAACTTTTGTTTCAGTTTTAGATAGCAAGTAATTTGGGGTTTGTAAACTATACCAGATGACATATACTTCAGTTCAACAATTTACTCCACTTCCTGCCATCTGCTGTAATCATCTCCTGCTTAACAATAGGGCTGGTATTATACAAGACAGAATTTCAGAGTACTTTCATCCCTCCAATGGGGTTGCTGTCAGGAATACTAACATGTTATTTCTCATCAGATATTAATCTATGGGAAATTCCTTACCAGTTGTTCTTTGGATCCCAAGACACCCTCTTAGGATAAAATGGCTCTCAAATGTCATCTTGCAACAAGGTAACTAAGTAAGATATATTGTAAATTAGAAGACAGAAATCCCTTGTACTCTATGCAGTGTTGCCAGTGAATTAAGAGGAATGACAATGCTCTTGTAATTTTGAAAGGAACTTGATTTGGTGAAATCAGACCAAAGCTTTTCAAAGTAAAACATGGTGACAGGAGTAATTATTTGCAAAGTCCTGCTGATAACATCATTGTTAAATCCATATCTTCTTGGACAGGTTCAAGAGACAGCAATCAGGGGCTTCAGTTTATTCTTCCAGTGTAATGTCTGTTCGTTCATCTGAATGAATACAATTCTCCTGTGAGGAGTTGTATTATGGTTCTTACTCACAGGATTGTATACAAATAACTGTTTCATATTGAAACACAAGAAAAAGAGAAAGTGGAAAAGTGTCTCGCTCATGGTTCACCACTTTTTGTAATATCTGAAGAACCAGTCATCAATATCCATTCATTCTATTGCAATTATTAGTTGTCTTCTTTCCAGTTCCTGATGACTGCATTCGTATGTCTCGATGATATGTGAAATCATCATTTCTGGCACCCAGTTTAACCAAAGCACTTCGAATCAACTTCTAAAAGGCATATTAAAAGATCTGTCTACACTGATAATTCTAGACTTTGTCATATATGGGGAAAAACATACCATTTTACCCATATGATCAGTCTCCACTTACATACTATCATTTTATGTCACTGTCATGCACATATTTTATTGAATATTTTATGGCTCAACTGCCATAAAATATTCACATTCAGTTTTTGGTGGGGGGTTATTTAGTGGAAAGACTAAACTAGGCAACTTGTCCATGAGACAGGGCCTTTTAATGGCACAGTGTCACTAAAGAATTAACCTCTAAGAAACAAAATGCCTATTGTTCAAATGATATCTGAACCATAGTATAGAACTGGAAGGGTCATTAAGTCAGCTGGATATAAGAATTTGGCTGAAATAGATGGTTGTGGAACCTCCACACATCCTGTAAAAGACAGTCCAAGACCTATCTGGGTATCCAGTTTTATAAGGGTAGCAAACTGACTATTTTTGTAGGCACCAAATCTTAAGGGAAATGGTCACAAAACAGTATGGAGAAAGCAGCTTTCCCAGGGACAAGTCTGTTTCCAATCCTGCTCAAATCCAAATTTTGACACTATTTTCATTTTAATTTGCTTATGGTCCTTGGTGGATTTAGGACTGAAAGAAAAAGTACCAGATTAGGCAACTTTTCCAACCTTCTTTCCCTTAGAGATTCTGGACCCATTCTAACATCCTTTCTACAATGGTAGATCAGAACTAGAAGCTCAACAAAGGAACAATTATTTTGTCTTTACAGCTTCTCAGCACATACCTTTGCTGATAGTTCTTTGGGCAAAGAGCTCCTTTTGCTCAACATACCAATTGATTTGCTTTCTACAGCATTTGGAGGGGCAGGGGGTCACTTGATTGCTTAGGACCTGCCATTTAAAAGAATTTGAGGAAATTCTCAGTCCCTCCCCCTCAAAATCTGGCAATGCTCTATTGAGTAGAAACAATTGTGAAGAGCTTTACTGCAATGGTCTGCAGTTTTTGGAAAGGAGAAAAATGTTCTCAAAACTACTTTATAAAGAAGCTTCTAGATTACCTGACTTCTGACATCCCTCTATATTTGCTGTAAGAATTAAGGCTTGAATAACCTGACACAGTTCCACCCAAGCTACTGTAATTCTACTGGCTTGCTTACAATAAATCTCATTTGATATTTCATTCAAGCGATGAAGTAGTGTTGGGAAGCTTCACTGCCTAGTTGGTTTGCTATGTTACCTATTTCTTTGAATGATTGCAGAGATGAAATGTAAGTAGCTGCTGTGGTATGGTTTTTCTATTGACTTAACCCAGGTGAATAGTCTTCCTAATCATGTAGTAAGTGACCTTCCCCCATCTCTCCCCAAAAGTGGCCTTGCATTTGGGAAAAAAACAACAACAACACCCTAACTACCCAGTTGATCAACCACATAATTCATTTTGCTGGGATAATCATGAAAGCATGAATTGATTGAACACATAATTTCCCATTATTGAGTGTACAGTTGAAAGAATCTTGTTAATTGTTATAAACTGATCTATTTTTTTCATAGGCAGCACAAATTATGTAGTCACCGACTTCCCCACAAAATGTGGTTGATATATATATATATATATATATATATATATATATATATATATATATATATATGTAGGTCTTGGTGTATTCGGGTCTTGTCCCGTGTAAGATTGAGAATACCTTGGCAACGTTTCGACGAAATCTCATCCGTCATCTTCAGGCTGGTGTCTTCAGCTTCGTTCTCCTGGGAGAACGTTGCCAAGGTATTCTCAATCTTACACGGGACAAGACCCGAATACACCAAGACCTACATACCTTTACCCGTGAAAATCTATGAAAACAAATATATATATATATATATATATATATATATATATATATATATCACACAAAATATGAAATCACACTGCAAATCCTGATCCCAAATGTATTTGCTTACATATTTGATGTTTTCTTCATTTCAACAAATGTTTTGGGAAATGATAATATAAAAATAAGAAATGGAAGGATAAAGACGAGTCATTTTTTAAATTTCACTTTCTCAAAGGGGACATTCTAGTGACAGCCAGTGGATTCTTTTCTATCGTCCCATCACATCTTGGAGAATAAATGATATTTATATGTCATGAATAATTCCATCCCATTTTTTACAATTACACCACAAAGTCAGCCATCCTATGGTGAACTACAAAATGGTAATAGTAAGGGACTGTCGGTGGTCATTAATAAGTGGACTTTCAGCGATTTATTCTGTATCTACTAATGTCAAATTAAGGAGGCTGATTAATGCATTTGTAAATATCTACCAGTAGCGTGTTTCAACATGACCAAAAATAACTTGGCCTGTGTACAGTTATAGTACAATATATCTAACATTGTTGAACTTCAGTTAGAATGTAAATAAAACTATATGAATGTCTGGTTACTCTTCAAACTATGTACAAGGAAGAGTGCAATCCTTGTTTTTTTTTAAAGAAAGATTGTTTGTTTGTTTTTTAAAATCCTGTTGTTCTTTTACAACGGCCAGAATTAAAAATTGCTGTAAAAGTGAAAAGTTTCATTACTTGCAAAGGATGCTTGGACACATGCAACAAGGAAGACCATAAACTGATTTATAATTAGCAAGGCTTCCAAGTACTGGCTATATTCTTAATAATGCCATATATTTGGTCTCATTAAAATAAGCACAAATTTATGGTTGACTTCATGAAGCCAAACCACAGTAATATACATATATGCATATATACATATATATATAATATAAATAATAGCTATATATTTATATAATCTGTATAGATATATATATTATTTAAAGCATATTCATGCAAGAAAGACTGATGAAGAGAAATACCTCTGAGACTCTACATAATGTTGCCAGCCATCAAAAATGGAGGGAAGAAATACGACCACTGTATTCAAAAGTTGCAACTTCACAACATGATACGCCAGATATGAAGAGCTGCAACCTGTCAAGAGGCCAGGGCTCCGACATCAATGACCTCATACAGGGCTGAACTGCAAAGAATATTTTGGAGACACAATTGAAATTCCAAAACTACCCTACATGCAATATGTATGTGTGTACTTCTACCAAGTTGTATTCCTAGTTTGAGCATTACATTAAGATGCAAGATATATGAGCAACTAATAAACATGTTTTTGTATGTGTTACCTCTGCTTCTTCTTCCACCATCTTGTGAGGTTTTGTAGAAGCAAACTCTCTCTGGTAAAGATTATTTTTGCAACAGTTTTCATATTACCAATCCAAATGTTGCTGTTAACTGAACTGCAATAGAGATATAGTCTCAACTGATGTGACAACAGCAGTAATTGGCAAAATAGCTGAGCAGCAAGTGCTGCATTTCAGATCTGGAATAATTTCGATGTTCATGAGTGGAACTTTAGGGATAAATCAAAACAGACTGCGCTTTCTTCCAAATTAATAGCAATGTGTCCTGAAGCCTCTTGACACTCTCTTATACAAAAATAAAGACTAGTAGACCTCTCAGTTCAATTATTTTATTTTATTTTGTTAAAACATTTGATCATTCCCAGTTGTCCTCCTTTATCTAAGCATATATCAGTCAGGTCACAGAGTGCCTCATTACATGAAGATATTTGCAGAAAAATGCAAAAGGAAATCAAGCATAAAAAGGAAGGTTAACTTGAGGTCTCAAATAAAATAAGAAATAAGCTTTCTGAACCCAAATTATTATGTATCTATTTCCTCATAGATTCAACATAGTAAGAGAAGTATAACCAGGAATGGGCTTCAAAAATTTTAGCAAAGGGTACTTGCCCACTTGCAGGATGGGCATGGCCATGGTGGGCGTGGTCTAGTCAGCCTCCTGCACCAGAGAGGGGCACCCCGGGCTCTGGAGACTCTCTGGAAGCCAGAAATGGGCCCATTTCTGGCCTTCCCAAACTTCCGGGAGGCCCGTTTTTCACCCTCCCTGATCCTCTGTGCACATGCTGCACTTACCTGCACCCAAAATGGGCTGTGTGGGGACTCCTAGGAGGGGAGGGTTGGGCGGGGCCAGCTAGGAGTGGGATTTGGGGGTTCTCCGAACTGTACAGAATCTTAGCTAGGGGCTCTCCCAAACCCCTGCGAACCCCTAGCAGCCCACCCCTGAGTATAATATAATCATTTACACCAAAAAAAAACCTCTCAAGATTCAGGCAACAAAGGAAACAAAGCCAGGAGCATTAGGGATTGGTAAGGAGAAGGACAAACCAGTGTTACAGAAAATGGGTATTCCACACCAAGGAAGCAAAGTGCGCTATGGATACTTTTGTTTAATGTCATTTTGATTGCATGTTTAATAAATCAAAAACCTCCACTTTTTCATACTGTGTCCAGGATGATGTCCAGATGTTGCAACCCAAGAATTAGACAAAGACCAAGCTGAAGACCAAACTAGGCAGTCAGTTTAAAAAGGAACAAAACACAGCTTGTGTTTGTTATGCAAGATCTAACTAAAGTATAGATACAGCACAGCCAGTAAGATCTGCCCTAGCATTGTGATCATAGCTATTCTGGATAGTCAAGAAACAAAATTTTTAAAAAGGGAGTAAAACTGTAATCTTATGCAAATTTGCTCATTGTAAGCCTGAACTTCTGCCCAGGTTTTTAGAAAACAAAAAGACAAGAAATGTATCCAAGTTTTAGCACAGAATAGCCCTTTCTCCTCCTCCAAACTTGCCAACACTCACTTTACAAATTCATTGAAAGGTAATATTAATTTATTATTACCTGAGGCTTTTAAAAACACAACCAGACTCAGTGGGCAGATATAGTACTGTGAGAGCTTTTATCTTTTATCCTCAGTCTGCATTCATGCCTGGCAAATGTGTATGAAGATAGAACACACTTTCTGCATGCAGTTAGGAACCAGCACTGAGACACAATTTCACATTAATTAAGATTATATCATGAATAGTTCATTCACCAAAGTCTTCATTGTTTGTGTTTTCATTTCAAGAATAGGCAAAAAAAATCCTTCAGAATAAATTATAAGAGAACAGAAACTTCTGCCAGATCCAAACAATAAAGATGGCATTATATTTGTTTGAAGAAAATACTGAATTTCCCCCCAAAATTGAATTTTATCAACTTTGCTTCAATTTGTTTAGAAGTTATATTTATGTTATTGAAAAATATTTTCTTTAATGTGTAAAAATGGTACTTTTTAAAAAAACTGCAAATTTTAAATTGGAATTAATTGTCAGTTTAGTAGAGTAAATGTGAAAGTTATATTTCAGCCTGAGCATCTCTTAGATATGACTTTCAACTTCAGCACTGGAAATACAACTGAAATCTCACAAAAAAGGAATCAATTCTCTGTCCAGATATCAGCTCTCAACTGGTACCCACAACATTTTTTTTTGCATTCAGTCACTTGGATTTCATATATAATAGTAATAACAATAGCACTTAGATTTATATGCCACTTCATGGTGCTTTACAGCACTCCCTAAGAGGTTTACAGAGTCAGCATATTGCCCATAACAAAATGGGTTCTCATTTTACCAACTTCCAAAGGATGGAAGGCTGAGTCAACCGTGAGCTAGTCAGGATTGAACAACCTAGCAGCGGGCAGAGTTTGCATGCAATACTGCATTCTAACCATTGAGCCACCACAAATACAAGTCAAAATATATGCTTGGTGCTGATTTAAAAAAAACTTTCATTATTATAGGAAAATTATAATTTGGATTTTTTTAAAAATCTGAACATCTGCAATTCCCATAGAAATGTTCTTAATTTATCAATTTGCTTAAAATAGCTTAAAGATATAAGAATAGGAATTCCTTAACTGCATATATTGAAGCAATGTTCATTTTTACCATATTTGTCTTGCCCATGAATTCCTTAGAATCTTAAATGCTTGTATCAGTATTAGTCTAAGACAGGGGTGTCAAACTTGCATTGTCATGGCGGCATCACATGATGTATCATGACTTTTCCCCCCTTCGCTAAATGGTGTGGCATGGCCAGCATGTGGGGCTTCTGGGCCACGGGCCGTGGGTTTGACACCCCTGGTCTAAGATAAACATTTGAAATAGTCACATGTATGAAGAAGAAGTTCTTTAAAGGAATTGAGAAGAGGTAAAATAAGAAAAAAATAAAACAATAAGTAAATAAATAAAATTAAATAAATAAATAAATAAATAAATAAATAAATAAATAAATAAAACAAGAAGAGTTCTCCGCTCCTCTACTCATTGCAGAATACGTTATGCCACCAGACTTGAAACTCTAGACCTACAAAACCTAGAACTACGCTGCCTTCGGTCCGATCTAAATATAGTATATAAAATCATACATTGCAATGTCCTACCTGTCAATGAATACTTCAGCTTCAACCATAACAATACAAGAGCACACAATAGATACAAACGCAAGGTTAACCACGCCAAACTTGATTGCAGGAAATACGACTTCAGCAAAGAGTGGTCAATGTCTGGAATACTCTACCTGACTCTGTGGTATCTTCCCCAAACCCCAAAAACTTTAACCTTAGACTGTCTACTATTGACCTCACCCCTTTCCTAAGAGGTCTGTAGGGGGTGTGCATAAGCGCACCAACGTGCCTACCGTCCCTGTCCTATTGTTTCTTTTTATTTTTCTTATATGTATCCATCTCATGTATTCAAAACTATGGTTATACTTATACCTGTTATCTTGTAAGCGATTGACAAATCAAATAAATAAATAAATAAGTAAATAAATAAATAATAAATAAATAAAATAGAAGCTATAGAAGATGGTTCAATTATCCACTTCAGCGGGTTCTTTTCAGGATAAATCTAGTGAAGCACATTCCACATATTTTCTCTCAATTATGCATATTTCACAAATTTCTTCACTGTGGGTGACTCCACTCTTTGCGAATTGCTTTCTTTCAAAATTGGTTTCTTTTCCTTTCTTTTTCTTTTCAAAGCAGAGAACCCCAGTGGCAACTGGATGGGATTAACCCTTTACCACTATTTGCCTTATTAGACAGAAGAAACAGTGAAACATAACAAGTTGCTCATCACTCATGGCAAATCAAACTTGAGCTGGGAATGACATTAACAGCACTAATGCAACTTGACAGCCCGCTCATATTAGCCCTTCTCCATCAATCTGCATTAGCATTTGTGTTAGCTAACACAGTATTCTACAAAAGTCACTTTCCAGTAATATAAGTGCTCATGAATGCTAACCTGAAATGATAGGAGATACGCATAAGAGAGAGACTGCTAATCAGATTGGACTGGCTAATATGACAGAGCCTGTAAATCTAGCAACCTGTGATTTCAATGTATGGTAACCCTACCCACTGCCTTTGCATTATGATGACAACAAGAATTTTGTGGGTAGATTGAACATCTGGAGCAGAAAACTACTGTGCTTTTCCTTTCTCCATGGAGGCAGAGCATAATCTGAGCCAGGATTCAAAAATTTTGTCTCAAGAAACCAAACTCTGCCCTTTCTGTGCCAGAACTCAACACAGGGATTCTGGGTCAGAGCTAACACAGTTTTGCTCAAGGTACCAGTATTTCTACTTGTGGAGAGAGCTTGGTGCTTTAAATGTATTTCTTTTATATGGACAATTATCATGTGATGTTCTTTTACCACGAAGCTTCATGACCTAAACGTTTAAGTGTTGCTTCCCAACATTAAACTATAAACCATCTCTAGGCCACACTAGTTCTTTGTGAAATTGAACTGAACCCTACATCTAACCATGAGATCTCAGAATGATCTTGTTTCTTGACTAATGCATGGAATTGAAAATTGTTTAATTTTTGTGTTGTTTTTTTCCAACAGTGAAAAATTCATGTTGGCCACCAAGATTGCAGGCAAAAGGAAACCACACTCAATTCTTACTATCTAAGGAGAACATGCATATGTGTTGTCCCATACAAGATTGTCCACACTTGTTTTCACCCTTTTCATCTGTAGATTTGAAGTCTTAGCACAGAAAATGCAATATCTGAAGAAGTCCAAAGACTTAGTTGTCCCAATTATCATTGTTGCGACTTATACTTCTCAATGATATGGTTTTGTAAGAGCCAGAAACCCAAGTTTACTGTAGCAATTCATCATCATCATTTTAGCCATTGTCTATCTACTCTATCAATTATTTACCCAAATATTGCAACCATAACAATACAAGAGCACACAATAGATACAAACTCAAGGTAAACCACACCAAACTTGATTGCAGGAAATACGACTTCAGCAACAGAGTGGTCAATGTCTGGAATACTCTACCTGACTCTGTGGTTTCTTCCCCAAACCCCAAAAACTTTAACCTTAGGCTGTCTACTATTGACCTCACCCCTTTCCTAAGAGGTCTGTAGGGGGTGTGCATAAGCGCATCAACGTGCCTACTGTCCCTGTCCTATTGATTCTTTTTATTTTTCTTATATGTATCCATTTCATGTATTCATAACTATGTATATACTTATACCTATAATCTTGTAAGGGATTGACAAATTATATCAAATAAATAAATAAATAAATAACAACTTGCATATAAGCAACATTCATTATCAGCTTGAAATGCCTACTATGAATGAGAAAATTAAGGCTCTGCTAATATCTCTCTTCTAACATCTCCTATGTTTTGTTCCTTAGTAATGGAGATTTCGATTTTTATATCTCATTCTCAAAAAATGGGTTTTCAGCTTATTTTATTGATAATGGCCAAGACCATTGTGACAATTTTCTTTTAATTTCCTCAACATTCTATAGCCCCTTTGTCCATATTTCTTGATCTGTAAAATCTCTGCAGACTTGATAACATCTTCTCCTAGGCTTCAGCTGAAACATGAAAGCCCAAAGAAATTGTCTGTTCTGGAGATGGTTACACAGCAAAAGTGAGGACACTCACATCTTCCTGTGCTCAGCATGTTATTAAATTTGCAAGGACCCCTTGCCCCACTTAAGAAAATTTTGCTAAGTTTTTTTCTTTTTTTCAGTGGAGATCAAAGCACAATTTCCTTGCCATCAAAATGAATTTTAAAGGAAAACCATGCCATTAATAAAGGTTGGCTTTCACTGACAGCATCATGTTTCTTTGCTGACATTACAGATGTGGTTTTGCCATTGACTTCTTCCAGAAATTTTTTTGACTTCTCTATCTAGCCTGCCATCCTGATATTCCCTGGTAGTCTCCAAAAGATTAATCAGGCTTGACCTTCTTAATTTCTAAGCTGATACATAGTCAGCCAGATGCTACCATCTAGACAAAAATTGAATTATGATGATTTAATAAACCACAGTGCTTATTTTTGATAGAATAAGCCTCAGTACACTCCAAGGCAGTGTTGGCAACCTGGATTGTAATGCCCTGGAAAATACTGGTAGCAGTAAATTTAGTTATCATGCACTTCTAATTAAGCACAGTATAAACACAGAATAAAAACAGCAATTAGTACTATCACATACAACTACCAGTTGTAAAATCACAATATAAAATAAGGAGCTCTAGTCTAAAAGGGCTCAAAATAAATAGGAGACCTGTGCACTCAAACTGTTGATTAAAAGACTTTACAAAGAAGTGTTTTGGTGCTTTTTAAGATTTAAAAATCTGACTCCAAGCCTAAATCTGAGAATTGAGTCTAAAAAACTGGAGCTAAGTAAGAAATGGTTCTCATTTTTTCCTTCCTGTTTATAACATGCTGAGATACTCAAGCTGGAAGATTACTGTTTGACACCTAGGTGGTTGATCTGTAGTATCCTACCAGGCTTTGTCTTGTTCCTTATGCTGTTTAACATCCATCTGAAACCACTGGGTATTTTGGAGTAGGATGTTGTCAACATACTAATGACATCCATTTTTTATTGTTTCCTACCTCCTAACTCCAAGGAAACAGTCAGTAATCTTGGATGTTGCAAAATGGGCTAGATGAAGGAAAACAAACTAAAACTGGAGAACTCTGCAATACTGTGAGTAAGGGATATATTAACTAAGAAATGAACAATTGGCTACCTTTTCACAATATTAAAAACAGGGTATCAAGCACAATAATGCAAAACCCATGGCATATCAATCCAATGAAAAATTACAATAGCTTGTGCTACACTGAGAATGCTGGTATCTAGCAACTCTTTGCCCTCCCTGTCCTAAAGGACTGCCCCAAAATTAGCTACCCAAAGGTCTTTTGTGAAAACTCTACATGGTCTTCTAGCTGTACAACATACTTCAGCCATCACATTAGGACTATAATATGGTTTTCTGCATGAGAAGTTACAGAGAAGGTGGATGACGTGAAATTTACTTGGAGTTTCCAACACCAATCTTGTGGTCATCACAGCCGGTCAGTTTTATGGCCCCTTTTTCTTCTAGTTTGATGGGGGACGTGAGTTATGAGTCAAAAGCTACAGGAATGGAGGTGTTTACTTCAGTTTTAGAATCCTAGAATGTTTTAACATCGGGCCAATTCTCCTGATTTAGCTGGGGTTCTTCAAGTCTTCACAAAACAAGATTCCTGGCACAAGAAATGTATCTACTTCTGTACTACAGGTAGCCCTCGGCTGACAACATTCATATCTCAGGAGCTGCCACAAGGAAGAAGGAGTCAACATATTCTCCAAAGCACCAGAGGGCAGGACAAGAAGCAATGGGTGGAAACTAATCAAGGAGAGAAGCAACCTAGAACTAAGGAGAAATTTCCTGACAGAACAATTAATCAATGGAACAACTTGCCTCCGGAAGTTGTGGGTGCTCCAACACTGGAAGTTTTTAAGAAGAGATTGGATAACCATTTGTCTGAAATGGTATAGGATTTCCTGCCTAAGCTAGATTAGAAGACCTTCAAGATCCCTTCCAACTCTGTTATTCTGTTCTGTTCTGTTCTGTTCTATGCTATTCTATTCTTGTTCAAAGTTACAATGACATTGAAAAAGTAACTTATGACCATTTTTCACATGTACAACCATTGTGGCATCCTCATGAGTCATATGATCAAAATTAAGACACTTGGCAATTGACTTATGTTCATGATGGTTGCAGTGTCTGAGGTCACCTTTTGCCACCTTCTGACAAGGAAAGTCAATGGGGAAGCCAGATTCACTTAACAACCATGTTACTAACTCAACAACTGTGGGAAGAAAGTGTAAAATGGGAAAAACTCACTTAACAAATGTCTGACTTAGCCACATAAATTTTGGGCTCAATTGCAGTTGTAAATCAAGCATTACCTGCACATCATTATTAAAAATGCATTTCCTTTATCCTTTATGCTCCAGCCATTTTTGCAAGACATATTTATAGAAAGTATGCATTAACAATTTGCAGATCATTTCTCTCCACAGTCACACTTTGGAACAAATTAATACAGATGATAATCTATTTATATCCATGATTTGGCACCCATTTGTGCATTGTTGTAAGATATAAATGGTTCCAAACAGTCCCTGATAAATCTGCATTTTAGGTTTTTTTCCTTTCCTTTTTTATTAGCCTTTGTTTGGCCCCTGATCTCCGCTCCTTCCACCGTGACCTTAAGACTTGGCTCTTTCAGTAGGCCGGTCTGGACTAACCAGGGGGGCGGGGTTGTTTTAGAGGGTTTTAAATCTTAATTGAATTTTATTGTTAGGCTTGTATTTGGTTTAATTTCTTTTTATTGTAAATTTGTAATGGGTTTTATATTGTTAGCCACCCTGAGTCCTTAGGGAGAGAGGGAGGCATACAAGTCTAATAAATTATTATTATTGTTGTTGTTATTTTGGAGAAAAACATATTTAGCACTAAAAGATCTAAAAGAAAATAATTTCTCAAGCAAAGTCAGTTGAAACCTTAAAATTAATTCATTTCTAATCCCTGGGTTTTATTTTAGTGGACAGTGAGCCCCTTATATATGTATTCCATTTATCCTGCCCCTTCCTCAACAAACTCAAGGTGCTTCTCTTCCCTCTTTATCGTCCAAATATCTCTATGATATGAAGTTCTCTATACTTTTTAATTTCATTTTGTAGGCATCTAGATTTTTTAGCTCAGATATTGTATTATTATAAATATGATAAGTTGTTCTGACCCAAACCATTTTCCAATAAAACAAACACAAACCAAAGGGAACAGAAACCTTTTAGTGATTCTTACAAATCCCTGGTTAAAAGGCTGCTGCAAACTAATTAACTTTGATAAACACAAGCCTCGCCAAAACTGTGCAAGGCTGCCAAGAATAACTGATGAGAAATATTTCATAACACAAGAGTCTTCAAATACCAACTTATGATTCTGCAATGTCCAAGAGGCAGGAGTTTCAAAATGTTTTTGCTTCCTACAAAGAAGGTCTGATTCACAGCTGGCTTTTGTCTTCTTGAAGGAGGGGCCATTACCTTGCAGCCTTACTCCCGAGTCGCCCGTGCTGCTGCAGCTGCTCTTTACTACAAGCAGCCCTGCGCACACACGCACTTGGCACTTGGTTCCTCGGGAACCTCCTCATCCTGCTGCCAACCCCATAATCTCTGAAGGCAGCAGTCCACTCCCTAATGGTCCTGGCCCCTCATCTGAGTCCTCACTCTCCTCAGCCGTCTGCACCTGCTGCCAGCTAACCACAACATAAGAATAAGAGACAATGAAAGATAGAACATCACCCAATAAGTTTCATGGATTAATGGATTTGAAACCCAATTTTAAAATTCTGATCCAGCACTCTAACCATTTTATATGCTGGGTCTTAGTCCAAATTAGTCCCAACCATGAGTTCTAGTCCCATTTTAGGCATGAAAGACAGACGGGTGACCAGTCACTCTCAGCCCAACTCACCTCAAAGGCTTGTTGTTGTGAAGAAAATAGAATGATGGAGTGTAAGGTATGTTTGCAGCCTTGAATTTATATCAATAAAAAAATGAGATATAAATAAATAAATGCATACATACATGCTCTCATTTGAAATTATACTTTATCTCTCTGTCACAAAACTTGGTGCATGTAAGATTCTGATGTGTAGTGAAATCTTCCTTATTATTTGTTAGATAGATAGATAGATAGAATTCTTTATTGGCCAAGTATGATTTGTCTTGGTGCAAATACTCTCAATATACATAAAAGAAAAGATACATTCTTCAAGAGTCAAGAATCATAAGGTACAACACTGTTAAACTGAGCAATACTGAGGAATGAAAGTTAGCTTACTTTGGAGCAAACTAGACAATTCTATAATAAGAATGCAATGGATTTGTACTCTTCATACCTACATAATTGACTAAAAACCACAATAATGCTTTGCCAGTGAGGGAAAATAGCTTCCTCTATATTGGCTATGTACCCTCAGTAACACACTGAAATAATCTAACTCTCTAGATTTGCACATTACTCTGAACTAACCACATGGGCTGGAATCCACCCAACATAGCAAGCCATAAATATTTTAAACTATCATGTTCTGCAAACACAGTCCATGAGGTAAGCTAATGTCATACAAATACTTTTATCCACAGTCTAGATAGCAATAGCACTTAGGCTTATATACCACTTCATAGTGCTTTACATCCCTCTCTAAGCAGTTTACAGTGTCAGCATATTGCCCCCAACAATCTGGGTCCTCATTTTACTGACCTCAGAGGGTTGGAAGGCTGAAAGGATGAGTCAACCTTGAGCCAGTGACACCCGAACTGCTCAACTCCTGGCAGCCAGCAGTCAGCAGAAGTAGCCTGCAGTACTGCATTCTAACCACTGCGCCACCACAGCTCTTGGATGCTGCCAAACTACAACCCCTAGCATCCTTAATCATTTGTCACATTGGTTGGTCTGCATAGATCAGCAACTTCTGGAGAACCACAGGCTGCTATTATGATTATTATATTGTAAGTCAAGGATTACCTGTACAAAGATATATTTCCCCCTTTTTTTCTCCACTCACCTTTACCCCTTTTCATGAATTCACCAGGAGTTTACAGGTCTTTGGGTACAGTCTGACATACTATAACTGCTGCTGTCACAGAATTACCCATCAGATCCAACACTAGAGAGCGGATAAACAATTGGTGTCATAACAGATTAACACAAATCCTTTTTTGCTGTTGTTGTTATTTCCAAAGCAGACAATTTTGTGATGAACCTCATTAAAGCATTTCCTGCTCTAGCTTCTTCTCTGGAAAAGTGAAATTACGGCAATAATTTGGAAGCAATGTTATATTTCTGCAAAACCCAAAATTTCATGTATTTTCCAGCAGCCGAGTTACATTGATGTTTCAAATAAAGATGGTTGCCTTACAAAAAAAAAAGCAGACTTTAGAAAAGCCTCGGGTGTTCTCACTGGCTATGTATATTTATTTATGTTCAGTTTTAGTTGATCTTGAAAACAGATGTTATCATGCAGCTACAACAAGCAGTCTTGATATCAAGCTCAGCACAATCAGTTTATTTTATTTCCTAATGTACTACAAAGCTGGAAAAAGAACATGGTGGACCATGTTAGATCCTTGCCTGGAGGCATATGAGGCAGAGTCAACATCTGGAATATTTGGCTAGCTTTCAGGCCTTTGCAACCCTGGAATTGGCTGGTTTGCAATTCCAGCTCAGCATCTCAAACAATACTAAGTGGAGGACTTTGCTGCCATTTTTATTTACCCAATTTTTCCCAACCTGGAATTGTTCCATAGTACAGCAGGACTTTTAAATATTGACTAGATCTAGCAGTCCATACTAATTGACTCTTTGCTGTAGCTGGCTCTCTCCATCAGGCAAGCTTTGCAGAAGGTAATTAGTCTCCAGCCTTGTCATTGTTTGAGCCAATTCTGAAAAGAATCCACAAAGGAAGAACTGAAATATAATGGCTTGGTTATGTATATATGTTTGTGTATGCATTGCTTTGTTGATATCTAAATGTGCAAAGTACAATATGTCAATTATGCCACTGTTTGCTTTTAAGGGCAGCCAGACAGCCTTAATTACTTTCCATCAGTTGACTTGAGCGTGAATGTTTTTAAAATAGTTTTCTTCTGCTCATGGAAAGCTGTTCTGCTGGGAATATCTCTGCTTTTCAGAGAGGTGCCTAATGTTTTTGCTCAGTAATAATTAACAGCAAAGATGTTAGCTTCTCTGGGTTTTTCTAATATTTTAGCAAAATCACACACAAATGTGGACTTTTGCTCAATAACACTGCGATTCCCACAGTTCCTATAGGTCAGGGCTGTCAAACTCGCAGGCCAGATGTGTCACACACTGGCCACACCCATGCCCAGTTTAGTGAAGGGAGAAAAAGTTGTGATACATCATGTGACACCACTGTGATGCGAGTTTGACACTCCTGTGATGGGGTGGAAGTAGATTTCTTGAATATGAGGAATTCTTAGTGCTCTGTGAGCTTGGTTTATATAAGCCCCAGGTTGTTTACTTGCAGACATTTCATTACCAAACTAGTTAACACCATCAGTGTTAATCTGATGTCTCTAGCTAGTTACGAGCACTGATGATGTTATCTAGTTCGTTTGTTTATTTATGAAATTTATTGGCCACCCATCTTATCATAGGGTAACTCTAGGCAGCTTACAGTTACATATAAGCTGAAACCTAAAAAGTTAAAACAACTTTAAAACTAAAGACACATGGGGAGGGCAGAGGTGGAGGGTGGGGAATTGGGATCTGTTATTAACCAATCACCTCCATTGCACTGTTCCCCTACTGGGGCTCCAAAGCCATGTCTTTAAGCCATTATGAAAAAATAGGAGGGTTTGGGTTTGGGTAATGAAACATCTGCAAGACAACAACCAAGCTCAGAGAGCACCAAAGATCCCTCATTTCAACCCTCAGGTACAAATATACTTTCAGCTACAAATATTCTCCTTTATTTATATAGTTTAGACAAACATAACATGTAGACTCTGGAGATTAAATCTTAACTGCAGTAGAGCAAAATATATTTCAGAATATATTGATGTATCTCCTTGAAGTGTGCCCACGTTTGAGTCAATGTTAAAGACAAATGAGTGGTGAGTAGACCAGTGATGGGATTCCAAATTTTTTCCTATTGCTTCTATGAGAGAGCACTTTTTGCGCATGTGCAGCAATAAAAAAACCATCCTCTGTCAGTGCTGGTGAGGTGAGATGTTTTTTTAGCTCAGCTGAGGCACAGCAATCTGCTTTGCCACGCAAATCAGCTGAGCTAAAAAATCAAGGGAATATAGGACAGGATAGGGCGGAGGTGGGTGGGCGGGGCCAGCCAAAGGTGGTATTTGCTGGTTCTCCAAACTACTCAAAATTTTCGCTACCAGTATGCCAGAACTGGTCCGAACTGGCTGAATACCACCTCTAGAGTAGACTAATACTTGGAATATTCTTGGCAAAATTTTTCAAAAGTGGTTTGCCATTGCTGCCTTCTTCCTAGTGCTGAGAGAATATATGACTGGCCCAAGGTCACCCAACTGGCTTTGTACAACCAAAGGCAGGACTAGAATTCATGGTCTTCCATTTTGTACCCTAATGCCTTAACCACCACTCTAAACTGACTCTTAAAGTACCTCCTGGAAACTCTTAAATGTTAAAAGGTGGGATGTTGTATGAATCATGAAAAAGCAGATATTACTTGGAACTAAGGAGAAATTTCCTGACAATGAGACCAATTAACCAAGGGAACAGTTTGAGGTGGGACTATCTCTTTTCATTAATGCACATGCTTGGTGCATCCTGAACATATCTAGATGCATGCACAGTGGCATGTTTGAGTCAAGCCTATGCACATAACTCTACACATGCAAGCAATATCTCAAGTTTGTTTCTTTCATTTTATATTGACCATGTTAATTATGTATTTAGCTACTTCGTTATATTTTTCAATGGTGCTTACTTTGGGGTGGGGAGCAGGGGCACCATTTCATAAAAATCACAATTTATAACTGTCAGTCAAGAGTAAGGAGCAGTTGAAATCAAGATATGAAACATGATGTGCATTGCCCAGCAAAAGCATGCTATTGATGGGGCATCCTCTTATCCTTTGCAATCAGTGAACAAAGTTGAGGGATGTTAGCTGCATTCTATGGATGAGGCATCTTCCAAAGGCATCTGATGGGATAGGATCCCAAAAGAAGGATTTTGTCCAAATACAACTGGACCTAGATGTTTGAGATTCATCTTGAAAGAGGACTGGGAGCAATAGTGGTATGAGAAGTGGGCTAACCTGGGTAAGGAAATAAGAAGAAAATTGTTTTTTTTAACTTTCCCAGCATGTTTCAAACATATGTCTAGGAGGAAACTTTCCATAATCTGCTTGTAGATCTGTATTTCCTAGTAAACAGGTGGGTTTTCTTCTTTAGAAAATAGCCATGAGGGATTTGGTTTTACAGCATGTAAAGTCCTACTGCTATTATATCTCTTGTCTCCAAGCTTCTGACAATCATGAAATTTTGAAAAGACAAGATGTTTAGCACTGCAGTGGTATCTTTGACCTCCCCTTTGAATAAAAAACCTTTGAAAGAGAATGGCTGTGCATATTTTGCCTAAACTTCTGAGAAGCTTCTGATGTTCTTATAGTTTAGTTCCCTTTATAAAAATGTGGGGGGGGGAGAGGAAACTATGATAGAACTATACAGGGAAAGATGAACCTGGATACTTTTTTTCTGGAAATAAAAATATAGTCATTATCTGCCTATTATCTTTCTCATATTACCTCATTTATTTCTGCCAGGCTATTCCCACTATCTAATTTTTTTTTTAGTCTGACCCTTGGCAGGGTGGCCTATTTTGTAACCCAGAACTTTATAGTGGAGTTGGGGAATATAAATTTGATATAAAGTGACCAGAGCTTTGCCGAGCGAACAAAGGAAACTAAGTTGAATGGGAAATATTGAGTTGCCGAAGTCTGTAATTGGAAGGAGTCAGAAACAGAGGGAAAAAGGTCTTTCAAGGTCAGGACAATATAGGAAAATAGCTGTTGGGAACAATAAAGGACTGCTTGGCAGAGAGCAATGAAGCCTGCAAGAAAATGAGAATTGGAGACAGAATTGGGGAGGATGGAGATGTTTGTCATAAATAGATGACAGAAAAAGAATGGAGTGTAGAATTTGGGGAAGGTATAAAAATTGTAAAATGATGATTGTGCACAGAAAGTTGTACACAGTTAGATAAATGCAGGACCAGAAGAGGCAGAAGAAGAAGAAAGGAAAACAGTTTGTGGTAGGCAGCTGGAGGGAACCATCTCTTCCACTGATAGAAAGATTACTCATGAGCAAGAGGAAAAGGGTGAAGGTATAAAGCTTTTCTTCTTGCAACATTGCACCCAGCTGGCATCTTGCAAAAGAAACGAATGATTCTTGAGCAGTGCATCAGGGACTTCAATGGGTTGGCACCCTTAGCCAATGTGGATAAAAGGAATGGCAAGATTCCCTTGCAAGGAGCACTCAGTGCATTTGGCTGGGGGCAGGATCATGGCTAACCAAGCCAAGAGAAGAGAAACAGATGGGCCTCAGAGCAGTCCAAGTGAAAGAAGTCAGGACTGATCGAGCAGCCGGGATGAGAAATTAACCACAATGTGGGCCCTCCGTGCAGAGACTGTAGGCATTTTGCAAGGCAGCATGGAAAAATGGGTTATATGAATATGTGCTGTATTTTTGAAAACCACTGCTCCTTTATGAATTGACTCTCACTGGGATTAATATTGGAATCTAAACCAATGTTCATTTGATCTAAACCACCTTGGAGCACTTTGCCCTGAATAACAATCTGAAAATATCCATTACATGCTTTCTTCCAGAAGACTGCAATCTTATGATCAGTCTTACCACGTAAGAAGTCCAATATAACAAATGACATGGAATAGTCAAGCAATTCAGAATGTTGTTTTTATTAAGGCTTGAATAAATGACTGCAGTAGAATGTCCTGAAGCCACCTTCTCCACCTTTATGAACTTCATTTGTGCTGGAATTTCAACTACAACCACCCCTGGCAAGCTCAGAATTCTCTTTGAACTATAAGACCAAGGATTTTTTATTTTATTTTTTGGCTTGAGCCAGCAGTGTGGTTGTATAAACAGAAGCATAGAATCAAAATCACATGAAGTATTAGTACCGCTTTATAAATCCTTATTAAAACCACACCTGGAATACTACATCCAGTTTTGGTCACCACATTACAAAAGGGATGTTGAGATTTTGGAAAGAGCAACAAAGGTGATTTAAAAGCCTGGAGACAAAAACATATGAAGAACAGTTGCAGAAATTGGGTATGGCTAGGCTAGAGAAAAGGAGTAGGAGTGACATGCAAGTAGTATCCTAGTATTGGAGGGGCTTCCACAAAGAGGAAGTCAAGCCAAGCACGAGAAGGTAAGGTATGAAATAATAGATGGAAACTAATCAAGGAGAGAAGCAGTCTGGAATTAAGGAGAAACTTCCTAACAATTAACTAGTGGAACAGCTTGCCTTCAGAAGTTGTAGGTACTTCAACACTGGAGGTTTTTAAGAAAAGATTGGACAGCTATTTGACAGAAATTTATTTATTTATTTATTTATTTATTTATAATTGGACTTGTATGCTGTCCCCTCTCCACGAGGACTCGGGGCGGCTCACAACTAAAATACAATGATACAAACAATAAATATTTAAAAAAGAATTAAATTGACAAGCCCAATCTTTAAAACCCAATTAAAATTAAATAATTAAAAAACCCGGAAGTCAGCCCAGCCCGGCCTGTTCAAACAACCAGGTCTTCAGATCGTGGCGGAAGGAGTGAAGGTCAGGAGCCAAACGGAGCTCCAGAGGGAGCTGGTTCCACAAGGCGGGGCTGCAACAGAGTAGGCCCTTCCCTGGGGCACCGCCAGCTGACATTGTCTAGCTGACGGCACCCCGAGGAGTCCCCGTCTGTGCGCACGCACAGGGCGATCGGTATTTGATATTGGCAGGAGACGCTCCCGCAAGTACCCTGGACCCATAAAGGACTTTGAATCTTAACACCATCACCTTGAATCTCACCCAGAGGGCAACTGGTAACCAATGCAGCTAGCGCAGGAGGGGTGTAACATGGGAGTATCGGGAAACTCCCATCACAGCCTGCGCAGCCGCATTCTGCACCAGCTGAAGCCTCCAGATGGTATGCAAGGGCAGTCCTAAATAGAGAGCATTGCAGTAGTCTAGTCGGGAAGTCACAAGTGCGTGAGTGATCATGCTTCTTGGTCCAGATACGGGCGCAACTGGCGAACCAGTCGGACCTGGGCAAAAGCCACCCTGGTCACGGCTCCCACCTGCTCCTCCAAACCAAGCCGTGAATCCAGGAGAACTTGCAGGTTCTGGGCCCTATCCACAGGAGCAACACCTCTCCCCCCATGACCAAAGATGGAATCAACTGGCTGGGCCGAGATGCCTGTACGCACAACCACTCAGTCTTAGCCGGGTTGAGCTGCAGTCCATTCCTGCCCATCCAGATCTGTACCACATCCAGATACTGGGTCATCACAGAGAGGGCATCACTGATTTGGTTTGGGGTGGAGATGTACAACTGGGTATCATCAGCGTACTGATGATACCTCACCCCAAAGCCACGGATGATCTCGCCCAGCGGCTTCATATAGATGTTGAACAGGAGGGGAGAGAGGACCGACCCCTGAGGGACCCCACATGTGAGTGCCCTCGGGGCCGACCTCTGCCCTCCTGCCAACACCGATTGAGAGCACCCTGAGAGGTAGGAGACCACTGCAGAACAGTGCCCCCCACTCCCAACCCCCCAAGGCTCCGCAATAGGATACCATGGTCGATGGTATCAAAAGCTGCTGAGGAAAATCCCCTGTCCCGAGCCCTCCAGAGATCATCCATCAGCATGACCAATGCCGTCTCTGTGCTAAACCCAGGTCAGAAGCCCGACTGATACGGATCTAGATAGTGCACTTCCTCCAGGAAAAGTGGAAACTGCTGAGCCACCATGCTCTCAACAACCTTCACCAAGAAGCGAAGGTTGGAGACTGGACGGAAGTTGTTTAAAACAGCTGGGTCCAGAGCAGGCTTCTTCAGGAGGGGTCTCATCACCGCCTCTTTCAAGGTGGCAAGAAAGGACCACTCCCTCAGCGAGGGTTTAACAACTGCCTGGAGCCAGCCGCACGTGGTCTCCCTGGAGGCATAAACCATCCAGGAAGGACACGGGTCCAATAAACAGGTGGTGGAACTCAGACGTCACATAATCCTGTCCACTTCATCCTCAGAAACAGGATCAAACTCAGCCCAGATGACATCAGCCAGACTCTCTGTGACTCCCTCCTCAGACCTCTGCAAATTAGAGCTCAACCCCTCCTGGATCCAAGCAATCTTATCTGACAGATATTGTCCAAATTCCTCAGTCCTGCCCCGCAGAGGGTCTACCACCAGCTCCCAATTAAGAGGGAGCGTGTGACCCTAAACAGGGCGGCCGGGCGATTATCTGCAGACGCTATGAGGGCGGAGAGGTAAGCTCCTCGCTGCCCTCAAAGCTCCCAGGTAAGTCCTAATATAGGCTCTCAACTGGGTTCGGTCGGATTCGGAATGGGTGGACCTCCACCTGCTGTCTAAACCCCTCCTACGTTGCTTCATCTCCCGGAGCTCCTCTGTAAACCAGGGAGCCACCCAGGATCTGCGATGAGTGAGGGGACGTAAGGGGACAACCCAGTCGAGGGCTTCCGAGGCAGCCTGTTGCCATGCAGCTGCCAGCACCTTGGCCGAGCTGTGGATAAGGGAGGCGGGCAGAAACCCCAGCTCTGCCTGGAACCTCTCAGGGTCCATCAGGCATCTGGGGCAGAACCATCTCAGCAGTTCCTCATCCCAGCAGCATGGGGCAGCTTGTTGGAAGACCAATCATAGGAGATAGTGATCTGACCATGCAACAGGTTGGGCATTAATACTGTCCACCCCCAGATCACTACGCCACTGCTCCGAGACAAAAACAAGGTTGAGCATGTTGGGGCCCCCCCATGCGTGGGGCCCTGTATTATCTGGGCCAGGCCCATGTCCGCCATGGAGGCCATGAATTCCTGGGCCAAACCCGATGCCCCTCCCAGGGAGGGCAAGTTGAAGTCACCCAAGACCAAAAGGCTCCACCGCCACTCCCAAGAGTGCATCGAGAAACCCAGGCAGGGCCGCTACACAGCTGGGGAAAGGTATACAAGCAGCAGACCCAACCAGCCACTGGGCCCCAACCGCAGGAGGAGGGTTTCACACCCACCTGTCTGGGGAACAGAGACCTCCCTTGGAATCAAGGTCTCCCGAATAACAACAGCCACCCCACCACCCCTTCCCTGGGCTCTAGGCTGGTGCAAAACCTGAAAACCTGGGGGGCATAGATCAACCAGAGGGACTCCACCCTCTGGCCCCAACCAGGTTTTGGTGATGCAGGCCAGGTCCGCAGCCTCCTCCTCAATCACTTCCCGGAGGAGGGACGCCTTATTAGCCATGGACCTGGCATTAAAATACACCAGCCACAGCCCAGGGGCTCCGAGTCCCATATCCCTGGGGGAGTGGGCAGAGGCATGGGGGTCGGAGCACGCCACAGCTCACAAACAGTGGCAGCGCGCTCCCAAATCGTTATACGGCCCCCTGACTCTTCATATGGTATAGAGTCTCCTGCTTGAGAAGGGGATTGGACTAGAAGATCTCCAAGATCCCTTCCAGCTCTATTCTGATTGATGATTGATTGATTGATTGATTGATTGATTGATTGAAGACCCGTTCAGCTAGAGAAACCAGACTGGGCGGTCTGCTTTAAATTTTATTTAGGATGGCTTGTTCACTATTTAATAAACAATTGGGTGTTGAGATAGCAAATGCTGCTGTTGATCTTTTCCAAGTGATTTTACTTTCTGTTGCCATTTCCACAAAGTTGCTGACATCCTGCCTACTTCTCAAATGAAAGTCACCAAATTATCTTGCAAGATAAAGTTGGGAATACCCTTTGGGAAGTTTTGAACTGTTAAGTTTGCATGAAGAGTCAGACACGGAGTGCTTCAGTGAAGAGTTTATTAGTGACTACAGCTCATAACAGACCCGATTTGGCTGGGCTGTGGCTGCTACTTATAGCCAGCAGCCGCAGTTGCCAGCCAATCAGAGTGCAGGATTTTCCACACTTTTTAAACCAATCATTTCTGACATTTTACAAGAACAGTTCAAACTAAACCAATGACATTCAAACCTGCATAAATAACATGAACTAATAAACATCTCCCAGAAAAAGGAGAATAGTAGGGATGCAAAAGTGGTACATGGTCACCAAAAGTTTTAGAAATCTCCATAGATTTCCAGCTTTATGTACCTGTCTCTCTTTCCCCCCTCATCCATATCCCTGTGAACTCCTATGAATATATGTGATGTCCCTTTTGTTATTTAATCTAATGTACAGTAATTATACGAGCTGGGAAATTCTGGGAGTTGAAATCCACACATCATAAAGTTACCAAGGTTGAGAAACAGTGGCCTACTATATTTGCATTGCAAATTCCCTACAGAGAGATGGTGCCCACATAGGGTGAGCTGAGATAATGGGCTACCTCATTACTAGGGCATGCATATGTTTTCATAATGAAGCATTCATGTACGCTCATGCACACCCACAAAAACACATTTTGCTCCTCTAGAGATTTTTCATATCTTCAGCCATGGGTCTTCGTAACACACCAGCTTTGCCTTTCTGGGAATATGTGTCATCCAACTTCCCCACCCTCTCTGTTGCAGAGATGTATTTTATTAGGTTTCACACCATGGCTGTAATTACTGGTGGATGTCACAAGATTTTGTAATGTGCTACAACAGTTCCAGTATCTAATACAGTTATTAAGAAATGTGTTACAATTTCAATTGTTTTTGTCTTTTGAAAGTTTCCTCCTCCGCCAAGTCTACTGTAGGTTGAAATTACATCAGTTGAGGCAACATATATGATATATACTGCATAAATATGTATATGATATATACTGTATAAACACAGCAAGGGGATTTATAAAGTTGATCTTAGTGGTGATCTAGCTTATGCACTAGAGAGTGTTCACTATGTTGGCACTGATTAAAACTTTACTATTAAAGAGACACCATGTTAAAGTACTGAAAGATACACACAGTGCCTCACATAAGTAGATCAGCAATGGCTTTCCTGAGATTCAGGCAGAATCCTTCCCACCCCTGCTTGAATTAGATTTTTGTTTGTTTGTTTGTTTGTTTGTTTGTTTATCTATTTATTTATTTATTTAATATGCACCCCATTTTTAATATTTTTACAAATATCTCCAGGCAGAGATATCCAACAACTTTCCTCCTCTTATTTTGCCCACAACAACAATCCTGTGAGGTGAATTCATCTGAGAGAGTGATTGGCCCAAAGTTACCCAGCTAGCTTTCATGGCTAAGGTGGGACTAGAACTTACAGACTCCTTGGTTCTAGCCTGGTGCCTTAATCACTAGACCAAAATTGGCTCTCAATTGGATTGGAACTGGAATCTTCTATACAGAGAATAGAAATATACAGCCGTGATGGCACAGTGGTTAGAATTGCAGTACAGCAGGCTACTTCTGCTGACTTGTTAGCTACCTGCAGTTTGGCAGTTTGAGTCTCACAAGCTCAGCCTTCCATCCTCCCGGGGTTGGTAAAATGAGGACCCAGATTGTTGGGGGCAATATGCTGACTCTGTAAACCGTTTAGAGAGAGCTGTAAAGCACTGTAAAGCAGTATATAAGTCTATTGCTATAGCCTCCCAATTGCTCAGCTCATCTTTGCAAGCTTATGAGTCCAACTCCAAATAACTGCCAGTCATGTCTGATAAGATTATTTGGGCCCTCACTAAACTGTGTAAAAGATTAACCTTTTGTCCCCAAAAATAATTTACAGATTAACAGAGTTGGAAGGGACCTTGTAGGTCATCTAGTCCAACCCCACTGCCCAGCAGACCCTACACCATTTTCAACAGATTGCAGTCCAGTCTCTTCTTGAAAGCTTCCAAAGTGGTGAAGCTCCCACAACTTCTGAAGGCAACTTCTGTTCCATTGGTTGATCGTTCTCACTCCTAGAAAATTTCTCCTTATTTCCAGGATTAATCTCTCCTTGTTCAGTTTCCATCTATTATTCCTTGTCTGGCCTTTGGGTGCTTTGGAGAATAACTTGACTCCATCCCTCTGTGGCAGCCCCTCAAATATTGGAACACTGTTATCATGTCTCCCCTCTTTACTAGAATAGCCGTTCATCGTATGTTTTAGACTGCAGTCCCCTAATCATCTTGGTTGCTCTTCTCTGCACTCTTTCTACAGTCTCATCATCTTTTTATAGTGTGGTGATCAAAACTGGATGCTGTATTCTAGTGTGGTCTTATTTAGGCTTTAAAGGTAAAGGTAAAGGTTCCCCTCACACATATTTGCTAGCCATTTCCGGCTCTAGGAGGTGGTGCGCATCTCCGTTACAAAGTTGAAGAGCCAGCACTGTCCGAAGATGTCTCTGTGGTCATGTGGCCAGCATGACTAAATGCCAAAGGCACATGGAGCTCTGTTACCTTCCCACCAAAGTGGTCCCTATTTTTCTACTTCCATTTTTACATGCTTTTGAACTGCTAGGTTGGCAGAAGCTGGGACAAGTAACAGGAGCTCACTCCGTTACATAGTGCTAGGGGTTTGAACTGCTGAACTGCCAACCTTTCTGATCAACAAGCTCAGTGTCTTAGCCACTGAGCCACCGTGTCCCTTGTACTCAGTGGTGGGATTAAAAAAAATTACTACTGGTTCTGTGGGCATGGCTTGATGGGCAAGACAGGGGAAGGATACTGTAAAATCTCCAGTCAGAGGTGGTATTTGCCAGTTCTCCAAACTACTCAAAATTTCTGCTACCAGTTCTCCAGAACTGGTCAGAACCTGCTGAATACCACCTCTGCTTGTACTTAGGCTTTATAGAATGGTAATTTTTAGTGTTTTATCTATGTCAGCTTGTGTGTGTGTGTGTGTGTGTGTGTGCGCGCGCGTGCGCAAGGGGAGGGAAGGTGTTCATATTTTTACTATTCCTGAAGATGTTAATTAAAACCTCAAGCAATTGGGAACCGTCTGTCCTAAGGTTCCAATGAATTCCTATTGATTAAGCTATCCAAAAGAGCAGATTGTCTGCCTTAAAACAGAGCCATGATGTATATATATAAAAAGCTTTGCAAATACAGTTGTGCAGTGAAGCAGCTTGGCTTTTACCTTGAGGAGTTGTGGAGGGGATGTAATTTTCTTTGCTAAGGTAAAGTCCCTTGCCTCAAGGTGGTGTTTTGCATTCCTTTGATGCCTCGACTAGCCATTTCAACAGATAGAAGAGGATTTGCGTGCACTACAGACACCCCTCCCATCTGTTAGAACTGCAGGAGAAGGCAGCGAGTGCAGGCAAAAATGGAGAAACACAGCTGTTGCATTTTGCTCTTAGAAGCAAAATGTCTGACCCGCAATTTTTAAGTAGCATTGAGGGCAGGGGTGTTATTTGAATTAGGAAACAACCAGTTCTATGATAATTGAATTCAGTTTCCAGCTGAAAACTGAAAAAAAGAAATCCAAGTAGTTAATAATAAGAAAGGATGTACTAATACACTTAAATATGGCTTATTGAATAAATTATATTTTGCTGGGTTATATGCAGGATTGGTGGCTTTTGTCAAAATGATAAAAGCACAACCATAACATTTTGGAACATACATGTGATGTCAACATGCATATTAATAAGGTAAACAGGTTGCATTGTGACAGCACAATGGTGTTTCCATCATTTATTCCAAACTCCATCCTGAAGCCTTGATACTCTGGCTAGCTTTAAAGAAAGCATATTATGGTCTGTTTATGTGAACTAAAGATCCAGTTTATAGCTTGTCTCTAAGCAAGTTGGCTTTCTTGTGCCCCTGCTTCCTTAGCCAGACATAATGCACCCACGGGAAAGTCCTTATCTAACCTCCTTGTGCACTTCCTGATTTGACTCCAGGGGTCAATTTCAGCCCCCACCCTCAAACCCATCCCCCGCTGGAGCTGTGTCCTAGATTTTGCTTAGCAAGAAAAAAGAATAATGGTGGCACAGTGGTTAGAGTGCAGTACTGCAGTCTATTTCTGCTGGCTCCTGGCTGCCTGTAATTTGGCAGTTCAAATCTGACCACATTCACGGTTGACTCAGCCTCCCATCCTTCCAAGGTCAGTATAATGAGGACCCAGATTGTTGGGGGCAATATGCTGACTTTGTAAACCTCTTAGAGAGGGCTGTAAAGTGGTATATAAGTCTAAGTGCTATTGCTATTATTATTCTCCTTAGTTACAGCAGCACACACACTGATGGGGACCACAGCTTTAGAGGGAACAGGGAGGGCAGGAAATGAGAACAGGGAAGTAGACTAACTTGGCTCAAAAACTCTTCTCCTGGAGGATATCTTTCTCTTGTGTTTGCTCTTCAGATCAGGCTAGGAATGCAGTATCACACTGGTCAATAGTACTTTTATTGTAAGGTGATAGTAACAGAACTTTTCTTTTTCTGAGTAGAGAAAGATGATCATTCACAATGGGAAAAGACAGTGGCTGGACAAGTGTCTCTCAGTGTCCTTTGGAGTGGAATATTTTATATGGACCAAAGAAAACAAAGATATTTTGGAGCTGCACCCCTGATCCTGTCTGCCAAGATGCTGAGAAATTAAGCTTGATTTGGCTCCTTTCTTCTTCTCTAGCTAAGACTGTTGGGGACAAAAAAAAAACCTAACGAAGAATGTTGCTACTTAATTAACAAAGTGCTCATTATACAAACAGAGCTTTTATGATTGCTTAAAAGGGAAAATTAAAAGAAAACCAGCCAAGGGAGGCCATCAGCCAGCTGAAATTTGAATATACATAAATCTTTGTACATATTAATCTTGCAGCATACTTCTCTGGAGGTATATATGACCAATTTAGAATCAGCAGATTTTTCAGATAGTTTGATGACAACTGGTATTGTTATTGAACTGTCTGCTTAATGTTAAAAAAAGCCAAATAATTCCCAAAAGGACGTGTCTTTGTTCCTTTGGGATATCTGAATAATTCAACTAAGAGGCACAGAGAGAGGAAGTGAACAAATGCATAACATTTCTCAGAGTACTGCTTGGCTGTAAGTATTAATTAAAAGAGATGATTTCAGACAGTTTGAAATAATATAGAAGCTCTTGGTTTTCCCCCTTTCTTTTTATGATAAAGAGCAAAGCTTTATTTAGAATGAAAAGGAGAAAAGAAGATCTTAATTTATGAACTTCTAAAAAAAATACAACAAAGGTGGTCGTAATGCGATCCCACCATGATTCAAGATACAAAATTGTTTTGGAAAGAACGTGGGCTCAAATTTCGTGAAATTGAAAACAGAAAATGTTGTACCTGGAAACTAAAATAGATATTGTTAAGTTTGCATGAAGAGTCAGACACGAAGAGCTTCAGTGAAGAGTTTATTTAGTGACTACAGCTCGAATGGACCCAACTTGGCTGGGCTACGGCTGCTACTTATAGCCAGCAGCCGTAGTTGCCAGCCAATCAGAGTGCAGGGTTTTCCCGCACTTTTTAAACCAATCATATTTGACATTTCACAAGAACAATTCAAACTAAACCAATAACATTCAAACCTACATACATAACACCCCTCCCCACTAGGTTCAGTCCATACCAAACCCCAACCTATCTAATGTATTCTTTTAAATAGGTGGGGCTCTTACCTGTACGTTGAGACCTCTGTGGTTCAGAAGTTTTAACATTCTCACCCAGTGAGAGAGGAAATGTGTCTGCTGACATTTCCCTGTTGGGACTTCCTGTGAAAGAAGACCCTGTTTGATTGTTAGAATCTGGTCTCTCCTCCCAACCCATCTCCAGCCCAATGTCAGCACCCAAGTCAGGTAGTGATGTACAATCTTCCACTTCTAAGGATGGAATCTGGCATTGTGACAGGTTTTGGGATGATTCCTGTCGTAATGGCTCGTTACACATGGGGTGGATTCTTGCTTGCTGATTATCCTCCTGTTCCTCCCCTTCCCCCCTAGAATTGACATCAGGTGAGGGAACTAGAGAGGAACAAGTGGGATGTTCCTGAGAGAACCTGGATCTAAGTTGATCAATGTGCCTGCTCCAGAGGAGTCCATCCTCTGTTTGCACCCTGTAAGAACGAGGGCCTGTGATTTGAGTTATTTCAGCAGGAATCCACGAAGGTTCACCTATAAGGTTCTTAGCATAAACAGAATCACCCACACTGAATGTGAGAACTTTGGAAGTGGAATCTAGTGGTGCGTTGGGTGCGTAAGTGGGATGAAGTCGGTCAATGGAAGACCTAAGTTTCCTACCCATCAACAACTCTGCTGGGAATAAGTTATTAGATGGGTTAGGAGTGATGTGCTGAAGACTAAGAAGTTTTTCAACTTTCTCAGTGATGTCCCCAGGACCCAGTTGCTGAAGCTTCTCCTTGGTAAAATGTACCATGCGTTCAGCCCGGCCTTTAGCCGAAGGGTGCCCAGGGGCAGTGAGGGCATGTCTGATACCCTGTTGTGCTAAATAGGATTCAAAAAGGTTGGAAGTAAATTGAGGGCCATTGTCAGAGACAAGAACATCAGGTAACCCGTGGGTTACAAAAGTTTTGAGCTGCTTGATGACAGCATCAGTTGTGGTGGATGCCATAGGAATGACCTCTAGCCATTTGGAATATGCATCTACTATGATAAGAAAGGTGTGCCCTCTGGTAGGGCCTGAAATCAATGTGAATCCTAGACCATGGGCCCCTAGGACATTCCCATTCCTGTGGGGGCGAGAGGTGGGGCAGGCCTGACTACCTGACAGTTGGGACAAGATGCAACCCAGTTTTCAACCATTTTGTCAATACCTGGCCACCATACATAACTCCTGGCCAATCCCTTCATTCTGACAATACCTGGATGACCCTCACGTAACATTTCCAAAACCTCTTTTGCAGTTTTGCAGGAATAACCACCCTGTTACCCCACAAAATACACCCTCTTAATACAGATAATTCAGTTTGCCTGGACTTAAAAGGTTGAGCCAGGTGAGGTAGATCTTGAAGAGGCCAGCCTTTCTTAATCCAGCCTATAACAGGAGCCAATAAAGTGTCTTTAGCAGTCTCTCTGGCAATTTCAGCAGCATGCACTGGAAGCTTGGCAACAGTTTCTAGGAAAAAGGTGTGTGTTTCAGGTTCAACTTCCTCCTTGTGGCAAGGAAATGGGCAACGACTCAAGGCATCAGCATGTCCAATGTCCTTGCCAGGCTTGTGGATAAGTTTGTAGAATAAGCAGCAAGAAATTCAGTCCACCTCAGCATTCTTGGTGACAGGATAGTAGGTGTAGGTTTATCTCCTGCCACAATGCCTAACAAAGGTTTGTGATCTGTGACAATGGTAAATGTTCTCCCATACAAATATTCATGAAATTTCTTGACAGCTGCAACAATTGCCAATGCTTCCTTGTCCAATTGGCTGTAATTCCTCTTTGCTTTGGTCAAAGTGAGAGTAAAATGCAATAGGGCTTCTCTCTGCACTGGGAAGCCTGTGGCTCAAACCCCCCACTCCAAAAGGAGATGCATTACAAGTCAGTACAACAGGCAAATTCTCAGAGAACTGTATCAATACAGCATCAGACGTGATTAGTCTTTTAATACTGTTAAATGCTGATTGTTCCTTCCTCCCCAGATCCAAACAGATTTTTATCAAGTAATCTGTGCAATGGTTCAGCAATGGTTGCCTTCTGAGGTAGGAACATGTGATAAAAGTTAATGAGTCCAAGGAAGGCTTGCAAATCTGTTTTGCATTTAGGTCTAGGAGCTTCTTTGATTGTTTGAACCTTGGCATCGGTAGGGTGGATGCCATGCTTGTCAATCATATAGCCCAGGAACTCAACCTTGTCAGTTTTAAGAGTGCATTTTTCTTCCTTGACTTTTAACCCCACTTCCTGAATCTGGTAAGGACTTCTCTGAGTCTTTCTTGTAACTGAGTGTCATTTTCAGCAGAGATTAACACATCATGAAAATAAGGCACTACCCCTGGCAGTCCTTGGAGCATCCTTTCCATAAGGCTTTGAAAGATGCCTGGTGCCACGCTTACTCCAAATTGTAACCTTTTACATTTGAAGGCACCTCTATGAGTCACAATGGTTTGGGCCTCTGCAGTGGCATCATCAACTGTTAGTTGTTGATATGCCTGGGCCAGATCCAATTTGGCAAAGACTGTACCCCTGCCAAGTGAATGTAATAGATGATGCACCACTGGAACTGGGTATGTGCTCTGCTGCAGCATGGTTCAGTGTCCCCTTATAGTCTCCACAGATTCTTACTGACCCATCAGTCTTGACTGGTGTGACTATGGGTGTCTCCCACCTGGAGTGGTCAGTGGGCTCTAAAACCCTGAGCTATTAGTTTATCTAATTGTGCATCAATTTTTTCCTTTAAAGGCAAATGGGACCCTTCTGGGCTTTAAAGCGAATTGGGGGCACCTTGGGATCTAGGTTGAAAGTGATAGGGGTCCCCATATACTTGCCCAATCCTTTGCTGAAGACCTCTGGAAACTCAGACTTCAAGGCCTCCTCCCATTCAGAGTTGCTCACGTGATTGATGCCAGTCACCTCGATGCCTAGTGGATTGAACCACTCAAGTCCCAGCAAGCTTGGGCGATCCTTGTCCACGATGGTCAGGGGCAAGCGTTTGGTGTGGCCTTTGAACTTCACGTTGAATTCTCTTGTTCCAACTACTGTAATCTTGTTCCCTTGGTAGTCTTTAAGAGTCAGTGCTTGCTTCTGGAAATGTTTCTTCTGAATGTTGGGAAGTAGCCTGTGAATAGTGTCCCATGACACCATAGATAAATAGGAGCCTGAGTCCACTTCCATTTGGCAAGGCCTTCCTTCAATGAGTACCTTCACATGTACTTTTCTGCTTCTTGAGGTTGAAGTATGACCAATGGTGACTGTTTGATGAGTTTCATTCTTCCCCTTTGCTTCTGAGTTGCCCCATTTTCTCACTGAAGTTGTTGGGCTTGAATTCTTTCTCAGGAAATTTCTTCCTACTAGGTGGAGTTCTGGATGATTTGCAGACTCTTGCTAGGTGACCTCTTTTCTCACAACATAGGCAGATGGTGTCTAAAAACTTGCATTCAGTCGGGGTGCCCACAGCCTCTGCAATAAAAGTCTTGCCTCTTTCTTCCAGGTCTTTCCTTTTCTTCTCCATTCTGAGTCTATAAATTCCTTCCTCCACCTCACTACAGTCTGACTCAGAATCTATTTGCTCGTAATGGGTTGTTGTGGACTTTTCCACATTAGAATGGCTTGAGGCCTTGTTAATTTTCTTCATGGCTGCTGCTGAGGACTTAGTGGCTTCTGCTGAGGAGGCCTCTTCTATGGCCTCCTTCAACGTGATCTTAGGTTTTAATAATAATTTGCTCTGAAGCACCTTGTCTTTGAGGCCTAGAACAAATCGATCGCGCATGGCCTCTTCCAAGTTATTAAACTCGCATGCACCCCCAATGTCTCTTAAACTTGCCACAAAGTTATTTACGTTTTCGCTTTCCCCTTGATCCCGACGGTAAAACTTGTGTCTCTTAATGAGGCACGATACTTGTGGGGCGTAATGGGCTCTTATAAGTTTTTCTAAATCAGGCCATTCCATTACCTTCACGTCTGCAGCTCCCACCAATGCCTTCGCCATCTTGAAGACTGCCGGACCGCAGTGCGTAAGAAAGACCGCCCTCTTCCGCTTTTCGGAGATGTCGGCGAGGTCATTTCCTTCCAAATACATTTGGAAGCGATCCGCATACGATTCCCAGTCTTCTGCCGCCGGATCGAACGGGGCTGGGGGGGTGTTCAGCGCAGCCATCTCGCTCTTCTGCTTGTCTTCCGCGTCATCTTCTCTTCAGGGGAATCCCATCTTCGTCCCCAGTGTTAAGTTTGCATGAAGAGTCAGACGCGAATAGCTTCAGTGAAGAGTTTATTTAGTGACTACAGCTTGAATGGACCCAACTTGGCTGGGCTACGGCTGCTACTTATAGCCAGCAGCTGTAGTTGCCAGCCAATCAGAGTGCAGGGTTTTCCCTCATGTTTTAAACCAATCATATTTGACATTTTACAAGAACAATTCAAACTAAACCAATAACATTCAAACCTACATACATAACAGATATGAACCAATCTTTCTTAGAAATGATTTGTTCTTCCAAATAAAATAAAATAAAAATATTTTTTTCACTCTGCTAGCAAAAAAAAGATGAAGCTTTGTGTGTATGTGTATGTGTGTTTTAAATATAGGAATCATCATGAGTACTGTACTCCCTCATGTCTGCCCTTCTCAAGTCATATCTCAGAATGGCAGCAACATTTAGGCATGATAAATGATGCAAAAAAAAAAGATGCAATGAAGTGAAGAGAGACCAGCCAGAAAGCAGAACCATTTGATCATCCCTCCTGAAAGATCAATCCACCAAGCATCTCCTTTACTGTAGCCTGTTCACAATTTATTTATTTATTTTTTTAAATGACCCTTTAAGGACTGGGAGTTGAAATAGCTTTTTGCCTCTTCTTTTCATCCCATGACATTTAACCTGGATGCATCTGGACATGGACTGCTGTTCTTCCCCAACCATTTGTCTATTCATTGACTGAAAAGTCAGAAAAATATGCTTTTAAATCAATTAACTTTAAATCAACTAGCAACAAAACTATGGGCTTCTTGCCGGCAGACTTGCTAACTAGCTCTTGTGATCTAGAGCCGTAAACTCTATAAGGGCAAACATCCCCCTCGAAAAACAGTTGGAAAACGTTTCCTTCTTCCTGGACAAATCAATTTCCTTTGTCCTGTTCTTCTTTGCAGGCTATAAACAGAGTGGAACCTTTGAGAGGTTTTCCAATAAAGCTCTGGAGATGTAGGAATAAGGTGGTGGTTTAGGGAGATGGAAGAAAAGGTTCTGAGTTCTAATCATGACCGGGTTGCAAATGAACATGCGAGCTAACTGCTGGAAAAGGAGGGTGCTTTTATTCAACAGCTTAACATGTATACAGCTCTTGAAGGTGGCCACAAAATTGGAAAGCTGAGAATAATAATATTTATAGTAATAGTGGGCTTTGATCATGAGGTGTGTAGATGAGTCAGTTGAGCTGTTTTGTCCTGAGGTTGTGTGAAGTCTGGTAGTGAGGTAAATGTCATCTCTCACCCTGTGGGGTATGCTGGTTTTCTCCAGATATGGAATTTTGCCAGGACTCTGGTATGGGGGATTTGAGTGAGGGGGCCTGGCTTCAGGGATTTGGGAGAAGGGTCTGGTATTGGGGACTCGGGAGTGGTATCTGCTGCTGGGTAACAGTATTGTGATTAAGAGATTTCCCTATCTTGAGAGAATTTTGCTTCATGGTTTATTTGCCAGTATTGGCTGGCTTCCTGGGGTGACGCGTTTTGTCAATTTCAGCCTACATAGGATGAAAGAGCTTCAAGCAGTTTTTATAACTCTGCATGTGGTTTAGGGAGGTGTTTGCCTGTGGAAAGAATGGAAAAGGAATGAACTAGATGGCAAATGGATACAGTATTTTTCTCCTACAAAGGAAAGGAGGAGTCCAAAGAGAAGGACTGAAATGAGGGTTGCTCCATTTCTTACTCCATCTGTGAGATATCCCTCCCGTTCCTTGCAATTTGCTTTCTGGAAAAATCTGCTATTGTCTGGAGTCACACAACAAGTGAAAGCATTGTCCTAAAGGTGCTTTTTCTGGGAGGCAACTGCACTGTCTTGTTTTTTTTTTCTTTTGAAGACATTTCACTTCTCATCCAAAAGCTTCTTCAGCTCTGACAGGATAGTGGGGAATAGAAGGATTTATATTCCTTGCAGACAGCTGGTTATTTGCATCCTTTTAGAGGTTCATTGAAGCACTTGGAGGTTTATTTGGGTCCTCAGGAACACCTGAGTAATGCTTCTGGTTCCTGTAGTCTGCATTTTTTCCCTTTGGAAATCCATTCCTACTCCCACACCATTCAAACGGTGTTCATCCCAAGTTGTATAGCTAAAAGTCTGTAGAGATTCTCAGTCATCCAGGTCATGGTTGTCCTAAAAATGCTTTTTTTCAGAAGGCAACTGGACTACCTTGTTTTTTTCTTTGGTGTGGCAGTAGGAATGGATTTCCAAAGGAAACAAAAAGGAATGGTGTGGGAGTAGCTGCCCCACCACTGAAAAAACTGTTTTGTAAAACAGTGTTGCCCACTCATTTCTACAAATGAAGTTACTCTGCTTTGGAGCTTCTCTTAAGGCATAAGCGTTTCCTGTAGAGACTACGAGATAGGAAAAGACTCAGAGGAATCTTTACCTGCAGTGGAGGCTGAAGTATTTCCAGGCTGGGTGGATTCCACAAAATGCTTTAGGCAGAGCACATGAAGCCAAGCAGCATAGAAGCAATTTGGCCACTGCTGAGGGAAGAGGATGGAAAGTGCCTTCTCCCACAGAGTTGGCTGGAAGCATTTTGGGGTGATATAAATTGCTTCTTTAAAACAAATTGTATTTTCCTCTTTCCTTCAAGAAAAATAATCCTATCAGCTTCACACTACGAATCTCTTCACTGAGGCAAGCTGCTTTGCACAGGCCATTAAGTCATGGCACACTTAACCATGACTTACTGAACAGCCCACCATTTGCAAAGTTCACAAAACATGCAAAGTCATAAAGCAGGCTTTGAAATTTCATACACTACTCTAACTCCAAAGTTAACATTCTGGCTTAGCTAATCTAATCAGAAGTCATTTTGATGAATGTCCCACAAAGCCAAGGGAAGGTCATTTAAAGTGAAGAAGGAGAGTGTCAGGGTTCCAATAATAGATCCATAGCAAGCAAAACTCTGATGGATTCCTTAAAGGATAGGTTGATTGGAAATATCATATTGGCACATATCTGGTGAAAACCGACTCTGAGGGTTCCCACAGTTTTCACCTAATTAAAAGGAAAAGTTTTTCCACTTTCTCAAAACAATCAGTCACATGGTCCAATCACAGCTCCATCTGGTTTCCTGGTGATATCCCCCTTCTTCTTCCAACCAGATGTGAGAATGTCCTTGATTCCCAAGAGAAAGTATTTTGTTTTGGCTACAAAGTCCCAACTATCTCAATTCCCCACTCCCTATCCCTCAGCTCCAGTGTGACAATACTAAAGCTCCAAGATGGCTTCGGTCAGGTCAGCTTCAGGGTTGACAGAGGAGAGAATAGGAGGTGAAGAGGTGAAGAGTTAGAATGAATGCAAATAGCTTTTGAAGTGCTCCATCGAATTTATGGGCAGAGAAATTGGGTGGGTGAGTTCTTTACATTATTTTAGAAGTTCTCCCACAATTTCTCAAGGACAGGACTCCCCCACAGTGGAGCCCTATGGAAGGGGGGACCTCTTAGTGGGAGAACTTCCCTTGGGAAGTTGTAGGGGAAGCCAAAGAGGCTGCAACACTATTAGATAGATGATTGTCCATGTAAGCCCTGCCAAGGAGTAGATTCTTTTTTTTTAACCTGAACTCAATCCATTAGAACTTAATATCTGTAGACCTGGTGAAGGAATGGAATGGAATGGAATGGAAGGGGAGAGGAGAGGAGAGGAGAGGAGAGGAGAGGAGAGGAGAGGAGAGGAGAGGAGAGGAGAGGAGAGGAGAGGAGAGGAGAGTTGGAAGGGACCATGGAGGTCTTCTAGTCCAAGAAAATACACTCATCCTTAAAGAGAAAAATTGAGTCTTTCCTTTTTTCCTGTCTAATATAACATGTGGCCTCTTAGCAGTCCAACAATTTTTGGCATTCATGGATAAGCCCCAGTTTTAAGAACACAACATATATACATCCTGATAGTCTGCTTTTTCCATGAATTAGTCTAATTTCTATTAAAATTCATCTAAATTGGTGGATACCTGAAGGCAATGAACTCCATTGCTTATCTATTGGGTAAAGGTGTCAGGGTTCCAAGTAACACCCCCAACAGAATAGAAACCCCAAGGCAGGCATCCTTCTCAAAATGTAGATTTATTAGAGATGTCATATTGGCACATCTGGAGAAAACCCGAATCTGAAAGCCCTGCATTTTCCCCACCCAAAGTAAAGTCAAAGTTCCTTGCCCTCCATTCCCATGTACATCACATGGTCCAATCCAGTCACTGTCCCAACTCCGGTTAACTTCCAGTCACGCTTCCCCAGGTGCTGGCAAGATGTCCTTGACTCCCAGGTAAAAGAATGTTGTTGTGATTACACACCCCACACTATCTCTACCTTCACCCTCCTGTTCCCACAGCTTGCCCAGCCACCGCTGGGGCAGCCCTGAGTACTGCCATTAAAGAGGGCTCCAGGGCTGACCAAAGGCTTTTTTACATATCCACTTGAGAGTATTTGCATTCATTTACCTGATCTATCCAAAACCCAAACTCCGTGTCCACCACCACCTTCTGCTGAAGTATTTTGTAAGAGCTATTTGAGGTTCGTGTTCCACAAAGATGATATTTTAATATTTCTGACAAATGGCAGTCCAATCTCTTCTTGAAAGCCTCTAGTGATGAAGCTCCCACAACTTCCGAAGGCAAGCTGTTCCATTGGTTGATTGTTCTCACTGTCAGAAAATTTCTCCTTATTTCTAAATTGAATCTTTCCTTGATCAGTTCCATCCATTATTCCTTGTCTGACCTTCAGGTGCCTTGGAAAATAGCTTGATCCCTTCCTCTCTGTGGCAGCCCCTCAAGTATTGCTCTCCTGTCTCCCCTGGTCCTTCTCTTCACTAGACTAGCCATGCCCAGTTCCTGTAACTGTTCTTCATATGTTTTAGTCTCCAGTCCCCTAATCATCCTGGTTGCTCTTCTCTGCACTTTTTCTAGAGTCTCAACATCTTTTTTATAGTGTGGTAGCCAAAACTGAATGCAGTGTTCTAGGTGTAGTCTTACTAAAGCTTTATAGACTGGCTTTATCTTGATTGTATCCCTCTGTTAATGCAATTTAGGATTGCATTAGCTTTTTTGGCTGCCGCTACACACTGCTGGCTCATATTTAGCTGGTTGTTCACTAAGACTCCAAGATCCTTCTCATAGTTATGGCTATCAAGCATAGTTTCACCCAGTCTATATGTGTACTTTTGGTTTTTCTTACTTAAATGTAAGACTTCTATACTCTTTTCTGTGAACAAGTGTAACACAAAATGTTAAATATAAATACCGTAAACATATAGCCATCCATAAGACAAGAGTGCCAGAAAAAGTAATGAAATAGAAATATGTCAATATCAAAAATCCAAAAAGCTGAATAGAAAAGTCCTTCTTGGCTTTAAAATGACAACAGAACTTATGTTAACAGAGAGTCTTTTAGCAGAAACCTAAAATGTTGTAGAGAGATTGTTTTGATTGACTTGTTCCATCTAGTTCCATATTTCATACTGATTGGCAGTATTGAAAGCATACATTCTTTCACTGGGAATTATTGCATGCATAATATTATGTACTATTCATAGCCTTCCAAATAACTTCTATCAAAAAGCCCTATCTTGAAAGAGACAGGAGAAAAGAAGGAGACATCCCACAGACATATCTTTTAAGGTGATGTGGAAGTTCTTAAGGAAATCAGGCCTCAAGATATTTCAGCATTTAAAAGTTATGATACCAGGTCCGATTGGATCAGATTGTACTTAAGACAATACTGTTGTTTTAAGGCAGGCAAGATCTGTTGCAATTTTCTGCCTCCCCATTAATAAAGAAAAATTGTCTTATTTTGTATTATTGCAATTTCTCAATTACAGTATGTTTAATGGCTATCCTGTGTTGAGTCATCGGTAGGAATTTATGTTATTTCTGAAATAAGAGCAATGGTAGGTAAGTTCTCTCTGTCTGGAATAAGCAGGAGTTAGTACATTATCTTTGGAAAAGAAATGCCTTCACATCAGCAAGTCAGTCTCCCAACCTGTAAAGGGATAAAAGAAAGTATCCAGAGTTCCAACTCCAAAATATCAACTAGCTATTTTATAGAAATTGTAAAGCTTTTAATGAGAGTTTCATTGTGAAAATGGGAATCTTTTAAGGAAAAATACACCTCTATTCTCATACTTTGTAATGAGCTGTGAGAATAACTTGGAGGAAGTGATGGAAAAGCCGCAGAGAAAGCCACAGTCAGATAAGAGAACTCTGAGCCCAGAGCAAAAATGTAATTTGAGGAAGTATCTCAGACTTGACTCTCCCTAGACCTCTTTAGGGTAAAGGCAGGGAGGGGAGGGGGACATTCAAAGTTGTAAGATTCTGTTACTATAATCCTATAATAAAAAATGTACTATTTATCACTTTGGTGTTCACATCTGGTTTGTCTTGGATAGCTGACATCAATCAGCAACCCTTCCTCTTTCTCATTGTTATTCTCACAGTTCATTACACACCTAACCACTCCAAAATCCAAACAAATCATGCAAACTCATTTTAGTGGTTGTTTTGCTGCCAAATTTTAGCAGTGCTCAGGACAATGGAGCTGCAAATGGGGTGATAGCAGGGCTAGAAATAGGGTGCTTGAGGCAAATGGAGTGATAGGGGGCTATATATGACCCACAGTCTATGGATTGCCCAACCAAGGCTTAGATGATGAAATGATCTTGTGCTATAAAGGCTAGGCAGCTTTTAAAGTTATACTTCGATCTAAAAAATTTTCAAAGATTACAAGCCTGTTTTCATTCAAAATAGCCATTGTCTAGCTTAATTATCAGTGATAGCAGAAAGCTTATTTTCCTGGAGATATAGCATACATTACTTGAAACTCATCCAATACTTCTTAATCTTTTTGTAAAGGCATAGTCATCCCTAAAACACATAAATATGCCTTAAGTTTTTACAGGCCTTATCCCTGTGTGCAATTTGTGACTATCAAGTGGCATCTAGGACTAGTAACCAATGATTTTCAATTAACATTAAATGGAAAAGCCTTTCATAGCAATTGTTATTTAATAGCCACTTTAGATAAAATTAAGATCACAATGGCATGGCAAAGAGCAAACACAATGGAGAACAGGTTTTCTGCATGTTGGAAAGGCTATTCTAGTAAATACTGTTTTTCTTGCCTGCTAAAATTTTCTAGCCAGTATAAAAATGGATGAATTAGGTCTCCTGCGTACTACTAATGTTTTGTCATGGAGAAAACTGAACTTAAATTTAAGTGGATTCAATGGTGCCACATTAACTTAATGCATTTCTTGAAAGGAATTGTTTTATTGGCTGGTTTAAGTGATGAAATTGAACTTGATGGGGTGAAGAAACCAAGCAAACAAGAACAGCAATCTAGGGGTGATGAATTACATGAGAACGGTGATGGGCACACGGTGGAGGAAGGCTATCCACCAAGTAATGGGAAATGGTTGTAGCATTTGGCCAGAAGAACAGAGAACCAGATTTATCCTCATCTATGATGTTCAAAAATCTATGAATATCATAGATAATATGATGAATATCTATGACATTCATAAATCTATGAATATCAAGCCTATGATATGATAAAAGGGACACGGTGGCTCAGTGGCTAAGACGCTGAGCTTGTCAATCAGTAAGGTCAGCAGTTCGGGTTCGAATCCCTAGCACCATGTAACAGAGTGAGCTCCTGTTACTTGTCCCAGCTTCTGCCAACCTAGCAGTTCAAAAGCATGTTAAAAAAAATGCAAGTACAAAAATAGGGACCACTTTGGTGGGAAGGTAACAGCGTTCTGTGTGCCTTCGGTGTTTAGTCATGCCGGCCACATGACCATGGAGACATCTTCTGACAGCACTGGCTCTTTGGCTTTGTAACAGAGATGAGCACCGCGCCCTAGAGCCAGAAACGATTAGCATATATGTGCAAGGGAACCTTTACCTTTATGATATTCAATGGGTGACCTTAGACCAGACTTCCTCCCTTTGCCTTACATGCTACATACAGGGAGATCAAGGGGTATTATGTGTGTCATGTCATGCCATGATTATGTGAATTATGAAATTTGACATAAATCACAATGATGCAAAGTTCATATCATTCACACTCTGATGTCATGATCTCTGTGATGTTATTGCAACTTTCATCATGATCTCTGTGATGTTATTACAACTTTTGAGTACAGGGTTGATTCCGTAAGGAGAAAATGGGAATGGTAGATGTTGGGATCCATCTTGAATCAGATTTGGGACTGCCACAACAGCAGATGGGTAACCGTGGGAATGAAATTAAAGTGAGAAGGGAAGTTAGCCACAACAACATTCTTTTGCCAGAGCTCAAGGTTGAGTCACTGGGGTTTGGAGGGGAGTTACTGGACTTGGTGGTAGTTCAGAATGGAGGTGGATTGGAAGGTATAACTTGTAGGTCATCAGAAAGGGGGTTGGATGTGAGTTTAATATAGCAGGAAAAAGCACAGGAATTCAGATTCGGGGTTTCCCAGATGTGCCAATATGACTTCTCTAATAAATTCTTACTTGGAAGGACCTTGTTTCTGAGTGCTGATTTTAGATGGAAAGTGTCACTGCATTTTTTTGGTTTGTCTGCCAAGCTCTCCTAAGCTAATATTATAGCAGGCAGGTGTCTGCTAGCCAGCAGCATTTGTTATCTTGTCTCCGCAGTAATGAGATAAGAAAGTCTTGTGAAGTCTGAGTTTACTGCACATGTGTAAAAAGTTTTTACTTCAATTCCTTTGTAACTTCCTTTGTATCTTTTTTCCTATATGCCTGTATGAGATTAAGCTGACGGTATGGAGCTTCATTAGGTTTTCTTATTTTTATAAATAAAAATGTTTCTTAGATTACTTTCCGGGTCTAATTTTATCAGCGTTGACAGCAAAGAAAAGCACGGTCTATCACCTCTATTTAGCAGGGATGTTTGGAAGATTTTTTACTCCATGACAAAAGGTTTTTTCAAAGCCTTGACAGTGAGTTTGGTTGGAACACTGACATGGAAAATCACACAAGCTCTTGAATATGGAACATAAATGTAATACATTCTTTTATTTGCTTTGTCTAAGGAGCACTGTTTTAGATAACATGCAAGCCAGTTGTAAGTCCATCTCATTCCTTATATGATACACTTTTACAGTGGGGAGGAGGAGGAGGAGGAGGAGGAGGAGGAGGAGAAGAAGAAGAAGAAGAAGAAGAAGAAGAAGAAGAAGAAGAAGAAGAAGAAGAAGAAGAAGAAGAAGAAGAAAGGGGAGGAGAAGGAGAATATTCCTCTTTTCAAGCAATTAATTTTTACATGTCAGACAGAATATTTTTACCCTTCCTTCTTCCATCTCTGACAACAAAAATATAACCATAATAAACTAGTAGGTAACATTTCCTTGCCCCTTCATGACACCAAATACCTGTTGTCTTAGATAATTGCCTCATTCCATCCCCTACCAGCCCTGAGACTTAGGTCAAAAGCAATGTTGAATTGGCCCTGACCTGAGATGATTTCACAAATAGAAAAAGATAAACACTCCCAATTCACTCAAAAACAAAACTTTCTCCACAAGGAGGAGCCATATTCTCAGCACTGGGAAAAGCAATTACACCACTCTTACGGGGTGAGGAGTTGTGCGATTCCAGTTGCTTGTATTTGCTAAACTGTTTGCATTGTGTCTACAAATAACATTATAGAATGAGACATGGCTTTCTGTATTTCTTTATATAGAAACTTAATTTTGGTGGCATTACTTAGTAATGCCTTCATTCTGCAAATTGTTCATCCTTGGGGCTTTGAACAGGAAAAAAGAACATTATAATGTTATGCATAGCAGCTTTTGTGACATGATGGCATGTTGGAAAACTGGTGTGACAGTTTGATGAGTTTCCATGGAAACTTCCAGAGTTGAATGCATGGATGCACCATCAAAATTGCGAACTACCTTCTCTTGGTGTTTGTGAAGGAGAAAAAGAGTTGCATCCAATGATCAACACATTTGATAAAAGATATTAATGATAGGCCATCGTGCTATAAATGCTAAGCTGAGAATCTGTTGCACTGAACGGATTAAAGTTTGCTGCTGAACAAACATGGATAGGATTTTACCGTGAAGTATATTCAAAAGAAGGGATTAAAAAGTAGGGAATTTTCATTTGTATTATTGAGTTCAATGGATGAAAACAAAAGCAATCTAAATATCACTTTGAATCCCTAACACAAGCATCTCAGCTGGAGAAATTTGAATTCTAATCTTCACGCATCTTGCACATTTTGCATGTTGTCACTATTATTCTTATTTGCATTATCAAAAACACAACCATTTCAAGTCTATGGAGATTTTCAGTTATCCAGGTCATGGTTGTCCCAAAGGTGCTTTTTCAAGAGGCGACTGGACTTTTTGGTTTTTCTTTGTAGATATTTCTGAAGAAACTTTTTGGATGAGAAGTGAACTGTTTTCAAAGAAAAACCAGAAAGTCCAGTTGCCCCTTGAAAAAGCACCTTTGGGACAACCATTTCAAGTGTTATCACTCAAGTAGAGAATACAGCTATGTCTAAAAGACAAGATATTGATAGTGTGCCTGAAGTTAATGTTCAGGACCAAGTTTTATTAGATTGATTACAGAATGAGTAAATTGGAGTAAATAACAAAATGTGTGCGGAGGTATCATCACACAGATGCCATGACTTATATACTTGTGTTGTGATAATGTCACAACATTTACTTTTATTTAAAAAAAAACCAATATCACAACATGATGGTGTCACAATGTTAGTTTTGCAACATTTAAGCTCCAGGAAATCAGGAGATCCAGGCAGTTCAAATGAGTATGAAGATTTTTTTGTAAGCTTAAGCTCTCTACCAGAATCTGAACTACTAACAGTCAAAGCAATTTGGTGATAGACAAGGAATTCACAGAGGGCTGGACTTGGATCTCTTGTGGGCATGAATGGACTCATGACTGATGATGACACATTTGATCTCTCCCTCATGGTATAACCTGGTCAGCTCCTACAACAGCAAATTTCTACAATTATCTTCAAACAGGTCTTCTACTGTAAGATTTTGCTTTACAATGCATTTTTTTTCTCAATGGAATGACAGGATTGTAACATGGCTAAGATAATAAGAAAGCCAATTTGGTTTAGTGGTTAAGGCACCAGACTAGAAATCAAGCAATTAAGAGTTACAATCCCACATCAGGTGTGTGAAAACCTGCTGGATTGCCTAACTCATCTCACAAGGTTGTTGTAGGGAAAATAGGAGGAGATAGGAGCCTAAGATACATGTACCATTGACTTATTAATAAACAATCCAAAGAAAAAAGTTGAATCCATTTTGAAACAGAATTAACACTTCTCCATCATGAAATCAGAGTGAACTAAGATAAATGAGTAATTTCTCATGGAGTAAAGGTTAATTCTATTTTAATTTCTGTAAATTATCTTTCAAACTGTTTGTTTGTAGATGCACTCAAATGCATATCTATTTGGGTACCAAAACTATATTGAAATATTATAGGCCTTGGGCCTATGAGATCCAGTTCGTTATCAGCCTGTTTGATTTCTCTTATGTAAACTGCTTTGCAATCCAATGTCATAAAGAAGTTTCAGAGGAGACATTTTACATTTGCCCTATTAGCTTTCTGTCTGAACAGGGTTGTCTCCTCTGAATTTAAATTGGGAAAGGGTAAGATGTTAGCAGAATTAGAGGGAAAAATGAGCTTAATATCCTGACAGTAATATGTGTTTTGCGCCTGTTCCCTCCACTGCCATGCTGTTAACTGTGCTTGACTTCCATTTCAAAGAGTAATTACTGGGGCCATACAGATCTTTCAAGGGGACTGTGTTTGACAAAGCCTCAATCAACGTGTTCCTTTTAAAGAGTCATTCTGGATTGAAGTGTTGTCTCCTTTTGAAATACCAGATCAGTGGCTGCTCAATGTCAGTCTAGATACTAAATGGACCATTTGCAGATGTGCTCTGCTTGGACTATTTTCTGGTAGAGCAGCATAAGCAGTTGGATAGAGTCAGCTTGCCTAGACATCTTAACTCAAAGTGTATAATTGAAATACTCTTTCCTCTTGAATGAGATCTCTGTAGTTGTCCAGGATGGTGTGGTGCCTCAAAATATAACTCTGTCTGGTGGTTATGGATCAACTAATTCTAATCGTATTACTCACTATCTCTTTATAACTAACTAATTATTGAAAACCACAGTGGTGCAGTAGTTAGAGAGCAGTACTGCAGGTTACTTCTGCTGCCTGCCAGCTGCCTGCAATTTTGGCAGTTTAAAACTCACCAGATTCAAGGTTGACTGAGCCTTCTATCTTTCCAAGGGGGGGTAAAATGTGTATCCAAATTGTTGGGGACAATATGTGTAAACTGCTTAGAGAGGACTGTAAAGCACTGTAAAGCAGTATATAAGTCTAAGTGCTAATGCTAATAATAATAACCAACTACATTGGTTCATTTTCAATAGAAGATTTAGGTGTGCGTGAAAATGAGATGGATTTTGATGCTAAGAAAATGGTAGAGAAATGAGACACAATGAACTTTAGGCTTGAAAAAAGGAGAAACCACATACATAGATTCATCTACCCATTCTTTGTCAACTCTTGCAGATATCAAATTTTCACGAATGCATACTGTTTCAAAATTTCCATAGTGGTGGTATGCTACCAGTTCATCCCAGTTCAGCCAAACTGGTAGTAAAAAAAAAAAGCCGCCTACGATCAGCTGAGAGGAGGGAAAAAAGCCTGATCATCTAAGAGGAGAAAGAAGAGAAAGCACAGGACTGGCCATCCCACCCACCCCTGCACTGTTCTCTTCTTTATCCTCTCAGCTGATTGGTGCTGCAGGCCTCAGCTGGTGTGTGGAAAGCTGCATATGCGCGTTAGGTGGAAAGCTGCGCATGCGCAATCACCGAACTGGTAATGGAACCGGTAGGATCCCACTGCTGAATGTCCATAATTATTTATCCTCATTTCCTTCCATTCTAACAATACTGTATCTTGGACCTGTTTTTCTACATTAGTCTGAGATCACCTGCCTGGCTACTGTGGGTGACTTGCATGGCACTTTGCTCATAAAGCTGCTGGGCAAGATCTATGGAGATAAGTAGGGCACTCTCTCACCATACTATCAGGGATTCTTTTTAGTCTGTGGACTTTGAGGAAGTTCATTCAGGAGGAAGCTCCTTGTAGTTCCCCACTTTTGAGAAGTGAAGGGAATTAAATTTAAAAGGAACTGCTTTTTAGAAGCAGTGTTAGTACTTTCGAGCAGCTTCTTGACAAAGTTCCAGCCGGTGCTTTCTTTGATGGCTTCCAGGAGTGCATTAAATGCCAACCTGTTTAGGGCAGCATTCTGATTAGTTAGTGACTTCTGCCATCTTTCATTCTTTATTGTTTTATTTGTAGGTGATGGATTTAAATTATTTATTTACATATTTTATTGGGTTTGTGATCTATATTTGTTTTAAATTATTCTCTTTAGAATTACCACGGATGATTATAATCACCATATCAAGCCTGCTGCTAACAGAATTGCGAAATTATGGCAAGATTAAAAAAAAATTAATTAATTTGCTAAACTAACCTGCCAAACCAAGGGTTGGGAAATTATTGCATGCACGCACGCACACACACACATATGCGCGCGCACATGCACACGCACACACACACACAATATTGGCCTTGGAGAATCCTACATTGTTCTTATTTTTTCCTTATCTGATGGTTTTTTCCCTCTCCCTTTACTCTATGATATAAATTCTCCTCTTGGCTTGTTGCAATTCGTAAATGATACAAAGATGAAACAATGAACTAAGATCAATCAAACACAAAAAAAACAAAAGCTGAGCACCTGGACATTATTATGCTTCTTCCTGGGACAAAGCTGTTGAGGTTGCAGTGAAGGAAAGTCAAAAATGCAAAGCTTATTCAGCTAGTATACAATGTCAAATGGGAATATCTCAAGGGACGTACACAAAACTACAAAACAAAGGGAGGTAGATATTGCCTCTTCCTGTTTGAAAAAAATACCCAAAGGTATTAAAATTCAAAACATGCTTGAAAAGTTTTCTTTGGGCCAGATCTTTCCCAAGGTTGTAGAACTAGTACAATATTATATTGACACACTGAGCTTTGAATCACTTCTCAGGGATGACTCCCAATAAACGACTACACATAAGTATGATTCTACCATTAGGGTGAGGGAGATCATTACCTCAAGTACTCATTGTAGAAGGGCAGCAGCAGTGCCCCCTTACTGGTCTTCCTGAATTCCTGTTGACACTTCATTCACAATACTTTTTCTAGAGTGACTGAAATGAATGACCATTGGATTGAATTACCCCATCAAATTCTTCCAAAGATCTAGCATGAAAACCAATGTACAAACATGGTTAAGGGGTTGGGCCAGATTCTAGGCCTCCTCTTAGCCATAGAAGTCCAGCGGGTGATTCTGGTCAGTCAATCTCATTCAGTCCAACTTCCCTGTCAGAACTGCTGTTGTGGGAGGGAAAAATAGGAAGAGGGAGCACTATGTACAGCACTTTGAGCTCCTGAATTAAAAGCAGAATATAAATCTAATGAATAAATATGCATCCAACAAAGAGCCAAATCAGTTTCTGAACACAGGACAAAGAAGACATGCCATCTTAGCCTCAAGCAACAGAATTATTTAAGCCTGCCTTGTGGGATTGCTATCACCGGACAACAATTTGTTTTCAAAAGTTTTGCTTCCTGAAAACCTTTTGGTGATTATGACACACCCCTTTAAACTAAGCACAAACATAATTTCAGAATGACTTTCTTGAGAAATCTGAAATTAACTTTTAATTAAAGTTTGGTTTAGTGATTAAAGCATCAGGCTAGAAAGCAAAAGACTATTAGTTCAAGTCCCACCTTAGCCATGTAAGCCAGCTCTCTCTCTCTCTCAGTCCAACTCACCTCACAGAGTTGTTGTAGGAGGGAAAATAGGAAGTGGAAGAGTGGCGGTATTCTACCAGTTCGGGCCAGTTCAAGCAAACCGGTAATAAAAAATGCCACTGGTTCAGCCATACTGGTATTTCCATCGATCAGCTGTGCTCATTGGATTTCTTGCTTTCTAGCTAATCTAAATCATGCAGCACAGCTGATCCCCCCCTCACTGTTGTATTTACTTCACCAGGAGGCTTCCTGAGGCCCAGTAGGCAAAAAATGGGCCATGGGGTGGGTGCTGCAAAAGGGAGGAAAAAATACCACATAGCCACACCCACCCAGTCACATGACCACCAGGCCATGCCCACCTAGCCATGTCCACAGGACCAGTAGTAAAAAAATTTGAATCCCACCGCTGAAGTGAAGGGTGTGTTGAATATGTTCATCAACTTGAGTTATTTGTAAAAATAATAAAGGCAGTATATAAATAAACAAAATTTTAAAAATGGCTATAATGTGTTTAATCACATAATGATTCTGACATACTGCATGAGTTGAACAGAGCCAGAAGTGTTTTGATGCAGATTTTTGCTTGTACTCAAGTGTTCAATGCATCTGACTGTAGTGTCCAGGAAAAGTCAGCAATCATTGATGGATTCCAGTTGCCCTAACCATTTTTCCATTATGGCAATATCCTGATGCAACCTTTCGCATGTTTATCCCTGACTGCATTCCCTAACTTTTTGCGAAAGAAGTTAGAAACAGGGAAACAAAAGAAAAAGATTAGTGAAATAAAGAAGATATGTAATGAGAGAGAAGCAAATATTATGATTATTATGTTGAATATTATCATTTTAATCATCAATTTAATGTTAATTAAATAGAATTAATGCTAATATGATCAATATTGTTGTAAATTTTGATTATCATTTTACAAAGATATTTGTACCCGGATGACACTGTTTAATTGAAGAATTATTATATTTAAAAAAATTAAAAACAATAACAAAAAAAACCAATTCCATATTTTGTATGTTTCTTTCATATGTGCAGCATAGTCAACAGATACTGAAGACATACATTGTAAAAAAACAAGATTTCTACAAAACAGTATGGGCTAAGTTAAATTACAGGTTACTTTTATGCTTAGCAGCCAAAAATCTATGATACCCCCAAAAGTGTTCATATTTATAGCCCTTCTGTAAGGACTGTAAATTTTTCTTTACTTTTTTAACCTTATTTTTCTTCGAAGATTTGTTATCCTCTCCCATTAACAGCCAAAACCTCCTTTTTTAGTAATATAAAAACTAAATTTGAAGGTGGCAGTGTGAAAACACTAACATTTCTACTGCAAGTGGAAGCATTCCATGTGTGAGTATAAGTATTCCTGACAGCAAGACACGGATATAGGCAATTATTGTTGAAGCACATTCCATTATTTTAAAAGAAAAAGTTTTTTTTATAGGAAATAGATGATAGAGACAGGCAAATCTCACACCTAGCCAACTGCATATTACCAGAAAATGAGTCAAAGATTATGTGCTCCATGCACACGTGCCTAGGAAGAAAGACAGAAAGAAGCCATTTGAGACAGAAAAGAATCAGCAGTGAAGGGAGGAGTACAGAACTCACAACAGAACTGGAGACTAAAACATATAAAGAACGGTTGCTGGAACTGGGTACGTCTAGTTTAATGAAAAGAAGGACTAGGGAGACATGATAGCAGTGTTCCGATATCTCAGGGGCTGCTACAAAGAAGAGGGAGTCAAGCTATTCCCCAAAACATCCGAAGGCAGGACAAGAAGCAATGGATGGAAACTAATCAAGGAGAGAAGCAACTAAGAAGAAATTTCCAGACAGATCAATTAACCAGTGGAACAACTTACCTCTAAAAGCTGTGAATTCTCCATCACTGGAAGTTTTTAAGAAGAATTGGCCAACCATTTGTTTCAAATGCTACAGGGTGTCCTGCCTGAAAAGGGGGTTGGACTAGAAGACCTCCAAGGTCCCTTCCACCTCTGTTATTATTCTATTTATTCTATTCTATTTATACTATCTACCTTAGCTATTTACCTTCCCCTACTTCCCATCTATGGTCAGTCCACAATGAATGGGTGAAGAGCTGGATTCAAACCAACAAGTACAAAATTCAGATCCCAGAATTTAAGAGAAAGAAAAAACAGCACAACGCAATGACCTTGATTCAGATGTTTCTTCATTTTGACCCCGTTATTTATGAGGTATGAGTGGAATTTGACATTCCATAGAAATTTCATTCCCACCCTAGTGCTAGTAGTGGCAAAAAATGACTTCTAAAAAAGTAGCTAAAATGCAAGGCTTTTTTTAAAAAAAATGTGCCAATCATTCTTCTATCTTTAAAATGAATTAAAGACAGCATAGTGAGAGAATGCCATTACTCCTTCCCTCGCTCCCAAATCAGGTTTAGAAAGTTTTCCTTAATATTCAGTATTGATTACTCTTTGGATCGAACTCCTCTTCGTAGTCAGAGTTTCCTGCAACCTGTGGAAGCAACATGTTGCGAAAATGAAACTGAACATTCAGCAAGACAGTTTTGAAATTGCTTTCTCTATGTTCTCACCCCATTAGCCAACAAATTGGGTAATTAATATTAATAATTACAAAAAGAATGAATATTGATTAGTCTATTACTCTGATGAATGCCTGAAAACCTTGCAAGAAAATCAAAATGAGTTTGTTAAGATTCTACTGGGGAGTGAAAGAAAACACACATCCTCAGCAGTAAACCAGCAATATTAGCAAGGTATTAATGAAGCAACTGAATCCATGCCATCAATGTACATAAAGGATGCCAGGCTGGTTTTGCAAAGGTTTGTCAAGAGACAAGCACGGTCCAAATGTCTTTTCTCTACTAATATTAATTGTGCTGCTCCAAGGAAGAGCCAGACCTAGGATTTGAATAATGTATGTTTGTTATACTAATAGTGGTTCTTATATTGATATTTATTTTTGCTTTGGGGTAAATAAACTATCTGTGCAAAGCACTCATGCTGAGACAGATAGTTTTTCTCTGACATGGTTGTGAATTAAGTGGGAGCCATGTTGAAACAGCAGAGTGAAGGTACACTGGGGGGACTTTCTGCCACCATATAAGATGGCAAAACGCTCCAAGAAAAACAGAGGTTTTCGACATGAAGTAATCAATCAAACGTTTATTACAGCTCATAAGCCAGAAGGAATAACCATAAAACGCATAGACCTGTAACAATTAATAACACTTTAAAAAGGGTAATAAAATTACATAAAATACATTATTATAGTAATTGTAGTACAAATAGTGTTGCAATCATCAACATTTATGCTAAACTGTAATTAGATGGATAGTACAATATCAGGCAACCTGGCAAGAGGTGTCAGGGTCCTGGTCAGTATCGCAGGCTAATTCTGCCAACTGCCAGCAGTTTGATTCTTACTAGCCCAAGCCTTCATCTTCCAAGGTCAGTAAAACGAGGACCCAGATTGTTGGAGGCAATATGCTGACTCAATAAACCACTTAGAGAGGGCTATAAAGCACTGTGAAGTGATATAGAAGTCCAAGTGCTATTGCTATTTCTATTGGACATTAGGATTCAACTGGTTCAAAAATCAATATCCAGCTGACTGAGCATTTTCAAGCCCTAATAGACACACTTTCCTAAGGTCTGAAGTTTGATATGAGTTTTTGTCAGGGGTGGGATTCTACCAGTTCAGACCACTTTGGCTGAATCCCTAGCTCTGACGATTGCCACTCCTCAGCTGTGTTACTCCCCAACATAGCAGGTAAGTTTTTTCTGGAAATATTCACGTGCACGATCACCAAACCGGTTGTTACATTGGCAGCATCCCACCACTGGTTTTTGTTGGCCAAAACTAAAATGGTCTCTGAGAATCAGTGGACCCAAACTCAGAGGAGGAAATATATATATATATATCAATTTCAACCAGAAAATAAAAAAAATGGACGCAGGCTCTGGCACTCAACTTAAACATCCTCTAACCATAAAATACTATTCTCGGTGCATCTCGAAGCTGCAAGTATCGCTCTTATAAATTTGGACTGGACAGCTTCCAGGATATTAAACTTTGTAAAAGTGTGAACATCATAAAGAAGTTTTAGAGATTACTTTAGCAATAAAAGTTTTGCAAGTTGCAGGAATAAAAATCGCCCCCTTCAAACAGAAGAATGGTAAGACAGCTGTGGAGCTATGTTAGGCCACACTTGTCCAGTGAAAGAAATGTGTACTCCAAGATAAAGAAGCCTGGAACAGCACCTCAGGATGCTCTATTCAAGTCCCATTAATTTGCCATTTATATAAACAGCTATTGTGTCATACAAACACTAGTACTTTATTTTTTATATAATTTACTACAAGGTGTTATTTTAGGCTAAAGGAAGCAAATGCCTTTCTCATTCCCACTTGAGAGTTAGACACAATTAAGAAATCATTTGCCTATAGTAAGCCTGGAATTGCATGTCCTGCTACCATTGGAAGTGGTGATTAAAAGATGTGGGAGCCTGAATTATTGAGCAGATGTACAAGTTAAAAAGTAAGGAGGCTAGAATATAGAAAAAAAGTTCTAGAAAGGTGCCCCCAAGGGGAACATCTGACTTTCAGCAAGGTGTTAAAATAAAGATTCTGGATAAGAACGAGCAATCTTTTATCCATTGAGGATTCCTGAAGTTTTTGCCATACCATCTCCGTTGAAATCAGATCAAAAGCTGAGTTGAAATCTACAAAGGTTTGCAAAAAGGTGCCTTTGGGCAGTGAGGTGTATTTTTCAGCTAAATAGTACAAGACCAGACAGCAGTCTAAAACTGAACAGTCTCCTCTAAATCCCACCTGGTCTTCAGCAAGAATATTTTCACTTTGGATCCAACTCAATAGTTTTAAACAAAGATACTTTGCACATAGTTTGCATACTGTATTAAGGAAGCCAATGGCTGTACAGATGGCAGGGTTAAATCTATTTGCTGTATTCTTATAGAGAAGGATGATATTTATGGCCTCATTCCACTCAGATGGAAAACATGTTGTGCTACTGAGACACGGTGGTTACAGTGGTACAGTGGTTAGAGTGCAGTACTGCAGGCTATGTCTGCTGACTGCCAGCTGCCTGCAATTTGGCAGTTCAAATCTCACCAGGTTGACTCAGCCTTCCATCCTTCCGAGATGGGTAAAATGAGGACCCAAAATTGTTGGGGGCAATATGCCGACTCTGTAAACCACTTACAGAGGGCTGTAAAAAGCACTGTAAAGCAGTATACAAGTCTAAGTGCTATTGCTATTAACATAAGTAAAACAACAACAACAGCCTGCACTGGGGCCCACCAATCTTGATTTTCTTTTAGCAGCTCTGGAATGATAAAATCACCTCCACTTTCAATTGAATAGTGAGATCCTTAGCCTTGGCTATGCACAGGAGGCCATTTAGGAGAAGTCACCATGGGGTAGAGAACCAAAAGTGTATTGTTTAATATTTCTGTGTGCAAAAATGTTCTGAAAGTAACTCTCCAAAATATCTGCAGGTATTTGACAAATCGGACCCAGTGGTGGGATTCAAATTTTTTTACTGGTTCTGTGGGCATGGCTTGGTGGGTGTGGCATGGCTTGGTGGGCATGGCAGGGGAAGGATACTATAAAATCTCCATTCCCTCCCCAGTCCTGGGGGAAGGTTACTGCAAAATCCCATTCCCTCCCCACCCCACTAACCTGCTTTCCAGCTCCGTTCTCCTGTGCAGGGCAACAAAAGAAGACCCAGACTATCAGCTGGGACTTGGGAGGCAGAGAATAGATGGGGTGGGGCCAGTCAGAGGTGATATTTGTTGGTTCTCCAAACTATTCAAAATTTCCACTACTGGTTCTCCAGAACTGGTCAGAACCTGCTGAATACCATCTCTGATGGGACCTATTGTAAGTGACTAGCCATACTGTAGGTGAGCAATTAAATAGACACCAGAAATGAGCAGGGTTCTTAAACTTAGATGCTGTAATTAATCTTCCCATATACTCTCTCAGTTCTTGTTCTTTCTTAGATTTCATAACTGCTTTATAAAACTTCTTATGCTCTCTTAGTGATTGAAAGGAACATAATGAGTTGTCAGATCAAAAATATATACTGCAATAAGAAGGGCCTTTTTTGGAAATCTATGTCAAACCAAGATTTGAATCTCATATGAAGGGGGCTTTTGAAGAAACTCTACATTATGAAGCCTGGAGAATATGAATAGTAGACTAATAATGTGATAATATCTGTTCAGAACAGTCTGCTAAACAAATTTGGGAGAAGAGTTAAAGACATGGGGGGAGGGCTCTAAATTTAACAAAGTGGACAAGTTTTTGCTACTCTTGAAGACTGTTATTCAAAATGAGTATTTCTGTTGTGGAGTAAGAGAGATAGGAACCTAATAGTTACTTTAGGATTCAGATGGCAGAATAATGGGAAATTGTTACTATCTGGATAATTCCGTACATCGAAATAAGTGATTAGATGAGTATAAGTACATGAAGCAGTTCCAGAAGGTTAGTTCTCATTTAAGTCTGCTCTAGCAGAGGCATTTAGTATAACCAAACCTAGACTATCTATAAGCTGGGTCAGTCGGAAGCCTGCCCTATTACAGTGTATATCTTTAGACGGTTGAGATTGTGAAAAGGTAGATTGCTGCATTTGAGGGAAGAGGCCAACTAAAATAAGCCTGTAAAAATGCAACTGACTCTCTGACTATGGAGATTCTCAATAATCCAGGTCGTGGTTGTCTGAAAGGTGCTTTTTCAAAAGGCAACTGGCCTAATCAATGCAGTATAAACTATCACTCACTACCCATGATCTTGATGCTATCCTTCTATTGATGTAGCCTAGAACTGGCTTTTTTGGCGGCTGCAGCACACTGCTGACTCATACTTAAATGGTGACCCGTCAGGATTCCTAGATCCCTTTCTACTCCTGAAAGTCTTCCATTTTTAGCACTGGGTATTGCCTTGAATGTGTGGAGTGGAGAGTGGGGGGGAGGGAGGGGAAGGGGGGAGAGAGGGAGGGAGGGAGGGAGAGGAGAGAGGGAGAGGGAGGGAGGGAGGGGAGAGAGAGGAGGGAGGGAGGAGGGAGAGGAGAGACAGAAGAGGAAAAGAGAGAGAGAGAGGGAGAGGGGGAGAGAGAGAGAGAGAGAAAGAGAGAGAGAGAAGGAGAGAGAGGGGGAAAGAGAGGGAGAGAGAGAAAGAGAGAGGGAGAAGGAGAGGGGGGGGACAGTGGGAGAGAGAGAGCATCCATGTTTCAGACCACAGAAGAAAAAGCTGCTGGGAAGATTTCCTTGGCAACAGTACAGAAGTTATTTCCAATTACCTTCCTCTGAGGTGTTTCTTCAAATTCCCATCAAGACTACAGCACTGAGATTTTCTAGAGGTCTCTCATCCAAAAGCTAATCATGCCTGACTTTGCTGTTTCAAGATGAGACTCAAGTTTTAATACAAGTATTCGCTCTAACCTCTATTCCCCTTGTTGTTTCTTCCTGAATGAATTTACTATTTCATCTGTGCTCTCGTTTTCTTTAGACTGATTCTACAGTTTTGTAAACTGCTTCAGTGAGGGGGGAAAAATCTAAAAACTTATTTAGTACATAAGTAAATAAAAACTTAAGCTTTTCTTTAATAAGTCAAAACGTCTAAGGCACATTGTGGGTGTTCCATCACTGGATATTGTTAAGAAAAGAATGGACAGCCATTTGTCTGAAATTTTATTTTTATTTTTTTATTCATTTGATTTGTCAATCGCTTACAAAGTAATAGATATAAGTATAAACATGAGTAAGAATACAGGAAATAGGTATGAATAATGGGGAAAATAGGACAGGGACGGGAGGCACAATGGTGCAGTTATGCACGCCCCTTACAGACCTCTTAGGAATGGGGTGAGGTCAAAAGTGGATAGTTTAAGGTTAAAGGAGTGGGGGTTTCAGGATGTAACAACAGAGTCAGGTAGTGCATTCCACGCATTGACCACTCTGTTGCTGAAGTCATACTTTCTGCAATCAAGTTTGGAGCGGTTTACATTGTGTTTGTATCTGTTGTGTGCTCTTGTATTGTTGCGGTTGAAGCTGAAGTAGTCATTGACTGGTAGGACATTGTAGCAGATAATTTTGTGTGCTACGCTTAAGTCTAACCATAGGAGGCAAGGTTGTCCAAGCCCAAAATTTCAAGCCTCCTGATATAGGGTATTCTGTTGAGAGCAGAGGAGTGTAGTACTCTTCTCATGAAATACTTCTGGACTCGCTTGATTGTATTGGTTATGTATGCAGGTTTAAAGTCATTGGTTTAGTTTGAACTGTTCTTGTAAAATGTAAGAAATGATTGGTTTAAAGAGTGCGGGAAAATCCTGCACTCTGATTGGCTGGCAACTGCGGCTGCTGGCCTTAAGTAGCAGCCGCAGCCCAGCCAAAGTGGGTTCGTTCTGAGCTGTAGTCACTAATAAACTAAAGAGCTTGAAGCACTCCATGTCTGTCTCTTCATGCAAACTTAACAGTATTAACGTCTGATATGCAGTGCCGATTCCAGACAGTATGATGAGCTGTATTCGAGTATTGGTCTGGCAAAAGTTTTATATGCTCTAGTTAGCAATTCGATATTCCCAGAGGAGAAGCGTCTTTGTATTGTATATTTTATTTGTATTGTAGGGTTTCCTGCAGGGGGGTTGGAATAGAAGACCTTCAAGGTCCCTTCCAACTCTGTACTTCTGTTAAGATATAGATTCTTTTAAGATTCTCTTAAGATCTTTATTAGGCAAATGGCAAGCTGTTTTAAATAGGTTTAATAGGTTTTACTATTGTGCAAGAACTTCATTTGCAAAATTCTTATGGCAAGAGACATATGAGAGGTGCAATCATTCTCTCCCTAGAGGATTCTGTGTATCTTTGGTGTGATGAAGAAATGGCAGTCATAATTTACACCACAAGCTTGTCTGAAAAAATTGAAATTAAACACACTGAGAATGGAAATGGTATTTGTAATAGCAAAGTAGTCAGCCTTCTGCTTGAATGGATGAATTTATTCATTTTACTTTCTTCATACTTTTTTAAATATCTTCTTCCATGTCTGTTTAAAAAGATTTGGGGAAAAATATTTCCTTCCTTCCTTCCTTCCATTCTCATCTACCTGTCTATTCTGAAAATAAACAAATGCATAATATATCTGATTTCTTCTAGATTTCTTTTATGTGCAAAATGTCTTCTAGTCTTGTTTAAATAGTGTGCAGGCAATTTGATTCCATAAACTGTACAGAGATTTGAGAAATTAGGATTGAATTATACTGCCCTAACCACTGCAAGTCTTTTTTCCCTAATTATTTATCTTCTGCTTTGAGGACAAGAGAGATTTGTAAAAAATCTTGATTTTTAAAACTAAGCTATAAAGGAGCCCATACCTTTCTATGCAGTTCCAGGAAGAATTATGAGATCCTTTTAAACATGTTTTATTTTCTTGCAGGTGTGTATTTAGGCAGAAATTGCTTTTAACAAAGATTGCAATCAAATGATATCAGCAAAAGAACAAGCTGAAATATTAAAATAGAGCCCCAAGCTCCTTTCTTGGCTATAAATCCATGTGCTTCAGCTTTTTTATATATTACAGAGCATCATAAAGTTATTATTCTCATGTGCATGGTATGCATGAGAGAGGAGGGTGAAGTAAATGAAGTCATAACTATCATTAAAACCTGCTTTTTCTGAATTTATGTATATTTAGAAGAATATACATCTAGTAGAGTCGGACACCAGTTTTCTGCAGTTTCCTGGAAGTTATAGGCCAGGAGTATCAAACTCGTGTCTTCATGGCGGTGTCACATGATGTATTGGGATTTTTCCCTCTTTGCTAAACCGGGTGGGGCCAGCACGTGATACATCCGGCCCATGGGCCATAAGTTTGACACCCCTGTTATAGACTAAGACAAGTCTACTCTGCAGTTATGCACAAGCAAACTACTGACTATCCCTTTGCTGACCAATGATATTGCATGATATGAGGGATATGAAGGGATATGAGGATGAAGGTTTGTTCTCTGAGATTATGGGCTGGTTTCTGAATGTTTTTTTACCAACATCTTCAGCAAAATTTAGGGGATGTCAGTGTTGGCATTCTTCTGCTTATAAGGGCTTTATGTGGTCATATTGAGTGAGGATAATTGGGAGGTGAAGTGCTGGTTTGGGGGAGGTTGTGTGGGATGGTTGAGGGTTGGTGCAGTCACTGGTTGAATGTGTAGTTGATTTGAATTCTGAAGGGTTCATAGAGGGATTGTAAGTCAATGTGTCTGTTGATGGAATGGCTTGTGGAGTGCCAGGCTTCAATAAACTTGGATGGATGGTGGGTGGTAGTGTGGCCAATGATTTTTATATTGTGCCAACCAAACTGAATCAAATCAAATATTGAATTTGACGAATAAGAGAATCTTTCCTCCCGGAAGTTTTGATTAATTATTTTATTTTTTGAGTCAAACTATGGCAGATTGAGGAGTCTATGTACAATAGTGCCATCAGGACTAAATTGACTAAGTGCATTGTTGAATAGAATTAAAGGTCATCCAGTTCAGCATCTCATCTCCAGTAATGACCAACCAACTCTGTTGTCAGGCTCCATTAGGGATGGTGGATAAACTGAGCCCGTCAGCACATGTGCAAGAGCTGCTGCAGCCTGCTGATATCTACTTCTGGGATTGTTTAACTACGTCACATGCAGCATTAGAGGAGCAAGACATTTGAGGGGATCCTCACTGTGGGTAATGTGAGGGGGAATCTGGAAAACCCCTGTCCTGAGTTGACAGCTTGTTGGCGTTGGAGGCTAGATTGCGCTGAACTGAGGAAAATGAAGCAGGTTTGCTTGGTTGTTGGATGGGGGGGAGTTTGACTATCTAATTCACCCGCAATGAGATAGGCGAAGGATAGGATACAGAGAAGGAAACCATGAACATATTAGGTATACCCGGATGGTGGGGATAAGGGGTGATTAGGGGCATGCACAGGAGATAGAAGCATTTAGGTGGGTGTGTCTATACCTTTAAATGGCACTGGAAGGCAGAAGCTTCCAGTGCTAACCTAGACCGATTGTATGCCGTTCTTGCCAGATGGAAAGTTCGTTGTTTGACATTAAACACACTGAAACTTGCTTTCTGCTCTATGGTGATTTGTGTGCAAATCTGCGAGTTTTCAAAGACCAGCTGAGAAAACTGACAAGCAAGCATAATTTCTTCCAGTACAATTAGTGTTAAACAGTATACAAGCCACTGAATAGTGAGGGGGAAATACTCTTGTGATTTGTTCAATTCCTTTTTAAAAGTCATTTAAGCAATTGGTTGTCTCTTCTAAGCTTCTTCTGATTCAATTTGAACAGGTGACTTAAAATACAAAGACCTGATGCAATTCAAGTTTGCAATTTGAGATCCTACTTGCATCATTTTGAGATTTGATTCAGAATGAATTCATCCACTATAATATGGACCCATCAAAACACCTGCAAATGCTCCCATCTTCAGCTGAATAATGTAAAAACAACAGGGACAATGAGCCTTTTATAAGACATTAATGCCACCAAAATTCAGATGGATGCCTTCAAGCATGGTAATGTTTTGAATAATTCCCTCTGCACATCTTTAAAATTAATGAGAATCTTTTACTTCTTTGGATCATTTTTTGTGGGGGGCTGGCAGTGGGGGAGGAAGGATGCTTGGCACATCTAGTTCCAAACTTGACACCTCCTGAAAAGAGGTACTGTATTATTATATTGCATTGTATGAATGGATTGATTCTGTCAGCCCTTCAGGGTAGTCCAGACAAGAAGCACAAACCATGAGTACCAACACTACCTTTATTGTAAGGTTACATTAATATAATCTTATAAATCTAAAAACATTCAGCCTTCTTTTACTTTCTAGAAAATCAGGGAGGGTCCCTTATGAGATCCTTCTCAGTCCCTTTTCCTTTTGTGGGCTGAGTTACCTTTGGCATGATAGTAGTCTAGGCTGTGTCCAGTAGTGGGATTCATTTTTTTACTACCAGTTCTGTAGGCATGGCTAGGTGGGCATGGCCAGGTGGGCATGTGACTGGGTGGGCATGGCTATATGTTTTTTTTCCCCACAGCACCTCCTCATGACCCATTTTTTTGCCTACTGGGCCTCAGGGAAGCCTCCCTGGGCACTGAAAAAAGAAATATTTTGAAGGTAAGTACAACAGTGAGGGGGAGGATCAGCTGTGCCACGTGATTTAGATTAGCTAGAAAGCAAGAATTCCAATGATTTCCTGCTTTCTAGCTAATCTGAATCACAGCTGATCATTGGAAATACCAATTTGGCCAAACCGGTAGCATTTTTTTTTATTACTGGTTCGCCTGAACCAGGCCGAAGCAGTAGAATACCATTACTGGCTGTGTTTCTTCCTCCTATCTTCAAAGGTCATTCCATATACCATTACTTCCTGTTTCCCAAGGTTAGTCCCATCTACCATTACTAAGTTTTGAATAGGAATTGAAAGAGGGACTGTTGACCTGTCCTTGTGAGATGACGCAGTTTGTTACATCTGGCCCTGGGCTATGTGGGATCTCCTAGCAAAGTTGATGAACTCCCTCATCATTGACAGGACTCAGCTGTATCCAGGTTGTGATTCACTGATAATGTCCTATATTAACAGAGGTCACAGAAAGTAGACTGACACAATGAAATATAATGAGTTGGTACATAGACTTCCAGAGATAGCAGTTGACATGGAAAACGTGTCAATAATAATTGCGTCACACCTTGTGCTTTAAAATAATAAATACTTAGACTAGTGTCTATAGCTGTTAGCTTGGCATCTATTAATCCTTTGCCAAGCAAGTTCTGCAGTTCTACAATTAGGCCTTCCTTTTTCTCTCTCCCCAGATGAACTGTGTAATTTTCTCCTATTAAATTTAATCCTTTTCAACTCATTGTTTGGATTTTCTAAAATTTTCTTTTGGACTTTCCTCCTAGTTTGTGTCATTGGGAATTTGATTATTGTCCCCTTCATCCCTTCACCCAGCTCACTAATAAACATGGAACATCGCCTTGGACACCCCCTTCAGTGCTACTTTCTGTGTTCTCTCTGGGTGCTGCTGCTCAGCCAATTTTGTAACAACTAGCCCTTACTTCACTATTTTATTCATGAGGATATCAAGAACAACTTGAGCAAATACTTGCCTGAGGTCAAAGTACACTGTGTTCAAAGCATCTTTCCAATCTGTTAAGCTAGAAACTCTGTCAGAAAAGAAATAAGATCCACATTACTTGGACTTGCTCAAAATCGACCCTATGTGTGTATACCATGCCAAATTCCTGGAAAGAACTTCTCAGTTTGCACCTTGTTCACTCATTCAGTACAATTATGGAGAAATTGAAGGAAAGCTTTAATCCAGGAGTAGATTCTAGTCTGACTTGAGAATTGAGAATGTGAATTAAGCCCAAAACAAGATTAGCCTTATCACTCCAAAAGAGCTGTAACAGAAAATGTAATGAGGTATTAAATTCATTAAGAAAGCCCAAAAGAACATTCTGTCTTCCCCTTCCAGCATTTTTCTTGTATGGAAGTGAAGTAGCTGGTTGTATATTATGTGTGACAACTCCAGAAGCAATAGAAGTGCCATCAAGACTTTAAAGCATTTTGAAAGAGCTTGATGTGCTGCAAAACCATTTGATTTGATTTGCTGCTTGAAGTGAGTCCCTACTTTAATTCAAAAATATGTTTTGAGGATGTGGCTGAATTTAGTTCTGCTGAATGGAAACAATATTTCCAACTTGTGCACTGTCTATTCTCCTTAAAGATAATGAAATGTTTGTTTGGAAAGGAAAAAATGATGGTCTCTCCTAGATCTCCAGACAGTTATTTTCATTAGTGGGCCCTGAATTGTGAAGGAGGAAGAAGGAGAATCTATGTCCCTGCTTTTTTTTCCGAAACTTTCAGCAAAATTCAGAAGAAATTAATTCTATGCCTCATAGTCTTCTAGGATTGTTTCAAGGTGTCCTAAGCTGATGTGTGAGGTGGCTGGATATTTATACATTTTCAGACATATTTCTTAGCACATCTGTCGAATTTCAGTTGTTATAACCTGTCAAATGGGTTGAAGAGTTTTGAAATAAACCAGGCTTTGTGAAACCAAAAGGGATCCTTCTGAAAGCCTGCCTCATCTCTTTTGTCAGACTGAGAGTTTTATGCGAGGATGGAGTTGAGAAGATAACACATCAGATAAATATGCAGGAAAGATGAACAGAGGTTATGACAAGGGAAATTCAAGCCACCAAAACTGGCCTCAACATCAGATATGTCTCTGTTCTGCAACACACTATCAGGGCCTGTTTGAGTCACTGTTGATAGGAGAGAAGGGTCCAGGCAGAAGCCACTGGTTTGTGGGATTCCTTGAAGCTCAAGTCCCTCCTGACTTCTACTTAACATGTACATAAACCACTGAGTGAGGTCATATACGCAGGTATCCATTTCAGTCGCTAGCTGACCAAGTGACACCCTTTGTTATGTGTCCAGAGTCTATGAGGGCTTGGATGGGGAAAAACAGGCTTAGATTTAACCTCAACAAAACTGAATGGCTGTGGATTGTAAAATCTCTCAGGCATGGTGACTATCCATTATTCTAGATAGGACAGTATTTCTCTGGACAAAACTGGTCCACAGTTTTGACATCCTTCTGGAGGCTTGGCTCCTTTGAGGAACAGGTAGTGGCCATTGTTAAGTTTGCATGAAGAGGCAGACATGGAGTGCTTCAGCTCTTAAGTTTATTGTGACTTTCAGCTCAGAACGGACCCAATTTGGCTGGGCTGTGGCTGCTACTTATAGCCAGCAGCCGCAGTTGCCAGCCAATCAGAGTGCAGGGTTTTTCCCGCACTTTTAAACCAATCATTTCTAACACTTTACAAGAACAGTTCAAACTAAACCAATGACTTCAAACCTGCATACATAACAGCCATTGTTGGGATGTTCTTCACATCCGTCCTGTGCACCAATTTTATTGATTCCTGAATCACAAGATCCTGACCATGGTTATTTATGCCTTGATAATCTATCATTTGAATTGTTTCAACATGCTTTAAGTAGTATGCCAAGGAATACAGTAGAACCTCTAGTCGCGAACGCTTCCGGTCACAACCAAATCGGTGACGACCAAAAATTTTACCTCTGATTGCAAGCAAATACTTGGGTAGTGACCAAACACAGCCACAACAATTTCCCCTTCCACACCATTTTTAATTACGTGCTTGTGTTTCCGGTCACGACCAAATCAGGCGATAACCGAATTCATGGAACAGATTACGGTCATCACTGGAGGTTCTACTGTACCTTTATTTTGCAAGCTGTTCTGGCTTCCATCAAGTCTCTGCAATCCATTCAGGATGCTGGTTATCACCTTCATGGCATAGGGTTCAGTTTTTGTGTGACTACCTGTCCCCTATTCTTTTAGCATGTCCCACAAGTTTTCACAGAGTAAGTATAAGCATGTTCCAAGACAATGCCATCTGATGGGACACAGAGACATATCTTCTTTGTGGTAGCATCTTCCCTATAGAAAAGGATATATCTCTGACGTCTGGATAGCCCTGATCTTGCTGATCATTTATATAACACTGAAGACTCATTTCTTCCCTTGCATGTTTGTTAATATTTTTATTAATCGATCCTATGATCAATTAATATTTGAGGATCTTGTTAACTTGTCTATATATTTAAATTGTATAAAGATGCTGAGCCCAGTCTGTTTTCAAACCAACTTTTATTGTACAAGCAGCTTAAATCAAATAAACATACAGAAAGACTATTACCAGTGTCTTTTGTTCTTCTTTAGTTTCTTTCTTCAGGTTTCTCTGGTTTCTATAACTACCTATGTAGTTGTGCTTTCTCTGTCCTTTAGCTTCTCAGATAAGAAGTCAAATAGTCTTTAGCCTAGGAGTACTTTATCTTCCTTTCAGCTTAGTTGCCAGAAGTTCTGGGGTAGATATTTGAGAGAATTGATCGCCTATGCTGATCAATCTCTCTTAAGGACAATTGAGAGTAACTCTCTAAGAAAACACAGACCTCTTAAGAAACTTAGACCTCTCTTTTTAGACTTTTCCCTCTCTCTCTCCCCTTTCTCCTTTGTCATGAGGTTCCTCTTCCTCATGTTCCTGAGGTACCCAGCTCCTTCTCCCGAGGTTTCACCTGAGATAAAAGCCTGTTGGGCTGCCTCTTATATACCAAGGGGTGTGGCTTGTGATGCCAGTTCAGGGTATGTGATGTCACCCTGTCATTGGTGGATTTGATCTCACCTCAAATCCATACAAGTTGTAAACTGCATAGCAACACCAGAAAGTTCTATTTTCTGACAATGTTGGGCCAAGATGAACCCATCTTTAAGAGGTGAATTAGACAAATACATGAGTGACCTTGGACAGAGTGGTGTGATGATGGCCTTGAAGTGGAGTTCTCACCTCACAATCAGGAGGCTGTGAGTTTGATCCTAGGCAAATATTTCTCTCTCAGGGTATGTTGAGATTATGTCTGCTGAATATCACTCCCCATTGGTGACAGGAAGGGCATCCGGCCAGTAAACACTCAGCTCCATTCAGTTGGCCAGACTCCACCCCAAAAGAGATTATGGGGTCATTAAACGATGATGATGATGATGAGTGACCTTGAACACAATGCAGTTTGGTGGTGGTGGGATTGTGTGTGTGTGTGTGTGTGTGCGTGTGCGTGTGTGTCTGTTTTAATCTAATTTTAGCTGCCCAAAGTCACATTGTTAAGCTGTATAGGACACTTATCAATTGAATCTATAATTAATCTATCAAATGTGAGAAATTTCTGCTAGATCTTAGCCATATTTATGATCGTTTAGTAAATATTTACAATTTCCAGAAATTGCATAAATTGATACCCTGTGTGTGTATGTGTTGCATCTGATGCATTTGCAAATGTTACATATAGATAATGGGCCTCAGAATATATAATGATCCCCTAATTAATGAGCTTGTGAGTGATGTTGATTTGAGAGTAAGAACATGAATTTTAACACTTGGATAATAATTATCTAGATGCATAGCATGACCAGGAACATTATCAGTGACAAGGAAATCTTTTTTCTGCACTATTTTTCCATATTATAAGAACCACAAAACAATTGATGAACCAATCTTCAAAATGTGCTGTTGTGCTCTGACCTAAACCATTGACATCAAACTTATGTTTCTCCACTCTTACTGTCCCTTGATCACTTTCCATTCATGATTGCAATGCAGAATGAAATAATATTAACAACTGTGAGATAAAGCAGTATCTATCCACATAATAATTATGGAAACATGTGACCAATTAAAAAACAACAACCGTGTGCCTTCTGGAACATGATGCCTACTTTATAATCCCCTCATGAAAAATCATCCACATGGTATACCATTTTGCATTTCATATGTAATGCCCATTTTACATACCGTGACAGTTTTAGATGTGACTTATTGGGGGGGGGGAATATGCATAAATTTAAGGATATGTAAGTCAGCTCTTACATTACTCAAGGAACATTTGTAACTTTTAATATAACCATATTTCCAAGTGAATAAACATGAATGTTGGGTTCTGCCATCGAAAACCAACTCTGAAATACCTCTGAAGTTGGACATCAAATTCAGGTGAAATATGGATTGGACCAAACTGCCAGAATTTGGGGCATCGTACTCCAAGACAACTAGAGAGCAGTTCTTGCAATGTAAAAGTGCAATTTTGTTTCTTTGTGTGCCTATCCACTTTCTTTCTCAGGTGCTCCAAATTCTACAGAAAAGAAATATAAATGGGGGAATGGGGATTTGTTTTTTGCTCACAATGTGAGCTGAAGCCACAAGTTTGACAGACTGATATTGACCTTAATGGAAAGAGGCAGCTGAACAATGCAAAACAGAACTTATTCAGGTTGCTGTGTTTAGCTATAGCACATGGCTGCTAACTTCTGAATGGGTCCATTCAAGTGGGGCCTTGAGGGCAGAGATAAGGGAGCCACCGTGTCAAAAGCTCCTTGTAATCTATAATGCTAGATTCTCCGCCTTTCCTAGTTCAAGTTCCTTTTTTATTTATCAGAATAAAGAAGTAATCATTGGGAGTCTTGGAGGCCTGCACAATAGGTTCTTTCATGTTGCCTTTTGTGCAAAAGGTTACTTTGAAGTTTGCTTTGTTCAAGGAGGTGTGCAGAGTACATTTATGTAATGTAGGCTTTCATGGAGTTCTCTCAGCCTGTGAAAGACCAAAAGCGTAGTTACCTGCCAAATACATCCAGAGGCAATGAGAGAGATGCTGGTGACAAGTTACTTTCAAATTGTCTCTGATCGCAGAAATAAATGGGATTCTCACAAATAACTTTAAGGGCTACCATCAAGTGCCCTGAAAGTATGGGTGATCTAATTTACCACAGCTGCTGTCTTCAAAAAACCTCACTTAATGCAATGATAGGATTATGAAAACTTCTAGGTAAAGGTTCCCCTCGCACATATGTGCTAGTCATTTCCAGCTCTAGGAGGCAATGCTGATGTCCGTTACAAAGCCGAAGAGCCAGCACTGTCCGAAGACGTCTCCGTGGTCATGTGGCCTGCGTGACTAAACACCGAAAGCGCATGGAACGCTGTTACTGTCCCACCAAAGTGGTCCCTCTTTTTCTACTTGCATTTTTACATGCTTTCGAACTGCTAGGTTGGCAGAAGCTGGGACAAGTAATGGGAGCTCACTCCATTAAAACTTTTAGGAAACTTCTATGAAAACTTCTAGGAAGTCTCAATAGCTTAAATCCGTGGTTCCCAAATTCTGGCCTGCAGATTCCTGGGGTTCCATGATATCATCACAGGGTTCTGCAAAGGCTCAAACTAAGTGGATGATTTCAATCTTAAGCCTTGAGGGTCCATGGCCATGGTCTGTAGCCACAAAAGATATTTCAAGGGGATCTGTGCTGAAGAAAAGGGTTGAGAACCACTGTTCCTGGTGCTCTTTTGCAACTGAGCCTTAGGAGAGAAGAAGGCTAAGCGTGGACAGTCTGACAACAAATTAGAATGGAGTCCCATTCAGATTTGTAAATGGCTAACGCAGATATATTCCAGTAAAAGTACTCCAGATGTTTCACTGTATCCAGTGCTGGGATTCAAAAAAAATTACTACCAGTTCTGTAAGTGTGCCTTGGTGGGCATGGCATGGCTTGGTGGGCATGTCTTGGTGGGCGTGGCAGGGGAAGGATACTGTAAAAACTCCATTCCCTCCCCACTCCTGGGGGAAGGTTACCGCCAGTTCTCCGAACTACTCAAAATTTCTGCTACCAGTTCTCCAGAACTGATCAGAACATGCTGAATACCACCTCTGACTGTATCCCCCTGCAAACATAGTGTTAATTTAGATACTGACAAAACTTAAATCTCTATTTTCAGAAAGAACATTAAAATACTGTTTGTTTGTTTGTTGGTTGGTTGGTTTGTTTGTTTGACTGTGGAAAGAGAAGAAGATATTGGATGAGAGTTAATATTATTGACATACATTATAAACTGTATTTATGTATTATTATAAGTAAAACATATTTTATTTAAATATTTATATTGATACATTATAATACATTGATTCCATTATAGTTGCAGTTAGTTACTGCAAAACATTAAAAATTGAAAGATGCCACCAAAAACTTTGAAAATTTTATTGTGAAGGACAAGTTGAGGCACATATGGTCTTCAGTCACATATGGTCTTCTTTTATTAACGGTGTTAATGTTTCCATTAAATTAGCTTCATTTGTATAAATATTACTCGGACAGAAATGGTAAATATGGATGTTTAAAATATTTGTATTTCTCCTCAAGATTACATATGTTTACATGTGCAAATTAATAATAATAATAATTTTATTATGACTTACATTAGTAAATCACCCAATAACCAATGTTACTTGGCTGTTAAATAATGAAAGGGCAATATAGGGGAACACTACAACAGTAAAACATTAAATGCACAAAATGTGCTGTTTGGAGATATTTTTTCAGTGTATTTAAATGTCATCAATCTAGTTGATGGATGCAAATTGGAAAGGAAGCTCTACTGATATGTGTCAATAGCCAAAGAATTTTCTTCCAAAATAAATTCAAAAGTGAACTTCTGCAAGTGAAACAATATGCAATATTTGGAATTTTGAGCTAAGAATTAGAGAAAATGTTTGTTAACTTCCTTGCAGAGATTATGGAATACTTAAAGTTCTCTGTTGCCATTTCCTTTTCTGATCCAGAGGTGGTATTCAGCAGGTTCTGACCAGTTCTGGAGAATCAGTAGCGGAAATTTTGAGTAGTTCAGAGAATCGGCAAATACCACCTCTGACTGGCCCCACCCCCATCTATTCTCTGCCTCCTGAGTCCCAGCTGATCTTCTTTTGTTGCCCTGCACAGGAGAACGGAGCTGGAAAGCAGGTTAGTGGGGTGGGGAGGGAATGGGATTTTACAGTAACCTTCCCCTGCTGTGCCCACAAAGCCATGCCCACAGAACCAGTAGTAAAAAAATTTGAATCCCACCACTGTTCTGATCATATGTCAGAATTCTCTGGGATGCTAAGAAACTAGTTGAAATAAAGCAGTGATGTGAAGCTATTAGCCTAAGTCCTAGAAACTAAGATAAGGAAGCAATCAGAGGATCTGACAGTACTTCTCCAAAGGGCCACTAGGCTGTGCCTTTGGCCTCTAAAAGCTTCTCAGACCTTCATTAAGCAAAGCTTTTCTCCAAACTGGCAGTTAGACATATTTCCTTAAATTTTATGGGTCAGTGGAGCCATCCAGTAAGACTTGTTAAATATTTATTGACACTTTAGCTTTGAGAGGCAATGCAGGAAGTAAAATTTACTGGCTTTTTTATTTGCACTCTTTGAAAAAGGCTCTTATGCTAGGAAGGAAAGAGAAGAGGATAACTAGCAGCAAGGGCTATGGACTCAGTTATGGTGTTAATCAGTGGTGGGATTCAAATATACTGGTTCTGTGGGTGTTGCTTGGTGGACGTTGCTTGGCTTGGTGGGCGTGGCTTAGTGGGCATGGTAGGAGAAGGATAATGTAAAATCCCCATTCCCTCCCCACCCCACTAACCTGCTTTCCAGCTCCGTTCTCCTGTGCAGGGGAACAAAAGAAGACCCAGCCAATCAGCTGGGACTTGGGAAGCAGAGAATAGATGGGGGCAGGGCCAGTCAGAGGAGGTATTTGCCAGTTCCCCGAATTACTCAAAATTTCCACCACCAGTTCTCCAGAATTGGTCAGAACCTGCTGAATACTACCTCTGGTGTTAATGAGGGCGCTATTGAGAGACTTGGAAGGACAGGTTAGGGACAGAGTGTCATGGAGAAGATTTGTCTGTGTGGTTACTAGAAGTTGAAATCAATCTAAAAGCACTGATATGCAACCACATTTGGGTTATCGTGTGCAGTTCTGGTTGCTGTACCTTAAAAAGGACATCGTGGAGACAGAAAAACCTCAGCTTAAATGACAAGGATATGGAGTATACAAATTTATGCATGGACAAAGAGAAACATTTTCCTCCTTCTTAGAATATTGGAATTAGAACTAGAAGTCCCTCAACAAAAATGGAGTCTGAAAAAATCAGGACAGACAAAAGGAACTGTTTTTTTTACATTAATTCAGTTTTGAATTCACTACTATGACATGTTGCATTAACTACAAGCTTTGGAAAAGAAGATGGCTTCTATGCACAGATGTTTGGGCCACCTATAGTTTGATGGGCTAAGGGGCTAATTTTCAACAGAAAATTACTTGTGTTCTTATGTTCTCCACCATACGTGCTCCAAAAAGCACTCTGGAGTCTCACTCATTTCACTGTTAAAAAGATCCACTTGGTAGAAAATAATGTGATTTCTTCAAACAGTAGGGAGGTTGCATAAGTTATTGTATAACATTGTGAAATGGTACAGAAACAAAATTGTATGAAAGATAGCTGGAGTCCTTTTCATTTTCTGTGATGCTCATGTGAAACATTCCTGTATTTTTTCATGGAAGAGACTTTCTAAAAACAGTTCAGTGTTAGTGGTGCATACCAAGGTGCTGAAAACTTGTGCCATTCTTTTCGTTCCCAACTGATAGGAAATCCATCTTTTCATTCTCTCTCTCTCTGGCATGCTTCCAATTTTTATTCCAGGTAGATTATCAACAAGAATTGAGTTCAGATGATATTCTCAGATTCTGTGCCCAGCTAAATATTCAAGTCATTTATCTGAGGTTGTTTTAATGATATACACCATTCTCAGAATGCACCAACTGAGCAACAACATAGTATGCACAAATAATTTATGTGCCAGCTGACAAATATAAAATTTCTCTTATAAGTGCCTGCTTTCAAAAATTAGTTTAAAATGGAGGCACATGATGGAAAGGAATGCAAAGAAAACTAATGCAAGTCCCCTATACTAGTTCTAATTTGCTGCAAATTGTACAATGCACACCCTCAGCAATTATTCTGAAGTTTCTGGTCACAACAATTAGAGGTTTTTGAGACTACATTTTGAATGGCATAAACCTTAGTTTTCTAGGCACATTGGGGTTTCTTCTTGCCCAGATTTGGCTGGATATAAATAATTTAGAGAAGAACTTTGTTGGTTACAGTACTGTTCTACTTATGTTTACAAAAGGGCTGGACAGCAGAGAAGAGGATCTGTCTCAGGGATGAGCTTATTTGAAGAGGAAATATGCAACTGCTTTGTTATTATTTGTTGAGCTTGATCCAAAATAAGCATTTTTCTAGACAGAACATCTGAGAAAGGTACAGACATCTCCCAGTTTGCTTTCTTGGGTCTATCACATTTGGAGACTACAAGACTAAAGAAATGAAATGCAAGAACACAAGAAATATCCATTCCATCAATTTATACACATTCTCAGATTAAAGACATTCTAAAATTTAACTATAAAGCCTAAGATCTAAAAAATGAAATATGTGAGAAAAGAGGAATGGTGTGTTCTCTGCACTTTAATAATCCAATTAGGATTTAGACAAATGGCTTCAAGTTACTCTTGTCCAGATTGGGTGCCAGCTGTTATGTCAACCTAAGTTGATAAGATATGCTCTTAACTACCATGCCTACCTCTGTTCCCAGTGATAATATTGAATTTGGATGTCTTTCAGTATTATCCACTTAATTGTACAGAGGTTTGTGTGATCCATTTAGAACACCATTTTCCTGGATAGATCATTGATTGTTTTAAGACTTGGAGATTTAGGGGGTCAGATATGCCTTCCTCAGCTCTTATCACCATATTTATTGTTATAATAAATGCCACTACTCTGTTGTGGTTTGTCCATTAAAGTTAATAGTCCATGTGCAAATCTTATCCTCCTCCTCCTCCTCCTCCCCTCCTCCTCCTTGAAACAAATTATTGTAAATGTGTACATGTTAATGTTTAAAAACTGTTTTTAAATCATCCTCAGTCCACCTTTTCTGCAGAATACATATTGTACACAAACCCCCTCTTCAGAGATATATGTACATTGGCTCCATTAGCTAAAGAGGTCCATTTGCTCTTTCCTGCGTCACTTGTTCACATTAACAATTAGTTTCAAAACTGAAAAGAAATCCCAAGTGATGATGCTATGATTGATAATGCACTGAATTAGATAGTTTGACACTAGAAATGCAAGAACAAGATAAATCAGAATACTATAAAGTATGGAATAAATTTTACTATTGGAGGGACATGAAAGGAAGCTCACAAAATTGAAAATAGAATTAAAGATGAAATAGAAATAAGGTATAAGAATAAGATTTAAAATGGCACAAAGCTTAAATGTATATATGTATATATATGTATATATAGTATATGTATATGTCTTTTGATCTTTTCAAGTGTAAAATGTTTAGACTGAAATGTATGTCAAAGAAGACCACCACATTCAATATTTTAATGTTTATTCTCAATAAAAATTTTTTTTAAAAACAATTAGTTTCAAAACTGATATGCAACATCATGTTCCTATTGTGATTTAGAACTGCCAAACTTCCAGTACAATAAGGAATGCCTCCATGTTTTCTCCATATCTGGTCACTGAAGTTGAGGAGGATCATGGCTGTCTTAGAATAGCTGATTCCTTTTGAAGCATCTCACATTAAAATCACATTTGAATGACCCATTACAGAAAATAAATAAAAATAACTTTTAAAAATCTCAAAGGGTCTTGACAGTATTTTATAAAGGTAAAGCTTCTCTGAGTTAAGTTTAATTCTTGAACAACTATATTTGATTCCTGGCTTTTACATGGACAATGTGCCTTCATCTGTATCTCTTCTTTCCCCAAATTCTAAAGCCATGATTTTTTTTCAGGTGGTTTCCCATTCCAATAATAGTCACATTCAATCCTTCTTAGCTTTCTTTTTGAGGCCAGCCAAAATGGACTAGGTGCTACAACTTGCTGTAGATTATGATGTTAATAGATCCACTTACTGAAAAGATACTTACGTTATATTTATTGGGTAGAGGAGCCAAAGACTAGAAAGGCAGTTCTATTCATGTACAGCTATAAACCCTAATGAGATCAATGTTTTCTATTCCCAAGTGAACTTCCTGAAGGATCGGTAATAACAAGTTGGCATTAGGTGAAGGCCTTTTAACCTGCTGAGCAACTCAGCATGTGAATATGCTTTGATTATGGCATTTTCCTCTGTTCTGTTACATGTTATAGCTTTGTTTTAATTGTTGTTCCTGCAGCTTTATTTTCTTTCTTTCTCTCTTTCTGCAAGGTCTTCTGATTTTATCTGCTTAGCTATTATCAATTGACTTTATACACCTTCAAATGCCCCCGGAAGGAGGGATGTAGAAGAAGGGGAAGGAGGAACGCGGAAGGAAGGAAGGCAAAGGAAGATGCCCACTTTCGTAACTTTTCTACTGGTTAACCCTCCTGAAAACTGCTGTGGAGTGGGAAGCCGCAAACCCCCAATTATCATTACAGATGATATTGCCCTCCATCCTTCAAGGATCATCTGCCACCCATGTGTCTTTCAGGACCATCAGTCCATTTATATCCATAGGGATTTCTTTGACAGGACTCACCCATGCAGGGAAAACGAGCTGAATTACAGTGGGAAATTGCTTGAAGCCTTTTCTTTTCTTCACTTCTGCTTATGACAATTTGAATTGAGTCATGTGGAAGAGCTTCAAAATTTGCCCTGTAGTAGAAAAATGAGCATGAGCCTCTTTTTGGAAGCTCTGTAAACATCTTCACAGAAATTTTAAGTGGGATCCATAGAAGCCATTTCTTCCCATTTCAGCTTCCATTAATTCTGTTCAGCCGACCGTACTCTTTCCTTCCATGCTTCGTCTTCTCCTACTCTGCCACATTTTCTTACTGTCAGACATAGCATTTGGGAGCTAAAGAAATATAAGGAGGATGCTGGAAATTCAATTGCACAAACATTACCCTGCATATACTCCTATAGTTCCAAGCTACCAATGCAAAAATTAGGCCTGTAACTGCTTTGCTTTCAGCCGAATAGAAACATTCTGTTCTGACTTCCCAAACATGACAAACCCTCTGAAGTTAAGTCAAAGATTCCTTTATTAGGAGTGCCAGCAGCCCTGGAAAAAAGTTTCTCTCTCAATGCAGGCTAACAAATCCGGCCGGCCAGAAGATCAATAGTTGTCTGCCACATCTATTTATCTCTGCCCCCTGGCTTTTATCCCCAGAGCTAGAGTGGGGCTTTGCTAGCAGTGGTGGCTCTTCTTTCCCAAGGGTCAGCCTATGGATTTCCACAGCTCTCCTCTCCTCTGCTTTCTGTGCATCTGTGCATCAGGCACTGGACCCAGTTGTTCCTCTTCTTCCTCATCAGCCATATCCAGACCTGGGGGCTGTTGATTCTCCATCTGAGGACTGATGGATGGCCCAGACTCTCTCTCTCTCTCTCTCTCTCTCTCTCTCTCTCTCTCTCTCTCTCTGATAGCTCCATTCCCTCTTCCCCCTCAGAGCTCTCAGGTTGCCTTGATGCTGACCCTGACTCTCACGCCTCTTCTTCCTCTGATTCGGCTGCTGGAGGAGCCAGCAGCTGACAGGCCACAACACATTCCTCTGGGCTTATGGATAATCAGTATTTAAATACAGCTCATTTTTCTCAGCAGTTTTTACATTTTATTTATTTATTTATTTATTAAACTTGAATGCTGACCATCTCACCAAAGGCACCTCTTTTAAATGTAACCGGGTGTTTTTATTGAGCATTTTTAATAGGAAGTGCAAAGAAAAGTCTCTGTAATACAATCAATGTGCAAAACCTACTAGAGAAAATTGCAACCAGATAGAGCACAGATCTATGTTTTTTTTTTAATATGGAGTCTGTTTCAGTGCTTGGCATCTTTCTTTGGCTCAGCTAATGATCAGAAGGGTAATCCCTGGGTGCCTGTCAGAGTAACCAAGAAATGTTGTGATTATTTTTTATTTATTCTTGTTTTGCATCATTTCCGGAAAAAAAAAACCTTAGGGAAACATGTGAATTGTCCTATTTTATTTAGAGATGGGTGAGCAATTTCTCCAAACATCTTTAAGAGAAGGCAAATGCAAGAGATCCCCCCCCCAACTCTGTTCCCTAGAGATTGCACTGAAATGTAAAAAAAAAATACAGTAAAGTTGCAGATCATAAAGACATGATGGTGTAGTGAAAAACAGGACACTCGCACACTCAAACTGGCTGCCTCATTATGATATATGTTCTATAGTATTGGTAAAGGGACACAGTGGCTCAATGGCTAAGACACTGAGTTTGTCAATCAGAAAGGTCAGCAGGTTGAATCTTTAGCACCGCATAATGGAGTGAGCTCCCACTACCTGTCCCAGCCTCTGCCAACCTAGCAGTTCAAAAGCATGTAAAAATGCAAGTAGAAAAATAGGGACTACTTTGGTGGGAAGGTAACAGCATTCTGTGCGCCTTTGGTGTTTAGTCATGCCGGCCACATGACCACAGAGATGTCTTCGGACAAAGCTGGCTCTTCAGCTTTGTAATGGGGATAAGCACCGCCCCCTAGAGCTGGAAATGACTAGCACGTATATGCAAGAGGAACCTTTATCTTTACAGTATTGGGGCCCAGCATGAGTATATCTGCAACATTTTCTTTACCTTTGTAATGGAATGAATGGATGACATTGGGGGATGAAGGGAAGAATGCTGACTAAGAAACTATCAGGCAAAAGAAGGAGGAGCCCCCAAGGGCTTAATGGTCAGAGAAATAAACTTGTGAAGGACTCATCCTGATTGGTCAAATGGTTAAAGTTGGTGGCATGAAATGTGCATTTTCAGACTTGCAAAATTTTGTCAATGTAGCCCTATAATAATACAGAATTAGCTTATCTAGTCATGTCTCCTGTCTGGTTTACCCTTGATGATATTTGACATAGTTTCTAAAATAAATAAATTTACATCAAATTTGAATGAGAATAGATGGAAAAATCTATGACACGGTCAAGAGAATCTAGCCCAATATCACCCTGTGAGCTTTGGAGCAAAGTGAGAATTGGGTTCTGTACCTTCATAGTTCATTCAATCACCTAGTTGACAACTAGTTCTATTGGTGATGCAGTGGTTAGAGGGCAGTACTGCAGGCTACCGACTGAATGCAATTTGGCAGTTCAAATCTCACCAGGTTCAATGTTGACTCAGTCTTTCATCCTTCTGAGGTGGGTAAAATGAGGGCCCAGATTGTTGGGGGCAATAGGCTGACTCTGTAAACTGCTTAGAGAGAGCTGTAAAGCATTGCAAAGTGGCATATATATGGGCCTTGGTGGCTCAGGCTGTTAAATGCCTGCATTTAAGTTCCAGCTGCCTACAATTACTGTAGGCTTGAATCTCACCAGGCTCAAGGTTGACTCAGCCTTCCATCCTCTTGGGGTAGGTAAATTGAGGACCCAAGATTGTTGGCGGCAATAAGCTGACTTTGTAAAAATGCCGCTTAGTAATAAGCAGGCATATACAATGGAATGAAGGCTATTGCTGAGCACACTGGGTTGTATCCCAAAAATTGTAAGCCGCCCTGAGTCTTCGGAGAAGGGCAGCATATAAATTTAATTAAAATAAAAAAAAATATAAGTCTAAGTGCTATTGCTATTTAAAGAAAGGATGCACATGGTGCCCTCTTAATTCTATAAGCAACCTAGTATGCATGTCCCCATTGCTACAGCAATTACTCATCCCAACCTTTTCCCTGTAAGTCATTATCTACAACGTGAGACCACATTACAAATGAAGGCAAAAATACATGTCCCACAATAATTTGCAGGATCAAATCTGGCTCAGTCACCGGGACCAGAGGTTTAGTCTTTCAAGCTTTCAGGCTTGTGCTGAAGCCCATCCTCAGGGAACTTCTCTCTACCAGAATGTGTAGAGAGAAGTTCCCTAAAGATAGGCTCCAGCATGAGTCCAAAATCTTGGAAGACTACACCCCTGGTTCCAGTGACTGACCCAGATTGGATCCTGAGACCATATTAACCAGTGGTGGGATGCTGCTGGTGTAACAACTGGTTTTATGATCGCACATGAACAGCTTTCCAAAAAAACTTACCTGCTAAATTACTACTGAGGAGTAACACAGCTGAGGAGTGGCAATCCTGCTCTGCCGCACGAATCAGCTGAGAGGATATAGATAAGTAGAGCACAGGGGCGGGAGGGCAGGCCCACATGGTTGTCAGAGCGAACCGGTTTGCTGCCAGATGATTGTTGGAGCTAGGGGTTTGCTCAAACTGGTCCAAACCGGGAGAATCCCACCCCTGATATTAGCAATAACTTCATTAGTTTAAGCCCTCAAATTTTTACACTTGGAAAATATCTTGATCATACATTTCTTAGGAAATCTGGCCTTGGAAAAGCTACTACTGTATTAGCCTCAAGTAACTGTGGTGGGAAAAAAAGTTCCCGAGGGCAGCATTCTCAGAGCAGAGACAGAGCATTTATTTCAACTCTGTGTGTTTATTTCCCTGATTGCTTAAAACAGTCCGGGAGTTTCGTGAGATGGTATCTCACCAAGGAATGCAAAGTCAAATTCTACCTCCTCTTTGATGAGACACCCTGCTGTGGCATATTTATATAAGAAAATTGTTGAAAAAGAGTTTATTTTATGAGACAAGTTATGTGTTTCCCATCTTCCCCTCATCAATCTTTTCTGCATTTATTAACTTTTCTTGGTAAACAGTCTAGAATTTTATGAGAACTAGTTCAGAAGGCCAAATGGCACCAAAAAAATTCCAAACCTAACAATAAACATTATAATCACAAATTCAACTCAGAATGTTGGGGTGCAAAGATCAAGCCAAAGAAGCAAACACAATAAATAAAAGAACAAACTGTTCCATTCTCAGAAGTCCTTTTGGATTCATTCTTTCATGTGGAAGACAGATCCTCTTCTGTCTATAGCAGGCCAACATGACAATAGTGATGGCGATACAAAATTGACCACAGTCAGTTTTCCTTCTGTAATGAAAAACAATTTGCAAAAAAAATGGTGGGGATATCTGAAGCAGGAATCCGACCTTGGTCTTCTGCAAAATCTTGAAACCATAATAAATTGTCAGAGCTTGCCTTTCCATTATCTCTCTCTCTCTCTCTCTCTTATTTAAAACCTTTGGGGCAAGAAAAGATCATGCAGCTGTTGGCTACCAAAACCTTGCAGCTCCTATTGGAAGACAACAGCAGCATCAATGAATTAATGTCCAAGTTTTAATTGCTGTACTCTAATTAAGTCTGCATCCAACGGATCGTCTTTGCTTTTGAGTTTTTGAGCACATTGCATTTTTAATGATTAATCAAGTAACCTCTTTGCATACAGCTGAGACAGAGAGACAGACAGACAGTTTAACATTGTCTTCTCTGAAGTCTTTTCTTCCTGTGCCAAATGAGTCCTGTCACCACCTTGCTCTATTTCTGAGCAAAATAGACAGGCCCCCTTTTTATCCACAGATAAGACGAAAGACTGGACTGGGAAACTGGACTGATAAGTGAATGAATAGCAGCGATGGTGTGCTGGCCATGTTCAAATCGATCCACTGACAAAACATTTCTGATATGCATGCCTCATTCCAGCCCCCAAACCTGCCAAGTATCTCAACTGACAGCAGGAAGACATGGCATCAACAGGGGGAAACATCAAAGTGTGTGTGTGGGGGGGAAACTCAGACATATAGGATCTTCTTAGAGTTTGCCAGTACTGAGTTTCAGAAATAGTCTGGTTATTTTAGCCTCTGGGACATGGAGGGAGATCAAGCTAAGAAAAAAAATTTCCCAGCCAAAAAGTGCAACTAGCAAAGAGAAAACAATTTTCACATTACAGTCTTAAGACTGTAAAGAAGTAAACTTCTGCATCCACTCAAGAGCAGCCCAATGTCCCCAACTTGGACATTCCCCGTATGTGGATTTCAATATCCAGAATTCTCAGATCTCTTGTACCCATAGAATTCTGGGAGTATCCCAAGGGCAATGACGCAAGTCACTATCCATCAATACACTTCAGTCAGTACTGAAAGGGAATACACAACCTTTTCGGCCATTTTAAAAGAGAAGTCCAAAGTGAAGATGGAAATACAGTTAATTTTTTTTTAATTCATATTTATATGCCGCCCTTCTCTGGAGACTCAGGGCAGCTTACAATTTTTGGGATATAACCCAATGCGCTCAGCAATAGCCTTCATTCCATTGTATGTGGCTGCTTATTACTAAGCGGCATTTTTACAAAGTCAGCTTATTGCCCCCAACAATCTTGGGTCCTCAATTTACCTACCCCAAGAGGATGGAAGGCTGAGTCAACCTTGGGCCTGGTGGGATTCGAGCCTGCAACTAATTGCAGGCAGCTGGAACTACGTGCTAGGCGTTTAACAGCCTGCACCACCAAGGCTCTTAATCCTTGACTTATGACCACAACTGAGCCCAAAATTTATGTTGCTGAGCCCAAAATTTATGTTGCTAAGTGAAGAAATATCCCCACTTAGTTTTGCCCCATTTTATGACCTTTCTTGCCTCAGTTGCTAAGTGAATCACTGTACTTGTGAAATTAGTAACTTGATTGTTAAGTGAATCTAACTTCCCCATTTACTTTGCTTGTCAGAAGGTTGCAAAAGTTGAACACATGACTCCAGGACACTGCAACCATCATAAATATGAGTCAGTTGCCAGGCATCTGAATTTTGATCACATGACCATGGGGATGCTGTAATGGTTGTCAGTGTGAAAAATGGTCATAAGTCACTTTTTTCAGGGATGCTGTAACTTCAAATGGTCACTAAATGAACAGTTGTAAGTAAAAGCTCTGTCTCTGCCCCCTCAACTAATGACTGGTGTTTATTTGAAAAATCTTTGGTGATGTTTTCAAAGGGGAGGAAATTCATTTCATCCACATTTGAATATTGCATTATCAAGCCACTGCACAAATCAACTAAGTTATCATTCACAGTCTGGAGTTTTCAGATTTTACAGTGTGTTCCATAATAAATGTTTTACAGTATATTATAGGGAAGCTAATAAAAGTGCACATATTCATAAAAAGGATATAAAAAAAATCTGTTACAAAAGGGGAAATGATTTGCAAAAATTGTGCATGCTGAGAAAATTTGCAAACAAAAACTATTATTTGGAAACATGTATTTGTAGTTTTTTATTTTGTTCTCAGGTTACTAATAAGCATCAAATCACACTAGGAAACAAATAAAACAATATAAATTGTAAAGATACAAGCAACACTGTTATAGTCATAAGTGGGAAAAGATAGGTAATAGTAAGGATGAGAAGAATAATAGTAATACAGTTTTACTAAGTAGTTTGACAGTGTTATGGGAATTAGTTGTTTAGCAGAGTGATGGCATTCAGGAAAAAACTGTCCTTGTATCTAGTTGTTCTGGTGTGCAGTGCCCTATAGCATCATTTTGAAGGTAGAAGTTGAAACAATTTATGTCCAGGATATGAGGGGTCTGTAGATATTTTCACAGTCCTCTTTTTGACTGTGCTGTATACAGGTCCTCAATGGAAGGCAGGTGTTTTTTCTGCAGTTCTAATCATCTGTTGAAGTCTACTTATGTCTGTCTTTTGGTTGCAGAGCCAAACCAGACAGTTACAGAGATGCAGATGACAGACTCAATAATTCCTCTGTAGAACTGAATCAGCAGCTCTTTGGGCAGTTTGAGCTTTCTGAGTTGGTGCAGAAAAAACATTCTTTGTTGTGCTTTTTGATGATGTTTTTGATGTTAGATGTCCATTTTAAGTCTTGAGATATGTTAGAACCTAGAAACTTGAAGGTCTCTACTGTTGATACTAAGTTGTCTAGTATTTTAAGAGGTGGTAGTATAGGTGGGTTTCTCCTAAAATCTACCACCATTTCTACGGTTTTGAGTGTATTTAGTTCAAGATTGTTCTGGTTGCACCACAAGGCTAGTTGTTCAACCTCCCATCTGTATGCAGATTCATTGTTGAATGAGACCAATCACTGTTGGATCATCTGCAAACTTCAGTACTTTAACAGAGGGATATTTTGAGATGCAGTCATTGGTATATAGTGAGAAGAGAAATGAAGAGAGCACACAGCCCTGGGGGGTTCCTGTGCTAATTGTACAGGTATCTGATGTGATTTTGCCTGCTGCTTCCTGTCTGTCAGGAAGTTTATGATCCATTTACATTTACTATAGATAAGCTGGCAAAGAATCATTAACTGGTTAGTACACATAGTGGAAAATGTTGTTCACCTCAGGCCAATGCCATCAGATCCTGGCACACTTCACAAAATTATAATGAAGATAAAGTAATGATATCAATACATTTCTTAGTATACTCTGGAATAGAAGGAAAAGGTGTGGTACCCTAGAACATCTTTTCTTATCCTTAGCAACTTTAAGATGTGTGGTCTCCAACTCCTAGATTTCTGGGAGTGTCCTGACTGGAAGTTGAAGTCCACACTTCTTGAAATTGCTGATGTTGAAAACAGTGCTGTAGAATATCTAAAGTATATCTACATACCATGCATTGATGTCATGGTGTGCAGTGTAGATATTCTACAGCAATGTTTCCCCAATGTAACATCAAGAACTTTTTGTTTCAGAATGACCTTGAAAGACAGGAGGGAGAGCCAGATACTAGGCAATGACCATGTCAGCGTTCCAGCTAACCAACTCCAAAACAATAAACTCCAAGACAAACATTTCCTCAAAGTTCCATTTTATTACAGCTGTCATACTGGCACATGTGGGAAACATGGAACTCTTAGATTCAGATTTTTCCTTCCCAATAGAAATTCAATGACCCATCCCCTGCATTCACCAGTCCATCACATGGCCCAATCAAATTGTCATCCCAACTGAAGACATTCCTCCAGATGCTCCTCTCCAGGTGCAGGATAACATTTCCTTGACTCTCTGAGAAAGAATGTTGTTGAGTCTAATCTTCTACCTCATTATGAAATCTCCCCTCCCAAATTCCCAGGCACTAAATGTGGCAGCCTCGAATCTTTCAAGTAAAAAATGGCTTCCAAGGCTGACAGGCCAGACAAGTAGAAACTGAGTCTATAGAAGAAATGGGTATAACAAACAGAAAGGACCCTCCCTAGTTTCTTGGACTGTAAAGATGATGCAGAAGAGGTGTATTTTCTGACTTGCAAGATTCTGTTAATGTAACTTTAGGATAAATTTAAAGCCAGCATTTCTAGGTGTGCTTCTCGGATGGGCTACCTTGCAATGCTGACAATCATTCAGATTAGCTATATTCACTTGAATATTCACTTACCTCTAGGCTCGACTACTGCAACGCTCTCTATTTGGGACTGCCCTTGCATACCATCCGGAGATTGCAGCTGGTGCAGAATGCGCGGCGCTGGTGGTGATGGAGTTACCCGGTTCTCCCATGTGACCCCCTCCTGCGCGGCCTGCATTGGTTGCCGGTTCTCGGGTGAGATTCAAGATTTTAGTGTTAACATACAAAGTCCTTCACGACATGGGTCCTCAATATTTAAGGGAGCGTCTTCTTCCAATGTCAAATACCGACGCCCTGTGCGAGCTCATAGGCAGGGACTCCTCGGGTCCCGTCGGCAGGCCAATGCCGGCTGGCGGTTCCCCGACGACGAGCCTTTTCTGTCGCGGCCCCTGACCTCTGGAATCAACTGCCTTTGGAGCTCCGTCTGGCCCCTGACCTTCACACCTTCCGCCGAGTTGAAGACCTGGTTATTTGACCAACCCGGGCTGTGACCCTGTGACCCTTTGGGGAGGGTTATTTTTAATTATTTTTAATTATTTTATAAACGTTTGGACTTATAATTTAATCTAATTGTTTTTTAATGTATTTATTGTTCCTTGTTTTTAGTTGTAAGCCGCCCCGAGTCCTCGGAGATGGGGCGGCATATAAGTTCAAATAATAAATAAATAAATAAACTTATGTAAACTCTAGATCAACAGCATTCGTAGGACCACAGATTCTCCTATAAGCAATGAATGAAAACAAAGCCCTGTTGAATTCTGGGCAAACTTGATATGGCATTAAATAAAGTGTGGGGGTGATAATTATCTGCATCTCGCCAGACTGGAAAGATGAATTTAAACTCTCCTTCTGCTTCCTGCTGTTATCTTGATGAAAATCACTTCTGCAAAACAGCTAGGCATATAAGGAGGAAACCTCACATTGACAGTAGTGGGCAGGTGCTTCTCAAACAAGTAACAGCTTCAAAAGAGAGGGCTCTTATTTCGGAATCGCCGGAAGAGGAAAATGTAAATCTCCTGTCCCTGCAAAAGTTTCAGCAGTGATCCATTTCTGCTCAAGCATGTCTTCCAGAGCTGGTTTTCAGCAGGTTCTGCCCAGTTCTGGAGAACCGGTAACAGAAATTTTGAGTAGTTTGGAGAACTGGCAAATACCACCTCTGACTGGTCCCATTCCCTATCTATTCTCTGCCTCCTGAGTCCCAGCTGATTGGCTGGGTCTTCTTTTGTTGCCCTGCACAGGAGAATGGAGCTGGAAAGCAGGTTAGTGGGATGGGGAGGGAATGGGGATTTTGCAGTATCCTTCCCCTGCCATGCCCACCAAGCCACACCCACCAAGCCACACCACGCCCACCAAGCCATGCCCACAGAACCGGTAGTAAAAAATTTTGAATCCCACCACTGATGTATTTCCATTTTTTCTTCTTCAAATGTTGCCATCAAATGCATTTTCCACTTGGAGCCTGGCTTAGGAAGCCCATTGCAGCATCGTGGATCATAAAAAAATATCTTAAGGTAGGGAGGAGCCAGAGTATATATGAACAAACATAGACTCTCCTCTTCTAGGGAGAAAGTGGTTGGCAAAGAAACTGTGTGACATTGAGAACTTCCTGAGAGAACTTCCTTTTACTCGAAGCTCATAAGGAATGCCTGTATTGGTGTAAAGCAGGAGAGAATGAATCCTTCATATATGAGTTGTTCATATAGTTAATCCATTTTTAAAGCTGCCCCAATTTTGCATTAAATCATTGGTCCTCCAAGGCAATGCATAACACTCAATGCTCTAAAGACTACTAAGTCCTTAGGAAAGGATTGTAACTAGGATGGGATGTTTATCCTTGTAAGCAGAACAGTGCAACACAAACATAAGAATAAATCCTTTGGGAGATTAATGGAATTTGGAAGTGCCTTTCAACCTTCAATCTCATTGACTGCATAAAGTACCAATGCCCTAGTTAGTACCTGGATATACTCATATACTGTTGTAGATTAGAGTTTGACCCCACCCCATCACCCATATCTAGGACGGTCTGTAAGAATTCCCATCTATATTTTTATCCACCATGGTCACATAATGAGACAATTCCCTCCTGATTTTTCAGTGGGAAATCAAAATACGGGATATGCAGTACTGTATTTATATCCTAGATACAGTACTGCATATCCCGTATTTTATTCAAGGTTGAATGCATTTGTGAAGTGTTAAACTCTCCATAAAAACAATGCAAAATAAAATAAGTTAAAAATCTCGCTAGTATCATATTGCTCCTTCTTAGATTTCATAATATTACCATACTGCCCACTATGCTCTTAAGCAGCTAAGGAAGAAAATATTAAATAGAACTGTGGTCACAGGCTACAAACAGGTTTTTCCCTCCTGATGAGCTTTTGAACTAGCTATCTCGTCAAGTTCTTTGCTTAGATATAAAAATGAACAATCCACAGAATTCATACCTTTGTTAAATCAATCTTATAACTGTTTCAAGGTTTCAATGTGCTTTTTAAAAAAATACTTCCTGGGAAAAAAATAAAAGTCAGAGAAGGTGGAATAACAGGGATGTGGGGGCCTAAAGAAAGAGATTGTGGATGTTGTTAGGAAACATTCAAGCAGCTGATGTTTCAAGTCATTTTGCTCACTAGGAGTTTCTTCCAGGTAAATGTGTACAGAATTATAACTATGATGTTCTTTCATTTCAGATAGATCTATGCTGTGTAGGTCTTTTTAAGAGATGTATATTTGTTTTCTATAAAATACATGCTGTATATCTACCATGCACATATATGTATTACATATATAATCTTACATATAATCTTATATATAATCTTATATATATTATATATATTATATATGTAATAATATTACATATATAATCTGTCTTACATATTGGCAAAAAAAAATCAGAAAAAAAATTACAGGCTAAATAGTCAAGACCTTGTTGATGATCCAAACTCCGTCAAGGACCTTGGAATACTCATCTCTAATGATCTAAGTGCTAGAGCCCACTGTAACTACATAGCCAAAAAAGCATTAAGAGTTGTTAACCTAATCTTACGTAGCTTTTTCTCTGATAATATTACACTACTAACTAGAGCATACAAAACATTTGCTAGACCAATTCTCAAATACAGCTCATCAGTCTGGAACCCACATTATGTATCTGATATTAACACAGTTGAGAAAGTCCAGAAATATTTCACAAGAAGAGTTCTCCACTCCTCTACTCATTGCAGAATACCTTATGCCACCAGACTTGAAATTCTAGACCTAGAAAACCAAGAACTACACCACCTTCGGTCTGATCTAAGTGTAGTATATAAAATCATACATTGCAATGTCCTACCTGTCAATGAATACTTCAGCTTCAACCATAACAATACAAGAGCACACAATAGATACAAACTCAAGGTTATCCTCACCAAACTTGATTGCAGGAAATACGACTTCAGCAACAGAGTGGTCAATGTCTGGAATACTCTACCTGACCCTGTGGTTTCTTCCCAAACCCCAAAACTTTAACCTTAGACTGTCTACTATTGACCTCACCCCTTTGCTAAGAGGTCTATAGGGGGCGTGCATAAGCACACCAACGTGCCTACCATCCCTGTCCTATTGATTCTTTTTATTTTTATTTTTCTTATATGTATCCATTCCATGTATTCATAACTATGTTTATACTTATACCTATTATCTTGTAAGCAATTGACAAATCAAATAAATTAATTAAATAAAAAAATGTATCTATGTAACTATCTATTTTATGCTTTTAGGAGAGGCAACATTGTGCAACACAGAAAAGGAGTAATTTGAAATAATTAAGGCATGAGAGAAGAAATGGAAAAGGAAATAACCAATTGCTTGTGCAGATTTTGGTCTTCTGGTCAAATTATATCTTTTGGTGAATCTCTAAGTGAACTGAGGCCAACACAGGCTCCACCAAGCAAAAAGGTAAATACAATATCTTTCTGTAAATTTGAATACATGCTTAATATAGATGTCTAGTTGTTTACGGATTCCAAATAGGACTTTTTCCATGTTAGATATAGAAGTTACTTGTACCAACTTGAATAACAAGCTGGAGGAGTCTGGAAGAGCCAGTAACCTAGGCTTGTGTTTAGCACAGTGGTCACCAACCAGTGGGCCAGGGACCACTGGTGGTCCGTGAGAAAATTTTGGTGGTCGGCAGAGAAATGTCACCTCCAAAACACCCCCCAAAGCAATTAATCCAAGCTGCGTGGGAACACAAGGCTGTGCTGCTCATGTGGCCTGCAGGAACACAAGGCTTGCGTTGCTTGCATTGCGAACAACATGTGGTAGTGAGGGGAGGGGGAAAAGGGCAGAGGGGAGAACTTGCCCCACTCACCCCATGCGCCTGGCCTGGCCACCGGGCTGCTTCTTTCTGCTTCTTTCTTCTTCTGCTTTTGGCTGCACTCAAGGAAAGCAGCAAAAGTCTTTCTTTCTCTCCTGCAAACTCTGCCAGAAATGAGTCTTTGGGACCCTGCAAGGCATCCTGCTCCAAGAGGCTGCACCATTCTGATGGAGTTTGGCAGAGAGAAATAAAGACTTCTGCTGCTTCTGCTGCTTTCCTTGCATGAAGCCAAAAGTCTCTCTCTCTCTCTCCCTCCCCCTGAGAACAGAGCTGGAGACGGTATCCTGCAATCCCAAATAAAGAATGATCGATCAGTAGGAAAGCGGGGTGTGGAATTTTCCTGCAGAGTTTTTTTGGGATTTTCCCAGGGTCTCTGGTCCACAGGATTTAAAATTATGAGTTTGGTGGTCTCTGAGGTCCAAAAGGTTGGTGACCCCTGTCTAGCATGTGTAGATTTTCTTGACATTGCATTCCTGCCATATGCTAAATAAATAAAGCATGCTTAAAATAAAACTGGAGTTCGACTGTACTTCACTACCAAAGCTAATTGGTGTTTCTTTACCACTGGCAAGGAAGGATGAATTAGTGGCATGGGTACATCTAAGCTTGATCAACCAGTTTATTCTTTCTGTATCTTACTAAAAATGTTTTTTGTAAAAGTGTTAATAGATTAAAGTTGTTGTAAACTGCAGAAGTCAGTATCTTAGGCTCATCTGGTGATGATTATGGTGTCTAGAAGACTCAGAATATAGAGGACTAAATAGTAAACAAGGAAGAAAAATGGTTATGCTGTATGTCTGTAAACTAAGAGAACACAGGAGGATACAACATATCTGACCGAAGGTGGCTTGATCTTATGGAGTGGAATGGCTGAATAAATGCATAGAAGTACAGGTGAGGGGTTAGTTAAACACTGAGAAAAGAAAAGCACTGTATGAAATGGTATATGAATGCAATGGAAAAGAATGTTTTTGCAAGGACAGAAAGACCTGAGGAGGCATAATGTACTGTTGCAGTAACCTTGTTGCATAGAGTTCTTTTCTTACCTTCTACCTCTAATTTCTGTTGCTTATTACTTCTGTACTCTTCTTCTGCACTTTAAAGTATGTGGTGGGAGTATTTGACTTTTAATGACAATTTTTAGGAGCATGGTGACTCACATGATTAGGACGCTGGAGTGGAGGTTAGGAAGGCCACGTTTGAGACCTGAATGCTGCAATGGGGAGGGGTTGAGCTCCCATCCTTCGCTCCAGCTCCTGCGGGGGACATAAAGCAAGCCCTCAACTGCATTTCCCCCAGGCAATGGGGTTGTCATCAGCTAATCCTTTCAACCTGCAAATGCCTCAGCGCTTCTGACCTGAGCGCTATCTATGATTTAATTTGCAAATATGTCTTTTTGTTCACTTTTCTAGGATTTTGTGTCCATGGTTTGAGCACTAAGAGACTTATCACAATCTTCCATCATCACTGGCTTTTCTATTAACATAAACCCATTACATCTAATTTTATCTACTGGGACAATCAATCAGTCTTTGACCTCATGATTCTAGCAGAACTTCATAACTTTTAAGAATTCTCTCTGTCTGCTTTGCATCTCTTCCTCCAGTTAAATATGTAAATGGTATATTTCATTTTTTATCCAAGTTCCCTTCCTATATGACTTGAATATTTCTGTTGGTGTCTATTAACTATTGCAGCTTTTCTGTGTCTTTCTTTATAAGAAATAGTCTGTGTCAACACATGAAATTCATTTCCAAGAAAGACTTAAGCTTACCCTATTTTTCTCATGAAAAATAGGCTACCTCATGAAATGAAGTAATTAAAAAGACTTTCGAAATTTGTAAATTTTTGGGCAGGAAGTTATAGGATGAGGGAAATAATCAAATGCATACTTTCCAGTAGCAGTTCAAATGCTAACAATTAGTTGCAAGATCATGTGGGAAATAAAGGTTGCTTTTCAGTTGGCCGAAACTTTTGTTAAATTCATCATTATCATCACCAGCTATTATACCATCTACTACAGGTAGTTCTCGACTTAGGACCACAATTGAGTCCAAAATTTCTGTTGCTAAGTAAGACAGTTGATAAGTAAGTTTGATCCCATTTTACAACCTCTCTTGAACAATTGTTAAGTGAATCACTGCAGTTGTTAAATTAGTAACATGGATGTTAAGTGAATCTGGCTTCCCCATTGATTTTGGTTGTCAGAAAGTTGCAAAAGGTGGTCAATCACATGACTCCAGGACACTGCAACCATCATAAATATAAGCCAAGTGTGAAGCAAAGAGAATTTGGATCATATGACCATAGGGATGTTGCAATAGTCATGTGAAAAACCATCATAAGTCACTGTTTTCACTGCCGTTGTAACTTTGAATGGTCATTAAATGAACTGTTGTATGTCAAGGACTACCTCTAATGAATAATATCATGGAGTTACACCATCGAGCCATGATGCATCAGTCCGTCTTAGTGAGACGAAAAAACTTATTTTGGATCTGCAGACTTTGCTTCAATTTTTGATAGCTGAAGCAAAAGTAGTGGAAATGAATTTTCATGCTTACCATGAATTGATTCTGTCCTGTGATGGGAAATGTATTCAGGAAGGAGATTTAAAAAATCATGATGGACTATAGTTTTAAAATGTTTTATTAAAAGCTGTAAGTTACAACCAAGTTAGCTATTTCAGTGCTGGTACAATCTGCATATAGAAATCTACTCTTGCTATTACGAAACATAAAAACTTGATGGAGGAAGTTCTGTCTACTTTATACATAAAAAGGCCTGTCTGCCCAGACCATTATGACATCATAGAACCCTTGTAGGCTATACCTAGGGAGTCCCATGTAAGTCATAAACATGCAGAACCAAAGTGGACTTGGCAGAGTAAAAGAGGAATTTAAAATAGATCTATACTTTCTCATATATAACGGCACTCATGTACTAAATGATATTGCTGCCTTTACTGAAGTTTTCTACACATGCCACTAAGATTATACATTTAAAATACTAGAATATCAACTTTCCCCAACTTGGATCATTCCAGGTGTGTTGCATTACAACTCCCATCATGCCCAGCCAAAAAGATGATGGGTGACAGTTGTAGTCTGACTCATTGGAAGATCAACAAGTTGGAGAACTTGTAACAGTGGAGTAAAAAAAGAGAGAGAGAAAGAGAGAAAAGAGGGTGCATTTGTATGCTTATTTTTCCCTATTGTACAATTAAGCTATAAATAACTTCTGGATAAAAGGACTAGGTGTCAATGAAACTTGTTAACCAATTACATTCAAGGAAGTCCCATTCTCATGGCCAGCATAGCTTCCCTATTCCAGTGGCTTCTCCTGTTTCTTGCCTTCTTTTTTCTTTTTCTTAGGTTCTGTTGGCACAAGAAGAACAAGAACAGGATCAAAACATCGTCAAAAAGAAACATGACCCCAGAGGATGGCAAGAAAAGAATGAGCATTTATTAGATCCCAGGAACAAGAGATACACCCACCATCCTGACAACACTATTTTGTACAATGTATGTACTCAAGACTATCACATGTATCCAAGAAAAATCTCTAATTGCACCTTCTACCTCTTCCAATTTAGCATTAAGATCTTGCACATATAATCCAGAGAAAAAGTAACTTGGATTTTTCAAATGTATGATTACTGACACATAAATATTTATCTGCATTAAAACTGAGTGCATACTTCATATTGATACTCTACATGCAATTAAATTCTTACTACTTTAAAAAAAACCTGAGAGGCATGAATTTGTTGTTTGGCAAATAAGAAAATAAAGTCTCATAGCTAGCAATTCCATAGGAAAGGGATAACACAGGAAGAGCTGACAATAAAACTTTACTGGCTGGTGGCAACCATTTTAGATTTTCTAGACTGCACAGTTTCAAAAACATTTGGGGAGAAAATGTACCTATATCCGCAGGGCTTTTGTAATATTAGCAGCTAGCTAAATGAGGTACCATCTTCATACCATACCTACCATCTTCCTTCAGTTACTGAAATAGCAGTTTTTCCCAGAACAAAAACTGGTAAATTTCAATTTGTTTTTCCATTGGAAAAAAAATCAGTCAGCATCTCAGACAGGCACATTCTATTATGACATTTCTTCTGCAATGAGTGTTCTCCAACTTATACCTTCCTGAATTGTATATCAAGCAGATAACTAAATCAAACAGTCAATAAAGAAACAAACAAAAATCGAACACATTCATGACTTGAGCCAAGAAGTGAAAGGAATGTTTGTTTGTAAACAGCATAACACTGGGTGGGATAACTAATAATCTTAGTGGATGAAAACAAATTTCAAATTGATCTAGACATGTTAAAGAAGTAGTCTGAAAATTACAAAACGAAATGTAACGGTGATAAACATAGCTTCCTTCTTATTGAAAAAATATATAATTCTGAAGTAGGAGGTACCTTTGTTATAGTATGTGTGGAAAAGTTCTTGAAGTCATAGTTGATCAAATATGATTTAGCAGTGTGGCATGGCTGCCAAGAAAGTAATAGCAATTTTATGAATGTCCAAATAACTTAAAATAATAATTCTGTTATATTCTGCCAGACTCTACCTTGCATACTATGCCCAATTCCAGCTACCTTTCAGAAGGATTCAGAAAAATGGAGAAAGGTGTAAAGAAAGTCAACAAAGTTGATAAAAGGGGCTGGAAAGTAAGTCCTACGAGAAGAGATTAAAGAAACTGCATATTCAACAGATGAGAATATCTGTAGCTCAGGGTTGAACTATGGAGTTTTTGGTGCTCTCAGAGCATGGTTGTTTGCTTATTTAATTATCCAACTAGGTAATATAATCAGTGTTAGTTATCATATTACCTACTTAAATAATGAAGCATTTGCAAGCAAGCAACCAAACTTAGAGAGCACCAACAACATAACAGAACAACATATGGTTAGGTTTGAGAAAGCTCATTGAAAGAAGAGGTAAGAGTCTTGAAAGATGAAAGTATTCCAGAGTGCAGGGGGTAGAATAATATATTTCAATTACAGGGCAACATATTCTAGTCATTGAGTGTTAGGAGTGTTGTAGTAGTTAGACCAATTCAACAATAACAATTGTTTAAAGTGGCAGTGATCTCCCATTCACAGATTGTGTTCAAGAATGGCTGAAGAACCTTCTGTCAGGCATACTTTAATATGATTTCTGCACTTTTTACAGGCTAGGACCTGATGAAATAAATAGTCCTTTTCAACTCTGTCATTCTCTGCTGCAGTCTTCTGTAGGAAATGATGGATGGATTCTTTCAGCAGTCCTGAAGGCTGAGTATAAAGTGGACAACTAGAATCGTGTGTCACAGAGACGTTAAGTTAATAGCTTCTTCCAGGTATGAGTGTTTTGGATTTAGCTTTTAAACCTAAACTTTGGAAGAGCCTCTTTTACTTTTCTAAACTTCGGAAAAGCCTCTTACTGGAGCATTTGTTCCCCAAGATTACAGTGGAAGTATTGCCAAGGTAAAAGAACCAGTCAGGAGAAGAATAGCCACTTATCTTCTAAAGCCAATAGGTTTTATGAGATTTGCTATTGACCTTCAGAAAATCCCTGACCTTGCTGTCACTTCTGGTTTATTCACTTGTCTACTCAAAACTAGGGACATGGTGGCTCAGTGGCTAAGACGCTGAGCTTGTCAATCAGAATGGTCAGCAGTTCGCTGGTTCGAAACCCTGGCACCATGTAATGGAGTGAGCTCCCATTACTTCTCCCAGCTTCTGCCAACCTAGCAGTTCAAAAGCATGTAAAAACGCAAGTAGAAAAATGGGAACCGCTTTGGTGGGAAGGTAACAGCATTCTGTGTGCCTTTGGTGTTTAGTCATGCCAGCCACATGACCAGAGAGACGTCTTTGGACAGCACTGTCTGTTTGAGTTTGTAATGGAGATGAGCACTGCCCCCTAGAGCCAGAAATGACTAGCACATATGTGCGAGGGGAACCTTTACCTTTACCTACTCAAAACTGATGAATGGGTTGGAATAGGAACAAGAAGGAGCAGCCAAAATCACCATTCATCTTGCAGCCATAGGAAAAGAGGAAGTTAGTGGAGTTTTGCTTTTTTGCAGGAAGGGAACTTTGTCCACACCTGCCTTCTCCCTCTGCCAAAGAAATGTTAAAAATAAATGTGTGATTTAAAAATGGGCAATGTATTTCATCACCTATGCAGATGTTGAATGTTATTTTCCAGATATACTTCCCTCCCCAGTTTTTTTTAAAGGATATTAATAGTGTGGGAAGAAATGGAGGAGAAGAGAGACTCAATTATGATGCAGACCCAGCTTTTCTAATCTCAACAGCCAGTTATGCTTGGCATGCAAATGTTTGTCTCAAGGATTAGCTGGTGGAGGACCCAAACAAAATATCACTTAGGTCTTGGAGAAAAAGTCATTGTCCAACAGTGGAAGGCAAATGAGAAGATGCTGCATGGCTCTGAAAACACATACCTGCACCCACAAATGCTTTGAATTACCTGCCACTGTTTCTTTTTTCTTTCTACTGGGGAATCTTTGGAATGAGCTCACTATGCAGGTGAGCAGCCCATTCTACACCTTTGCCACAAATGCTCTATTTCTAGTCTAAAGGAAAGAAGAATTAGGGGTGACATGATAGCAGTATTCCAGTATTTGAGGGGTTGCCACAAAGAAGAGGGGGTCAAATTATTCTCCAAACACCAGAGGGCAGGACAAGAAACAATGGTTGGAAATAGTGGCGGGATTTAAAAAAAATTACTACCGGTTCTGTGGGAGTGGCTTGGTGGGCATGGCAGGGGAAGGATACTGTAAAGTCTCCAGTCAGAGGTGGTATTTGCCTGTTCTCTGAACTATTCAAAATTTCTGCTATACTGGTTCTCCAGAACTGGTCAGAATCTGCTGACCAAAGAGAGAAGCAATCTAGAATTAAGGAGAAACTTCTTAACAGTGAGGACAATTAAGCAGTGGAACAACTTGCCTTCAGAAATCATGGGCACTCCATCACTGGAGGTTTTTAAGAAGACACTGAAGGTCACTTGTCTGAAATGGTATAGGAACTCCTGTTTGAGCAGGGGAGAAGACCTCCAAGGTCCTTCCAACTCTTCTATTCTATTCTGTTCATCTACATATTTCACATATATAAGCACACATGCATTCACGCACACCAATATACATGAACACAGGTTATTTATATGAAAGTGCTTATCACACTTCAGGACAAGATGCCAACTTTAGCAACAGATCTAGTCCTGTGGATGCCAGAGCCATCCTCAGCAATGCAAAGAACCAACCACAAAACTCATACATGGAATTAAATTTGACAAGCTACTTTGTTCTCTCCAGCATCCTGCCTAATCTGAAACACTGGTGTGAAAGATATGCAAGAATAGAATATGTGTAGAGCCACCTTCCCTCCAAATAATATTGGAAAGGGGGAAACAAACATTTTGTTTTACTACTTCCAAACTTCAACAATTCCTCCCAAATAACCACACAAAAAACAATTGCTTTGAAATTTTGCAGATGTTATCCAAATCAAATGGCAAAATATATCGATAGATGTCAGTTAATTTGGTCAAAAATAAAGAAATGATGGACATTTCCTTTCTTTTCTTTTTTTTTAAGTAGACAGAAAATTTTTATGGAGCCTAATATCAGCTTCTATCCTTATCTCTAATGCTGTTTCAGCGAGGTAGACTGTATTTGTAAATTTCATTTGATGCTATTAAAATATACAACAGCAACATACATGGAATTCTGAGGACTCCAAAGTTTAAATTTCTGAAACTCATCTTGGATTCAAAATGAAGTCAAAACAAGAAAACTCAGAACTGGGGATTTTGACCAAGGATTAAGGAACTGCAATCTTAACCTCAATTTATCGTTCTTATACTCTGTTGTCAAAGTCTTCGCCTTGGAAGTTCCTATTTTTGTTTATTCACTCATGGTTCTCTTCCATGGAGTTAATACAATGGACCAAGAAGAGACTCAAACAAAACCTCAGCCCATTCCTAAGAGGTAAGAGAGAGGTAAGAGAGTAAGGGGTGTGCATAAGTGCACAATCGTGCCTACCGTCCCTGTCCTATTGTCCCCATTTATTCATACCTATTTCCTGTATTCTTACTCATGTTTATACTTATACCTATTATCTTGTAAGCGATTGACAAATCAAATAAATAAATAAATAAATAAGTTGCCAAGTCTGTCAGGAAAAAGTCAACAACTCTTGCTATTTGATGGAACCGAACTTATTCTTTTTTCATACTCAGGTCTGATTTGCTTTCATTTTTTTTTTCCAAAAGGAGAAATTCATTAAAGTACTTATGAGTAGAATGCATTTTTTTGCATTTTATTTTAAGTAATGCAGCAATCAAAATATGTGAATGTCCCTTCTTTTATTGTGAAATTCATTGTGGCCTTCCATCTCCTGATTTCTCAGTTTTTTTAAAATCCATGAAAACTGATCCCATTTCTCTGTTCAAATGGAGAAATATGGACATCAGACAGACTTCAGGGTGAGTGAAAGCTATGTAGCTAAAGAGAATGTCAGCAGTAGCAACCCTTAGTAACGCTTTTTAAAAACCACCAAAAGAGATTAAAAGGAATATGTCAAGCACCCTGAGAATAAAGCAGAAGCTTCTTTCGTAGGGAAAGAAATCTTCTAAGAAACTGCAGAAATTACAGTATATGGGACATTTATAATGAAGCAAAAACTAGTTTAGAAGGTTTTTTTTTTTTAAAAAAAATTAACCACATATGTATTGGAGAAGTCCAAATATTATCTTTACTCATTTGCAGTACTGGAACAACCCAATTTTGTTGGTAAGTATTGAAAAGTGCAAAATGATGATAAAGTGTCCTATTATTAAATCAGAGGTCTTTCTTCAGCTAACCAAAGTCAGTGCAGTTGGGTACCACATCTAAATATTCAGCATTTTTTCCTTAATAGTGTGGTCGCAATATTAGATAGTTCTGAATTGATACGGGTAGACTTTTTTAATGTCAGCCCATTTATATAATAAATGAATCTTTTTAGGAAGAAGCCAGTTGAAAGCTTGTCCCCCAGAAGAGAAACATAATAACTAACACTTCGTGGAAATCAAATTAAAAATACATTGCAATTTATTCTTTTTTTAGTAGGCAGAGGGACTGGGTTGGTTTGAACACAAACAATTGTGAATTGTATCAGATTCCATAAAAGCTCCATGCATTTCTTCTAAAATATGTCAGTTCTTGGTTCCAACCTGCTGATGCAACTAGACCACTGTAATACTGTATATCCTGGCAAAAGGAATGAAGAATTCCCAACAATGTGCTGCACAACTTGATTCATTGGATTAATCAGATTTTGTTATTTTCCATTAGAAGCAATAAATAGCTCAGCATTCTGAATGATGCTGACACAGACAATATGTAAGAATGCTGATTCTCACTGGAACTGCAGAGCTTGAACAATATATTTGAGGTTGTGCAGATGGCAGCCACATCGGTCAATAGCATGTAAAGATCCGAACAATCACTAAATGGCATCGAAGAGCTAAATTGTTAATATCTCTTTGCTGCCAATACAGAGGTCTTCTCTATCTTTGCAGCCCAGATATGGATGCCCTACTAGACTGATGAAGAAGCAGGCACTGGAAGAACTGGAGGTTGTTTTGGCTTATTGGCTGCATATCTTTCCCCTCTTTCTTAGATGTCTCCTTTCCCTTCATTTTATTTCCACAGTAACAATCCTATATGATAGATTAGGGTGAGAGGGAGAAATGGTTGAGGAAAAGGACTTGCATCTTCTTGTCACTGGTCCAGGCCAGAAGTGGTATTCAGCAGGTTCTGACCAGTTCTGGGGAACCAGTAGTGGAAATTTTGAGTAGTTCGGAGAACCGGCAAATACCACCTCTGACTGGAGATTTTACAGTATCCTTCCCCTGCCACGCCCACCAAGCCACACCCACAGAACCAGTAGTAAAAAAAAATTGAATCCCACCACTGGTCCAAGCCCAGAACATTAACCACTACTAGACAATCCATCATTAGGTCATTGTTTCAGAGACATTTTCTTACGAGATACCTCAATGCCTTCAACAATGGAAGATTTTTAATGTACTGCCATCATTGGAAAAGTTCTTAAACATTCAAGGAGATATTCAGAGATGCATCTGCCTTGAAACTAGCCCATGTTGAAGTGTATAGTGCAATCAAACATTAGTTGTCCATACGAGATGTTTTATAACATCTTGCATTATGTCATAAAACTTTTATGATAAATTTATGTAATAAAATGTTACAGAAAATTTGCCAAATTTCAATTCCATGGGGCTCATGGATTCTAAATTTTGGATACATTCTGTAAGTTAGCCCATTGGAGGTATCTTGGTTAAAAAATTGTTACACTTATGGTGCACCATTTCATCTGGTTAAAAATTATGGGAATGGGAATTTTAGTAGTATATAGACTAGACAACCTATGATCTCTTGAATTATTATTTCAAGATATTTCCTTACTAGATTCCTCAATCCCTTGACAAAGCTTCTAATATTATCTGAAAATTTTGTTTAATAATCTTAAAAATGAAGATTTTTAATCTTAAAAAATTGTACTGCCTTCACTGGAAATTCCATAATACAAACTTTAGCACAGGGAATTTCTATATCATTTTGGTATTTATGTTATAAAATGGTATACCAAATTTGCCAAATTTAAAATCTGGGGGGGGGGGGCGTTTCATGGGTTCCAGATTTTGGACAGATTCTATAAGTTAGCCCATTTGAGGATACTATGATGCTTTATGATGCATCATTTCTGCCAGGTAAAACTTACAGTAACGAGAGTTTTGGTAGGATATAGATTGCTTCTGTCATTATCAGACATGACTAAATTTCCTGAGGCACAATTAATCAAAACCCCAACATTCATTGATAGGTGTTAAAGTTATAAATCAAGAAGTACCTGATCCATTATGTGTTACACTATGTATTGTTTATTGAATAAACTGCAATTGATCATCCTGGATCTTGTTGCAATTCTCTTCTAATTGGTCAGAGAGCAATTCAAGGGCTTTTCCTGCCATCTACTCTTAATTATCCATCTTTTTTTACAAGTTACTTATCCCATAACTATTAGTGGATTGAAATCCACTTGCATATTCATGTAACCTATCCAAACTTACAAACTAGATCTGTGCATCCACTTTCTCTTTTCTCTAGTAAAATATCATTACATTATGGTGTCACTATATCTGCAAGGAATATCACCGTCTTCCTGCTGCATGAATAGAAAAGTTCTCAATATAATGACCTGACATCAGAGAAGGGGGGAAAAAAGACTGTGACATGTTTGTCATTTTCAACAACAGTTGGTGTTTCTTGAAGATGCACCTCCTTTTTAGAGTTCATGTTTTCTCAAGTTTCTTAAAATAGAAAGTTTAGATAGTTTGGCAGCACCGTGCAAACAGCCGAACAATGAAAATTTTCATATGCTTTGTAGTTTGTTCAATTTAATCACAATTGTGATATGCTAATTTAATGCATATTACTTTTATGAGATCCAAGGGCTATAAAAGTTTGGTAAGTTTTCTGTAGTACACATACTATGGATTGCCTATCCCTATCATGTAGGAGAAGAGCAGGTAGAAGACTGGGAGGAAGAGTCAAGCATGTCATCAGCTTAGAGTTGTTATATTCTCACAAATGATCCAAGTCCAACCACTTTTGAATTCTGTTGACCGTTATCTGTTGACAATTTAGTATTGAACTTTAGTTGATTAGATGTTTATGTACAGCCTTGAACAATACATTTTTTTGAACTGCAACAGTGTATGGTCCTGATCCTTTGTACCTGATATATCCTGCACTATGTCTTGGACAGCCATGTCTCACCAGGCCAAGCAAAAGAGGAGAGTTGATTCAAAGTTTGCAGGAACTTGGAAAAATGCCTGTCAACTTGTCAAGGTTCTGAATAATGTACCCAACCAATTCAGCACTCCAAGACTTTCAGCTTTCTCCAAGAACTATTTTATTGAGTACATCGTTTCAGCATGAATGAAAACAAAACCAGTTCTAAATAGTTCCCTTGGTTTCAGTATAATTAAAGAATAGATAATTCCCTCCTTCACAGGTCAGATTGTCCAATTAGGTGTTCTGTCATCTCCTTGGCAACTCCCTCCAGTCTCTGGCCAGCACCTGTTGAGATGACCTTGGTTCCCACAGAATGATCTGTTGTTGCTGTCTGATCTGACATTCCAGACTTCACCCCTCCCACCCTGTGTAGCGATCTGAGAAAGGGAAAGATGGCTGCGGCAGGCCTGATCTGTTTCAAAGTTGACAATGCCTTTCAATGGATCCCCTTTTTACTATATGTCATGATGGAGGACAGTGTTCTTTTCTGGAACCCCTCCACTTAAAAACAAAACAATGCAACTTCTGAGTCATTGCTGAAAAATCAATATATATCTGCTATTAAGAATTGATAATTTTGCCTATTCAAATAATTCTTTAGCAATAAGATGAAACCAATTTTTAAAATTATTATTCAAACAAAAATATCTTGAAGGAAGCAAACAAGAATAATTTCTTATTCTTTTTCTTGACTCCTTCATTCTTTATAGTAATAGAAAAACATGAACCCTTTGGTAGTTGGTTCTGAGAAATTTGTTTTTATATTTCTATATTATCTTTTCTATATATATATTTTTTTATAACTGGCCTTGCATCTGATGACTAATATCTGTGATGGGAGTTCTATCATGGTTATTCTCAGATATGATTCATAGTGGAACCAATTCAAAAATAAGGTTTTTTTGTCTCTAAAATACCTGCAAGGATTCAAAACATCATTACTGGTGATCAAACTACAGGACATTCATACCACAATTCTTTTTCTTGCTTCTTTTATTCTTTACAAATAACAATAGCTTATAAATCTTCCAATGATTGATTCTGAGAAAGGTTTATTTTTATATTGTTATATTTCCTTTTCTTTATTCCTTTATTTGATAACCATCCTAGCATCTTCACATTTTTTTAAAAACCCTACCAGTTTCAAGGAGCAAAAGAATCCTTATTTAAATTGTACAACAGATTGGATAGAAACATTGTGATTAGGAAAGTTAAAAGGGAAGCCTTATTTGAAGACAAGAGATAGCACATTTTTGAAATCTTGGAATGTTCTGTGGACTTCTGGAGGAGTTATGGAAAACTAAAGATTTCTCCATGAAAGCAAGTCATCAATCAAAGAACCAGTAAATAGACAAGGAAAGGATGTGAGATCATGTGCTCTTGCCAGCTGCATTTTACAAGGAGACCATAGGACAGCAGTTTTCTGCAGGTTTGAGCATCTGGAGATTAAGGGATTAACTGTTTGGCTTGGAGCCACAGCAGAGCCTTTGAAAGGGCACTAAGTTCACTTTCTAATCATTTTTGGAAATTGCCTATTAACTATCCTAAAGCAATTAGAGACCTTCAGAACAACAAGTGTGAAAAGTCACCAGGTTAGTTTAGCTTCAACTCTGAACAAAAGAATAATTATAAGGTTAAGAACTTAAACAATTTGCAATAAACAGCAAAAAGCTAAATAAAATTTTAATCTAAGAAAGTTATAAATGGATTAAGGATCCAAATAAATTTGAAATATTCACTTTTGCTATAAGATTTTAAAATTAGCTATAAAAAATAAATGCCTTCTCATGGAATCAGATTTAGTTTGACTGCCTTGGCTATTGTAAATCACAACAAAGAAAAACAATTTTATGATTATAGAAACTGGACAAAAGAGAGGACCAAAGATTCTAAGTAGAAGTGTAGCAATGACAAGGGAAAAATACAAGTCTGCTTTTAGTGTTATTTAGTACTGGATCCTACAAAATTACACAAATATCATAAGAAAAGTATTAAAGGAGATGTTTCAAGAATTGTGCCAAAATTTAGCAGCTACAATATCAATAGTGTTAGCAATGATGACTACCTCTATAGATAAATGAAATCCAAAAGATGTTAAGGAGAGAATGGTGGAAATGGAGCAAATTTTGTCTGACAAAACAGGGAAAGTACTTAAAGCAGAACTACAAATGACAGGCCAAGAGAATGATTTGGAAAAGGAAGCTTTATTGGATATACAAAAGAAACTGGCTTAAAATTTTAAAATTAAAGGGGAAAAGCAATGACAAACTAAGAAAATGACCTTGAAAAAATTCTTGATGGATTTAGTAAAGAGGCTTGTTAAATCCTTGAAGAAATCTGTGCTATGGGATGAAGAAGAATTGAACAAAAATCAAATTCTATGACAATATGTGATTGAATTAAAGATTAAGACTGTTATATAATGACATAAAATTGGTTTATTTGATCCAGAGTAAAATAAAACTTTTTCGTGCAACTCTACAGATTTTTTGCTGATACTAGGATTAAAAAGTTGTTGTTTTATGGATTTGTTTATAATTAAGAGATGGGAAGGGGGCACGATTGCTCAGTGGTTAAAGATACTGAGCTTATTAGCTGGAAAGCTGGCAGCCTGAGTTTGAGATCTGACCACCTATTTTAATCAAAATCCTAAATACAAATTACAGAGAGAGAGGAAGAGAATATTAAAAGGTTCTCTCTTCTTTATAAAGAGCAGCTGTATTGCTTGTCGCACTGCCTAAGCCAATCCTCAGTAAGAATATAATGATGTGCCTAACAGACCCTCAGGACATGAAGAATGAAAGAAGAGCATAATAGGAGAGACTTGGAAAAATAAATCTTTAGTCCAAAGGAGGGGGAAATGTGAGAAATAGATGCAGAGTAACTTCATTTTAATTACACCAGCTATAAATTGATCTGAACATTATTTTGACAGGCTTTCAAGATTTTGTTCCATCTATCTTACTCACAAAGGAACTCTCTGACACAGTGGCTAAGACGCTGAGCTTGTTGATCAGAAAGGTTGACAGTTCGGCGGTTCGAATCCCAAGCACCATGTAACAGAGTGAGCTCCCGTTACTTGTCCCAGCTTCTGCCAACCTAGCAGTTCGAAAGCATGTAAAAATGCAAGTAGAAAAATAGGGACCACTTTGATGGGAAGGTAACAGCATTCCATGTACCTTTGGCATTTAGTCATGCCGGCCACATGACCACAGAGACGTCTTCGGACAGCGCTGGCTCTTCAGCTTTGTAATGGAGATGAGCACCACCCCCTAGAGCAGGAAACGACTAGCATATATGTGCAAGGGGAACCTTTACCTTTATCTTATTCACAATGAAGATCTTTCCAGAAAACTAAGTGGTTCTGGTTTCCTAAATTTGCCAGCCACGCAAAACTTAACCAAGTGAGACACTCTCCTCTTCATGTTTATGTGAGGTGCCTATAGAGGTAGTCCTCGACTTATGACCACAATGAGCCCAAAATTTACGTTGCTAAGTGAAACATTTTACAAATTTTCTTGCCACTGTTGTTAAGTGAATCACTGCCATTGTTAGGCTAGTAACATGGTTGTTAAGTGAATCTGGCTTCTGACTTTTCTTGTCAGAAGGTCGGAAAAGGGGATCACATGATCCCAAGATACTGCAACCATCATAAATATGAACCAGTTGCCAAGCATCTGAATTGCGGTCATGTGGCATGGGGACACTGCGAAGATCGTGTAAATAATGGTCATAAGTCACTTTTTTCAGTGTTATTCAGTGTCACTAAATGAGCTGTTGTAAGTTGAGGATTACCTGTATAGGGCAAAAAAAAAATGGAATGAAAATGATAAAAAATTAAACAAAAGAGAAAGGACCATCGGATCCAGAATGGAAAGGTTTTCTTACTCACTTGGAATAATAATTAGAATAAATATTAACTTATTTCTGCCTCTATCTCTTTTTAAAAACATATCTCAATAAGCATAATAGCTTCAAGCAGTGCTCCCACTGTGGAGAAGCACTGCTGAGTGCCAAATGTACAAGTAAAGCCATTGCTCTGATTAATTTTTCTTCTTTTTCTCCCTTTCACCCAAGAAAAATAGCATCACCATGGGGAAAAAAATTCTGCCAATATTATCCACTATTTCACGGAAGCCATTATTCATGCCATTTTCTGCCCCAGGATGCACTGCTTTTCAAAGCCTGCTAAGTCCAACCCAGTGATTGGGCTGCCCTAAATATCTATTTTTGGGACTAAACAGAAAGTTAGAAGTTTTGGAAAATATAAATATAATGATAAATAATTCCTGATAGATGTATTTTTCAGATCGGGTCAGCTCAGATAAGAATTGGCAAAGTAACGAATTCCTTAAGTTTCCATTTCCTACACTTGGGAAAGATCCCATTGTTAAGCATTAACTATAAGCATCTTATAGTTAATAAGATGTTAATAAGACAGGTAAGAAAACACCTGTCTTCAAATTAGAATTTTCCAGATGTGCTGGACTACAACTCCTATTACATTTGTTTAAAAAACCAAATTCCTACCATACTGAGGCAAAAATCATTGGCCCTGTATAAGGATGGGAGAAAAGTACATTCTAGGATTTCTGGAAGGCTGGAATAAGGTAGAAAAAGGGGAGTGAAGGAGATGTTTCCTCTACAGTAAAGAGTGTGTTTATATAACTCAGAGGTATACAACTCAAGCCCGTGGGCAGGATCCAGCCCACGGGTACTTAGTTCTGGCCCACAGGGCCACCCACAGTACCTCTGCCAGTGAAAATGGAGCTCACAAGGGTCACGTGTGGCCCTCCAGCTCCATTTTCAGCTGCGACCTCTTGCAGCCATCTGCCAGCAAAAACATGGAGCCCGGGAGGGTTATGCACACGGCCCTCCTAGGTTCCATTTTCACTGGCAGAGGGCTACAGGATGTCAAGCTGTACACACCCACCCTGGCCATGCCCACCCTGGCCACACCCACCCCAGCCACACCCAGTGTTTGAACTCGGCCCCCTGAAGTCAAACACAACCATGGTGCGGCCCTCAATGAAATTGAGTTTGACACACCACTCATGAAACTCTAAACTTAGGTTAACAAAAGACAATAGTTCCGATCATGTTATTATTGCAGATAAACAATAACCAGGAGCCACAATATAGACCTATGGCTTATTCAACATGTTAAGTCATTGGTTGGTTTGGGTTCACCCAGAATACAGAACCCCAGATTACTTAATCCTATTTTAGTTAAGTATGAGTTGTTTGCAACCCTTGTCAATATCAGAAAAATCCTTCCTTTCCCTACCAAATTATTCCAAGCAACAGCTTATTCCTTTGCCTCCAGTAATGCTAAAGATTAACTTTTTCATGCATCCATCTAATGAGCCACATTATAGATTAAGCAGTACAATAATCACAGAAGCAGCTGAAACTGAGAGCACAAAATGAAAGGGAGGAAAATCCAGTGTTTTATGATAGAATTTGTATGAAAGAGCTTTAGACAAGCATAGGTTTTAAGCATTTCAGCATTTTAGTTCAATAATTTTACATTGTTTAAACTCAATTTTTATTGCAGGGCTTTTAAAAGGATACTGAAAAGACTACCTACCTACCTACCTACCTACCTATCTATCTATCTTAAACATGTTTATGTAAATATTAAAAATGTAAAAAAGAAAAGCTATTTCATTTACTTAGTGTCAGTATGATATGCCATAGTTTGATCAATTTAAATGCCTGGAGTATGATGCTTGAGCTGTATACATGAATAAAATTCAATTTCTCTAGCGAAGATTAAGAAAACAGATTTATAAGGATTGGTCAAGGATTCCATGCTCATTTAGAACAGGAATTCAAACTAAATTCTGATGGCTATTTAATCTTCACTTAAACACATGCAATGAATGGGTATCCACCATGTTTCCTGCCCCTATTCTGTGCTGTGTCCTGTAACCATGGAAAGACTTTGCTGAACATTAAGGGATTTCGGGGGGGGGAATCTGAGCTGCTATTATAGATGCAGCAAGAGACAAATACTGTAAGATGAAAGTGTTCTTTTCTTTTCAAAAACCACTTCGCTTCTTGAGCTAAATCCATCTTGGGGTCAATATCCCATGTGGAAAAAGAAGAAGGATGAAACAAGAATGCCTTCATAGACCTGTCATGCCATTTTGCAATTTTTCATATGGTGAGGAGGCCACCTTTGGCCTGGCCCACTTCTTGGGCAGAGTCTCTTGGTGAATTGGGGAACTCCAAATTGTCCTGACACAATTTTCCTTCTTCCCAATACAACAAAGATAGTGACCAGGATGGAATAGGTAGCATCAACAAGACCATATACTTTTGTGTGTGATTGGACACATAAATTGTGTGTGTCCAATCACAAATTTTGTTTGTGATTGTGTTATGTATGCAGGTTTGAATGTCATTGGTTTAGTTTGAACTGTTCTTGTAAAATGTCAGAAATGATTGGTTTAAAAAGTGCGGGAAAATCCTGCACTCTGATTGGCTGGCAACTGCCTCTGCTGGCTATAAGTAGCAGCCGCAACCCAGCCAAATCGGGTCCATTATGAGCTGTAGTCACTAATAAACTCTTCACTGAAGCACTCCGCGTCTGACTCTTCTGCAAACTTAACAGATTGGACATACAATTTTTTGTGTGTGTGATTGGACACACAAACAAGTGTGATTGGATACACAAATTCCTTGAGTGTCCAATCACACTTGGCTAATAAAGAATTCCATTCTATTTTATTCTATTAACTGTTTCCTTTAATGAAATTGTATACCTGTGGAGGAGGGAGAGAGAGAGAGAGAGAGAGAATGCTTGATTCTCTTATTGATTCATATATGGGGCAGGGAGTTACCGCATTTACACTCTTTTTATGGACTTTCTCTTGGTATCTGGTTGTAAACAAAATCCTGGATTATTTGAGCCTTTAGGCTGATCCAGCAAGGGTTTATATTTCAGAAGAACTAATTATACTAATGAGCCATGGTGGTGCAGTGGTTAGAATGCAGTACTGCAAGCTACTTCTGCTGACTGCTGGCTGCAGTTCGGCAGTTCAATTCTCAACGGTTCAAGGTTGACTCAGCCTTCCATCCTTCCAAGAAGGGTAAAATGAGGACTCAGATGGTTGGGAGGCAATAGGCTGACTCTGTAAACTGCTTAGAGAGGACTGTAAAGCACTGTGAAGTGGTATATAAGTCTGATTGTTATTGTTATTGTACCTGTTGAGCTACTCCAGGAAATTGTTCTCTTCTTTCCCTGACTCACTTTCACAGACATATATACAAACACACACATCTACATAAATCTTCCTCCCTTTAAGGCCATTAAATAAGCTGGGGCTCACAAGAGGAATAGAAATATTCTCCATTTTAGAATGTAGCCACTGTTGTCATGGATGAAAGTCTATTAGCTGACCCTGCATATGATCGATACAGTTCACTGTGACCTGTCAAATTTTGGAGCAAATATCTACAAGAGAAATGCTTGAAGCACGCCCACGTGTAAATGTGGACTTGTTTTATAGTTGGAGTTTTGCTGTTAGTCTTATAGAAAGAATTAATAGCAAACAGCAACCCCTGGTGACAGACCTCAATAATACATTGACATCCTCAATACCCAAGGGTATGTGGAAATGTAACTGTGAAGAGGGACACCTAGTGGTTGAATTTTATCCTGGAAGTTGGCAGAGATGCCTGCCTATACAACTGTCTAACAATATACTACAGGAAAAACAGAAAACCAAGTCAATTAATTCTTAAGACCACAAAATCAGGTGGAATGTATCAGTCACCTGTATGAAACTGCAGGGAAGGAGAGAGACTGGGCAAATCAATCACAAAAGATGAGCTATCAGAGCTTCATCTAGAGATACATGACACAACAATTATGTCAAAACTAACTGAGAGAAAGCCTTCTTACCGCCTGGTTGAAAAATCACCTGAGAAATTCAATCTTGCTTTGACATCCATAAAGTGTACAAATTCTCTTAACTATTCTTTATTTTTGTTCACGTTAGCAGAATTTAAATGTAAAATTTGAAGTACACAATAGGTATTTAAGTATCTATTGAGTTCACTGGGGAGCTATATATATTAAATGTGACTTATATTCACTCTCATTTTCTTGGTCAGAGGAAGTGATATAAAAGTGAAACAAAGAAGAACAAATAAATTATGACACGTATCTTATGAGATTCTGTACCAACTCAGATGTTCTCCCCATGAATGTAATAAATATATACAGTACATGGGAAGGAACCAGTAAGTTTCACCTTTCTACACTCTGCTCCAAAAAGGAAGCATTGAATACGTACCTGAAAATTCAGATAGTTGCCCACAGAAGAGATAATCTGTTAGTGATCATTATCCATTCCCAGGGACACATTCTTTAACATCATATGAAGGTGTGAACATCTTCCCCGAGTGCCAAGGATCACAAAAAAGGAAACAGGAATAGAACTTGGTATCCTTCTCCTCCTAACATGTATTACCCAACCAAGTGGAATATTTGAAATGTCTTAATACAAATACACTTTGGAGACTTTAAAACCATGCAATCAGTCCTGCAAAGTGCTTTAAATCCAAAGGATCTTTCTAGACTTATGTTCTAGATCAGGGGTGTCAAACTCATGTCATCACAGTGACATCACTTGACGTATCAGGGCTTTTTTCCCCTTCACTAAACTAAGTGGGGATGTGGCTAGCACATGACACATCCGGCCCACAGGCCATGAGTTTGACAGCCCTGTTCTAGGTGGTGTTTGGTAACTAAGGCATCATGATAGGATTCAAGACACAGGTCAATAGTTTGGAATTCTGGGAAATGTAAATAGTGTGGGGGCACTATTAAGGAGCAACTATAGTCAAAATAACAAAAAAAAATCTATTTGGACTAGAAAATCCTTTATGCCCATACATGGCTGAACTGAGTAAAAGGCCTCTCTCCTTCCCACCCAGACATGAGCACATTATTCTCCTTCTCAAACATAAAAAAAAAGTTTCTCTAGAACTCAAAAGATTTTTTTAGAGACAACTGATATTTGCAGCTGGAGAGCTGAACATGGATGAACACTACATGTACTTTATTCTCAGCTTAGATGGGACAATAGCAATTTCTTCCTTCTAGAGACATTTGCAACTTAAAGTAACCTTAGTAGGAAAAAAAACTATTATGGACCATGGCCACAAGGGAATTCTGCAGAGAGAGAGATTGCAGGCTTTATTTAACAGAATGAAAAGAATAGGGAAAATGCAGCAGGACTAGCTCACCAATTTTGGAAAAATGTAAAACACAAGACATTTGGCATCTAAAGCGGACTGAGATGTAGCAACATTACATCTAAAGTTCAAAATTACTTATCTGCATCATTGGATATAGAATGTCTCCCCCGAAGGTTGAAAATTTGAGCAGATACCAAGTTGGAAAGCTCTTGCCTCCTCCAGTTTCCATCTAATCTTCGTCTCAGCAACCAGCTGAGTAAACCAAATGAAGCCTCTGGCATTCGACTAAACTCTCTGTATAGCATGTTAGGTAACAGCAGCAATAGTGAGCCAGCAAATAAGCAACCAAGCTGTGCACCTTTGTGAAGGACGCACAATACCTTGTCTTAGACACAGTAGCACATCTCTCCACCTCAACTCCCACTATCACTCTTTACACGCCGCCTGCTGCAGCTGCACAGCTCATTACACTTCTCAATTAATTAAGGGAGGAAGGCATATTTTCCTTTGTTGAAGCACAAAACTCTCTCAGCAGCAGTGGGATCCTACCTGTTCCACTACCGGTTTAGTGATCACACGCGTGTGTGCGCACACCGAACCTGTGCATGCAGCTTTCCCCATACCAGCTGAGGCCTGCAGCGCCAATCAGCTGAGAGGATAAAGAAGAGAAATTTGCAAGGGCAGGTGGGAGAGCTGATCCTGCACTCTTGTCTTCTTTCTTCTCTCCTCTCAGCTGATCGTTGGAGGCTTTTTTTACTACCGGTTCAGCTGAACCAGTCCCAACTGGTAGCATACCACCACTGTCTCTCGTTGCTAAGAATGAAAAGACAACTTATTCCTTCAAAGGGAAATTGGGACTCTTGATGGACCATCATTTTCATTTTCCCTCTATTGCCAAACACAAGTATTGGGAGGGAGAACCTGAAGTTCTCTAACTGTTGCTGTATTCCAACTCCCAGTTGGACTAGCCATCATGGTTTGTGCTGAGGGATGCCAAGAGCTATGGTTTAATAACACAAGTCATGGTGTCCCCATCCATGATCTATAGAATCCTGTGGGAAATGATCTGTGCACATTTGCAAAGGAATACTTCCCATCCCCAGATATTTTAGGAAAGTACTTCTTGAAACAAAACAATGGCCACTGTTTTGATAACACCAGTGCCTGCACGTACATGGTGCATATATAGAAGGTGGTTTAATTGTTTAAGATAGATCAACATTTTCTCAAGGCAAAATGCCACAGGTGCTTGCAGTTGATGCATCCTTGATCAGCTATTTTTCTTTTTCTTTTGAACACATTATTGTCCAAGATTATGATAAATTACTTCTTTTTAAAAAAATAATAATGTTCTGTTTGGCTATTTAACCTGCCCCAACTTAGTGTCCTTCAGATGCGTTCATATTCTGTAGGGTTTTCCAAGTATAAAAGATTAGAATGGCAATGCTTTTTCTATCTGTCTAAGTCTACAGTTTTCAAGATTTCTTTCACTAAGAATCAAGAGTACACAGTTAAAACTGAAAGTAATGTTGCACAGAATATTTTTCCTCTTTTAGCATTAATTAGATGAATTTGTAAATAACAGTATATTTTTTATTGTAGCAATAAAACTCTCACTCAGTGGATCAGGTTGATTATTCGTTCTTCTACTTCAGCCCATCATATGGGAAATACCCTCATCACTATCAATCCTTCTTATATTCCTCCTACATAAATACATGAAGACTAAATAATAACAGAATAACAGAGTTGGAAGGGACCTTTGAGGTCTTCTAGTCCAACCCCATAAAACAGCAATGAGAAATCTCCAGCCCATGAGCAACTTGTGTCCATTAACTTTCCTCAGTTGTCCTGGTTTAGAATATCATTTTCAGATCCTTTTCTCTTTCACAAGGCCAACTCATTCCATATTTATCAATCTTATTTCTCCTGTGTAGGGAGCATCTTATCTTATTAAAAGTCCAACTGGATTCCAATAGGTATATTACCAAGGTACTGAAGAAACTGGATATAGCACAGCAATCTAAATAAAAAACTATCCTGTAATCTGCAACTCTTACACTGCAAAAACATATGGACTTCACAGCTCAATCAGGGCAAAGCAATAGACTCAATCTACATAGACTTCTGTAATGCCTTTGATTCAGTGGTACACGACAAACTACTACTAAAACTAAACTCTTATGGTATCTCTGGACAACTGCATAACTGGATAGAAGCATTCCTGTCAAACAGACAACAAATGGTCAAAATTAGGAGTGTCCTATCAAATTCTGTACCTGTCAACAGTGGTGTCCCCCAAGGCAGCGTTATAGGACCAACTCTCTTCATACTCTACATAAATGACCTCTGTGGCCATATTAAAAGCAACTGTGTTCTCTTCACTGATGATGTAAAGCTATTCAACACCACAGACAATACTGCTACCCTTCAAAAAGACCTCCACTATGTATCAGAATGGTCAAACAAATGGCAACTTCAAATCTCAACAAATAAATGCTCTGTCTTACATATTGGCAAAAAAAATCAGAAAATAAAATACAAGCTGAATAGTCAAGACCTTGTTGATGATCCAAACTCTGTCAAGGACCTTGGAATACTCATCTCTAATTTAAGTGCTAGAGCCCAGTGTAACTACATAGCCAAAAAGGCATTAAGAGTTGTTAACCTAATCCTATGTAGCTTTTTCTCTGGTAATATCATACTGCTAACTAGAGCATACAAAACATTTGCTAGACCAATACTCAAATACAGCTCATCAGTCTGGAACCCACATCATGCATCTGATATTAACACAGTTGAGAAAGTCCAGAAATATTTCACAAGAAGAGTTCTACACTCCTCTACTTGTTGCAGAATACCTTATGCCACCTGACTTGAAATTCTAGACCTAGACAACCTAGAACTACATCGCCTTCAGTCCGATCTAAGTATAGTAAATAAAGCCATACATTGCAATGTCCTTCCAGTCAACAAATACTTCAACTTCAACCATAACAATACAAGAGCACACAATAGATACAAACTCAAGGTTAAGCACAACAAACTTGATTGCAGGAAATATGACTTCAGCAACAGAGTGGTCAATGTCTGGAATACTCTACCTGACTCTGTGGTTTCTTCCCCAAACCCCAAACCCCCAAAACTTTAACCTTAGATTGTCTACTATTGACCTCACCCCTTTCCTAAGAGGTCTATAGGGGGCGTGCATAAGTGCACCAGCATGCCTACCATCCCTGTCCTATTGTCTCTTTTATTTTTCTTATATGTATTCATTTCATGTATTCATAACTATGTTTATCCTTATACTTATTATTTTGTAAGCAATTGACAAAATAAATAAAATAAAATAAATAAAATAAATAAATTTATTCCTTGTAAACAGATCTGGATTCAAATGTTAATCAAGATGAATGGATAGGTTAATAAATGAAGGATTTTGGTGGGGAATTATTGTGAAATCAGCAAGGACAGTTGAATGAAATGTATACATGGTTAATGTTTGGGGCTTTTTTTCTTGTTGAACGTTATAAGAAATTACAGAATAACAGCTGTCCTTTCTAAAAAAAGTGTGGGTGATATGTCAGATAGATGATAGATAGATGATAGATGGATGGATGGATGGATGGATGGATGGATGGATGGATGGACGGACGGACAGACAGACAGATAGATAGATAGAAAGAAAGAAACAGGATGTGAGGGCGATCTGGCTGCAACATCTGTCACCAGGGTTGATTCAGCTGATCTGGATGACTAGGCAGGTGTCCCCTTCCTCCATCACTGCTCCATGTGTGTCCCTCCTGAAGCTGTGCACTCAGTGGAAGAGGACATCCATCCCAGATAGAAGGTGTGTACCGATCTTCAGTCAAGGGGATACAATAGATACAAACATCTCTCTGTGTCTCTGTCTCCCTCTGTCTCTGCCTCTGTCTCTCTCTCTCTCTCGCTCTCTCTCTCTGTCTCTCTCTCCATCTGTCTGTCTGTCTCTCTGACACACACAGATGGACATGCTCTAAATTCCTTTATTCATTGGGCCATCCAAATACTTCTCTGTGAAAGCATGATGCCCTGGATGAAACCATGGATTCATTTAGACCAGAACTGTCTGTTTTGTCAGCAACAGTTTCTGTGAGGGTCTTCCTCCATAGTTTTATCCTTTGCACAGAAATCTTGGGTACTAGAATTCTATTTCCTTGGCAACCGGAAATTTTAAAGGATTACATTTAGGAGCATTGATGGGAAAACCCCTAACCCAATCATTTCTTTTAAAAAAGATATTACCTTGAGGTTTGGGTTTGATAAGCTTCCCACAAGGCTTTGAAATGGTGACGGTCTTCTGGCAGTCCGCATTGTGTAAAGCTCGTTTTAGATTTCCAGTTCGAGTCTTCAGAGCAGTATTTAGATCACACTCTCCCCATGCCTGGAACTGATATTTACATTCCGCTGTGAAAAATAAATGACCCTGTTACTTCTTTTTCATTATCAGCAGCTGATAAAAAGCAAGACTCGGTATAATAACAAAGATATTTTATCCAGCTTTTATTCAGAATAATGCAGGCAATAAGGCAGATTTGCATGGCCGAGACCATAAAACCACTTCCACTGTCACTGTATCATGGACTTGAAATTGAATTTGTACAAATGAATTAAGCAGGTTTTCAAATACACTCCTGAAAGGTATTGGCTCCAGCTCATTAGAAACATAGGTATAAACAAGATGGAAATGGAGTGCTCACAAAACCAGGATGCAATTTGCATACTGATGTCACAATCACATCTCTCTGAGTGCACGGTAACAGAATCGCAAGGAAAATTTACCATAGAGCGAATGCCTATGGAGGGGAGGAGAAAATAATGTGAGAATGATGTACAAATGCCTTTGCCATGAAGTTCTGTTAATCTTATTGTATTCTGCTAGTTATCGTATAATTCCTTCAAAATTCTCCAATCTACTTTTATTACAAAATGGTAGCATCATTTTATACTGCACTGGTAACACCACACTTAGAACACTTTGAAGTATTTCTAGTAGGTCTACCCAATTCTGTAACAGCTTTGTTCCCTATGCCACCTGTCTTGTAAACTCGCAAGATTAGTTTTTCTTGCCTTGTACATGTATACATCCAAACTAGACTGTGTTGTTTCTCTGTGACATATAATATATTTGGGTATGTGGGTATATGCATATTTATTTATTCATTATTTTTTTTATATATTTTTATATTTTTGTCATGTTTATGTAGTGTATATTGGAGGTTGTATGCAACAAAATTTCATTTTAATGTATGCCGATTAGTGTACATTTAAAGTGACAATAAAGTTATTCTGAGTCTTTTAAGTCTAAGACTAAGTCTGCATCTAGTTTTGGTCACCACCATACAAAAAAGATGCTGAGTGCAGAGAAGAGCAATAAAGGGGACTGGAGGCTAAAGCATATGGCTTTAACATTCAAAGTCCTACACGACATGGGTCCACAATATTTAAGGGAGCGTCTCCTGCCGATATCGAGTGCCATCCGCCCTGTGCGGGCACACAGGCAAGGACTCCTCGGGGTCCTGTCAGCAAGTCAGTGTCGGCTGGCGGTCCCCCGGCGACGAGCCTATTCTGCAGCGGTCCCCGACTTATGGAACCAACTGCCTCTGGACCTCTGTCTGGCCCCTGACCTCCGCACCTTCCGCCGCGATTTAAAGACCTGGTTGTTTGACCAAATCGGGCTGTGACTACCTCACCAGGGGTATGGGATAATTTTAAGTATTTTAATTTGGTTTTATTGGGCTTTATAATTGTTTAATCCTTTTTAAAATATTTATTGTATTGTACGTTTTAATTGTGAGCCGCCCCGAGTCTTCGGAGATGGGGCGGCATATAAGTCCAATAAAATAAATAAAATAATAAATATGATGAATGGTTATGGGAACTGAGTAATTCTATCTAACAAACAGGTGGACTAGGGCTGACATAATAGCATTCTTCCAGTATTTGAGGGTTTGCCACAGAGAAGAGGGGATCAACCAATTCTCCAAAACACCTGAGGGCAGGACAAGAAGCTACAGATGGAAGATTATCAATGAGGAATCCAACATAGAACTAAGGAGAAATTTTCCTGACAGTAAGAACAATTAACCAGTGGAACAGCTTGTCTCCAGAAGCTATGGGTGCTCCATCACTGGAAGTTTTTCAGAACAGATTGGACAGCCATTTGTCCCAAATGGTATAGAATTTTCTGCTTGAGCAAGGAGTTGGACTAGAGGACCTCCAAGATCCCTTCCAACTCTGTTATTCCATAATCCATCGAAATGGACCTTAATCCCATTATAGAATCCAGATAAAATAAAGGTAAAGATTCCCCTCGTACATACGTGCTAGTCATTTCCAGTTCTAGGGGGCGGTGCTCATCTCCGTTACAAAGCCATAGAGACAGCGCTGTCCGAAGATGTCTCCATGGTCATGTGGCCGGCATGTTTAAATGCCAAAGGCGCACGGAATGCTGTTACCTTCCCACCAAAGTGGTTCCTATTTTTCTACTTGCATTTTTACATGCTTTCAAACTGCTAGGTTGGCAGAAGCTGAGACAAGTAACGGGAGCTCACTCCGTTACGCGGTGCTAGGGATTCGAACCACTGAACTGCCGACCTTTCTGATCAACAAGCTCAGCATCTTAGCCACTGAGCCAGTGTAATATATATATAAAACAAATAGGAGGAACAACAGAAATGATGATATAGTAACAAAGTGAAATTGAAAAGCTAATCTTTGTTTTCAGTTGTAAAGAGCAAACAGGTAGGATAAAAACAAAGTCAAAGGGGAAAAAAAAGAAATAGTGAGAACTAGAAGAATCCAGGAAAAAGAAGTGAATAATAAACTATGAGAGAGGGTGGGGGATAACCATTTAAACACACACAACTAAATAAAATAAAGAATCAGTGGTAGGAGGGTTGTCAGAAAAGAGAGTAGCCACAGCCATGAGATGAAGGCCCTGCCCTTCTTTGTGTACATATGGGGAAAGGTTTCAGCTACAAAGTTCTGGCCACCATCTTGATATTGTTGACAATTCCCCCATCCCAGAGACACTGTTGATGAAGATTGTGGAAATGATCAAATCCAGGTATACATCTATTAACTTTTTTGGCTCTGCTAAAGATTTGGGAAAGAGCTCATCCTACATTTATTCACTTCAACTGGTAACAAAGTCTGATACCAGTCAAATAATCCTCCGGGGAATAGAATTAAAAGGGGAATTATAAAGATTAATTCAACCTTATAGAATTAACCCCATCCCACCCACACAAATGCCCTTGCAACATGAATTATACAACTTCTTCTTCTCCACAAAGTTTTGGGCATTGGTAGCACCTTCAAGACTAGGTAACTTTTTGGCATTAGATGATGAAGTGGATTCACTATGACAGAACTGTAAATACAAAAAGGGGTCAAGAAAACAAGGTAGGAAGCTAAAAACTCACCACCCATCTTGAAGATTTCTATAATAGAGTAGAACTTTCTATTGTGCTGTAATTGGATCTGTCTGGTAATATTATGGTGGCAAAGTTTCTCTGTTCTCTGTTCTCTAACTTTATCCTGCCACTCTGTCACTAGTCATTTGTTTTTCCTCCAAGGTCATGGATTTTTTAAAAAATCTAACATATGTTGCATGCCTTGAGGCCAACCTTGGATGGTGTTCAAATAATGGGGAAGTTACTACTTTAACATTGATATATCTAAAGACACCTTCAATCTGACTCATTCATGGGTTGAAAATGAGCAGTACCTTGAGAATGAGGTCAGAGAAAATGCTACTACGGCATGTTTGTGCTATGGATAGATGAATGGGAGGAAAGATCAAAAGGGAAAGCCCCAAGAATGGTGAACAAGAAGGTGGAAAGGACATATTTTACAACAGACGCAAATCCAAGGTTCCCCATTGCAGATGATGGAATAATAAGAATAAAACTTTGGCTGTAAATCAGTGTGCAAATTGTCCTCTATGTATTAAAAAAACATGGAATCTATTATCACTTTGACACTATAATCCTTTCACCTTTGAATTTCAGTGAAACTTTTGATGTTAGGGATACTCTACAAGCCCTCTGTCACCAAAAAGTTCTTCCATTTTCATTACAATGCAAGACATGTGAGAAATCCTTGTCCCTTGGGTTAGAATTCAGCCTGATCCCTGTCTAGTCCATAGAATGCTGAGGAGCTGTGTAAATTTATATTTCATTTATGGATGATCAGCTGTTATTCAGATTGTAAGGAACAAATGTAAGCCTGGAACTGGTGGAAGAAAGAAGAAGAGGTTGACCAGTAGCAAGGTGGAATAATCCAATTACAGAGGAAATGAATGCACCACTGGAAGATGTGAAAGGCCAGTCTCAAAATGAATCATCCTGGACAAGGTCTATTTAAGTGGTCCCTATGAGTTAACAATGCACTGATGACATAATTTATCCATTCATTACAGAACAAGACATCATCTTCCTCAGGTTCCCTTGTGATAGGTAGCTGTAACTTCAGCCACTCTGACAGATCCAGTGGAAACTTTTCACTGTTCTGCAATAATTTCAGAAAATTTGTCCAGAGGACAGAACAAGAAATAATGGTTGGAAACTAATCAAAGAGAACAGCAACCTGGAATGAAGGAGAAATTTCCTAACAGTAAGGATAATTAACCAGTGGAACAATTTGCCTCCAGAAATTGTGGGCACTTCAACACTGGAGGTTTATGAAGAAAATAGGCAATCACTTGTCTGAAATGGTACAGGTCCCTTCCAGCTCTGTTCTATTCAGGATTCAGGATTTCCCCAGACCAAGATTTTAATCATGTTTTCTCACCCCCATCAACTCTCAAGACTTATTTTGCCATTTAGAAAAGGCAGGGATTGCAGCTCCAAAGTGTGGAAATGGTGGTAGCCACATTAAACAGTGGAACTCCTTGACTTGGGAGATTACTTTGGTACCTTCTCTAGTGATCTTCTTTAGGGGGGTATTTTATCTGATATTTTACTTTAACTACAAGTATGCTTGTTTTTACTCTTGATTTAGAATAATACTTTGCATCAATTTATTTTAGGGCCATAATGGATCAGGGATTAAAGATGTCAAGCTTGGAAAGCTGACAGTCCGGGTTCAAGACCCAAATGCCACGTGACAGTGTGAACACCTGTTACCTGCCCCAGGCTCCTGCCTATCTAGCAGTTTTAAAGCATGCAAATGCAAGTAGATAAATAGGTACCACTTGGATGGGAAGGTAATGGCATTCTGTGCACAGTGTATAGTCATATTTTTGGACAATGCTGACTTCTTGGGCTAAGAAAAAGAGATTAGCATCGTCCCTTAGAATCAGACACAACTGGACAGAGGAAACCTTTACCTTTTACTTTTATCAATTTATTTCACTGAGGCAAAAAGTGCATGGGGTAGCATCACCGCTCCAATTCCCACATTTTCAGCCACCTTCATGGGATGCCAATTAAAATTCTGCACAAAATACAGGTCATATCATGATCTTCAGACCAAGACTATGGAGGAAGCTCCTACAAACTGTCCTTGTAACTCACAGAGATGGGTGTGTGGCATAATTAGAGCAAGAATACACCCAGAAGAGTAAAATATACTTCCCCATCTTGCCAGATATCCTGAAGATTGTTCCCCCATGGAAGAGTATGAAGAACAAAAATCAAAATTCTTGGGCTGGAAGAGGCAAAGCAGAAATTCTTCAAGCCCAGATGGCTACAAGAGGAAGAGACATGCAATTGAGCTGAGCAATATTATTCAACTGGTGCCAATAAGTTCCGGATCAATTTTTTCTTTCTTGTATTGAAAACTGCAAAAACTGTAATTTTTCTATGTTTTAATAAACATGTCATTAGCCATTTGAGGTAATACATAAATGCTAGAGGTTCAGAAGCGGGTTTGTGTCTATGCCTTTATAGGTACCTCTTGACTTACAACATTTGTTTAGTGATCGAAGTTATGGCATTGAAAAAAGTGAGTTATGGCCATTTTCCACATTTATGGCTGTTGCAGCATCCCGGTGGTCATGTGATCAGAATTTGGATGCTTAACTGACATGTTTTTATGATGGTTGCAGTGTCCCGGGTCATGTGATCACGTTTTGCAACTTATCTTGCTTGACTGAACAGCTTGAATGAAGAATCAAGCTATTCTCCAAAGCACCAGAGGGCAGGACAAGAAGCAATGGGTGGAAACTAATCAAGGAGAGAAGCAACTTAGAACTAAGGAGAAATGTCCTGACAGAACAATTAATCAGTGAAACAACTTGCCTCCAGAAGTTGTGAATGCTCCAACTCTGGAAGTTTTTAAGAAGAGATTAGATAACCATTTGTCTGAAGTGGTGTAGGATTTCCTGCCTAATCAGGGGGTTGGACTAGAAGACCTCCAAGGTCCCTCACAACTGTTATTCTGTTCTATTCTATTCTATTCTATTCTATTCTATTCTATTCTATTCTAATCTTCTGACAAGCAAAGTCAATAGGGAAGCCAGATTATCTTAAAATCATGCTAATAACTTAATAACTGCAGTGATTCACTTAACAACTGTGGCAAGGAAGGTCATAAAATAAGGCAAAATTATCTTAATAATGTCTTGCTCAGCAAGAGAAATTTTGGGCTCAATTGTGGTCATAACTTGGGGACTACCTTTATACAACACACCATAAAATACTGCAAATAAGCTTTCCTTTCCTTTCTTTTCATTCATCTTTCTTGGTAACTTGAAGAGAGGAATGAAAGTTTGCCAAATATATTTCCCTGCCTGATTGAATATACCACATGCTATCAGGGGTCTTCAAACTTGACAGCTTTAAAACTTGTGGACTTCAACTCCCAGAATTCCTCCTCCAGTCATGTTAGCTCAAGAGTTCTGGGAGTTAAAAGTCCACAAATCTTAAACTTGCCAAGTTTGAAGACCCTTGTGCTAAATGTTTGGCTCAATCATTCACTACTATCAAACTCATTAAACAGAATAAGAAGTTTTTAATATAAATGTGTTTCTTTCTTTTCTGTCTTCCTGTCTTTCTTTCTTTCTTTCTCTTTCTTTCTTTGTCTCCTCCTGTCTTCTTTTCTTTCCATTTCTCTGTCTTCCTCCCTTTCTGTTTTTTTGTCTTCCTCTCTTTCTGTTTCTCTGTCTTCCTGCTTCTTTCTCTTTCTCTCTCTTTCTTTCCTCCTGTCTTCCTGTTTTCCTGCCTTTCTGTCTTTCCAGGCCGTTGACTGGAATTCTGGATGATGCTGTTCTAATATGTTTCAACATTGAAAAAGACAGGTTTAAGTAATCTAAGTAAATAGATACCTTAATGTTGGTTGTGTTTTAATGCTTCTATTAAATATAAATTTTTAAATTTTGGCTTATTAAAGGGGATTTTTTTTCCAAATTGCAAGGTTTTTTAAAATAATAATAGATTAGTCTCTAATAATGATTAATCAAAATCCCATGGGCGTTACCTCCAAATTGCTTCTTCCAGTTGCAGGGAATCTTACATCTTTGGGTCTTCATTGTCTGCTTACAATCAATACCACTCCGAGTGCCCTCACGAGTCCCAAGGCCACAATCTCCACTTGTAGGCACACAGACACTCCATTGCCATTCTCCACAATCTGATTTTTTCATCTTCTTCTCTGAAAAGAGCAATAAGGAAAAAGCAGGAGAATGTCAACTCATAAAATATTTCTATGGTCTTTTTAGAGTTGCCAACAGAAAGGGTGGGGGGAAAGGGGTTTGAAAGAGCAGTGCAGCAGCTTGGAAATCAAAAGTGCATAAATAGTTTTTCAAAGGTAGTAACTAGGTGACTGAATTTTCTGCCGCGCAAATATCTAACTGGAGAACATGATTGATGAGTCTTGGCTATGGATGTGTCCCATTGGAGAATATGAATTATGATACACCCAGAGGGTGGGAAAAAACAGGATCAAGGTGACAATGAATTAGGTGTCTCAGAGTCAGCTATACCCAGGCAGTGCCGGACATGTTAACACCCAATAAATCCTTTTGAAGTTTTGGAAGTTTGGCTTGACACCCATGATTTAATTGGTGTAACTGCTGGAATCCTGACAGAGACAATAATGTTGTATAATTTTAAATATTCCAATTTTAATGTTTAATTTTATTAAACCAGTCCAGAAGCCTCTCCAAGGGAGACGGGCGGTTAAGAAGTATGAAATATGAATGAATGAATGAATGAATGAATGAATGAATGAATGAACAAAACAAACAAACAAATAAATAAATTTTGGTGCCCAGGTATGAAAATCAAGAGTTCTTTCTGTAATGGACTCTGAGAATAACTTTGGGAGACTGAAGAAAGAGCTGCAGCCTAGGCCAGGGGTCTCCAACCTTGGCCACTTTAAGCTTGGAGGACTTCAACTCCCAAAGCTGGCTGGGGAATTCTGGGAGTTGAAGTCCTCCAGGCTTAAAGTGGCCATGGTTGGAGACCCTTGGCCTAGACAATAGTCTGACAAGAGATATCCCAGCCTCCAGGAGGAATGGGGATGGAGAAAGCATCTCAGAAAGGACTCTCCCCAGTTGTTTGGAAAGAAAGGGCAAGGGAGAGGGCCAGTGCTTTAAGACTTCCAAGATTCTGGTCCTATAGCCTTACAATAAAGGCTGTGTTGTTGCTCATGATTTTGGTTTCCTGTATGTACTACTTCAAAAGGCTGGCACATTTTTACAGATGTTCTAGCTGAAAGTGGATGATTTCCAGGAGTTTGAGGTTCTGTGCAGTACGTTGTGAACCACTTTTCTTAAACATATGCAAAGCTTACTGTAAGTCCTTCATTGTGACTATTTAACCCCATTGCTCCAAAAATGCAAAAGAAGGGAGCTCAGAATTCTGCTTTTACCTTGTATGAAACCATAAAACAGGATGCTAGAAAGCCATGCATCGGTCATGGATTGCCCTTTTTATTCCTTTTCTAAATATGCAAAATGTGTGCTTTTACCTTGTATGAAGAGAAGGTGAGAACCTCCAAGAGAAACATAAAACAGATAAATAATTATTTCACTCACTCTGTAACTTTAATTGGCCAGGTTTGCAAACAATTTATATAATTGCTTTAAATGCTATGATAATTACTACTGTATATCTTTCATATGTCTGAGACACATCTGATCTATAGGGACATAATGTAACTGCTGTCAAGTTATTTATTAATGCCACAGGGAGCTCCTGAAATGGCTTCAATTAACTTATTATAAAACTTGGCGGCTCTTTTATACAGAGCAGGTCCTCCCACCATGTCAAGTTTTGACCTTTCTAAGAACTTTACTGAGTCAGACATTTATTCCAGGTGCAGTGCTGTACATGTCTTTGTCATAAACCAATGAGCCCAGGCTGTCAAATTCTACTGCACTTAATTCCTCCATTGCCACTTACAGTGAAACACACCATCAGCATCTTGTCACTTTGGCAAGTCCCTAGATTCTTTATCAAAAAAAGAAAAAAGTTAATGGCTTCTCTATGTTCTAAAACAAAGCACAAAGCACTTGACAATGTTATGTCTGTTGAATCTGTCCCATGGGAGGAGGAAATAGCATGGATGAGCTTGCTCAACAAAACTGGTAATATCTGTAATAGAACTGTGAACAAAACAAGCACAAAATAAATGTCTGTGCATCCACACTCTCTGCTATACTGGCACCTGGTTTTGGTTCTCCCTAGAAAATACTGGCGCCTGGTTATCGGATATTCCTAGAAAGATGGGTGACCTTCTCAAACCAGGAGTTACGTTTGGTTATTTTGGGAGCTACATGCCTGTGGAGCCAGTGGAAAATAGAAATAGTGTGTGATCAGACCCTTATATAAGATCCTTATATACTTTCCAATGCATCCTATAATAAATAAATACAGATATTTTCATCAGTCTGCCATTCAGCACTTATGAAGGGAAAAAAATGATTTGATGAATAGGCAAGCAGCCATGAAGTCAGACCAGATACAGTCAGGGTGGGCTTCAAAAATTTTAGCAACGGGTTCTCTGACCAGTGGCTGGGTGAGTGTAGCCATGGTGGGCATGGCCTAGTCGGCCTCCTGAGCCACAATGGGGGGTGGTGGCATTTTTACCCTTCTCTGGCTCCAGAGGCTTTCCTCAAGCCTCCAGAAGGGCAAAAATGGCCTCCCCAGGCTCTGGAGGCTCTCTGGAAGCCAGAAATGGGCCTGTTTCGGGCTTTCCTGAACTTTTGGTAGGCCCGTTTTTCGCCCTCCCCAAGCCTCCGGTTTTCATGATAGCCCCCCGGTTATCATTTGTTAAAGAGGCTTTAGTAGTGGGTCCCTGCACTGGGTAGAGGATTGGATCTATCAGTGGTGGGATTCAAAAAAATTTACTACCGGCTTTGTGGGTGTGGCTTTGTGGGTGTGGCCTGGCTTGGTGGGTGTGGCTTGATGGGCAGGACAGGGGAAGGTTACTGCAAAATCCCCATTCCTTCCCCTCCTCACTAACCTGCTTTCCGGCTCCGTTCTCCTGTGCAGGGCAACAAAAGAAGACCCAGCCAATCAGCTGGGACTTTGGAGGCAGAGAATAGATGGGGGCGGGGCCAGTCAGATGTGGTATTTGCCGGTTCTCCAAACTACTCAAAGTTTCCACTACTGGTTCTCCAGAATTGGTCAGAACCTGCTGAATACCCCCTCTGGATCTGATGATCCTCATTCTCTCCCAACTCATATATTCTATGATCTACAGTTAGATGGTAATTAAAATGTCCTGCTTGATTACAAGTGAGGAACCTATCGTTCTTAATTTATTGCTGATTTTCAATATCCAGCAACCTGAACATCATCTGGGGACTACCTATTGATCGTACCCGAATGAATTAATACAATCAGTGCCCTCAGAGAGCCATGCAGTAGATCCACTCTGCTGCTGCCAATTTTCAACAAATTAAAATTCAGCAGCATTATTTTAATGTAAGATAATGTAAGGACAGAATGGGCTAATCAACTTTTTCTTAAAAAATGCAGGTGGTGTTTAAGAAAAAATGTGATTTAAACATTACATATCCTGGTTTGCTTTACTAATCGCAGTCACATTTCTCCTTGCCTCGTGGTTAGCATTTGGCACATTCTTTATTTTATTAGATTGAAGCTGCCTTAGTTTATAAAAGAAGTATTTTAAAAGGGATTCCAGAGTGTCAGCAACTAATATCACAGATGAGAAAATTATACATCCTCTCATCTTGGTGTGTATTCTATATATAACATTTAACTATTTTTAGAGGCGTCTTTGCTGTCTGCACTAAATCAAAAGATAGAAGCTATTCTAACTTTTGAGAGACATTTTGATTAAAAGACCGATTTTAAGTGTCCTATAACAAGGGTAGACAACTCCATAGTGGACAACCCACAGTAGATATGTATCGATAGTGGGTAAAAACTGTAAATCTGTTTGGCATGTACATTCCATATGAATTTTTTTAATGTTTCTGAGTTGTTGATATGGAATCTAATTGTATTGGTTTTCCTCTTTAGACCTAATTGGGCTTTTCTTATGAGCAACAGTAAACTGAATGGCTAATAGCATTGAAAGTCACCTACTTATTCTGGTTATACATAAACTCTGCATGTAAATTTATTTTACTTTGTCTTTTTCTCTAAATTATCAGTATTACTATTGTTGCAGTTAAAATAGCTATCAGTGTGAGTCACAATGTCAACGGAATGTGTCCACTCCTCCTACAAATGCAGGAATAGTATGAGGTTACACACCCCATTAATTATACTGGAGTTGGCAGTGTGACTTCTACGGGGACTTTGTCACCCACAAAAACTCCCAAATTAAAAACAGAGGCTCAAGGAATGTGAAAGCATGCCACCTATTGAGTTTCAGAATTGTTATGGATAAGATTACAATATTTGAGGGACTGTCACAGAGAAGAGGGAGTAAACCTATTCTCCCAAGCACCTGAGGACAGGACAAGAAGTAACAGGTGAAAATCTATCAAGGAGAACTCCAACCTAGAACTTAGGAGAAATGTCCTCACAGTGAGAACAACTAACCAGTGGAACAACTTGCCTCCACAAGTTGTGGATGACCCATATTTTGAGGGGGACCACGTGGTAAGGAGAGGCAGGACACAGTAGTTCAAGCAAACACTTTTATTCAGCTCTATAGCAAAAAGCCACTCAGCCGCGGCTGACCAAAGCGTCAGCCACTGAGGGGATTTCTATTTTCCCGCCGGTGGCTAAACCAATGAGTGGAGTCGGCTATCAGACTCCACTCATTGCCCATATAAGGACATACAGAACAACCCATCACTGGAGACTTTTAAGAAAATGACAGATAATAATAACAGATAATAAAAGTTGGAAGGGACCTTACAGGTCATCTAGTCCAACCCTCCACCCAAGTGGGAGACCCTACACCATTTCTGACAAATGGCAGTCCAATCTCTTCTTGGCAGTCTCAAGTGATGACGCTCCCACAACTTCTGAGGGCAAGCTGTTCCATTGGTTGATTGTTCTCACTGTCAGAAAGTTTCTCCTTATTTCCAGGTTGAATCTCTCCTTGTTCAGTTTCCATCCATTATTCGTTGTCTGGCCTACAGGTGCTTTATTATTTATTTATTTATTTATTTATTTATTTATTTATTTATTCGACTTATATGCCACCCCCTCTCCAAAAAGGACTCGGGGCAGCTCACAGCTAAAAAATACAACAATAAATTAATTAATTAAAAACATATTAAACAGATTCAAGCCGAATTAAAGTTAAAACCCCATAGTTAAAATAAAACCGACCCCCAGAGAATCAGCACAGCCCGGATTGTGAAAAGAGCCAGGTCTTCAAATCGTGGCGGAAGGTGCGGAGATCGGGGGCCAACCGGAGCTCCAGCAGAAGAAGATTCCACAGAGTGGGAGCTGCCACAGAGTAGGCCCTCCTCCGGGTTGCCGCCAAGCAACATTGAGTCGCAAACGGCACCCTGAGGAGACCCTGTCTGCGCCTGCAGGTGGTTGGTATTTGATGCTGGGAGGAGTCGCTCTGGTAAATAACCTGGACCCATGCCATGCTGGACTTTGAATGTTAACACCAAAAATAGCTTTAGAAAATAGCTTGACCCCTTCCTCTCTGTGGCAGCCCCTCAAATATTGGAAGACTGCTATCATGTCTCCCCTGGTCCTTCTCTTCCCTAGACTAGCCAAGCCCAGTTCCTGTAACTGTTCTTTGTATGCCTTAGTCTCCAGCCCCCTAATCATCCTGGTTGCTCTTCTCTGCACTTTTTCTAGAGTCTCAACATCTTTTTTATAGTGTGGTGACCAAAACAGGATGCAGTACTCTAGGAAAAGATTCAGCAGCCATTTGTCTGGAATCATATAGGATCTCCTGCTTGAGCAGAAGGTTGGATTATCATGAGAAGACCTCTAAGATCCCCTTCCAACTTTGTTATTTTGTATTCTGAAAGAACCCCCCAAATCTGTTGAGAGTTCAGGCAATCGTCTGATATCACACAAGATTTGGTACCTATTCTTGAATTAAATCTTTTGGATTTTGCAAATCTCTGATCAGATTGGTTCAGGGCTATAGGGGGCACAGCTGATGCATTCCATTTCCATGCCTTGTTTCATGGGATGGTTGCCTCATGGTCTGGCTGGGAAAGCATGGAAGTGAAGCCAACTCACTCTCATCCTGTAGAAGTAGATTCCACAATTTTAATTAATAATAATAATAATAATAATTTATTAGACTTGTATGCCGCCATCTCTCCCTAAGGACTCAGGGGGGCTAACAATATAAAACTCATTACAAATTTTACAATAAAAAGAAATTAAACCAAATACAAGCCTAAGAATTAAAATTCAATTAACATTTTAAAACCCTCTAAAACAACCCTCCCCCCGCCCCCTTGGTTAGTCCAGACCGGCCTGTTGAAAGAGCCAGGTCTTAAGGTCACGGGGGAAGGAGCGGAGATTGGGGGCCAAATGAAGGATCAAGGGGAGTTGGTTCCACAGGGTGGGTGTTCCCACAGAGAAGGCCCTGCCCCTGGGCACCGCCAACCGACAATGTCTGGCCGACGGTATTGATAAAAGTGAAGTAACACAAGGAGCCAATTTGTGGTTTTGCTCCAAGAGGATGCTTTCCATAAAAAACTAAAGATCTGGCTCCCTGCTTTGAAGCCCCACTCATCTCTATTAAAGATACCAGTGATATGTATTTAAAAAGAGATTTAAGCCCAACATTGTGCAGTATTTTTTTCACTTAGCTGAAACAGATCGCTTCAGTACCAACCATCAGTAAACCAGAGATGGAAGCAGAAATTACAGCATACCTCCACCTCTCTAAGTGTCTATAATTATTTGCACTTACCTATTTTTTCCTTTTTGCCAGCCTCGGTAGTGCTCACAGCTGCCAGCAGGAAAATAAATGTGAAGATGAGAACTGCAAATATCTGACAATGTTCTTGCTGTTTCTGCATTCTGGAAATTAATGAGGAAAAAAAAATAAAGTTAACATCAGATATCAGTAAATAGGTAAGGACAGCTCTGGAGTGATAAAAAGAACCATCTTTGGCATCCAGAATGCGCTGAGAATGGATTAAAGGAATCTAATGCAGATTAGTAACAGATTAGAGAATGAGCTCATTAAGACAAGAACCCCACAGCCATATGGAAAGGCAAAGGTTGTCCTCATGGGCAATCATGATATTCAACAGATAACTTACTACTCAACCATAATTTATGGCATGGAACTCATCTGCACCTATAATATTATTTGTTAATAATGTTGTGTTATCGCTTTCGTTTCTGCTGGGTATGTAACATAATAAACATTCCACAGAATATATTTTCACATCAGTGTAAGTGCAAAATTAGCACACTCACTTTGCTTATCAACCAATTTCCCTTGCTCCCAAACCTAAATAACGAATTTAAGAGTATTTAATACTAGATTCTTCTCTTCTTTTCTCTATGAATTCTCTGCATTGTTTATTTTGGCTTAGTCTTCACTGCCCTTAGGTGCCTGTAGAGATTCTCAGTCTTCACTGCCCTTATTTTCAAAGGATAGATTTTGCTGAAGCTACACAGTTGTTGTTAGGAGTGTCTATGACATCATCTTGCCAAATATGGCAACTGAGGCCCTCAGAGAAATCACATTGTTATCTCAAACATCAAGCATACCATTAGATTTGCATGAAGAGTCAGACGCGGAGTGCTTCAGTGAAGAGTTTATTAGTGACTACAGCTCATAACGGACCCGATTTGGCTGGGCTGCGGCTGCTACTTATAGCCAGCAGCCGCAGTTGCCAGCCAATCAGAGTGCAGGGTTTTTCCAGCACTTTTTAAACCAATCATATTTGACATTTTACAAGAACAGTTCAAACTAAACCAATGACATTCAAACCTACATACATAACACCCCTCCCCACTAGGTTCAGTCCATACTCAAACCCAAACCTATCTAATGTATTCTTTTAAATAGGTGGGGCTGTTACGTGTACGTTGAGACCTTTGTGGTTCAGAAGTTTTAACATTCTCACCCAGTGAGAGAGGAAATGTGCCTGTTGACATTTCCGCACTGGGACTTCCTGTGAAAGAAGACCCTGTTTGATTGTTAGAATCTGGTCTCTCCTCCCAACCCATCTCCAGCCCAATGTCAGCACCCAAGTCAGGTAGTGATGTGCAATCTTCCACTTGTAAGGGTGGATTTTGGCATTGTGACAGGTTTTGGGATGGTTCCTGTTGTAATGGCTCGTTACACATGGGGTTGATTCTTGCTTGCTGATTATCCTCATGCTCCTCCCCTTCCCCCCTAGAAAAGGCATTAGGTATGGGAACTAGAGAGGAACAATTGCGATGTTCCTGAGGTAATCTGGATCTTAACTGATCAATGTGCCTGCTCCAGAGGACACCATCCTCTGTTTGTACCCTGTAAGAACAAGGGCCAGTTATTTGAGTTATTTCAGCAGGAATCCATGAAGGTTCACCCATAAGGTTCTTAGCATAAACAGAATCACCCACACTGAATGTGCGAACTTTGCTAGTGGAATCAAGTGGTGCATTGGGTATGTAAGAGGGATGAAGGCGGTCAAGGGGAGACCTAAGTTTCCTACCCATCAACAACTGTGCTGGGGATAAGTTAGTTGATGGGTTAGGAGTGATGTGCTGAACACTAAGTTTTTCAACTTTCTCAGTGATGTCCCCAGGACCCAATTGCTGAAGCTTCTCCTTGGTAAAACGTACCATTCGTTCAGCCCGGCCGTTAGCCGAAGGGTGCCCAGGGGCAGTCAGGGCATGTCTGATACCCTGTTGTGCTAAATAGGATTCAAAAAGGTTAGATGTAAATTGAAGGCCATCGTCAGAGACAAGAACATCAGGTAACCCGTGGGTTACAAAAAGCTTTTTGAGCTGTATGATGACAGCATCAGTTGTGGTGGATGCCATAGGGATTACCTCTAGCCATTTGGAATATGCATCTACTATAATAAGGAAGGTGTGCCCTCTGGTAGGGCCAGCAGAATCAATGTGAATCCTAGACCATGGGCCCCTAGGACATTCCCATTCCTGTTTGAGGGCGAGAGGTGGGGCAGGCCTGACTACCTGACAGTTGGGACAAGATGCAACCCAGTTTTCAACCATTTTGTCAATACCTGGCCACCATACATAACTCCTGGCCAATCCCTTCATCCTTACAATACCAGGATGATCCTCATGCCTAACAAAGGTTTGTGATCTGTGACAATGATAAATGTTCTCCCATATAAATACTCATGAAATTTCTTGATAGCTGCAACAATTGCCAATGCTTCCTTGTCCAATTGGCTGTAATTCCTCTCTGCTTTGGTCAAGGTGCGAGAGTAAAATGCAATAGGGGCTTCCCTCCTGCTGGGAAGCCTGTGGCTCAACCCCCCCACTCCAAAAGGGGATGCATCACAAGTCAGTACAACAGGTAAATTATCAGAGAACTGTATCAGTACATCATCAGATGTGATTAGTCTTTTAATATTGTTAAATGCTGATTGTTCCTTCCTGCCCCAGACCCAAACAGACTTTTTGTCAAGTAATCTGTGTAATGGCTCTGCAATGGTTGCCTTCTGAGGTAGGAACATGTGATAAAAGTTAATGAGTCCAAGGAAGGCTTGCAAATCTGTTTTGCATTTAGGTCTAGGGGCTTCTTTGATTGCTTCAACCTTGGCATCTGTAGGGTGGATGCCATGCTTGTCAATCATGTAGCCCAAGAACTCAACCTTGTCAGTTCTAAGAGTGCATTTTTCTTCCTTGACTTTTAACCCTGCTTTCTTGAATCTGGTAAGGACTTCTCTGAGTCTCTCTTGTAATTGAGTGTCATTTTCAGCAGAGATTAACACATCATCAAAGTAAGGCACTACCCCTGGCAGTCCTTGGAGCATCCTTTCCATAAGGCTTTGGAAAATGCCTGGTGCCATGCTTACTCCAAACTGTAACCTTTTACATTTGAAAGCACCTCTATGAGTCACAATGGTTTGGGCCTCTGCAGTGGCATCATTAACTGTTAGTTGTTGATATGCCTGGGCCAGATCCAATTTGGCAAAGACTGTACCCCTGCCAAGTGAATGTAATAAATGATGCATCACTGGAACTGGATATGCACTCTGCTGAAGCGCATGGTTCAATGTCCCCTTATAGTCTCCACAAATTCTTACTGACCCATCAGTCTTGACTGGTGTGACTATGGGTGTTTCCCATCTGGAGTGGTCAGTGGGCTCTAAAACTCCTTGAGCTATTAGTTTATCTAATTGTGCATCAATTTTTTCCTTTAAGGCAAAAGGGACACTTCTGGGCTTTAAACAAATTGGGGGCACCTTGGGATCTAGGTTGAAAGTGATAGGGGTCCCCATATACTTGCCCAATCCTTCGCTGAAGACCTCTGGAAACTCAGACTTCAAGGCCTTCTCCCATTCAGTGTTGCTCACGTGATTGAAGCCAGTCACCTCGATGCCTAGTGGATTGAACCACTCAAGTCCCAGCAAGCTTGGGCGGTCTTTGTCCATGATGGTCAGGGGCAAACCTTTGGTGTGGCCTTTGAACTTCACGTTGAATTCTCTTGTTCCAACTACTGGAATCTTCTTCCCTTGGTAGTCTTTAAGAGTCAGTGCTTGCTTCTGGAAATGCTTCTTCTGAATGTTGGGAAGTAGCCTGTGAATAGTGTCCCATGACACCATAGATAAATAGGAGCCTGAGTCCACTTCCATTTGGCAAGGCCTTCCTTCAAAAAGTACCTTCACATATACTTTTCTGCTTCTTAAGGGTGAAGAATGACCAATAGTGACTGTTTGATGAGTTTCATTCTTCCCATTTGCTTCTGTGTTGTGCCCCATTTTCTCACTGAAGTTGTTATGCTTGAATTCTTTGTCAGGGAACTTCTTTCTGCTTGGTGGAGTTCTGGATGATTTGCAGACTCTTGCTAGGTGACCTCTTTTTTCACAACGGAGGCAGATGGTATCAAAAACTTGCATTCAGTGGGGTGCCCCCACAACCTCTGCAATAAAAGTCTTGCCTTTTTCTTCCAAGGTCTTTCCTTTTCTTCTCCATTCTGAGTCTATAAATTCCTTCCTCCACCTCACTACAGTCTGACTCAGAATCTATTTGCTCACAATGGGTTGTTGTGGATTTTTCCACATCAGGATGGCTTGCGGCCTTGTTAATTTTCTTCATGGCTGCTGCTGAGGACTTGGTAGCTTCCGCTGAAGAAGCTTCTTCTATGGCCTCCTTAAGCGTGATCTTAGGTTTCATTAATAATTTGCTCTGCAAAACCTTGTCTTTAGGCCTAGAACAAATCGATTGCATGGCCTCTTCTAAGTTGATAAACTCACATGCACCCCAATGTCCCTTAAACTTGCCATGAAGTCATTAACGTTTTCACTTTCCCTTGATCCTGACAGTAGAATTCGTGTGTCTTAATGAGGCACGATACTTGGGCGTAATGGGCTCTTAATAACTTTTCTAAGTCGGCCAGTCCATTACCTTCACGTCTGCAGCTCCCGCCAATGCCTTCACCATCTTGAAAACGGCGGACCGCAGTGGGTGAGAAAGACCGCCCTCTTCGCTTCTCGGAAATGTCGGCGAGATCGTTTCCCTCCAAATACATTTGGAAACGATCTGCATATGAGTCCCAGTCTTCTGCCGTTGGATCAACGGGGCTGGGGGTGTTCAGCGCAGCCATCTCTCTCAGCTTGTTCTCCGCGTTGTCTTCTCTTCGGGAAGGATCCCACCTTCGTCGCCAGTGTTAGATTTGCATGAAGAGTCAGACGCGGAGTGCGTCAGTGAAGAGTTTATTAGTGACTACAGCTCATAACAGACCCGATTTGGCTGGGCTGCGGCTGCTACTTATAGCCAGCAGCCGCAATTGCCAGCCAATCAGAGTGCAGGGCTGTTCCCACACTTTTTAAACCAATCATATTTGACATTTTAGAAGAACAGTTCAAACTAAACCAATGACATTCAAACCTGCATACATAACACATACAATGCAATGTTATATATGTGTAGCAGTATGTAATCCCATAGGATCCAGTACAGTTTAATGTCAAGTATATGTAGGATAATGATATCAACAAAAGATAAGATGAGTAAGGGCAGCCAAGCATTAGAAAAGACTGAATATTCAGTAAAATTTGTATAAATGCATGCTTTTATATGTGCATCACATATGCTGATATTGTCAGAACAATAATTAGCAAGTAATTCACAAAATGGCTGGGTGACTTTGGGCCAGTCATTCTTTTTCAGCATAACCTATCTCATAAGGTTGTTGTTGTGAGGAAAAGAGGAGGAAAAAGGGGTATTGGATATGTTGAGTTATTTGTAAAATGATACAGGTGGGATACAAATAAATCATATAAATAAAATATTCACTGTGACATCCAAACATTATGAAGACGTTTGCAAATGTTAAAAATTACCAGAGGAAGTGGGGTGTGTTTTTTGTTGGTATTTTTTTTGTTTATGGCAGTCACAAATTTGAATAGGCAAGCTAAGTGGGCTCCTCTGAGACCTGAGCAAAAACATTAACAAGAAAATGAAAGCAGATGTCAATAAAATTGAGTAGTTTACAAACTAAGAATAACCTAAAAGTAAAATGACATCAAACAACATATTTGTAATTGGAAAGTGAGGCCGATTTGGTGGGGAAAATGTACTGAAATGTATTTAAATTATTTCAAAGGTTTTTTTTTTACATTCAGTGGGATTATATAAGTTTCTCCATTTATCTGATTTAATTTGAATGTGTGTATTGCCCTCATTCCAAGAATAATGAATCAAGATTCACGTCAGTGAGTTAACTAGGGCAAATTATTTGATCTTCCAACTCAGCATCTGCTAGATTTACAAAATATACCCAGGTTGCTTTAAAACCAATCTGCCTTTTTCCTTATGTTGTCCTACCAAATGTGACTGCAAACCAGTTATCACAATAGTAGGATCTCTTCCTAAGCCAGCAATATCTCATCTTTGGAAGGATTGGGGTTTAACTGTAGGAATCAGAGACCTGGTAGGAAAGGCATAACAGCACAACAAAAGGACTTTCTCTCCCCTGAAGTATACAGAAAACAAACACACTGATTTTCAGAGAATAGCCAAGAACTAAATTATCTGCATTTGGAACAAATCATAACTGGCCTAATGCCACGCAAGCCATGGGGGGTAGGATTAGCAAGAGCACAGATTACGATTCCCATGTGGTAGGACTCATAAACTATCTGAAGCATTGAACATGAAGCTATGCTGTGCAAGCTTCCTCAGATGAGAATGTATCATGGCCATGAATTGATGGACATGCATTGTTCCATCCCATCATATGCCATATCTCTTTAACTGTTCAAGGAATTCTTCATACTCCTAGGTGAGTGAGATAGTTCTGTACTTAACCTTTGAATCCCACGTGGTAAGTCTTAGGAACCTATTATCATTTTAAAAATGCTATAAAGGTCTCATCTTTATATTTGTTAGAGTAGTTTTCTGCTGAAAAGCTCTGCCTTTATCACTTGATTGTTAAAAATGATCTCTTTCTGATGACTTCTCATATAGGCAGTCACATTACCAAAATAAATGAATCAAAGTTCATGCTGCTCTGAAACCAGACACAATAAAATCCTGATTGCCCATAAATGGGCCTGTTTGGTGTACTGGTTAAGGCATCAGGATCAGTGGTGGAATTCAAAAAGTTTTACTATCGGTTCTCTGGGCATGGCTTGGTGGGTGTGGCCTGGCTTGGTGGGTGTGGCTTGATGGGCAGGACAGGGGAAGGTTACTGCAAAATCTCCGTTCCCTCCCCACCCTACTAACCTGCTTTCCAGCTCTGTTCTCCTGTGCAGGGCAACAAAGGAAGACCCAGCCGATCAGCTGGGACTTGGGAGGCAGAGAATAGATGGGGGTAGGACCAGTCAGAGGTGGTATTTGCCAGTTCTCCAAACTACTCATAATTTCCATTACCGGTTCTCTAGAACTGGTCAGAACCTGCTGAATACCACCTCTGATCAGGATAGAAATTGGAAGATTGGGAGTTCTAGTCCTGCCTTAGGCACAAAACCACCTGGGTAACCTTAAACGAGTCACATCCTGTTGTCAGGGTCCTGACAGGTGCCCTAGTTAATGTCCCAGGAAGTGGGCAATCATAAACTACTTCCAAAACATTGTCAGGAAAACTGCAAAGACAATCACCCATAGGAGTTAAAAAGTGACATAAAGGCATGCACTCATTCAAACACACTAATTCAATCCAGGTAGTCCTTGACTTACAACCATTTGTTTAGTGACCATTCAAAGTGACAACACAGCGCTGAAAAAAGTGACTTATGGCCATTTTTCACACACACATATGACCGTGGCAGCATCCCCGTGGTCATATGATCAAAAATTGGATGCTTGGCAACTGGTTCATACTTATGATGGTTGCTGTGCCCCGGAGGATCACGTGATCACCTTTTGCAACTTTCTGACAAGCAAAGTCAATGGGGAAGCCAGATTCACTTAACAACAGTGTGACTCATTTAACAACTGCAATGATCCACTTAACATCTGTGGCAAGAAAGGTCGTAAAATAGGGCAAAATTCACTTAACAACTATCTTGGTTAGCAATGAAAATTTTGTATTACAGTCTATTCCAAACTGATTCTTTATAAATAAGGTGGACTTTTCAATTAAGTTGCCACATGGCAAATGTAATCATGACTACCAGTAGAAGAAAATGTTTAGACTAAAGAAGAAAAGATTGTCTAAGAAGACAATCTTAGACTAGCAATATAGCTCTTCACTGTCTCTTTCAGGGTATTTGCCCTGCTATTACTGGAAAAGTGAAGGTAGATTTTATACTTTAGTGAGATTGATCTTGAGGGAAACAATCTTTCACGTCCCATCTTCAGGCAACCCTCACAGTTTTCATAAAGGCAAGCTTTAAATTCACGTTGAAAAGAAAGTTAAAAGATTCCGCCTCTAATCTGACAAGGGAAGATGCAATTCTCACCATGAAATGTGTTTGAAAATGTCATTTGGCACTCTTAAGAGTCTCCTGCTGGTAGCCATCTTGTGAAAAAGCCACATAATTGCTATTGATGCATACTACTGAGAAGGAAAGCCCTCTACTGCAGAGAGAAAAGCATACACCATTTCCACAATGAAGAATGTATTTTAATATTTGGAAATGACACATAGCTGCTTGACATAAAAGTTTTAGATGATTAAAAATGGACTAAAAAATCCTGAAAATATTAATATTTTAGTATTGTGTCTATAACTGATGGTTATACACAGCACTATTTAGACTCTCCCAGACTCGTATTTAATATAGTACTTGTCTACCATTACTATTTTTGATCATATTTCAGTTGGTTCACATTCATGACAGCCTAATACACACACATTTGCATGTATTTTTTTCCAAACAAATTTTGGTTGAATTGCTTTGTATTTTTTTTCTAAACAAAATTAGAGTATATTTTTAAAAATGTGACTAACTCAAGTAATATAAGCTTTTGATATGTGGTCTTTGTCAGAGTATATTCATGAACTGGCAGAGGCATGGTTAACAAAGTCAGCAATTGAGTAAGCATGGCAACAGACTAGCCAATGGGAGCTGAAAGCTTGGGTGTGGTTTGGCATTGTGTGCTTTGCTGAGAATTGAAACTAAAACTAGAGTTCTGTTCTGAGCTCTCTGGGCTGCTGTTTGTGTTTTTGCTTAGGTTACATTGAAAGAATCTACAAATGGTATTGTAAACTTTACTCATATTATTATGTTTATAAAGAAGTTAATGATCCTGCTGAATCAGTCATCTGTATGTTTTCTCGACTTGAATTTCTGTTGCATACTCTAACATCTTCTCAGCTTTTTTCACCATTCTTTTTCCAAATGTATGATTTTTAGTGCAAATTGTTTCTAATGCATGCTTTATTTGACTCTGGTGGATGACCTCATATTACTCCTGTGAACTTCATGATGTCTTCTTTTTTTCATTCCTCAAACTTTGGAAAGCCAAGAAGAATGGCATGACAAATAAAACATGTCTGCAAAGCAAGAGTGACATCATCCCTATCCACCCTGAGTACCCCAAAAGAAATAATACGACAGTAAATCCAAACATACATGTCCCAAAGGTGCTTTATTAAAGAGACAGCTGGGCTTTTTTGTTTCTTTTCCTTGAAGATGTTTAGCTTCTCATCCAAGAGCCTTCTTCAGTTCAGAACTGAAAAGCTTCTTGGATCAGAAGTGAAATGTCTTCAAGGAAAAAAAACAAGAAAGTCCAGTTGCATCTTGAAAAAATAACCTTTTGAACAACCATGAACTGGATGACTGAGAATCTCCATAGACAAAGATACAACATAGAGTTACTCTGGCACAAATGGCCTTTCAAACAGGTCCACTCAAATTATTGGGGGTATTTTCAGGATGACCTTTTCCCAATAGTTTCTGCCATATTATTATTATTATTATTATTATTATTATTATTATTATTATTATTTTATTAGACTTGTATGCCGCCCTTCTCCCTAAGGACTCAGGGTAGCGAACAATAAAACAGTTTTGGTAGAGTGGACATGCTCTGGATCCATCCTCAGCCCAAATTTTTCACTGTCATTAGAGTGGGGGTGTTCCCAAGAAATATGCCTTCTCTATCATGTTGTCTGTGTTGTGGAACACCTTCCCTACAGAAGTATGGAGAACCCCAATCCTACTTTCAGAAGATTATGATGATCAGGCTCTTCCCTAGACATTGGGCCTAGCCTATTAGTTTGACAACTCTGGCATGGACGTATAGCATAGCTGTCCATTGTGATTTGTAGTGTGGCTCCTAGCCTGTTTGTATATGTGTGTTGTGTTTATTTTTAATTATTATTGTTGTTATTTTTTGTTATTTTTTATTTTCCACCTAGTGTTTTACTGTATAGAAGTCTGAAAAAATAAATGAATAAATAAACAAGTCAGGTTAACAACAAGGATAGCAATAATAGTAGAGTTTTCAATTTATGAATGGATGGATGGAAGGAAGGAAGGAGAAAAGAAAAGAAAGAAAGAAAGAAAGAAAGAAAGAAAGAAAGAAAGAAAGAAAGAAAGAAAGAAAGAAAGAAAGAAAGAAAGAAGGAAGGAAAGAAGGAAAGAAAATTTCATTGATCACTGACTAATTTCCCAAATTTTGCCAAGCACACATACTCTATGAAGGTCAAGTAGATGTAATTGATTCAGAAATGTCATGTATTCTTTCCCAGAGATGAGATTACTAAAATAAAGCAGCTGCCATTATAAAAGGTGGGGGGGAGGAAGAGAAGGAAGGAAGGAAGGAAGGAAGGAAGGAAGGAAGGAAGGAAGGAAGGAAGGAAGGAAGGAAGGAAGATTAATTCTTGATTCTACATTTGAGAACTCAACAAATAAAATAGGAGGAGACTTGGGAATTGTATGCAGGTCTGGAGTTTAGTTTAAATAGGTTTTAAGTCAGTAATTCTCACCCTGGTGGGAATCAGGCCATAGGAAAAATAAGTAGATCACATATCTTTACATATCTCATCTATATTCTGCAGTGCTTAGCAGTTTCATAGTTTGGATGAATTATTCTATTGATTACTCTCAGTATAAATATGTGCATGAGTCATAGATGTCAGACTTCATATTAAAAAGAAAAGTATAGTTTCCTCATTCACAATAACAGAAATATCTAAAATGTGTTGTTAGAGAATTGCTCAGACCCTTTGGAATATTTTATCCATCCATTCATTTCTGCCATTTTTTAACTAATTTATTTTAAAATAATAGGAACAACCAGTTAAGATTTCTTTAATCAACTGACAGCCCTGGTGATCTATATTTTTCTAGCACTTCAGGAGTGCATTAAAAATGCATGGAAGAATACTGAATGTAGGAACTTTATGTGGGTGAGGATATACTATTCCCTGTTCCCTGGGGCAAAAATCATTTATCCATATTTTAATGCTACTCTTTAATCTTACTCCTAAGGCAATTTACAAAAAGAATAAAGTATGTGCAGAAATGAAGTTGGGGGAAGCACTAGACTAAATAATTTTGATAAGATGAATGAAATATCCCGAAGTGAGATAAGAATCCCCTTCCGAGTACATTCATCAAATGATCAAACATACAGGATGAAAGACTGTGAGAATGAAGCAATTCAGGAACTTACAGCCATTTGAGTTCCCCTGTATGTCTCCAATGCTTAGCGACTTTATAAGCAAGTGCTGTCCATGCTCCCCTGTCAAGCACAGCTTCTTTCAGTTGTTAAATTTTCATCTTTGCATTGGCTTTGATGGTATCAAGCCAGTGAGGTCTTTGCTTGTTGAAGCAGCACTAGGTGACAATTTTTTTTCTATCAAGTCAACCTGCTCTATCCAAATATGGGGAGGAACATACTGCTTCCGCCTCACTTGACAATAATATTCTAGCCTCTCTTAGTGGCTGCTTCTGAAAAGTTTCCATAATGCTACCCAAATACAGGTAGTCCTTGACTTACAACAGTTCAGTTAGTGGCCATTCAAACTTACAAAGGAACTGAAAAAAGTGACATGACCATTTTTCACATGCATCCCGTGGTCACATGATTTACCTTTGGATCAGAGGTGGTATTCAGCAGGTTCTGACCAGTTCTGGAGAACTGGTAGTGGAAATTGGAGAACCGGCAAATCACACCTCGGAATGGCCCTGCCCCCATCTATTCTCTGCCTCCTGAGTCCCAGCTAATCGGCTGGGTCTTCTTTTGTTGCCCTGCACAGGAGAAGGGAGCTGGAAAGCAGGTTAGTGGTTGGGGAGGGAATGGGATTTTGCAGTAACCTTCCCCCAGGAGTGGGGAGGGAATGGAAATTTTATAGTATCCTTCCCCTGCCATGCCCACCAAGGCATCTCACGTCCACCAAGCCATGCCCACAGAACTGGTAGTAAAAAAAAAATTGAATCCCACCACTACTTTGCATGCTTGAGTCTTTTTTTCTCTCAAGTCAACCTGGTATACCCAAATATGAGGAGGAGCATACTGCTTCCCTTTCGCCTTTCAGCCCCAATCCAGGAGCCTTTGCAGGCAGTCACTTTCACGACAAACTATTTTGTGTTAAATTTATATTTACCAACAAGGATACCCTTTATTCTTTTGTCGGTAATTATAAATTTAACACTTTGGATGCTTGACAACTGACTCACATTTATGATGGTTACAGTGTCCTTGGGGTGACATGATCCCCTTTTGCAAACCTCCGACAAGCGAAGTCAACGAGGAAGCCAGATTCACTTAACAACCATGTGACTAACTTAATAACTGCAGTGATTCACTTAACAACTGTGACAAGAAACGTAAAGTGGGGCAAAATTCACTTAACAAATTTCTCACTTAGCACCATAAATCTGGGGCTCCACTGTGGTCATAAGTTGAAGTCTCCTGTAGAATAATTTGTGGGAAATTTAAATTATGACTTATGGGCACTGATTGGAGTTGTGGGAATCCCACAACAACCAGACAAAGATACTTTATGCTAAAGCGGGATCGAAATGCTGAGAGATTTAGAACATTATCTCATATTGCCAACCAATTAAGAATTTTTCAATACATATAAAAAGGTAAGTACAGCATAGTGGAAACAATCTTGAATAGGAGGTCTCCTTTGGTTTCCTGCCCATTTTCACAGCCCCTTCCCATCAATTGATTCAGTTCTTAATTCTGTAAAACAATTATTCATTTCATTCCAAAATAAATCATTTTATTTATTGATCAAATTTAGGTATCTCTATTTTTGTCTCAGGATGACTCCAGATTAAATGTTGTTGAGTTGTCCTATTCTGGAAGAAATGGGGTGAACAACAGTACAAGACTGTATGAAGTTATAAAGAATATGATATATTGACTTGTCTTTTAATGACCCCCATAATCCCTTGCATTGGGGTGGAGTCGGGGCAACTGAATGGAGCTGAGTGTTTACTGGCCAGATCCCCTTCCTGTCACCAATACAGAGTTAGCAAATGATATTTATTCATTGTGCCCAGAGAGAGAAATAGCTGCCGCTACCTAGGATTGAACTTACAGCCTCCTGATTGTGAGGGAGACTCCACCTCTTCGCCACTGCACCACTCCAAACTATAAAGAATATGATGATGATATAAAATATATATAAAGTATTACACATATATGCAAACTCTTTTCTCCCTTGTCATTTTCTCCAATACAGTCTTTTTGCTCCTTACTCCATTTACTCCTATCATTCCTGTCCATTATCTTATAAATCCTCTTCCTGATCCATCTTCAATCTGTCATCCTTTTACATTCACTCCATGTGGGTACATAGTTCTGGGAATTACAACCGGGTTCATCTTGGTTTCAATGTGTAGAAAGCTTTCTGCTAGAAAGATCAAGATGCCCTAACTAGTGGTGAGATTCAAAGTTTTTTATTACCAGTTCTGTGGGCGTGACTTGGTGGGCATGGCAGAGGAAAGATACTATACAATCTCCAGTCAGAGGTGGTATTTGCCGGTTCTCTGAATTACTCAAAATTTCCACTACCGGTTCTCCAGAACTGGTCAGAATCTGCTGAATACCACCTCTGGCCCTAACTCAATTCAAGACAGCTTTGAGTTGTGGGGAAAGTTATGGTAACTTTGTCCGCCCTCAAAGAGGAAGAAGTACAATTTCCTTCAAACAGGGATCCAGAAAAAAAGAAGGGATTCAAAACTACTCAAAAGTACAAGCGGAGTTCATAAAATAAATGGGAAGAAACAACAGTTAATATGAGTTCGATAACTGGAGCCATAAAAGTATGAGATGTAATGAGAAGGAAAGCATCCGCTTTAGACAAATGCAGTGGAACAAGTTTTTTCTCCAGAGGAGCATGAGAAAGAAGCATTACTGAGATGTCATGGTTCATTTCACCATTGATTCTTCATAGGTTTTTTTTTTTAAATGAGAGAAAATTAGCATGTTGTAAAAAAGTAGAAATATTTTGACTTAATTGAGTTCATGCACTAGTTTGAAAGCAAAGTCAAAAGCATTTCTATAGGCCTTTTTAAAAAAAAAAACGAGTCTTATTTTACCTCAGAAGAGACTGATACATTTGGGTTTGTAGAACTATATAGCTGATATTGTAAATTTGAGAAATATTTTAAAGAAATGCAATAAATAAACCTCATCTTGCCTTCACAACAGACCTGTTAGATAGATGCAGGAAGCTTGTGGGAAGTGAGCTGAACTCTTCTCTCTACAATCCTGGGGAAAAAATCAGTAGGTTCAGGATGCAGCTCCTTTATACCAAGAACCTTGCCTTCAAAGAGTGGCTGCCCAGTCCCTTTCTTGTGTGGAACACTGTCTATATAAGGGGGTCAGGACCAAAGCCCCTGATCAGAAGGTATGAAGTGGTCAGTTTATAGCTATTCAACTTTTAGCTACCTGATGCCTTCCAGTTTTACGACTCCCAGAATTCCCAGCCTACATGGCAGAGGTGATATTCAGCAGGTTCTGACCAGTTCTGGAGAACTGGTAGAGGAAATTTTGAATAGTTTGGAGAACCGGCAAATACCACCTCTGACTGGCCCCGCCCCCATATATTCTCTGCCTCCCAAGTCCCAGCTGATCGGCTGGGTCTTCTTTTGTTGCCCTGCACAGGAGAATGGAGCTGGAAAGCAGGTTAGTGGGGTGGGGAGGGAATGGGATTTTATAGTATCCTTCCCCTGGAGTGGGGTGGAAATGGAGATTTTACAGTATCCTTCTCCTGCCACGCCCACCAAGCCACACCCACAGAACTGGTAGTAACAAAAAAATTGAATCCCACCACTGCTACATAGCCAATGCGTATGTTGGCTGGAAACCATAGGATTTGTAAACCATACAGTGACATTGCAGTTGATGAGGAAGGCATGGAGAAGAGAGGCATTGATGCTGTAACCATTACAGTGTTGGCTATTAAAGGTGAATAGTCTAAGAAAAATATTGAGTTTTATAATTCAGTACATTAAATACAGTTGAATGAAGGATTAAACTCTAACAAGTGGAAGGTCATGATAGAGAGATCCTACCTGGATCTAAGGAGAATTTTTCCAAGAGCAATTCACCAATGATTCAGCTTGCCTCCCAGTTTTGTGGGTGCTCCATCACTGGAGGCCCAAGAAAAGATTGGATAGCCATTTGTCCAGCATATAATAAGGTCCCCTGCCCTAGGCAGGTGGTTGGTCTAGAAGACTTCCAAAATCTATTCCAGTCCTATGATGACTCTTTGATTCTATGTTTCTATGATTCTATTAAATTCCAGGCTTTCAAAAGCTAAACTTACAAATCCATTTATCTCTTCAATAGATTTGTCAGTTTTGCTTTCTCCCCTTTCAAAATTTTAAAACCTCAAGGTTTTGCTACCATATTTATATAAAGAAAATTACTCATTTTGATAGGTGATTATCTTTTTTTTTAAATGTCAAATTTTGGACATATAATTTCACTCTAATCTAAAACTCTATGGATGCTGCTGTCTTCTTGATCATGAAAAAATATTTTTCTATAAGTCAGTGCTGGTGCCTTCTATTAGTGAGTAGATACTCTTCATTTCAGCCCAAACTTCCATATTCACTCATCCCACATACTCATGTAACTTTTGAAGAGTTACAATTATAATTGTGAGAGGGAAGATGAAATGGCATTGAAGGACAAAAGAAAGAATCACTACCAAGACAACAGTCAGATAAGGAGGACTTGAGCCCAGGCCAAGAAAATAACTGATGTCAGCCCTATAAGGTAGATCAGACTAGATCAGACTAAATAATCAATGGTGTATAAGTAAGGGTTACTTTTATTGTAACAAAGGAACAAAATCTTGCAAGTCTGAGTTTCTCACTTCCTTGCTTCATCTTCATGTGAACTAGGAAATGGTTAGTCTGATAAATTTTATGTTTCTACACACTGCATAAATGCTTAACCACTATCCCCCCCCCAAAGAAAACCACAGTGGTATCTTGGTACTCTTCATTAATTGGTTCCAGGAGGTGCTATGAGTGCCAAAAACAATTAGTACAGTAGAACCTCTGGTCATGAACACTTCTGATCATCACCAAATCAAGTTCCGACCAAAAAATTCCCATTTTTTTCATCGCCAATTTCCCCTTTTGCGCCATTTTTTTTAAAGTGCCAAATTTCCAAAATTAGGTTCAGGTCACGACCAAATCGGGTTGCGACCAAAGTTGTGGAATAAATTATGGTTGTCACCAGAGGTTCTATTGTACCAAACAATTTTTTCCCATAAGGAATAATGTAGTGAGTCACAAGGCAGCTGACATTGACATGTTCTAACTCGTCCATTGAGTACCAAACAAATGATGAGTAGTGGGGCAAAACTTTTGCATCAAAATGAGTTGAGTACCAAGTTCAATGAGTTTCAAAGCAGTTGAATATCAAGGCATTACTGTATGATGAAAGCCAACAGACAGCATCTACAGAGGTCCTTTTGCTTCCCCTTTCCCCTTTCATTTGAAGACATTTGTCCCACTTCAGACAGTGATGTGTGTGCCAAGACAGTAGTTATAGAGAAGATTTGGATTCAAACTCTGCAATCCTTCTGAAGCAAGTTCCATCAGTACCATATTTTATTTATTTGTTTGTATTTAATTATTTTTATTTATTTATTTATTTTGTCAAACACTTACAATATAATAGAAATAAGAATAAACATAAATTTAAATACATGAAATAGGAACTAATAATTGGGGACAATAGGACAGGGATGGTAGGCCCGATTATGCGCTTATGCATGTCCCTTACAGACCTCTTAGGAATGGGATGAGGTTGATAGAGGTTAGTTTGAGGGTAAAGGAATGGGGCTTTGAGCAGGTGACAACAGAATCAGGTAGTGAGTTCCAGACATTGACCACTCTGTTGCTGAAATCATACTTCCTGTAATCAAGTTTGGAGTGGTTTACATTTAGTTTATAACTGTTGTGTGCTCTTGTGTTGTTGCGGTTAAAGCTGAAATGTTCATTAACTGGTAAGACGTTGTGCCATATGATTTTATGTACTGTGCTTAAGTCCAATCTTAGCCAGTGTAGTTCAAGGTTGTCTAAGCCTAGAATCTCAAGCCTGGTGATATAGGGTGTTCTGTTGCAAACAGAGCAGTGTGGTACTCTTCTTGTAAAATACTTCTGGACTCGCTCAATTGTATTGATGCCTGATATACAGTGCGGATTCCAGACAGCGGAGCTGTATTCAAGTATTGGTCTAGCAAAGGTTGTGTATGCAGTAGTTTGCAAATCAGTATTACCAGACCAGAAGCTGCATAAAATCAGTTTTACAACTCTTAAAGCCTTTTTTGCAATGTTGTTGCAGTGAGCTCTGGCACTTAGGTCATTCAATATGAGAATGTATTTTATTTATTTGTTTGTATTTATATTAGGACTTCTATCCTGCCTCAAACATTTAAGTTCCATTAATATATAGTGACATCATATGAGTACAATAACGTGATAAAATTATTAAAATTATAGATACAATAAAAATGGACTTTAAATTACAAAGTACATAATTAGTGCAACAATCCTTTTAAATAGCCTCCAGTTGCTCATCTCAGATAACAACCATTCCCTTCAACTCTTTGGTTCTCAAATGCTTTTCTAAACAAGCTCTTGATTTGGCTTCTTGAAAATCAAAGTCATTACCACTATTATATTGTGAGAGAACAGGGAGGGAACCCACAGCAGAGATTGTTTGCTTCCAAAGCTCCATTCAGGATGTTAAGTTTGCATGAAGAGTCAGATGCGAAGAGCTTCAGTGAAGAGTTTATTAAGTCTTGGTGGCTCAGGCTGTTAATTGCCTGCACTTAAGTTCCAGCTGCCTACAACTGCTGTAGGCTCGAATCCCACCAGGCTCAAGGTTGACTCAGCCTTCCATCCTCTCGGGTAGGTAAATTGAGGACCCAAGATTGTTGGGGGCAATTAGCTGACCTTGTAAAAATGCCGCTTAGTAATAAGCAGGCATATACAATGGAATGAAGGCTATTGCTGAGCACACTGGGTTGCATCCCAAAAATTGTAAGCCGCCCTGAGTCTCCAGAAAAGGGCGGCATATAAATGTAATTTTTTAAAAAAAGTGACTACAGCTCGAATGGACCCGACTTGGCTGGGCTACGGCTGCTTCTTATAGCCAGCAGCCGTGGTTGCCAGCCAATCAGAGTGCAGGGTTTTCCGCACTTTTAAACCAATCCTATTTGACATTTTACAAGAACAATTCAAACTAAACCAATGACATTCAAACCTACATACATAACACCCCTCCCCACTAGGTTCAGTCCATACCAAACCCCAACCTATCTAATGTATTCTTTTAAATAGGTGGGGCTCTTGCGTGTACGTTGAGACCTTCGTGTTCAGAAGTTTTAACATTCTCACCCAGTGAGAGAGGAAATGTGTCTGCTGACATTTCCGCACTGGGACTTCCTGTGAAAGAAGACCCTGTTTGATTGTCAGAATCTGGTCTCTCCTCCCAACCCATCTCCAGCCCAATGTCAGCACCCAAGTCAGGTACAATCTTCCACTTCTAAGGATGGATTTTGGCATTGTGACAGGTTTTGGAATGGTTCCTGTCGTAATGGCTCATTACACATGGGGTTGATTCTTGCTTGCTGATTTTCCTCCTGTTCCTCCCCTTCCCCCCTAGAATTGACATCAGGTGAGGGAACTAGAGAGGAACAAGTGGGATGTTCCTGAGAGAACCTGGACCTAAGTTGATCAATGTGCCTGCTCCAGAGGAGTCCATCCTCTGTTTGCACCCTGTAAGAACGAGGGCCTGTGATTTGAGTTATCTCAGCAGGAATCCACAAAGGTTCACCTATAAGGTTCTTAGCATAAACAGAATCACCCACACTGAATGTGCGAACTTTGGAAGTGGAATCTAGTGGAGCATTGGGTGCGTAAGTGGGATGAAGGCGGTCAAGGGAAGACCTAAGTTTCCTACCCATCAACAACTCTGCTGGGATAAGTTATTAGATGGGTTAGGAGTGATGTGCTGAACACTAAGAAGTTTTTCAACTTTCTCAGTGATGTCCCAAGGACCCAATTGCTGAAGCTTCTCCTTGGTAAAACGTACCATGCGTTCAGTCCGGCCGTTAGCCAAAGGGTGCCCAGGGGCAGTAAGGGCATGTCTGATACCCTGTTGTGCTAAATAGGATTCAAAAAGGTTGGATGTAAATTGAGGGCCATTGTCAGAGACAAGAACATCAGGTAACCCGTGGGTTACAAAAGTTTTTGAGCTGTTTGATGACAGCATCAGTTGTGGTGGATGCCATGGGGATTACCTCTAGCCATTTGGAATATGCATCTACTATAATAAGAAAGGTGTGCCTCTGGTAGGGCCAGCAAAATCAATGTGAATCCTGGACCACGGGCCCCTAGGACATTCCCATTCCTGTGGGGCGAGAGGTGGGCAGGCCTGACTACCTGACAGTTGGGACAAGATGCAACCCAGTTTTCAACCATTTTGTCAATACCTGGCCACCATACATAACTCCTGGCCAATCCCTTTATCCTTACAATACCAGGATGACCCTCATGTAACATTTCCAAAACCTCTCTTTGCAGTTTTGCAGGAATAACCACCCTGTTACCCCACAAAATACATCCTCTTAATACAGATAATTCAGTTTGCCTGGACTTAAAAGGTTGGGCAAGATGAGGTAGATCTTGAAGAGGCCAACCTTTCTTAATCCAGCCTATAACAGGAGCCAACACAGTGTCTTTGGCAGTCTCTCTGGCAATTTCAGCAGCATGGACTGGAAGCTTGGCAACAGTTTCTAGGAAAAAGGTGTGTGTTTCAGGTTCAACTTCCTCCTTGTGGCAAGGAAGTGGGAAACGGCTCAGCACATCAGCATGTCCAATGTCCTTGCCAGGCTTGTGGATAAGTTTGTATGAATAAGCAGCAAGAAATTCAGTCCACCTCAGCATTCTTGGTGACAGGATAGTAGGTGTAGGCTTGTCTCCTGCCACAATGCCTAACAAAGGTTTGTGATCTGTAACAATGGTAAATGTTCTCCCATACAGATATTCATGAAATTTCTTAACAGCTGCAACAATTGCCAATGCTTCCTTGTCCAATTGGCTGTAATTCCTCTCTGCTTTGGTCAAAGTGCGAGAGTAAAATGCAATAGGGGCTTCCCTCCTGCTGGGAAGCCTGTGGCTCAACCCCCACTCCAAAAGGGGATGCATCACAAGTCAGTACAACAGGTAAATTCTCAGAGAACTGTATGAGTACAGCATCAGATGTGATTAGTCTTTTAATATTGTTAAATGCTGATTGTTCCTTCCTGCCCCAGACCCAAACAGACTTTTTGTCAAGTAATCTGTGTAATGGTTCTGCAATGGTTGCCTTCTGAGGTAGGAACATGTGATAAAAGTTAATGAGTCCAAGGAAAGCTTGCAAATCTGTTTTGCATTTAGGTCTAGGGGCTTCTTTGATTGCTTTAACCTTGGCATCTGTAGGGTGGATGCCATGCTTGTCAATCATGTAGCCCAGGAACTCAACCTTGTCAGTTTTAAGAGTGCATTTTTCTTCCTTGACTTTTAACCCCGCTTTCCTGAATCTGGTAAGGACTTCTCTGAGTCTTTCTTGTAACTGAGTGTCATTTTCAGCAGAGATTAACACATCATCAAAGTAAGGCACTACCCTGGCAGTCCTTGGAGCATTCTTTCCATAAGGCTTTGAAAGATGCCTGGTGCCACGCTTACTCCAAATTGTAACCTTTTACATTTGAAAGCACCTCTATGAGTCACAATGGTTTGGGCCTCTGCAGTGGCATCATCAACTGTTAGTTGTTCATATGCCTGGGCCAGATCCAATTTGGCAAAGACTGTACCCCTACCAAGTGAATGTAACAGATGATGCACCACTGGAACTGGATATGCGCTCTGCTGCAGCATGGTTCAGTGTCCCCTTATAGTCTCCACAGATTCTTACTGACCCATCAGCCTTGACTGGTGTGACTATGGGTGTCTCCCATCTGGAGTGGTCAGTGGGCTCTAAAACCCCTTGAGCTATTAATTTGTTTAATTGTGCATCAATTTTTTCCTTTAAAGCAAATGGGACCCTTCTGGGCTTTAAACGAATTGGGGCACCTTGGGGTCTAGGTTGAAAGTGATAGGGGTCCCCATATACTTGCCCAATCCTTCGCTGAAGACCTCTGGAAACTCAGACTTCAAGGCCTCCTCCCATTCAGAGTTGCTCACGTGATTGATTCCAGTCACCTCGATGCCTAGTGGATTGAACCACTCAAGTCCCAGCAAGCTTGGGCGATCCTTGTCCACGATGGTCAGGGGCAAACGTTTGGTGTGGCCTTTGAACTTCACATTGAATTCTCTTGTTCCAACTACTGGAATCTTGTTCCCTTGGTAGTCTTTAAGAGTCAGTGCTTGCTTCTGGAAATGTTTCTTCTGAATTTTGGGAAGTAGCCTGTGAATAGTGTCCCATGACACCATAGATAAATAGGAGCCTGAGTCCACTTCCATTTGGCAAGGCCTTCCTTCAATGAATACCTTCACATGTACTTTTCTGCTTCTCAAGGGTGAAGAATGACCAATGGTGACTGTTTGATGAGTTTCATTCTTCCCATTTGCTTCTGAGTTGCCCCATTTTCTCACTGAAGTTGTTGGGCTTGAATTCTTTCTCAGGAAATTTCTTCCTACTAGGTGGAGTTCTGGATGATTTGCAGACTCTTGCTAGGTGACCCCTTTTCTCACAACGTAGGCAGATGGTGTCTAAAACTTGCATTCAGTGCGGGGTGCCCCCCACAGCCTCTGCAATAAAATTCTTGCCTCTTTCTTCCAAGGCCTTTCCTTTTCTTCTCCATTCTGAGTCTATAAATTCCTTCCTCCACCTCACTACAGTCTGAATCAGAATCTATTTGCTCACAATGGGTTGTTGTGGACTTTTGCACATCAGAATGGCTTGAGGCCTTGTTAATTTTCTTCATGGCTGCTGCTGAGGACTTGGTTGCTTCCGCTGAAACAGCTTCCTCCATGGCCTCCTTAAACGTGATCTTAGGTTTCATTAGTAATTTCCTCTGTAAGACCTTATCTTTAAGGCCTAGAACAAACCGATCACGCATGGCCTCTTCTAAGTTGGTAAACTCACAAGCACCCCCAATGTCCCTTAAACTTGCCACGAAGTCGTTAACATTTTCACTTTCCCCTTGATCCCGACGATAAAATTCATGTCTCTTAATGAGGCACGATACTTGTGGGGCGTAATGGGCTCTTAAAAGCTTTTCTAAATCAGGCCATTCCATTACCTCCAAGTCTGCAGCTCCCGCCAATGCCTTCACCATCTTGAAGACTGCCGGACCGTAGTGCGTGAGAAATACCGCCCTCTTCCGCTTCTCGGGGATGTCGGCGAGGTTGTTTCCTTCCAAATACATTTGGAAGTGATCCGCATACAATTCCCAGTCTTCTGCCACCAGATCGAACGGGGCTGGGGGTGTTCAGCACAGCCATCTCGCTCTTCTGCTTGTCTTCCGTGTCGTCTTCTCTTCAGGGGAATCCCACCTTCGTCGCCAGTGTTATGTTTGCATGAAGAGTCAGACGCGAAGGGCTTCAGTGAAGAGTTTATTAAGTGACTACAGCTCGAATGGACCCGACTTGGCTGGGCTACGGCTGCTTCTTATAGCCAGCAGCCGTAGTTGCCAGCTAATCAGAGTGCAGGGTTTTCCCGCACTATTTAAACCAATCCTATTTGACATTTTACAAAAACAGTTCAAACTAAACCAATGACATTCAAACCTACATACATAACACAGTACACATTCTCTACCTGCATATCATGACTGGGTAGATGTGTGGTGTGGTGGCCTAGAGATGGAAGCTGGAGGCTGTGAGTTCAATCCTAGGTAGAGGTAGATTTTTTTCTCTCTGGGCATATTGAGAATATATATCTACTGAATATAACTCCACATTGGTGACAGGAAGGGCATCCAGCCAGTAAACACTCAACTCCATTCAGTTGCCCAGACTCCACCATGCAAGGGATTATGGGGTCGTTAAAAGAAGATGATGATATCTTGACTGGACAGATTCTACTTATCTATAGATGGCTCTACAGGTAACCCAGGATAAAACCAGCAGCTTGATCAGCACCTTGAAACATCAAACCCTCATCCTTTTCTGTATCAGTTGAAATCTCCTAATAATTGTCAAGGGCAGTCCCAGTTGCAGTGAGTTACAATGGCAAGCAGGTATATGATTAAATCTTAGTATTCCATATTAAACTTAATTTGCACAATATAAAAAAGGCTTCTATTCTATTATTTCCATCTTGTATGTTTCCTGATTTATACCCAGAGGCTCTGAACCCTATTCTTGATTTGATTTGCTCATTATGCTTCTTACATACTTTCAGCTCTTGAAATACACCGTATTTTTGGAATGCTATTCAATCTGATTGCTAATGACCTCTCACCTCTGTTCTTTATTAATCTTTCTGAACAAAGTAAACTATTTCCATTCATCCTGGAAATTGCTTCTCTTTCCATATAATGTATCAGAAAACTTCTCAGAGTATGTGAGGTAGGGGGCATGGGAATGGTGGTGGTGTGATAAATAAATGAAAAAAGAAAATTAATTCATCTAAAACAAATGCAGTGCTGCAAATGCTTCTGTTTTCCTTAGCCATGCTTTTGTAATGACAGAGGTCTGGAAATGGCTTTTAAAGCAGTTTCCTGGTGTAATTGTTCTTTTTTTCCCCCTGACTTTTGGTCTTCTCAAAGAAAACAGGGAGGGGAGATATCTGTAAAAGAAAGTTCCTTGTACAAGATAAAGGATGGTGTTAAGAGGTATGGTTTATGGTATGTGTGGATGAGGGAAGCAATCTTTTTATATCCAGGATTTGGTCATTTTGGGGCTTCTTAAAGAGTGGAGGTGATATCACATAGCAATAGCTTAGACTTAAATACCACTTCACAGTGCTTTCCAGTCCTCTCTAAGTGGTCTACAGTCAGCATATTGCCCCCAACAATTTGGGTCCCCATTTTCCCACCTCAGAAGGATGAAAGTTTGAGTTTGAGTTTATTTGGACTTATAGGCTGCCCTCTCTCCCGAAGGACTCAGGGTGGCGTACATAAAAAACGGACAATACAAAAATTAAAACAATTTTAAAAAAATTAAATTAAAGCCAAATAAACATTCCAAGTTAAAAACGCTGATCCCCTGTCAGTCCAGGCCGGATTGTGAAAATAACCATGTTTTAAGGTCACTGCGGAAGGAGCGGAGATCAGGGGCCAGGCGCAATTCCAGGGGTAACTGGTTCCAGAGGGTTAGGAAAAGTTGAGTCAACCTTGAGCCTGGTGAGATTTGAACTGCCAAATTGCTGGCAGCCAGCAGTCAGCAGAAGTAGCCTGCAGTACTGCACTCTAACCACTGTGCCACCATGGCTCATCAATATAGTGATATGAAGGGGGGGGAACCTGAAATTTTCAGAAGTCCTGGGGATTAGGGGCTTTAAAGAAAAATACAAAACTCTTTAAGACTAGCAAAGATTTCACATATCTATTCTAGCCTTAAAAAAAATACAGTGAAAAAAGAATCAGAGTGCCAGATTTTTTTGACTGGTAAAATTCTACAGGGTTTTGGAAACTACAAGTGTGGAATAATGAAGGTTTATGATCACATGGTTCTTCACCTCTGCAAAAATGTCAATCACATCTCTCAATCACAGTCCTAAGAAAGCTTTTCTAAATGTTGCTTTTTAACATTATCTCCTACTGAATTATTTTAAAAAATTGCTCAATTGCTCATTCAAAATTGCAAGTCTGCCTTTTCAAAATTATACCACAGCAATCTCCACTTCATTCATTCAAGAAACAGAAGCTCCTTTGCAGTTTTATAAAACTGATTATGCTCACTAGTAGGTCTGTGAATGCTTCAAAATTGACTCAAAAGAGTTGCTTCAAAAGGCATGGGAAATACAGCAACAGTTTTTAGTAGTTATAAATTGGGGGGAGGGGCAGAAGGCATCTGTGTAAGCCTAAAAACACGCAAGGCTGCTTTTACATATCATATGAAAGACATAGTTGCTTTAATAAATCAACTCATTAAAGCAACAGAATCTGTTTTCAAACTGTGGCTTCAGTCCAGTGGTGGGATTCAAAAAATTTTTACTACCGGTTCTGTGGGTGTGGCTTGGTGGACATGGCAGGGTTAGGGTAAAATCTCCAGTCAGAGGTGATATTTGCCGGTTCTCTGAACTACTCAAAATTTCCGCTACCGGTTCTCCAGAACTGGTCAGAAACTGCTGAATACCACCTCTGATAGGGGTAGTAGTCAAATTGCAATATGCTGACTCTGTAAACTGCTTAGAGAGGGCTGTAAAGCACTGTGAAGCAGTATATAAGTCTAAGTGCTATTGCTATTGCAGAAAGAAATCTATTTAGATACACTGCTTCTGGTAGATAGGAGGATTTTCTGCATGTACTAGCAGAAAATCCATGCAGACTAGCTTTCACATGTTTCCAATGCAAAAATATAAATTTGAGAGTCTATAGTATAAATATTTGCACATTATATCTGGACAATTGTCCAGAAACCGATACCATAAATATGATGCAATGCAATGTTATAGGGCTATCACTATTGCTTGCACAATGAGTAGAACCAGTTTTGTCCTATCTAAGTAAGAGTAGAATTTTTTAGGATAATGTTGCTTCCTGCTTTATATTTCTATTTCATGAATATGTTTCAGATTCACTTTGGTTATTATTAGCATAAGATACAATATTTTTCAGCACTGATATGAAAATCCTGATAAATTATTTTGCTTTATAGCTTTTAGTATAAACAGACATCATATTGTTAATAAACAGTATTTTATAACTGTTTTGAATAAAAACATTCTCTCCTGTATGTATGCCTTTAAGTACTACAGCCACAAAGAAACCAGTTAAAAAAGATACTACAGCCACAAAGAAACCAGTTATCTTCTTTGTCTTTAAACAAAATTTAAGCTTAAATTTTAAGCAATCTTCTCTGTTGAATGAGGGAAAATGAGGAACAGGTTTCTTTCTAAAGAAGCTTCTCTTCATGCTAAATAAGAGCAGATTAGCATCATCTTGTGGTTTGCCAGAGATTTTTTGTTTGTCTGTTTTGTTTCCCTTTATATTTTTCTCTGCCAGAACCCTTAAGCTCTGATTTCCGTTGCAGAAAACTCTATATTTTATCTCAATTGTAAGTGAATATTTTGCTTATTGTTTAAACCTAAAATGTACTGCTATATTCTCTCCTTTCATTTTTATTTTCCTTTAATAACGTGTGATGCTATTAATCTCTTATGATATTGATCTATCTGCCAAGGAGGTATGGACTGATTCTCTTAGCCCCATATCTCAATATTATATGTCCAGAAGATGGCACTAGAGAATTAATTTCTCTTGTTTACCCCTTTTAAATTGCCAAAAACTAAAACAGAGTGGGGTAGCCCTATGTCTCTCATACACTGGGCATGGGGAGGCTTCTTAGGGGATAGCAGTGAGAACTATAACGTCAAATACCAAGGTAAGAGGATATATAACTAGTTTATATTAAACCAGAAAGCTTCAGTTTTTCAGCCTATCAGCTTATATGTGTTATCTTCTATTTGAAGCATCTTCGCATGAGAGAAAAGTTATAGATCAAGTTTATGGAGATTCTCACTCATCCAAGTCATGGTTTTCCCAAAGGTGCTTTTTCAAAAGGCAACCGGACTTTCTTTGTATTTTTTTGAAGAAGTTTTGCTTCTCATCCAAGAAGCATCCTCAGTTCTGATTGAATGCCGGGCAATGGAAGGATCTATATTTCCTTGCAGTCATTTGGCTGTTAGCACTTTGTTATTAGCTCTCTGGAAGTTGTTGAGGCCCCTAGGAGGTTTATCTGTGCCCTCAGCAGAGGTGGTATTCAGCAGGTTCTGACCAGTTCTGGAGAACCAGTAGCAGAAATTTTGAGTAGTTCTGAGAACTGACATATACCACCTCTGACTGGAGATTTTACAGTATCCTTCCCAGGGGTGGAATGCTACCGGTTCTGCCCAGTTCTACAGAACCGGTAGCTCTGAAGAGCAGCAGACACCAAACCGGTTCTGTGTTTGCTGCTGTTTGGCCCACCTGCCTGCCCGGGCTGTTACCTGTCCTTTATATCCTGATTTTTCAACCTCAGCTGCTTTGCGCGGCATAGCTGAGGTTGAAAAAGCAGGAAAGAAGAGGCTTTTCAAATGCTGCGCACCTGTGCACAGCGCTTATCAGCTGTCCGGATGGCACAGCTGATTTTTTTTTTACATGCACGCACAAAATGTAGTCACTGAACCAGTAGTAACACTGGTTGAATCCCACTCCAGATCCTTCCCCTGCCATGCCCACCAAGCCACGCCCACAGAACCAATAGTAAAACAATTTGAATCCCACCACTGGCCCTCAGGGTCACATAAACCAGAATGGAACTTTTTTGGAACTGCTGAAAGGACTTTGTTGTAAATAGGAGATAGGTGGTGTTGCATCCCTCTCCTTCTTTTGACAGAGAGCTGTTCAATTTTAACAGAGATGGCCTCATTGACCCATTTTTCAAACCAATGGTCCTCACTATCCAGAATGTGGACTTTGCTGTCTTCAAAAGAGTGACCTTGGTCTTTCAAATGCAGATGGACTACTGAATCTGGTCTTGATGGGTTTATTCTCTGATGTTGTGCCATGAATTTGTAAAGTGGTTGTTTTGTTTCTCCAATGTACAGATCTGTACATGTCTCACTGCATTGTACTGCATACATCACATTGCTCAGTTTGTGTCTGGGTGTTTTATCCTTGGGGTGGACGAGCTTCTGCATTAGTGTATTTTTGCACTTAAAGTTTGTATGTATGTTGTGTTGGTTGAAAATCTTCCCGAGAACGTATGGAATAACCCCGTTGTTTCATTTGTTATTCTCTACTTTGTCTGTTATGGAGGAGCTCCTGATGGGCATTTTTCTGAATCTGATGAAGGCCCAGTTCTGAGGGCTTCCTTCATGTGTTTTAATTCTTTTTCTTTTCCCTCTTTGCTGGTAAGCAAACCTTCAGTCTGGTGGTGCAGGATTGTGATCACTCGCATTTTTACTCCCGTGAGTGGTGAGAATCGAAATATAAATACTGATCTGTGGGTATGTGGGGGGGAGGGGTGTCTGTAAACATCAGTGTTAATGCTTTGGTCTTCCCCAATGTGAACAGCACAATACACATTAGGTAGATTGTTTTCTTTAACATCTTCCCATATGAACTTAATACATCTGTCCACAGGTTTGGTGAAGGCTTCCATGTCCTGTGTTTTAATCAAGTCTTAAAAGTTAACCCAATGTCAGCCTTACTAGGTGGACCAGGTAGAAAACATGGCCAGATAAACTAATTCTGCTTTGTTTGCAAAGCTACATTGACAGAACCTTGCAAATCTGGAAGTATAATTCTCACTATCACCCTTATAGCCCAGTAACTTAGGGGGCGGTCCCTCCTGAGTCTCTTGCTCCACCCATTATGTAGCTGTCGGCTATGCTTCTTCTTATCTGACCATTCCTAGGCACCATCTTTTTGTCCAATCTCCCAAAATCATTTCCACATACTATTACACATGCTTTCATGGATTGCATCCATTTTTTCAGATACAGCTGATGAAGTACGTAATTGTAAACCACAAACATGAAACTTTTTAAAGATGCACTCAGATCCATCATTTCTTCTTCTCTGGAAGCTATTTTAAAGTATTTTCAGGATTAATTTACTGGCTCTAATTAAAATAATTCAGGAACTAAGATGTAGTTTGGGGTCTTCTAATTGTGAATGAGATCAGAGATGACAGAGATGGGGAGTAACCATAAATAAGCAGCAAAGTATTAATTTCTTGCCTGAAGGTTTAAAATTCTGCTTTTCTTTCTGCAGTTAAAAGGCTCAGTAGCAGAGAATTGGAAAGAAGTTTTGTGGAAATGTTTTGGCTGTGGTTGACTTTTTTTAAACCTAGTAAAACATTTTAAATTATTTCCAGCTGTGTTAATATAAAGACTGCCTAGTCATCCTCCAGTCTATTTTTCCACCCACCCATGGATTTGTATATCAGTAAGAAGAGAAAAGACTTTGACTTGAACAGCTAAATTATATATTTCCAAAAATGGTGGACCAACTGCGGTATTATTTCCTTGTTTCTTCTTCCCAGCAAGTTTTGAGAGCATCCTGGTGCCATCTAAAAAGAGTTTGCATTTTTGCAAACTCTCCAATAATCTAGTTAAGATCACAGTTTGATGAATCTCTTATATCTTTCCCCTATTTTATAAAAGCTTTGAAACAATATATTAAAAAGTATTAAAACAAAAAAAGCATGCCAGATTGTAAAGAAACAAAAATGCATGTCTTGTAAGTAGATGTTAGCACATACGTCCATATAAAAACAACACTAAGAATTAAATATCCACATTCAATTTTTTTTGTACAAAAAGATATTTGTACAAAGTGTGTACTAAGAGGAATAGTATTATTATTATTTATTATTTTATTAGACTTGTATGCCCTCTCTTCCTAAGGACTCAGGGCAGCGAACAGTAAAAAACCCAGTACAAATTACAACAAAAACCATTAAAAAATACAAGCCTAATCAATATTATACAAAATTTAAAATTAATTAAAACAAATACTAAAAACCAACCCGCACCCCCCAAGGTCAGTCCAGACTGGGCTGTTGAAACAGCCAGGTCTTCAGGTCCCAGCGGAAAGAGCGGAGATCAGGGGCCAAGCAGAGGTCCACGTGGAGTTGGTTCCACAGGGCGGGTGCTCCCACAGAGAAGGCCCTACACCTGGGCACCACCAGTTGACAAAGCCTAACCGACGGTACCCCAAGGAGGCCCTGCCTGTGGGAGCGTACCAGGCGATTGGAATGTGATGCTGACAGGAGGCGTTCCCGCAAGTACCCTGGACCCAAGCCATGTAGGACTTTGTAAGTTGTTACTAACACCTTGAATCTCACCCGGAAGGCAACCGGCAACCAATGCAGGTCACACAGGAGGGGTGTAACATGGGAGTATCGGGACATCCCCATCACAACCCACGCAGCTGCATTCTGCACCAGCTGCAACCTCCGTGTGGTCCGCAAGGGCAGTCCCATATAGAGAGCATTGCAGTAGTCAATTCGGGAGGTGACAAGCACATGAGTGACTGTCTATAGGGCATCTCGGCTCAGGTAAGGGCGGAGCTGGCAAACCAGCCGAACCTGGGCAAAGGCCCCCCTAGTCACAGCTCCCACCTGCTCCTCCAAACTGAGCTGTGAATCCAGGAGGACACCCAGGTTCCGTGCCCTGTCCATGGGGGCAACACCTCTCCCCCCATGACCAAAGATGGTATATCCTGAGTAATCTGAGATGCCGGTATGTACAGCCACTCAGTCTTAGCCGGGTGACTAAGTGATTGACTAGGAAATTCTGGGAGTTGAAGTCCACATACCTTAAAGTTGCAAGTTTGAAAAACAGTGATCTAGTCAATTCATGTCTGGTTCATGCAAACTGGTTCTTTTGCTACTCCTTTCTCTATGTTAAACCAATTGGTGTCTCCATACGATGTTCACACAGTGGCTTCCTGATCTGTGTACAGTACCAACTTGACCAGATGTGCTGGTACCCCCAAGTATTGTAGGGCTCTCCATAGCTTCTCATGATGAACATAATCAAAGGCTTTCTTGTAATTGATAAAGCACATGTAAATAATTTTTTTTTTATTTTTCCATGATCCAGTGCAAATTTGCAATATTGTCACAAGAGCCACGTCCCCTTTGGAAACTGGATTGAACATCTGGTAATTCCCTTTTGATGATTGCTGCTGGACATGGTTGTGTAATTTTAAGCAGAACCTTGCTGATCTGATGAGAGCAATTGTGTGATAATGGGAGCAATCTTTAGAGTTACCATTGAACATTGAGCATTTCCAGTACTGTGGCTCAATGTTGGTTTCCCAGATTTTCTGGCGCAGGTCTCTAAGCTTTGTACAAAGTTCAGTGGCACAGTGAAAGACACAGTTGCTGGTCAATGGTGATAGACTGGGAGAAATTATTATCAATAGAGGAAATTTTCAAGGAGACTCATAGCCTCCACTACTAGTTGTCACTGACTCTTCTGTAAACAATATTGAACAAGTTAGGCCATCCTTATTAAATATCAAAAACATCTGCCAGATTATCCTATCTCCTCCATCATCTCCTACAGTATCTCTGAAGCTGTATGGAAAACCACCATCTGAGTTCAGGACTGTTCCTATATACAGGCAAGATATTGCAATGAAGTTTGGGCAAGACAAATGTGCCTCCTTTACCACCAGCAAGGGAAAACAGTGAAAAACTGAATGAATTAAAATGTTTTACCTGAAAGAATGCAGATCCTGAAGGATACATTTAACACCATCAAACAACATCTACCTATTCCAGGTCCTTAGGAAGGAATTGATAGGTCAATAAAACTGCCAAATCCAGTCTAAATATCTGGTTGACTGTGTAACCAATCATCATAATAAAAATTTTATTCTAGTCAACTCCCAGCAACTCTGGGCAGCATATGAATTTAATAAACTATTTTTAATATGACAAAATTTTATTAAATTTATATATAAATAGTATCATTGTAAATAGCAGTTGGAAAATGTCCTGTTTTCTCAGCAAGCTCGGGTTAAAAGTCACAGATGCCCTGTCGTTCTTTGTTCAGTGACAAAATTCTAGCTCCTGGATTCCATCCACAAAAGTGAATGTGTTTGATTGTAATTAAAACGTACTGTTGTGGTTTAGCAGTTGCCACTTCTTATCAGTAATATTTGAGATTAATTGTGTGAAGGTCTTTCTCCATGCCAGCACCAATGCATCACACAGTCCTCTACTGGAATGTGATAGATTTGATCAATGCAATCATGGTTTTAATTCATAGGTCTCATGATCTTGACATCAGCTGCTGTAAGTTCATTATTGTTTATGCATTCGTATATTATTATGAAATGGCTGCAAAAGTAGTGAAAGATGTATTGGATGTGTAATTGAACCTTGTTTCTAAATGTTGCTCAAAATAGGTACAAAATCCATTTCATGACTTGATTCAACAATTAAGCAAATGCTATACATCAAATCAAATGAAGATCTGTCTACTTTAGACTCAAAGCAAGACCCGCCCAAAGATTAACATGGATGAACTACAAAGAGACTTATATTTTAACAGTTTCAACAGTATGGGATGACATTTGCAGAAATAATAAATGTATCAGAGGGGATGAAGAAAATGGATGCTGAGATTTTGGAATTAAGGTCCTTTAAACTAAAAGACAGAAAAAAAGATCCCATAACTCTGGGGCTTTGAATTTGATGACATTTTCATGCCTCTCCAGTCAAGATAAGTGGAGGATTTCTTAATCTTCCTGATTGTTTCTGTAGATGAAGAACTTGACACTTAAAGATATTTTTGGCCATGTCTCCACTTGCAGATAATTGAAGCAAAAAACATCTCCCAGCAGCATCTGTTTTCTGCTATGTCTCCATGACATTTCACTCATCTCATGCCCAGTCTTAAAATATTCTTAGCCATATAAGTGATAAAATAGTACTTTCCTTTTAATTTCAGTATTGTTCAAAAGCAGCCTCAGGATAAAATTGATTGGGCTTCGTATCCTGTTCTCTGGGAGAGCACTTGGATAAATGGAATGGCTAGGAACAGTGGCAATAACAATAGCATTTGTTTGTTTGTTTGTTTGTTTGTTTGTTTGTTTGTTGGGATTTCTATGCCGCCCTATCTCCCGAAGGACTCAGGGTGGCTTATAATGATAAAAACAGAAAATACAAACTTTAAGAAACTATTAAATCTAAAAACCCCAACACTAGATCTAAAACCAATTTAAAACCCACAAACAACATAAGACTTATGTTTACATCCCTCTCTAAGCAGTTTACAGAGTCAGCATATTGCCCCCAACAATTTTGGGTCCTCATTTTACCTACCTCAGGAGGATGAAGGCTGAGTCATTGAGCCTGGTGAAATTTGAACTGCCAAATTGCAGGCAGCCAGCAGTCAGCAGAAATAGCCTGCAATACTGCACTCTAACCGCTGCACCACTGTGGCCCAGTGCATAGCATAGCAGTAGCATTTAGGCTTATATACCTCCCCATAGTTGGGGAGCTGGGGGGGCTGGCGACCCCCAGGGGGAGAGCCTTCTCTGTGGGAGCCCCTGCCCTCTGGAACCAGTTGCCCTTGGAGCTGCAGATGGCCCCTGACCTTCGATCCTTCCATTGCAGCCTGAAGACTTGGCTCTTTCAACAGGCCGACCTGGACTGAGGCGGGGTTTTTATTGGCTTATATTAGCTGGTGTCGGTTTTAATTGAATTATTGGGATTTCTATTTGATATTTTTTAAATTTTAAATTTTGCATTGTATGTTTTTATTGTTGTGAGCCTCCCTGAGTCCTTCAGGAGAGAGGGTGGCATATAAATCCCAATATAAATAAATAAATAAATAAATAAATAAATAAATAAATAAATAAATAATAAAGCTTTACAGCACTCTCTGAGCAGTTTTCTATATAAGCATTATTTGCATATGGCTTCCCAACCATCTGGATCCTCATTTTACTGATCTCGAAAGGATGGAAGGCTGAATCAACCTTGAGCCCCATCAGGATCCAACTCCAGGCCTTAGGCAGAGCCAGTTTACAATACTGCATTTTAACTATTGCATTACTGGGTTTCTAAAAGGATAGAGGCAGATAGACAGAGGCAGGGAGATAGAAGCAAATTACATATCAATTTAGACAGATAGAGGCAGGGCAGGATAGAGCCAAATTACATATTAACTTAGTTTTTCACAAGCTCAAAGCTGAGTAGAAGAGGAAATTCTTTGCTAAATGCAGGTTTGTAAGTATAACTTATGGAAGTGTTAAGTGATATTTCCTGGGTAGACCTTGGATTTTGTGCATTTTAAAAAAATCTTGGGAAGTTTCCTAAACTGTACAATAGTTAATTCTCATGAATGTCAAATATTTTGATTTGGAGGTGATCCCTAAAAATCTCCTAATAATATGTTCATTTGAAAGGAATCAGTGCATTGTAATGGCATTTGGTAATTAGTGTGCTCATTCCTATTCATTGTGGGGAAAATATCATTAAAATATTGTGATATAAAAGCCCCCCATTGAAGCCTCTGTCTGTCATGATTAAAAGAGACAGTGACTTGGATATATTCCACCCTATTTCCTCCTTCAGAAAATTTATACGGCAAAAGTTGCAATTTTCAAACAAATGTTGTGTCTTTCTGCAGAACTCCATAAAAGGGAAGACATTACTACCATTAATTTAATCATAGATAAAATCAGTCACTTCTTTGGTGCGCCCTTTTTATTTTCAAACTTAATATAAAGATGTGGTTGTGTTGAGTTTGACTTCTGGTGACTACCCATTCAGGCTTCAAGAAATTTTCCCCACCAATAAATCCATGTCTTTGATAATAATTTCTAGCTTGTCCAAGGAAGTTCTAATAATCTTTGTCCTTGTCCATCTATATCATCTGCTGTCTTCCCTACCTTCTATTTCTTTCAGTTTTGCCAAGCATAATTTTAGGTCATTCCTTAATTCTCAAAAATATGTATTGTTCAGTTACTACTTAAATACCGCATTTGAAGTATATATTTTTTCCTCCAAATACTAGTTGCAAGGGAATAGAGTAAGAAGGAGATAGCTCTCCCCTCCTGCTTGAGTGAATATCCCAGAGGCCATATGGCTGAAAAACAAAATGCTGGACAAAATTTGCTTTTGATTTCATCAAGGAAGGCTTTTCTTATGTTACATATATTTTCCAGTAAATGACCTTTGAATAATTAGTATTTTTCAACTGAACTATCCCTGGATGTTTCTACCTGTAATTATCCATATGTAAACATTGGCACACATACCAGTAATATAATCTAATATAGCAGAAGATATAATCCAATATTAGTTTATTTCCATGGCTTCTCTTAATTGTCATGGCAAATGTTATCTTTCTAGTATAATACCACTTTTGCAATTTGAAAGGGAGCAAATAATACAAAGGAACGAATGAAACCCAATTTTAAGAAGTAGCACTTAATCTTCAAATGGTTTTAGAATTATCTTGATTTCTCTATTGTTTATTTGCATGTGAATGCATGCAACTTTATTTCATTTGTTAGTCCACCATTTGAAATTTATTTCTGACCAGTATTAAAAGATACCTTTAAAAATGAGAATTGGTGTAAGACAAGTGACTGGTTTATAGGGAACTGGAGAAAAATCTACTTTGTATATGGGCTTTGTATATGGTCATCAATTTCTTCTATGCCAGTGGTCACCAACCAGTGGGCCGGGGACCACTGGTGGTCCACAAGAAAATGTTGGTGGCCCATAGACAAATGTTACCCCCAAAGCACCCCCCCAAAGCACCCCCTGAAAGCAATTAATCCAGGCTGCACAGGAACACAAGGCTGCGCCACCCACATGGTCCGTGGGAACACAAGGCTTGCGTCGCTTGCATTGTGAACAACACAAGGTAGTGAGGGGAGGGGGGAAAGGGCAGAAGGGGAGAACTTGTCCCACTCACCCCACGTGCCTGGCCTGGCCACCAGGTTGCTTCTTTCCACTTCTTTCTTCTTCTGCTTTTGGCTGCATGCAAGGAAAGCAGCAAAAGTCTTTCTTTCTCTCCCCCAAACTCTGCCAGAAATGAGTCTTTGGGACCCTGCTCCAAGAGGCTGTGCTGGTGCGACAAGTCTCAGAAACACTCATTTCTGGCGGAATTTGGGGGAGAGAAAGAAAGACTTCTGCTGCTTCTGCTGCTTTCCTTTCCCGAAGCCAAAAGTCTCTCTCCCACCCGCCAAGAACGGAGCTGCAGACGGTATCCTGCAATCCCAAATAAAGAACAATCGATCGGTAGGAAAATGGGAGTGGGGAATTTTCCTGCAGACTTTTTGGGGGATTTTCCCAGGGTCTCTGGTCCATGGAATTTAAAATTTTGAGTTTGGTGGTCCCTGAGGTCCAAAAGGTTGGCGACCCCTGTTCTATGCCATTCATGTTCTAATGGGCCATACCTTGGACCCTTTCCTTTCATAAGGGTGTTGTGCCTGACCCCTTTGCCATGTTAATTCTTTTGAGCAAAGACTGCAGAATGCAGACAGAGGTTGGGTTATTCTGAAAAAGTTTGTAATTTGTTTCCATCCTTTCATACCATTGTGTACTCTTCCTTTCAAATGTTCTAGTGATGATTGACAGGAATAAAAGAACTATGTTTCAAAGCTTTCCTTTGAGCAGTTATAGCTGGTAAGCCTATTTGGAGGTGGGGAGATAAAGTCATGCTGGTGGGGAAAAGTAATTCTATTTCCCCTTGCCATATTTTGCTGTCCCACCTCCTCAAAAGCCACTCTTTCTTTAACAAGTACTTATGTTTGTAGCTATTCACACATTCTGTATCAAGGCTTCCTGCTAGGAGTATGATAACAGTCCCTATTTCTCATTCTCTTTACCTATTCCCAACAGACACAAGCAGGTTACATGAGTATTTTTAAGGTGAAGATTGAGAAAATCATGTTTACAAAACAGTTCTGGGAGTAGGAGGAAACAGAACATTTGAGCTGTGAATATGTGTGCATGGATGTATGTAATAAAATCAAAGGGCTGGAAGGGGCCTTGAAGGTCTTCTAGTCCAACCCCCTACCTAAGGCAGGAGTCCTTATTTCATATTGGACAAATAGTTGCCCAAAGTTTTCTTGAAAACCTCCAGCAATGGAGTATCCACAACTCTAGGAAGCAAGTTGTTCCATCAACTAATTTCTCTCATTGTCGGAATTTTCTACCCAGTTCCAGGTTGGATCTCCATGTGACTATTTTCTACACATTGTTTCAAATCTGTCCTCAAGTGGAAAACAAATCAATCCCCTCTTCCCTATGAAGCCCTTCAAGTATTGGAAGATGGCTATCATCTTCCATCTATCATCCCCTAACCTTACTCTTTGTTAGGCTGTTAGTTCCCTTAGAGCTTCAATGTACACATTAGCCTCTAAACCCTTTATTGTTGCTCTTCTCTGCACTCTTTCTAGGGTCTTAGCATCTTTTTTTTGTATTGTGGTGACTGGAACTGGAGGCAATATTCCAAGTGTGGCCTTACTAGTGCAGTATAGAGCAGTACTATCATGTCTCATGATCTTAATGCTTTATCTTTGTTGATATTATCTTATCTTATCTTATCTTTGTTGATGGGACTGCATTGGCTTTTTTTTACTGCTGGTTCATACTTAAGTGATGGTCCATCAGGACACTTAGATCCCTCTAATACTACTGTTGAGCCAGGTATTTCCTACTCTGGATCTGTGTGTTTAGTTTCCCTGTCGAAGTGTAGAACCTTACTTTTCCCACCACCGAATTGCATTTTGTTGGCTAGGGCCTAATGCTCAAATCTGTCAAGATACTTCTGAATCTTGAGTCTATCTTCCAAAGTGTTAGCAGTACCTACCAGCTTGGTTTCACTTGCAAATTTGATGAGTGCCCCTTCAATCCCCTCATCTACATCATTTATGAAGATGTTGAAGAGCACTGTGCCCAAGACAGAGCCTTGAGGTACCCCACTGTATGATTCTCATTGTACATGTGATTCCACTGAGGACAATTGAGATACTGAGTCCCTGTGAAATGCACAGGTGTCTTGGCTACTCTTTCCTTGGGCTTGAGGCACCATATCTGTTCCTTATTTGCCACATACTACAGTATCTTTGGCATGTAGGCAGGGATGTGATAAAGAGGCAGTGGAAACTTTACCCATAATGACCTTGTAAGCAACACAAAGAGGGGAGCGTGGATCATGATACATTTCATTATTTTGTATCATTTTGATTAGTAAACATCTTTAATGCTTTGATCTGATAATTAGGGAACCTCACATCACTAGCTTCAACCTTTCATTCCTGGTTAACAATCAACATATAGGGTAATGTTTTCTTCAAGTTTGATTCTTAGTTATTCCATGGATATCTTCATATAGTTTTCTAGATAGCAGTGTAGAAGTAATGTGCTACTGTCTTCTTCTGAGATATTCTGATCCACAGTCTAGAGATTTTATGGTGGTCTCTCATCTAAATTCTAACTAGGTCCAATGATATTAAGATCAGACTAGGCAAACAGGTGCTGCTACCTGCTGCTAAAAACTGTGCATACGGAATAGAATGATGAAGGTCAGGAAATCTGAAAACAATAGAAAGGCATCCAATCATCTGTTTGGATTATACATGTGTATATACAGCAACATTATGGTTGGATCCCTCATACACTTTATTTGCAGCCATTTTTATTGTGGTTAGTTTTATTGCTGCTGCGTAATGGGTTAAAACCAAGGAAACAGGAATCTGGTAATTCAGCCACTCTTAGAAATCCTTTGAGACTGGGAGTGAATGTTAATTAATTAAATGAACAACCCTATTTTTTTCATTAACCAATTATTACCATTGCTGAAAGAAAGAGTCTCATTAAATTCCTCCCCCTCCAACATTGTTCCATTATGCTGTATCACCTATAATGCTTAAATTGGTTTAAAAAATAAAACACCAGTTTCTTCTAAATGAACACTTCCTGCTCAGATAATCTAACAGTGATTTCAGGTCAAGTGTCTTCTACAATGGGGAATATGTTCCCTCTTTGGCATAATAAAAGGCCTGAAAACTCATTTTAAGGAGCATTTTATGTGTTTATTACTTTAAATTGTTTTTAATATTGTTCCATGAATTGCATTGAACAAATTAAAATAACTATCATAAAATAATGTGACTTTTAGAAGTCAGTAGTATAGATGTGGAAAGAAATTATGGCGTATAGGTAAAAACGTAAAGTAGTAAAACATTTTATGAAGAAAGTTTATTAACAGAGATTAAAGAAGTGTCATTATTCCTTCACTGGCATAAAAGAAGCACATGCTTCAATTCATTTTTATTCCATCTGTGTTCCAGGAAGCTCACAGCTGAGTATATATTTCATTTTTCCTTTCAAGGATACCAGAAAGCATAAAGTAACTAAGTTGCAATGGAAGATCCAGTATCTAAGGGTGCTTATTAGCATTCTTTAACTAACTTCAAAACACCATGCTCTTGGTTATTCTTAAAGCTCTTCATTTTAGTTTTTTGGCATGTTTAATTATCTGTACTTCTCTGGTTTTATTGTTCATGCACTCATAAGATCAAGACAGCATGCCTTCAGCTCAGAACCCACTGCCCAATAGATTTAATGTTGTGTAAGAACTTTTAACTGAGCCATAGTAGTTCAGTTTTTAAATAACAAGACATAAAGATATGTTTATACTATGCCAAAAAGCAAACAATGCTTTTATTTATTGTTGTGTTTGAAGAAGGGCATCTATTCTTAATGGCTATGACCAGAACTCTTTTAAATATTAAACCATAGTTAACCAATCCTAAATAACTGTCTTCACATAACCAAATTAATCAGATTATGGCATAACATAATGATTTAATCCATGTACCAAGCTAAATTCGCTCCACATGACTAACCAGACCAGTTAAAGTTTTAGTGATTTCAAAATCAATATAAAATGTTTTGTAGATGGCATCTAGCCCCAGCAAGACTGGCCAAAATGTATCCAAACACAAAAGCAGAATGTTGGAAGTGTAAATATAAAGAAGGAACGTTCTTCCATATGTGGTGGCAGTGTCCAGAGGTTAAAAAATATTGGATGAGGGTACAAAGATGGTTATTAGAAATTACAGATCACAAATTAGAACTCTAACTGGAAATATTTTTATTAGGAATAATTAAGGGAAAATTGAGCAATATCATCCGATACATCCTTATACATATCATAACTGTGGTGAGAATAGCCTTCACACAGGGATGGAAGAAAGAAAAGATACCAGCTGAAGAAGACTTGACACAAAAAATAATGGATTGTGCGGAACTGGATAAATTCACAATGGAATTAAGAGGCAAAAATGATTCAGATTATTATGCGGTTTGGGATAGGTCATACAAATGGGTACCACCATTTGATAGAAATAAGAGTTGATGTTTATGTATAAAAGGAGATATATGTATTAATAATGACATGAACACTGTTAATGTGAATAGAGATTTGTATTTTTGTTTTTTAAAAATAAAATAATAAAAATAAAAAATAAAGTTTGAGTGATTTCAGTCACAAAATATTACTAAACTTGGTTAGTTTAACCTTAGCTCATTATGCTGTGGCTTATTGGCTTCTGAGACACCCAACCTGCAGTTTCAATAGGTGGTATTCAGCAGGTTCTGACCAGTTCTGGAGAACCGGTAGTGGAAATTTTGAGTAGTTCAGAGAACCAGCCAATACCACCACTGACTGGTCCCACCCCCATCTATTCTCTGCCTCCTGAGTCCCAGCTGATCGGCTGGGTCTTCTTTTGATCCCTGCACAGGAGAACAGAGCTGGAAAGCAGGTTACTGGGATGGGGAGGAAATGGGGATTTTAAGTATCCTTCCCCTGCCAAACCCACCAAGTAACGCCCATAGAACCGGTAGTAAAAATTTTTGAATCCCACCACTGAATAGCTTATGTAAGAAAATAATGTTAAAAGCATGAGTTGAGGCTGAAATTCTTTATTTAAATTATATTGGCTAAAGAACAAGTCCTTTTGAATTTAGGGAAACTCATATAGGAGAACACACTTTCTTTGGGGTTGCAGGTGCCTAAATCCATCTGTAGTAAAGCAGACATCTAAACCAACTAAAGTATCACCTCATCTTTTCAACCATGGACAAAGATTGTTCCATATTATCCTCACAAAACCATCTGAGGTAGCTTAGTGTAAGTCATTCATCCTAGGGCTATCACTAAAGGCCTGGTACTTTAGACCAGAGGGAAGACCAAAGAGCAGGATTCCAGCACCCTTAAAAACATTATAGGAAATGGTGTTTTCTGTAAAATAGCATTTTATGTAAAAGTACCTTGTTGAAATCACCTTTTCTATGAAAGGCAAGGGTGTCTAACCTTGGCAACTTTAAGTCTTGTGGACGTCAACATCCAGAAGTCCCCATACTGGCTTGGGAATTCTGGGAGTTGAAGTCCACAAGTCTTAACATTGCCAAAGTTGAACACCCCTGATGTAAGATGTATAGGAGTTCCTATATATTTCTCAATTTGGTCACCGTGGATGCAGATTAAAATTGTACATTTGGGGTTAGTTACATTAAGTAGAAGAAATACTATAATACTGAACTATAGATAAGATTTGCTTCTATTTGTTTCTAACTTCTATATTCTTTTTCTTTTGTTTGTTTCTAACATTTAATTAGAAAACGAAACTTTAATCATGTTAGTTTTCAGTTGTAGCTTATTTCTTTTTTATATATTCTATTTCTGTCTCTCTTTCTTTTACTCACATTAGCCAACTCTGTTTAAACCTATGCATTAAATTTATTCCACTTCTAGACATATTTCGCTTTTACATTGAATGCTATATTCTCTTCTGTACCTCACACATTAAGGTGTCTGTATGTCTCTTGGTGGATGATTGCTGCTGTCTAAAAATAAATGGTGTTATGATTACTTTTCACTCATATGTTCATTTAATTAAATTCTGCCATTATTACACACAGCATGCTATAAAAGTACCATCAGTGTAATGTTAAAAAGGCCATTTTTGTTTCTTTTCTTTGGCTTCTTTCTACAAAACATAATCACCGAACCGATAGTAACACCGGTTGAATCCCACCCCTGGCTAAGAGGCTGGGAGGTGGAGGTGGGATTGTGGCAAAAGAAATGAAACTAGAAAGGAAACAGAAGAAGGAAGTGGAGTTTAGGAAGGGAATCCCTCAGAAGAAAGATAAAAAGGCATGCAAAGATTAATAGATACATGGACATCAGGAGCAGAGAAATTTTAAAAGGGGATGATTGAATGGAGAGTGAATGTAATGGAAGAGAAAGAAAGAGAAAGTTTGGGAAATGGGGAAGGGAGGGAGGGAAAAGAAGAGACAGAATAACTAACGGAGATACAAGTTTCCTTTCAAGTTGGCAACAAGACACAAGTGGAAGGAGACACTATGCTGCTATTATATCAAATGGGAAAGTTAAAACCCACTTCCAAAGTCTGTTTCATGGTTAGAAGAAATAACAATTTAGACTTATATACCACTCCATAGTGCACTCCAGAACTCTCTGGCAGTTTATAATGTCAGCATTATTTGCATTTTGCTGCCAGAAATCTGGGTCCTGATTTTACCAACCTTGGAAGGATGGAAGGCTGAGTCATCCTTGAACCTCATAAGGATCAAACTCCAGACTGTGGGCAGAGTTTGCCTGCAATACTGTACTTAACTACTTAATCACTGTGCCATCATTACTTCACTGGATAATGAAGTAATCCAAGGCAGTGTAAGGACTACTTCTTAATTCAGATCCTATCTACCACATCATTTTTCCTTCTACCTCTCCTTCACAAGAAGCTCAGAATTGCTTCTCTTGAAACCAAAGTTGGGGCAAACAAGAAGGAAAGCATTCCTCCAGGCAATTAGTCCCAGCTGCTAATCACATCACCCAAAGATGATGAGCAAATTAAAAGCACTGAAGCTTTCCTTCCAAATCTCAGAGAAAGTTTCTATGAGTATCTGACCTCATAGAATCAGAATCAGAAAAATTGATCAACTATATTCTCAGGGGAATTCAAAGGGAGATTGGATTGAAATAGAAACTGGGAAGGGGGGAAAAACCTAAACTGTCATGTTCCTTCTATTTGCCATTGGTCTCAAAATGTAAAAAGCCCAAGGAGACAGATCTTCTCAAACCTGGAATTCCAAAAATGCTTGCATGACTTTTCCCAGTTGCTGAGTAATAGTGCTTTTCCACCCCTTTTAAGTGACCCTGAAATGAACAGCCCTCCTGGCCAATCCTTTTCTGTCCTCTATTATCCATGTTCTGACTCATAACCTAATAGTTCTGTCACATGCAGGCAAGTGATAGGCTGATCTTCCAGCTTTGTTGTCCTCTCTTTCATTATGAAGTCTTTATAAAGTTGTCGTGTTCCTGAAATCTTCTTCTTTTGTTCAGTTATAATTGGCAATGAATAAGTTTATAAAAACCTCACAGGCACAACAATTAGCCGAGTCTCAATCAGCAATTCTATTCAGGATTTTTTTCTATGTGATTTCTTTTTATACAGGCAATAAATGCACACCAGATTCCCTCATAAGAAAGCAGGGATACAGATCAAGTGCTTTTTACTGATATATTACTTCAATATTGGCCTAACCAAACAAGGGCCTAATGGCCCTGCCAGCTGAGCAGTCTAGCATAGTTGTGCTGTTCTTCCAAGCCACTGGTTAAATTTATCAATTGCTGCCATATGTCACTTCTACCAAAATGACAATATGTGCTCATAGATATATTTATGGCGCAAAGCTATTTGTGACTAGAACAGAGTTAGCAAAGATACATGTATTCCAAACTGCATCACTTTTGTGCAAATTTGAAAGGTCGCTAGCCTGCCATCATAAACAGTTATTTAAAAAGACAATTGAATTTAAAAAAAAACTGATCAGAAATGGGAAAGGATTGACTGTCTGTACCAATCTGAAAAAGCCAAGAGGTACTTCATTAAACAAATTGTTGGTCACCTAATTTTTTGATTAAAAACCCATGGCAAAGTAGAACAGATTTTATTCAGTTTGTGGTAATCATTGGATGGTACCAACTTAAGGGAAAAGACATAACTGGTGTTGGTTAAAATTTTGCTCACAGATAAACATCTTTAAATTACAATGGCAGCAGTCAAAGTCAAAAATGGCTGTGCAAACAAAGTTTTTTAATGCATATCAATTAGTTTGAGTGTTAACTGTTTTACTATTTATCCATTTATTTGTTAAATTGTTTTATGTAATGCCAAACTTTAGATTATATTTGTAATATATCTGTGAATATATACAGTATGTGTGTATGTATGCCACTGTGTATATTGTATATAATACATATTTGTGTTGATGTTCATGTGTGTGTATCAATGAATAATAGCTAAGGATGACCTCATTTCAGGATGAATTGAAAACAACATTATGGGCACAAAAGATAATAGGAACATTTGCTGTATGATTGCAGGTGGGAACATGGAAGGGCAATGGTCCAGTTTCTGTTATATTTAATTTTAAAGAAAGGTTAAATATTCATAATGCTTGTAACATTAATACAGTGGAAACTCAGATCGTGACAGTAATCCATTCCAGGACTATGGTAGCAACCCGAATTGGTCATGACCGGAAGTATGACCGCCTGCGCATGCGCAGTCCAAAAAAAACCCCCCAAAAAATGGTGCCAAAGGGGAAATCGCTACGGGAGAGGAAATTGCCACAGCAATTTTCAGGTTTGCTTGGTCACCACCCAATGATCTGTTCACAACCAGAAGCAAAACAGAAGCAAAAATTCTGGTCATCACCCGATTTGGTTGCGAACAGAAGCATTCACAACCCAAGGTTCCACTGTATCTGAAATTGTAATTAATATTGATAAATATCCACTTATCTATAGTCATTATTCTAAGGCATTGAAATAACAGAATATTAAGAATTTATATAAATATTATTGTATTGAAATATGCTGAATTAAAACTGAGAAGAAAGAGTAATAGTCTATGTGGCTAGAATTAATAACAATTAAAGGATTGAACTGTTTCTATATTAATACTTCATAGGTATATTTCTAGTTTATTCAAATGTCACTCAATTACTATTCTGTATTTTTTCATTATACTAGCAACATATTTTGGTTGTTCACCAAAGCTCCTAGTTGCCATACATCTATAAAATGTTTAATTTGTTTTATATTGATGATGTTGGGTGTGTTCTCTAGTTGGTCTTTTTATTATGTTGAAAGTATTGGGTTGCATGCATGAGAGTGTTCCTGGTGTTGCAATACAACTTCTGCTATGAGTTTTGAAAGCAGTGGTTCCATTTGTTGATAGGTTGATAGATTCAGATAGATAGATCTGAAAATACGTGGTTAGGCAGAGGTTACTAAGATCCATGATTCTTGGTGTTTCAATCTTGGAATATTTGGCTAGGCTGTGAAGTAGTATTGTCACAGATTCTTTGGCTAATTCTGGGTCTAGGGCAGAGGTGGTATTCAGCAGTTTCTGACCAGTTCTGGAGAACCGGTAGTGGAAATTTTGAGTATTCAGAGAATCGATAAATACCACCTCTGACTGGAGATTTTACAGTATTCTTCCCTTGCCACGCCCACCAAACTACTCCCACAGAACCAGTAGTAAAAAAAAATTGAATCCCACCACTGGTTTATGGATGTGAAAATGGGTGTGGTATCAAATGATGAGACCATGATTAGTTTGGGTAATGAAACAGCTACAAGAAAGCAACCAAACTCAGACAGTACCAAGGATCTATCATCAATGCATTTTTATTAGTCTAATTTAAAATGCTGGCTCTGCTTTTTTATTATCTGTCCTATTGCTCTCTCTTTTTTTAAAGTTTTACTTAGTTTTGATTTGTTTTATTATAACATTTTACACTGTCCACTGTCTTGAATGCTTTTTTATAATGGAAGAAAAGAATATCAGAAATCTGTAAAAAAAACAACCTGCAAGTGAACTCCCCAGAGGTTGAGTCCTAGATTTTAGGCAATGCAAAACATGTGCCTCAAGACATGAACTATATTTTATAGATATATTTCATTGATTTATATCTGTATCACATATTTCTTTTCTTCCCTTTCTGCCTTCATTTGCAATCATTATTTCAATGTAGGTAACATTCCAATGCATATATCTGTTTATTTGTTTAAGCTAAGAACAACATTTTGAGCCATGAAAAATCTGATACAACCTGTCCAACATAGCATCTTTCAAGTGTGTTGACTTTGGAGCTGGAACCCCCAAAATTGTAGCTGGGATTCCCTGAGGTTGAAATTACAGCATTACACCATATTGAGGAACACTAATTGCAATTCGATCTGTGCACTAATTCAAGAAGGGCCACTCAAGTTGATTTGCTTGGAAATATCCAAACAAAATCTTCAAGATTTGGTACCATGGACATTCATACAGCTTTGTGCTGAGGAATGTAAATCTATTGTGTTTGGCCCTCTTTTGAAAGCCAACAATTTATTTAATAGAAAGAGAAGAAAAGGGATAAGGACCAAAACAAGGACAAATGTTTGATATAATTAATCTTGTTCAGTAGATATTTCTTGTATTTATTTGTTTGTTTAGAAAATTTATTTGTCACCCATTTTGTACCCACAACTCTGAATGGCTTATAGCATAAAACATTAAAGCAGAAAAGACATTAAAAGATATCTGTTTCTATCCAAGAAAGGCCACCAAAGAGGTGAACTGTATGTGTTTGTGTCAAAGGACAGAGATTCTCCCAGCCATTCAACTCATAGACAAACTGTGAAACAGCCATTCCTGCAGTTTACTCATGAGGACCTGCTCTGCAGAATCATGTGGGCTATCTCAAGAACATGTTCTAACTCTGGATCCTGTTATACATGTTTGGGATTTGATCTGCTCTGTGCTGGTCAACACTGCATAGAAAAACTGCAATTATATAGGCTCAGTTTAGTCACTGCATGAGAGTGGTATGGTGGCCTACTGGTAAAGATGCTCACCTCCCACTCAGATGGTTGAGAGTTCAATCCTAGATAGCAGCAGATGTTTCTCTCCACTAGGGTGCAAAGAAAAAATATTTGCTGTGAATTCTGCGTAGGTATCGGAAGGGTATCCAGCAAGTAAACGCTCAGCTCCATCCAGTCTCCCTGACTCTATCTAAAACAGGGACCACAGAGTCATAAAAAGGGAGTTTAGTCACTGCATGAAGGGCAAGAAGTTAAGAATGTACACCATCCCCCATTCTCAATCTTGATGTAGCGAATCATTACATTTTAAACATGCAAAAATGAAGCATGAATTGATACTCTAAAAGCATCCTGTGTTTTTAGCCTCTATATCAGCGGTGTCAAACTCAAGGCCCATGGGTCAGATTGAGTCCACGATGTGGTTGGATCCAGCCATCCTGGAAAATATAAGGAGACAGCCCTGCTTCTGCCCGATCTCCCCAGCATGAAGAGGAAACATGCCAGCAATTTGGAGTGGCATCAAGCTGGCCATGCCCACCCAGTTGGCCACACAGCCCTGATGTGGCCCTCAATGAAATTGAGTTTGACACCCTTGCTCTATATCCTTTTTCTACATATACGTATACCTGACCATCACATTATTCCCATTTCAAAACAACTACTGTACACAAAGCATGGAAACCAAGTAAGAAATTATTATCAAATCTATTAATAGTAATCAATTTCTTTAAAAAAAATTAATATCAAATAGGAATAGGAAGAAATTATAGTTAAGTCTAATAGATATTAACATTATTCACTATATTTCTCCATAACTTTCTATCTTGTAAAGCACAGGTGTCAAACTCGGAGCATCACGTTGCCATCATGTGATTGCAACATTTTTCCCATTCATGGAGCTGGAGTGGGTGTGGCCTGTGCGTGACTGGCCCACAGGCCGCCAGTTTACACCCCTGTTGTAAAGCATCCTTGCTTCCACCACTTCTATACATTGATTCAAAGATTATTTTATAAAATTCTTGCCTCTTTTGGAGCCTTTTATTAACTTTCTCAGCCTTCCCATTCGTCTCAATCCTTGCACAAGCTCATCCTGCATAAGCTTGCTTTGCAATTCAATTCTCATTGATTTTTTTTTCTCTCTCTCTCTGACCAAACAACTTGAATTTATTTCTTTCCTCCTGGTAACTCACATTTGTATTTCATCCCTGTTTCTTAAAAGCCATTCATTCTTGGTCTTGGCCTTATTTTTTTAACCACATGCATTTCTTCAGTACCCAATCTCAATGCATTTTCATTTATTTATTTATTTATTTATTTATTTATTTATTTAGACTTGTATGCCTCCCTACTCCCGAAGGACTCAGGGCGGCGAACATACAAAAGATATACAACAATACAAATAAAAACAAGTCCAAATTACCAAAAGTTAAAACAATAAAATCACTAAAACAAACAAATTAAAACTACCCACTCCCAGGTCAATCCAGGCCGGCCTGCTGAAACAGCCAGGTCTTCAAGTCTCGACGAAAGGAGCGGAGATCAGGGGCCAAACGCAGATCCGCAGGAAGCTGATTCCACAGGCGGGCGCTCCCACAGAAAGGCCCTAGCTCTGGGAGCCAGCCAGCCGACAATGCCTGACCGACGGTATTCCCAGAAGGCCCTCCTATGGGAGCGCACGGGGCGATTGGACTGTGAAGCAGGCAGGAGGCGATCCCGCAAGTACCCTGCACCCACGCCATTAAGGGCTTTGTAAGTTGTTACTAACACCTTGAAGGAAACCCGGAAGGCAACGGTAGCCAATGCAGGTCGCGCAGGAGGGGTGTAACATGGGAGTATCGGGATACCCCCATCACAGCCCGCGCAGCCGCATTCTGCACCAGCTGCAACCTCCGGGTAATCCGCAAGGAAGCCCCATGTAGAGAGCATTGCAGTAGTCGATCCTGGATGTGACGAGCGCATGAGTGACCGTTCAAGAGCATCTCGGTCCAGGTAGGCGAAGCTGGCGAACCAGCTGAACCTGGGCAAAGCCCCCTGGCCACAGCTCCCACCTGCTCCTCCAAACTGAGCTGTGCATCCAGGAGGACGCCCAGATTCCTCGCCCTATCCACGGGGTAACACCTCCCCCCATGACCAAAGATGGCACATCAACTGAAACCCGAGATGCTGGTAAGAACAGCCACTCAGTCTTGGCCGGGTTGAGTCTGAGCCTGTTACACCCCATCCAAGCCTGCACCGCCTCCAGGCACGGGACATCACCGAGAGAGCATCACTGATCTGGTCTGGGGTGGAGATATACAACTGGGTATCATCTGCATATTGATGATACCTCACCCCAAAACCACGGATGATCTCGCCCAGCGGTTTCATGTAGATATTAAACAGGAGAGGTGAGAGAACCGACCCCTGAGGCACTCCACAACTAAGAGGCCTCGGGGAGGACCTCTGCTCTCCCGTCAACACCGACTGCGAACGGTCCGAAAGGTAAGAGGAGAACCACCGTAACACGGTGCCCCCCACACCCAACCCCCGGAGCCGCCGCAGAAGGATACTTTTATTTTATTTTATTTACTTTTATGTTTTGCTCAGCCCATCCTTGTCTTTCACATAGCACAATGGGCAGAAGCAAGCTCTTATGCATAGCCATCTTCATAGCGTTTGAAATTCATTCATTCATTTCTACAACAGACCTCATGCCGTCTACTATTTTACTATCAGCATTTGCAGATCTTAAGTTTTCTCCATCCATTCTCCCATTTCAGCAAACATTCTACCAAGATATACAAATTCATCTACCTGCTCCATTTTTTTCTCCATTTATTTATAACTTGCAATCATTCACTCCATTTTCCTTGTCAAACACAATTACCTTGGACTTTGATACATTAATCCTCAGGTGCACACTCCCTGTGGCATCATTAAATATAACAGTCACTGAAAATTATTAAAGTTCTCAGCCAACAACATGCTGTCATCTGCATAAGGAAGTATGTACATATTTACCAATCAGGTTAAACACATATATCTTCAATATGTGTATACAAATGATACATTTCAATTGTTACCATAAATTCCTTATACATTTATTCATCAATACATTAAATAATCACTGCACATGGTTGTCTTACTCCCTTTTGTTTAAAATGGCATTTATCCTCATAATGCCTTATTTCCATGATGCATTATTCTTATCACATTCAAATAGCCAGACTCCAACTTAATATCGATTGAATAGGTTCCATAACTCAAGCCATTCACTTTTATATACTCTCTCTAAAACCATTTGATATAGTTATAGATTAGTTGAAAGATTATCTAAAAAAATAATCTTTTATACTATTGTTGTTATTTAACATAGAAGATTTTCTGGAAAATTCTCAGCTATGAAATATATCCAATGAACAACCTTTTTTTGCAGCTTGCCTCTTGAACTTGAATTGTGCACCATAAATCAATATTTTTTGTTACATCCACATCACAATAGATTGTTCTCCCATGTTTCTTTTTCCAATACAATGTCCTGCTTTTTGCAGACCTCTTTCAATTCCATCATAAGGAACCATCTCCAACCAGAAGGTGCCATGACTTCCAACTACAATGGGATTAAGGAAACACATAGTCAACAGCCATGCTAAGCAAAACAGATAGGTGCTGTCAAAACACGTGGTTAAAACTGGGAGAGTTAAAGAACTCTGGATCCTTTTAAAAATTCTCACCTCTAACTTGTACTGTTCTGTGCTCATAAAGACTGCACAGAAATGCAAAATTATACAGGCTCAGTCTAGCCATTGCACAAAGGGCTAGGAAGGTAAACCATGCATCATCATCACATAATGAATCATTCTAAGCACGCATAAAACGAAGTATGAGTTGATTGCCTATATGAATTCTAATTGATGAGCCAGCTAATCAAAGCACCCATGAATAAAACCATAATTTGGAATATTAAAAACTTGTAATCATCTTCTAAAAGCTGGAGAGAATAATTTCACATTCAAGAAATATTTTTTTTTAAAAAAGAGATTTGTTTTATATTGCCATAATGCAAAAATCTTCTTTCTAAAAAAGCGATGCAGTTGTCCATCTTCTACTTCTGCTTCTAGTGCTTATCAAGGTGAATATTGTTCCAAAGGACGCTCTGTTCTCATAGTTAAAGAATGGCATGATAGCTATTTCATTAGAAGAAAACTCCCACTCCCTTCTAGCATCAGATGATGTTACCCAGGTTGGTAAGGAGACATCTGCAAGAAAACCACCAAGGTCAGAGAGCACCAAGGAGACAATGGTTCAGCCCTGAACTACACATATTCTGTTCTATAAATACTGTTCTACCATGCCTGAAATGAGGATGGAATGTAAATTAGGAGACTATAGTTTCCCCATTAGAATGAGATAATTTTTTTTTAAAAAGCAGTCTGAGACACATGAACAACTATAACACTTTTTAAATGAAGAAATAGAACAGTTAAGTCATAGATATTTCCTCTTTATCCCTGAGAGGGAGAGATGCTGGTGAATGAGAGAACAGTTCTTCTGCAGTGAGGAAAATAGGTCACTGTGCCAGTGAAAAGGGCTGGTGTTTGAGAAAGAGACAGGCTTTAAAAAAAAAAGAATCCACAACTGAAAAGCAAGTTTTTCTATTCAAGGATGGGCAAATTTATCCAGTTTGATTTTGTTAGGTTACTCATCTTCAGTTTGGGTGTGGGGGGGAATAGACAAGGGCTTCTACATATGCACAGGCAGACAACTCCCAAAGTTGAAGCCCAGGCTTTGTACTGATTATCAACCGCAGGAATAAGATTAGTTTGTGGAATGGCAAAAGAACTGTTTGTTGCTGTTTTGAGGAGGAGGAGGAGGAGATTGCTGAAACATAGCACATGATTCTACAATGAATCACCCTTCTATTAAGTCACTAAACGTAATCCTGACAGAGACAGTGAGGACTTGCGTTCCTTCTCATTGATCTGCTTCCACTCTTCCTCTCCTCACTCCATCTTAGTTTGATTCTTCGGACAGCCACTTTTTAAAAGAGAGTTACTCTAGGTTACATTGTGCCTGTGCCATCTCTAATGGAATTCGAAGTTTAATTCATAAAGTGGCCACTCTTGACCTCTGGCCACATTGCCACCCACTCTGCCACCCCTTTCTTTTCCTGTTGCCATGGAAATGAATAGCGGGCTAAAAAAATGGGAGCAAATGAAGTCTAAAGCTTTTCACAAAACCCTAGAGAGAAAGATGAATGAAACTCATTCATCACAGAGTAAGAGACCCAGTTAAAAAAATTCTGCTGGAAGAACAAGCCATAAGAGAAAGGAAAGGAGAAAGAAACAGAGGGAAGGATGAAAAGATTACTTCATGCAGGAAGTTATATGATCTGAGAAGAAAACACAGTAATGAGGAAATAAGATAAAATATAGTCCACTGTCAAAACTGAGGGCTTTTTTCCCTCAATAACACCAACAGCAATCCTTTAATTTCCCTGATGTTTTAGTTTATTTTCCAATATCTCAGAATGTTTGCATAAGAGGGTTATTTTATAATAAACCTAAATGAGCATTTGGAGCACTCAAAACATTTCAGGAAAGACTGAGCAGAAATGAAGATCTGGCTCTTTCCAAATTTCTTCTACTTTAAATCTCCTACTCCTTTCTGATCCACCTAGTTTATTCTCAAGAAATATGGAATAAAGCAATAATACACTATAATACAATTATAAAATAAGGAACTTAGTAAAAGAGATAGAAGACAGAGAACTAGATCACATTGGGGAAAATAGTTTATTTATTTATTGATCAAATTTATATGCCTGCCCATCTCGCAAAAGTGACTGGGCAGCTACAACTATCCAATAAAACAATATATACAAAACAACTGTTGCTTAAAATCATTAAATCATTATTAAAAAAATAAAGAGCTATAAAATCAAAACTAAACAAGAAAATAAAAATAAACAGAGCGCTAGCAATAATAATGGAGTCGCCTCCCAAATGTACCCATCCTTTGCTGGTATAGCCAGTTCTTGAGGGACCCTTGAAATTATGACGTTGACCTCATCTCTGGGAAGAGAAGATTTCATAATGAGAGTCCCACAACAGAAAAGGCCTTCTGCCTAGGCCCAGCCAAATGTAGCTCTCTAGGCAGAATCCATAGCATGCCCATTCTACTAGATCTGGAAGAGATAGTGTCTCAAATATCTTGTTCCATACCACGTAGGACTGTAAGGGTCAACACCAGCATCTTGAATTGGATCCAGGAACAAACCAGTCACCAATATAACTTGCACAGCAGAGGTATAATGTGAGCTCTATAAGGATACACATAATTGCTTGTGCCACTGCATTTTGTACAAACGTGGAAGAGAAGAGAGCACTAACCCCTGCAGCACCTCACATATGTTGGGGCAAGGGCAGGATCTCTCCTCCCCAATCACCATTAACTGGAATTGACTCTGAAGAACCAGCACAAAATTGTGGCACCTTCTATAGTTCTCTGAGTCAATCCAGAAGGATACCATGGTCAATTGTATTGAAACCAAGAGATCAAATAAGTTATGGATGGATAAAACACCACCATCAGAAACCACTGAAAAGCACAACCAGTGCTGTTTTTGTTCCTTTTCTAGATCTGAAGTCAGACTGAAAAGGATCCAAATAATCAGTTTTCCCCCTGGGTTTGCTGAAGCAGCTCCACAACTACCTTCTTGATCACATACCTCTGAAAGGAAGGTTGGATCCTGGACAGATATTGTCTAGTATCAAAGAGTTCAGTGATGGGGGTGAACCAAAGCCTCCTTCAGAGATGAAAGAATAGCCCCCTCATTCAAAAAATTAACTTTTGCTAGGACCCACTCACATGACATCTGCAGGCCACTTTCAGAAGCCAGGAGGGGCACACATCTAAAGAGCAGGTGGCTGAACTCACAGTTGTAAGAACTCTCTCTACTTCCTCAGGTTCAACAGTTCAAATTCTCCCCAGGTAACCAAGTAAGACTCCACCTCTGGATCTGCAACAAAGCCAGCATCCAACTATGAGAAAATCCTAATGATTTTGGAATGGAAGACCGCTGGTAGACTTATGCTAATTCACACTTGCAACTCCTGCACTCCTTTCAAGAGGTGGGCAATATAAATTCACTAACGGCACACTTCTTTGTACAGAAAAGCTGTTAATGTATTAGTAGCATATGTAACATATAAGAGAACAAAAAAGGGGGTTCCTGTGCATAAATCAAGATAGGCTGTCATTTCATCAATGAAGCAAGAATAAAATTAAATGAAAATAAAGAAGCAAGATTTGGGGAGGCAACTCCATTCAATATGTAGATATCATCCAAGTATCATAAGATAGACAACTGTATTGAACATGGGTAAGATATTACATACGATACTACATAGGATAAATTCACACAAGAATTTTTTTTAATGCAAACAACACTACCAGAAATGACTTCATTGATAGATCAGCTACTATCTCCCATACATCTCTGAAATTCAGAGATCTTGAAGAAAATTATGGATCTTTTAATCTTTAATGTAGATAAAAATTGATGCTCTATATGTAAATGAGGGTAAAATTATATGTAATGAGGCACACACATTCTCAACTTCCACATATACTGATGAGGTCTGGCCCAACCTCTTATCCAGGATAAGAGGTTGGGCCAGACTGGATAGTCCAGTGAAGATTTCAACTCAGCAGCTGTGGAAAGGGAAAATTATGCTAGAGATCAGTAAGAAAGGCACCAGGAAAAAAACTTGACAACAGTATATGTCAATCTATCCTACATACACATCTAGAATTCTATGTATGGTTTTATATATGAAATAAAATATAGCTGGAAAAAGGACTAAAGGATATGTGTGTCATACACTTACAAACCGTGGGAAGCTACCCACCCCTCTCCTAGAAGAATGAAATATTTTGGGAAATATTAAAAAAGCCAGAATATTATATTTCCTTGGATGATAAAAGAAGAAACATGTTTTAAAGACAGAAAGCAGCTCCCTGCCGCCAGCAGATATTTGGCACCCATTAGGAAAGACTGGGCCAGCCTATCTACAAGACAAAAGACTTCCAGCTCCAGGGTGATGGGATTAAGACATGACCCTCCAGGACATAACAGGATTAACTCATCTATCAGCAGAGCTCACCACAATCTCCTAAGGACTTTGCATCACCCAGCAAACCTCAACTAAGCCTGGGGGTTCAGAGAAAATAACCCCATAGGAATCTGACAATAGCCTATAGAATACATGTTCTTGCACAGGAACAGGAAGCTCAAGTGCAAAGCCCAAGAGAAGGTATAAAAACTCCTCTCTCTTTCAACTCCATGTGTTCAGCTGCACCAGAGAACCATGTACTTGGTGGTTCTGCTTCATCATTAAACCATCTTTCCAATCAGCCTCCATGTTTCCAGTGTCTTCCTTCTGGCTTGGAACTGAACGAGATGGATATTTCTTCCAACAAAAGAAAGGCTAAAATGTTTAGGATTCTTTAGAGTGGGGGAAAAGTGACTGAAGGAGATTAAAGAAGTACATAAAATCATACATGTCATGAACAAAGTAGACAGAGAGAATGTTCTTTTCTGTCCCTTAAAACAGTTAACACACTGATTGACAGCTGTCCCTAATTTCTCCTGCCTCTTTTATATGCCCTAACTGTCAGACAGGGGGGGAAATGCCATAAACACCACAGAATGATTATTTACCTTGGACATTGATAATACTGTAGCAATAAAATGTCAGATCAAATCAGGGAACCATTGGGAGACCCGAAAGACTAAGTTAAAGGCAGACCATTAAGGAGAAAATCTATCTATGTGGTAAGAGTCAACAACTTGATGGCATTTAATCAATCAATCAAAAATCTCTTGTATGTTATTGCATATGCCAGACATCATTATCAGTTCCTGAGACAGAATTACACCAGTAATGTGATACTCTCAAATTCTGGAACATATGCAGTTTCATCCATTTATATCCAACTGTCACTTCCTAAAGATCTGTTTAAACTCACATAATGGATTTAAATCACTACCATTTATACTCTAGTGCCTGTTTTTTTTATATTTATTGATCTAGAATTACCAGCTGTCCGATGGAGGGTATTTTCTGTTTAGATAATACTAGTTTCTTTTTCCTATTATCCTTCTTTCTCTTTAATTTGGCCTGCATATTTTGAATATTTAAATATATTCACCCAAGTTAAGATGTGCAAGTGAAGTTTTCACTATCATAAAAAATATGTAACTTATACCAGTGGTGGGATTCAATTTTTTTACTACTGGTTCTGTGGGCGTGGCTTGGTGGGCGTGGCAGGGGAAGGATACTGTAAAACCTCCAGTCAGAAGTGGTATTTGCCGGTTCTCCGAACTACTCAAAATTTCCACTACCGGTTCTCCAGAACTGGTCAGAACCTGATGAATACCACCTCTGACATATACCGACCAAGATCATGAACAATATTTGAAAAGAGGTACATTTCTACTTCAAGGCTGTAAACCAGGGCTGTGAAACTTGTGACCACAGGCCAGATCATGCACTGGCCATGCCCATGCCCGGTTTAGCAAAGGGGGAAAAAGTTCTGATACGTCAAGTGACACTACCACAACGATGCGAGTTTGACAACCCTGCTGTATCATTAGAAGTAATACCTCCATGCAAGTGGTTTGCAGTAGCTCATTCAAATGACACTTTGGAAAGAGAAAAATCTTGAAACAGGACTGATTCTTCCACTTGGCACTGGTGCATAGCCACTACAGCAGTCGTTTGTATTGTATTTTTTTTATTATCAGTCATGAAGATTTTCTAGGATTTCCTGTCTTAAAAATCCACTTTGATTTCAGTGGTTTGGGAATACTCCTTGCAGCACTGCTGAAGACTCTCAAGAAGCATATCCTAGCTTTATGTTTAAAGAAAGAACCCCTTCATTAAACTTTCCATGGAGATTTTCAAACAGCTGCCCAACTCAGTCATGAAAGCTGCACATACCTTGTAACCAGACAGCCTCTTGAAATCAAATCTTTGGTATAAATAAGTATCAAAACTTATGCAGGCAGAAAAAGTCCCATTATGAAATGAAATTGGATATCCAACTCAAGTGATGTTAATGAAAAGGAGCAACTTTGGCAAGAAGAATGTAAATTGGCGATTTAAAGGAGGCCTAGGAGCAAATGTGAAGACTAAAGAGGTAAATGAAGGCTGACAAGCCATAAGGAATTCTTTAACAGCATCCCCCCCCCAAAAAAAGGAACTCTGAGGACAGAATTGATAGACCTGCTATACTACCAGGGTACAATGAGAGCACAAAGAGATTGTCGAGAAACAAAAAAATTCTGTTTACTACAACTGTTTTTGCAAAGGAGAAAAAGCTTAACCTGAAGTTGAGACATGTGAGAAAGTATAGAACCATTTGATACTGTCCTGTAAACACTTGTACACTGCTTAAGTGTAAACACACACACACACACACACACACATATACAGATATCTTAATTTATGATTGTTCATTTAACAATTGTTTAAAGTTACAACAACCTTGGAGAAAGTGACAGAGTTGTTGGGAGTGGTCTTGCAGGCTTTTTTTTGCGCCATTTACTATTAGCTTGTTTGGCAGTTCCTTGATGGGATATTGTTTACTTCATCAAGAACAATGATGAAGTGAACCCACAATGACAGGAAAACCACTAGAAAATAAACGGAGAGCAAACTTTACTCCTTACTAGCACTGATGATGTTAATGTTACCTATCTTGGGTAATGAAACATCTGCAAGAAAACAACCAAACTCAGAGAGAACCAAGGACTTCTCATTTCAACCCTGAGCTACAAATATTCTCCTTTATTGATCTGATGTCCTCAAACTCCATCACATCAACTTACCAGGCTGCTCCAGGTGAGGGGTGAGCACTGTGCAGGCACTCTCCTTATCCTCCCACAGCTGCCAGCCAAATGAAAGAGTGCATGGCGACTGCCAGAGCTGAACCTGACTCGCTTCTTCTCCTGCCCCTGAGGCATGCTTATTTATACTTGATTTCTGATTTCTGATTGATCTCACACATGCCAGGCGGGGAGAGCCAAAGGTCAGGCTTGCGCTAAAGCCAAGGCACATCACTCATTTGACAAATACTCCCAATAGACAGGTTAGTAGGCAAAATAAACTCTGGACCAGAAAAGCTTGAGCTCTGTGGCTAGTTTATAAGAAGGAAATTGAGCCGATCTGTATAAGCTAAAGATCAGTAATAGAAAAGAAACTTTGCTATCAGGATTTGACTCCTAGCATCTCCAATTACAAATAAGCAATCATAATGCTCAGCTTCGTGAAAACTACAATTGTTTAAGCCTGAATAGCTCTGTGATATGGCTCTTTTCCAGATTATTTTTGACCAAACTGTGAAATGCATTGTGTTGACATGAAAAGTAACCGTGGTATGGAGGCCTCCAATTTGACCTCAGACTTCCAACAATACCAAATGTCATAAGAATGAATCACATTCCTCCCATGCAAAATAGGATCAACCTCTAATTGGGCTGAGCCAAGTTTGGTGGCAGCAGGCTGCCCAGCAAATATTCCATTTATCATGCAACTCCAAAACCTATTATTTAGAATGTTAAAGAGAAACCGTGACCATTACTGTCCTGCATTCCATCAGATACAGAGTGTTTAGTTTGCATGAAGAGTCAGACGCGAAGAGCTTCAGTGAAGAGTTTATTAAGTGACTACAGCTCGAATGGACCCGACTTGGCTGGGCTACGGCTGCTTTTTATAGCCAGCAGCCATAGTTGCCAGCCAATCAGAGTGCAGGGTTTTCCCGCACTATTTAAACCAATCCTATTTGACATTTTACAAGAACAATTCAAACTAAACCAATGACATTCAAACCTACATACATAACACAGAGAGTCAGGAAGATAACTTTGAATGAAATAGTCAAGAACTGTTGCATAAGCAAAGAGAGCTTATGTTCTGGGAAACAAGATAATTTGGAAGAGACTCTCCAATTCCCTGGATTATAAGAATGCAGGGAGCACCACAGAATCGTTCTTATGATTATAATCGTTCTTACGACCTGTTATTAGAGCCTATATTCATCAAGTATAGCTCTAATCTTCCCGTGAAGTCAGTTTTCTGAACTGATCTACCATGTAGGGCTAACAGTTGATGAAGTAAACATTTTAAATGCAATACTCTAGGAACACTCCATGGTAAGGGCAATTGTACTATGGCAAGTAATATTACTCTTTTCTGACCCAATATGCTAAGATGTTTTTTTTTAAAAAGGCAGTCAGCGAGAATATAGAACATAGTACATCAGAGTTGTAAGGGACCTTCAATTCCAATCCCCGGCTCATACCATATCAGACAACTGTCTGTCCGGTCTCTTAAAAGCATTCAGTGTTGGAGCACCCACAACTTCTGAAGTCAAGCTGTTCCACTGTTTGATTGTTCTTAGAGTCAGTCATTTTCTTCTTTAGTTCTAGGTTGCTTCACTCCTTGGTTAGTTTCCATCCATTGTTTCTTGTCTTGCCTTCTGGTGCTTTGGAAAATAAAGCAGCCCCTCAAATATTGGAACACTGCTATCATGTCATCCCTAGTTCTTCTTTTTAGTAGAGTAGACCTACTCAATTCCTGCAATGGTTCTTCATATGTTTTAGCCTCCAAGCTCCAGGTCATCAGGATATAGGTACATCACTACATATATGGAACCAGTTCAACCAATTCAGGGGATGGAAGGGAACAAAGTAGTAACTGGGGTGGCTAGCCCCCATAGAATTGTGATTCCCATAAACAGGCCTATTAACTCTGAAAGGAATTATATCAAGAATTCTGAAGTCTTCCCTTGGGGAACAGTAATAGACAATTGAGAAGGTAAAGTGCTATAGAACTGAGTACTTAGCTCTCTGTTCTATATTAATGGCATTTTCCAACACCCATTTGGTTTCCTGACCACCCCTCCTACAATCAAAAAGAGCTTTGTAAAGAAAGATGTCTGCACCTCAGTCTCTGGAGAACTCCAAAGAAGAAAATTCAACAAAATACAGGAAGTCCTGGGCTTACGAACATAATTGAGCCTGAAATTTCTGTTGCTAAGTGAGACATTTATTTAAGTGAGTTTTGCCTCATTCTACTACCTTTCTTGCCCCAGTTGTTAAGTGAATCATTGCAGTTGTTAAGTTAGTAACACGGTTGTTAAGTGAATCTGGGTTCCCCATTGAAGTTGCTTGTCAGAAGGATGCAAAAGAGGATCACATGACCCGGGCACTGCAACTGTCATAAATGTGAACCAGTTGCCAAGCGTACAAATTTTGATCACATGACCATGGGGAAACTGCAACGATCGTAAGTAGGGGAAATGGTCATAAGTCACTTTTCTGATGCCATTTTAACTTTGAACGGTCACTAAATGAACTGTTCTAAGTCCAGGACTACCTGTATGTAAATCAGATTAGAGCAATTTTGTAAATTCAACCTCCTCTTCTTTCTCTAGGAAGGGAGAATAAGTGTTTCCTGTTTCCCACCAATTGCCCTCAGAGGCAAAGGAAGAAAAGTAGCAAGGAAGGGCCAAAGGGGATCTAAATTCAAAAAACAAACAAACATGAAAAATGATTAATGTACATTTAGTGTTCTGAAGATGACAGGCTAAACCATGAGGGTTTTGTTGTTGTTGCTTTGTTGCTGCTTTGCTTTGCTCACCTTGATGTAATTCCCACTGCAGACTCAGATGTACCCAGCCGAGCTGTTAATGAAAATGAGAGAGCTCAGACACTAAATAAGGATACGGTTGTGACCTTTGGGAAAACAGCTATCCAAAACAAACAACTCAGTCAGGTAACCTAGGCTATTGGGAGCAAATCAGGACACTTCTGAAGGTTTCCAGTAGTAAGGGCAAGGGTTCTTCATGCTAAAATAGATGAATGTACCGAGGTTTTTTTCCCCCCATATCCTGACAGCTTTTTTAAAAAATGAGGGCAGGTTGTGAGGCTTAATGCACGGATGGCAAAGACACATTATGAATAAAGTTTAATGAATAGAGAATTTAATTGGGTGAAGATTCATACTCGCTGGGCCTCTTTCAGGGCTTTATAGGATTATTACTCTGAAATTGAAATTATTACTCTGAAAGCAATGCAGATTGTGGTTGTTGTTGGTGTAGTACTTTGATCCCAAGGTGTAAAAAGGTGCACACTAAGGAAGATTCCAAGCTAGCACAATTTTAAACACTTGTGTATTCCTTTACAAATTACAAGTCATTTTTGGTTCCTGCTTTCATAACATCAGTAATATTTTTCTCTTCCACAGCTGACACATCTCTTCAGATTTACAAAGCCACCAATCTGCTAATTACTGGTGATGATAGATGATATAGATAGATAAATGATAGATAGATAGATAGATAGATAGATAGATAGATATGAAATATAGATGATATATAGATGGTATAGATATAGATGATAGATATTTTCAAAATATCAGTAATAGAATATACATATACATACATACTACACACATATACACATACACACACATGCACATGCTATATAACTAAAATAATGATTAGATACAAGGTGAAACCTAACACACCTTGCAGTGTGCTTCAGCTCTTAAAAATAGACCAAATCAGGAAAAAGACTCCATAGGAAGACTAGAATTATAATTCATTGAGAGAGGCTAAATAACAGAATCTTAATAGCCTGATTGTAGTTTACCTCATTCCCTCTTATATCCCAGTGAAACAAGGAGAAGCTCTGTTGTTGTTGTTTCTGCTGCTGCTGCTGCTGTTGTTTTGTAGACATTTCACTACCCAGCTAGGTAATACTATCAGTGCTGAAATTTGGTCCTTTTTTAGCAGTTGGTTCTTGGTAGTTCCTTGATTAGATTGCTGTTTACAGTTAGCTTGTTTGGTATACCAATAATGTGGTCATCCAGAGAGAAGAAAGCCATTGTACAGTGAGAGGCATGAAACACTCAAATAAGAAAAGAAGATATATATCTCTCTCTCTCTGTGTAATTATAGAAAGTGAAAAATACAATCATTGTGACTTATTTTTTCAAAACACTTTCCAGAAGATTCTTTGTTTGTCATGATTTGTATGCATTGATATGGACAAAGTTAGCAGGAAACATTGAAATTCTGAATCAGTGTATTGGCTCAGCTAACCATTGCTCCAATGCCCTTCTAGAATCCAGGCAGCTATTTCTCCATCTCTTTGTGGAGAGAAAGGGACTGAACATGGGGTTTTTAGTATGCAAAACATTTACTGACTGAGCTATGGCTCTTTTGCTCATAAATGTGCTGTACAGAGGATTTGAAAAATTACAGCTTCCTTATAGAATAAGCAAATTAAATGCAAAAATAAATATATAATCTGAAATGTTCATGTCTAGTCTTTTTTTTTTCAATTTTGTCCTTCCCAAGCAAACATGCTCTTTCAAAAATAAGAAAATATGTTCCTTTACTGCTGAGAACTATAGGAATTATTTTCAATAGACCCTACCTAACTTCATTAATGTACATTAATGTAATCTAAAGTTCCCTATTAACCTTCATCTCTCATCAGCTCTCTTTCTATACTGAAAGAAACTTACAGGAAAGCCCAAAGTTTCCTGAGTATTTTAGGAGAATATTGGAAACATGATGATTTTTTTTTTGAAAGCTGAGAGATTGGAAAAGATGATATTGATTATGAGATGAACAGATAGGATACTTACTCATTCTACCATCATGTTTCTGGATAAAGAGAAATGTTTTATACAGGGATTTGTCTTTCATATTTTAAAATAGGCCACTGTTACCCAACAAAGGAAAGTTGGCATCAGAAGAACAATTTTTCAACAATAGAACATCACTATCTTAGTGGGTGCTTGTTTTACTTGCTGGTTTCACTCACATGGCATTACAAACCTAGCAATTGCCTTTATATCACATGCTCAGTTTGGTAAATTCTAAACTGGATTATTTTAATGTCTATGGATTAAATACTGTAGATTGTGCAGATCCAGAAAATGACTTAATTCCATTGCCAGGTTAGGTGTACTTTGTAATGAAGGAGTTCTCAAACTGGATCAAGACCAATCAGAAAGTCATAATGTTTGGGATGGGGACACAATATTTTCAAAGAAGCTGTTCAGGGCTTTCTCTCTGCACCAGCTGGTGCCACAATTTTGGGGCCTCTCTGCAATAATATTGATTGAAATTTAATCACTCAAAGGAATACATTAATTTCTTAGCTGGGCCTAACCCCAATAACATAATTAGCCTATTTGAGAGAAGAGGGATCCATAAATCCATTCATCATTTTAGCGAATCATAGTACTACAAACTTTGACAACTGTTGAAGTAAATACCAAGGCAGAACAAATAAAGCTGCAAAAAGAAAAAAGAAACCCATCCAGGACATGTACGTATTTATTCATTTTGCAAAAGCACCCTTGCAGATTAAAAATGTTGATTGCAACAGGCAGCAAAGACAGTTGAAATGTCTGGCAGCACCAGACAGAAACAAATATCATAACCGGGGACAATGATTACATGGTGTACATGACCAGCATACACAGTTCTGGAGAATTTTCATTCTTGTTTGTTTGGCCTGACAAAGAATAGCTCAAAGCCACTATAGCAGATGCCACAACCACAGCTGTGATTTCCCCAGTTTGCAGACAATTACAAATGGCAACTACGCATCCCACATGTAGCCAATCTCCAGACATGATCCAGAATAGACACAAGCAAATCTACCACATGGTGGCTTATCTGTATTTTTCTGAAATTTCTCCAGAAACTTTAATAACGTCATTTTCCACTTATCTGAACATTGTGATATTTCAACAATTGCACGGTCGTTTTGTGACATGTACAAGTTTGCTCCTTAGGTTAAATGTGTAAAGCAGAGTAAAGTTTGAGAAACGAATGTATTTAAAGTCATGCCATTTTCTGTGCATTTTTAACATTAGTTGGATGTAGTAATGGAAATCTTTATTCTTTGCTGTGGCAACAATATTGGCTTTTTTAATGCTCTGGTTCAGATTAAGGATTCACAGATCAGTAAAAATTTCCATTTTATTTTAATCATTTGCAGAACAGTTAATCACTTCTTTAAAAATATGTTTTTAAAATATTTATGTCTATTTTCTTTGCAATTTCCCAGTAACACATGGGGAATGAACCTGGAGAAATCGGCCATGTATGGTAGAGTGGGAGCAAGGCAGAACACACATAGTGTCATACAGAAGATGAATAATTTTCTCAATGTAAGTTTTCTTTCTTTCTTTCTTTCTTTCTTTCTTTCTTTCTTTCTTTCTTTCTTTCTTTTCCAGATGTAACCACCCTTCCTTCCCATTCCTTTTCAACTGAGTCTGAGCAAATAAATGGGATTTTGTCCACTATTTTGGCAAAAGGAATGTTTGCAGTCTATTCAGTGCCAGGAAGGGCCCCTTTTTAATAAAATCTGTAAATCTACTCCAGTAGAAATCCATGGCAAATTTCTTCTTCATCCATAATTCAGGCTAGTATTAAAGGTTGCAACTGTTTTTCCTTGTTTGGAAAGTGAAGGGGAAGTTTTAAAATTGAAGTGCTGCTTACATCTGTTGCATCTCCAAAACTAAAGGATACCACCCTTACCCATCACTATTAAGTGGTGCCCCAATAAAACCAGGTTTAAAAGTAGCTGCTAATTCATCAGATCCATTTATAGGATGTACTATGTTTTTATCAGTGAGAAGTAAGTACTATTGAGTGGAAAGGTTTTGTTTTGTTTTGTTTTCTCTGAGCACTTGGTGATTGTGTGTCAATTAAAAAAGTGGTTCTGGATTTATGTGACCTGTTATTTGGTGAGATCAGTCAGTGAGCTGATTCAGTTAGAATTAGAATAGAATAGAGCTGGAAGGGACCTTGGAGGTCTTCTAGTCCAGCCCCCTGCTCCAGCAGGAGAACCTATACTATTTCAAATAAGTGATTGTCCATCACCTTCAGTGATGGAGCACCCACAATTTCTGAAGGCACTGCATTGCACCAGTGAAGTTCTGCAGACAGAGTGCTCAATCTTCTATATCCTCACTGGATGGAGCTTTTGCCCCAAACCTCCCACAATTTCTAAGGAACTGAAGCAGCTTTTTGGATGAGAAGTGAAATGCTTTCAAAGGAAAAAAAACAAAACAAAGAAAGCCCGTTTTGAAAAGCATCTTTGGGACTTTACCAGGTGCTTTAAAGGGAAAGCTGAATTGTGACCCACGGTGAAAGTGATCAGAATTATGTCAATTTCTCCTTCTCTTGGTCAGGGGAGAAAGAGGTATGCAAAATAACAGGCTATTTGTATGTTTCTGGGTTTTTTCTCTCTCCATTTGTGCAAGGGCCAGTAATAATATTTTAGTTACTTCAGTAGTCCAGCACAGTGCAGAACAGCTACTACAGTGAGTTGTAGTTTCTGCAACCTAAAAATTATTTTTATTTAGTTACTTAGGACTACTTCAATCTGTATATTGATTAAAGTATTGGGCAAGCAGCTGGTTTCAAATGGATAATGTAATATCATTCTACTTGTAGAACTCCCAATGAGATTCTTAACACAGGAGGAACAAGGAGGGCTTGACAGTAAAGCAGCTTCAACCCATTACCAATATCCAGATTGTCCTTTTCCTTTCCTTTTTTCACAACCAGACTACATGTGTTGAAAATATGAAGAAAAGTGATGGCAGGATTTACAAGCAGTCCTCATTTAGTGACCACTTGCAATTACAACAGTGATGAAAAAGGAACTCTTTGAACATTCCTTGCATTGATGATCTTTGCAGATCAGTAAAGCAAAGGAAAACTAAAGTAAGGTCATAAACAAAATTGTGGTCTCATTTAGCAACACTTAGCAACCACTTTACTTAACAACCAAGTTGCCATTTCCAATTGTGGCTGATAAATAGCAAGTTGCTTGTATTGCCCTTTATTTGTAATGAAAGTGAAGGATATTTTTGTTGGGCTAGTAATAGCAGACTGAACAACATAGTTTGCAGGCATTCATTGGTCACTTGAGAAAGCAGCAATTAGCTCACTGAGTTCTCCATATGTTTTCAGCATTCCAAGGTCAACAGGAGGAAAATTATCAGTTTCAGACCAAAATGAGGCAGCAATAGCGATAGCACTTAGTCCTATATACCCCTTCCTAGTGTTTTACAGCTATCTCTAAGCCAGGCCTGTCAAACTGGCAGCCCACGGGCTGGATGTGTCATGTGCAGGTCACGCCCACCTGAGCTCCTCAAAGGCAAAAAAAAGTCACAATACATCACAATACATCACGTGACATGATTTAGTTTGACACCTGTGCTCTAAGCAGCTTACAGAGTCAGCATACTGCCCCCAACAATCTGGGTCCTCATTTCACTGACTTTGGAAGGATGGAAGGCCAAGTCCACCTTGAGCCAGTCAGGATTGAACTGCTGGCAGTTGGCAGAGTTAGCCTGCGATACTGCATTCTCATCACTGTACCACCATGGCTCTGGTGATGTCATGTCAGATGGCTCTTATTTCAGATATATTTGCCTAGAATTGGATTCAGTCCATACTGAGGAGAAAGGAACCATAATTGAACCCAGTGGACTTTCTCTCGCAACAGACACATAGTAGGAATGTGTATATATAGACACATAGTAGGAATGTGCTAAACCAAAATGGTACTTCAGAGCCATCAGGGAATTCCTGCTGACAACACCTGTTTGCAACAGAGAACAGCCAAGGGATCCCAGTTGCATACCCTTGGCTTTGAATGTGAAGCATTAATCCTAATGTAGTATATAATCCTTAATTTATGGCCATCATTAACCCAGGAATTATGGTTATAAATCATGGTAGTTGTTATGCAGGTCACCACATGACTGCACCCAATGTTTTGTGGCAATCATTAAACTAACACTGTGATTGTTAAACAAACCTGTTTTCCCCAATGAGTGTTGTTTGCTGGAAACTGGACATAAATACAGGCAAATAGCAAAATAAAAATGGTGAAAATGACAGTCATATCACTGTGGGATGCTGCAAATGGCCATATATAGGAGCTGGTTGACAAGCACCCAAAATTGATCACAGGGAGAGTGCAAGTGTTGGAACTTCAGAAATGGGTAGCAAATAATTCTGGGGAGGTCCATCTTTAAGCAACTTTAAGATGTGTGGACTCCTAACTCCCAGAATTACCCAGTTACCCATTTGAGAGTCGGAGTCCACACATCTAAAATTCACTAAAGTTAAAAAAAAAACATTGCCACAGATGCTTTGATGATTACATTGTATACCATACAAGGGCAATCAAGGATCATTTACTCTCAAACGAGGTTGTTTTAATATTGCTCTTCAACTGCTTCTAAAAAATATTTTATTTTAAACTGTTAGCCATTTATCTCATGCCCTTTTAATTCAATTAATTTAACTGGGTCCTTTTCTGTGTACTGAACCGAAGAGTCCTGAAAATGCTAATGATAAAGGAGTGTGTGAAAGTATCGAACGCATATGTGGCCTACTAATGATCCTCCAAATGTAAAATGGAACATTTTATAAAATATTTTTAAAATACAGGAAACATTCACCTACAGAACAGGAGATAAAATAGTGAAAATATGCCATACTTATATAGTAGGGTGTCTAGGAGAAAGCGGAAAGGTGAATGACTGTGAGGAAGCTTTTAAATCCTCTGTTCCCTGTGAGCAAGGACGATAAGATCAAAGGCAATTACACAAAAGATCTGGGTCTGAGCAAAGCAAGGCTGGGAAGTCCCAAGAGAAAGTATGTGACCTGGTTTCATATTCAGCTACACACTGACTGCTGTGTACTTTTTTGAAAGGTAAGAAAGAGGCTTAAACTGAATCTCATCCAAGAAACGTATTTTGACAGCTGAATATACATTTCTTAGAATATACTTTTCTGGAAAAATAGTGTTATTTTCACTGCCCTCTAAAAAACAAAGTTCAATCTGTAGAATTTTCTTACTGTATTACTTAACTCTCTCTCTCTCTCTCTCTCTCTCTCTCCTCCCTCCCTCCTCTCTCTCTCTCTCTTTTCTCTTCTCTGTCTCTGTCTCTATTTCTCTTCTGTGTGTGTGTCCCTCTCTCTGTGTCCCTCTTTCTCTCTCTCTCTGTCTCTCTCTCTCTCTCTGTCTCTCTGTCTCTCTCTGTGTGTGTCTCTGTCTCTATCTCTATCTCTCTCCCTCTCTGCCTCTCTCTCTCTCTCTCTCACACACACACACACTGACATACACAAAGACTTCAGAATGGGCTGATTTTCAGCCATTATCAAGAAAGCAAAATCAAAGCAAAAGTAGGGATGCCAAGCAGTTCTTGCTGGAGTCACTTGCAATGAAACAGAATCTATGCTAGGCTGAATATTGTGGCCATTATACAAGAAATCAGAGAACTTCTATTCTTCTCTCTCTGGAGGAGAAGTTTGGTGACATTATCTCCACAATTTCATTATGCAATTTTGCAGAGGACAATTGTATAGGGCCTTTTGTAATATTAACAAATGATACACTGTACTCACAAGTTGCATTAGATTCCACCCTGGATAATCACCTGCCTATAAATAAAACAACAACAACTAGACAACCTTGGCTTATCCATCATAATCTCAAAAGAAGCTAAACAGACTTGGATGGAGTTAAGACTTGTATGGGATAGCATTCAAGGAAAGGATAACATTTGAGAGCCACCTTATTGGGGAGATGGGCGGGATATAAATTTAACAAATAAAATGAATGAATGAATGAGCTATAAGCTAGACTGGGACATCAAAACAACAACATTCCAGGGTAAACGGTAAACTGCTTCATGTGTTGCCAAGAAAAATGACATTGTTGTCTCTGTGAAAACACCAGTTGCTGAGCTTATTTTGACCTTATAGAAAACATGAGCAAAAATGTGACATTAATGGAAAGAAATTTTCCTTTTTTTCTTACAAAGTGTTTAAACTCTAGATCAAAATTATTAAATTGCAAATCAGTAGAATAGCAGAATTAGAATACATCAAAAACAATATGACAAATAATATAATTTCCTATGTATCAAATCACTTAAAATAGAACAGAGATCTCAGCTGTTTTCTTTAACAAGAACAGAAAAGTATGAATAATGCTAATTTATAGGGTACCTGCTATTGCCATTGGTGAAATTTTTTTTGATGCTGTGAGCATTCACTCATGACCTCATGATAGCCTTATATATTCTGAAATTGTGCATTTGTGGGCTATCAGTGCAAATCCTGCCTTCCCCCACAGCGCTCCATCTAAACAGGTCAAATATTTGTGAACAGCTATGATATTTGCAATTATGATTTACAATCCAAACAGATTACAATTTCATTAGTCAAACACATCTCTCATAACTCAAATAAATTCATGAAATCAAGCTACTTTTGAGGCAACATCTTCCTTAAGCTTCCAGCAGAATATGTATGTCTGGTGTTCTTCATTTTTACATTTGTTCACTCCACACAAACATGAATTCCGATATCTTTCTGAGCCAAGATTCAGAAAACACCACGTAGAAAGTGGATAACACAGAATAAATCTGTGGTCAGATGCATAAGGAATTTAGCACCTCCTATCATAATTCTGCATCTTTTAGCACTGTTGGCAAAGATGATGGTTGTTAATGCACAGAAAATTTATTTAATTCATACACTCAACATTAATAACCCATGGCTGATTTGTTAAGGATCAGAAATAATATTTGTGTAGGAATATGTGGCTCAGAAAACCAGTAATAAAAACATAGGGTGTTTTCTATGAATATATCAAAAGGACGCTTCTTCCTTACCATATTCCTACCCCATTACATTAAAATACCCTTCAATTTTATTTTATTTTAAATGCTATGAAGCAAATGATTTATAAACAATTACTTAACTATTTGATAACAGTTTATAGAAGGAAGGAAAAAAAGAATTCTACCCAGATCAAGCAAAGGATATTTCAAGGTTAACATTCTCAGCAGATGGGAGATTTTGATGCTAATCCCTTGTCCTGGTGATTGGGGTATTTCTTAACTCTGCCATTGTTTCTGGACTCTGCGCCTTTGAAATGCAAGTGATTGGCCTTCTTTTGCCCTTCCTTCCCTTCTCCGTCCACACGATCCAGGCAGAAACTCAATACTTCCTTTCCATTTCACCCAGCTTCCTTATACTTTTGCAATATTTATCCATATTGATTTGTCATAATTTCCAAGTAATGCTATTAGCCAATAACTAAATGGGGTACTCTGCTGTTTCATCAAATCCACGCTTAGCTGAAATCGTGGAACCTGATCCATTATCCTATTAGCCTTCAGAAGTAATCTCCTGCGTGAGATTCACTGCCTACTTTTCACTCCTTCTATGACTGGCAAAGGAAAGAAAACTGTGTAGAGCCAGCTAGAAATGAAAGCAGGAACAAAAGGCATTTTATCACAGAGATTTGAACTGAAGAAATATATACTACATGCCTATGTTGGGGAGGGAAAGGCACAACACGTGCATATTCATAAGAATACTGATACCATTTTTATTTTATCAAATGTATCTGTAAATCTAGGTAGAGATATTTTTATTGAATAACAAAATAACAGAGTTGGAAGGGACCTTGAAGGTCCAGCCCCCTGCTCAGACAGGAAGCCCTTATAACCATTACAGATGAATGGTTGTCCAATCTCTTCTTTAAAACTTCCAGTGTTGGCGCATTCACAACTTCTGGAGGCAAGTCATTCTACTTCCATTTCTCCTAAGTTCTAGGTTGCTTCTTCTTGCTCAGTAGGAAGGGAAGAATTCTACTCTAGTAGGTGTGTGTGTGTGTGTGTGTGTGTTTTGAACATTTGTGGAACTGGAGAATGAGATGCATGATCTCCAGGTCATTTCAGGAAATGCTGCAAAGCAAGAAAAACCTCTACAAAGAGTCTTCCCCCACCTCCCAATTGTCTATCTGACATCTACTGTGCTTTAAATTGTAAATTCTGATTTGAGGATAGAAAAAGAAAGAAAAAAACCTCTCAAATGAGCCTTGGTGGCTCAGGCTATTAATTGCCTGCACTTAAGTTCCAGCTGCCTACAACTGCTGTAGGCTCGAATCCCACCAGGCTCAAGGTTGACTCAGCCTTCCATCCTCTCGGGGTAGGTAAACTGAGGAGCCAAGATTGTTGGGGGCAATAAGCTGACTTTGTAAAAATGCCGCTTAGTAATAAGCAGGCATATACAATGGAATGAAGACTATTGCTGAGCACATTGGGTTGTGCTCCAAAATTGTAACCTGAGTCTTCGGAGAAGGGCGGCATATAAATGTAATTTTAAAAAAAATGTTCCAACCATTTCATTCATTTTCAAAAGTTCAGGTGGATCTTGACCTACGGCCTCAATTGGGACCAGAATTTTGGTTTTAAGTTCAGCACGATTGCAAATGGAGTCATCACATGACTGGACCTGATCGTATTATCATTTTTCTGGTCATTGTGAAGTGAATCACTGTGGTTCAGTGAATTTTGTGGTTTTTAAGTGATCACGTGGTCATTAAGCATATCCAGCTCCCTCGGTGAATTTTTTTTTTTTGCCAAAAACTAGCAACAAAAGTTGCAGATCACAATCACATGACCATAGGATGCTGCAACCAGTGGTAAATTTGAGACAATTGCCAAGTGTCCAAATGGTGATCAGTGGCAGTATGCATGGTCGTAAGTGTGAGTACAGGTCATAAAGCTCTTTTTCCAAAGCCAACATCAACTTTGAACCATTGATAAACAAATGGTTGTATGTCAAGGACTACCTATAAGTCAGATATGTCTTGGGTAAATGGTAAATGCTAGTAGATTATGATCTTCCTACTATTCAGAACATTGTGGATTTGATGGGGATGGGAAAAAATGGTCTTAGAAACATTTCCATTGTGATGACTTGAATTTTTGTTATATTCCACTCCCAAAAAACTACTTATTAGACTATAGATATTGTCTTAATCTTTTATCTGATATTCTCAACTGAAAGAAAGCCTCAGGACTTCTGTCTTTATCCCCATTACTATGGTCTTCCTAGTTTACATATGCTAATACATCTTTTTATTTATTTGTCAAATATAGAGACTGACCATCTTGGTCACAGAGCAGCTATGGGCAGTGAACAGTTTAAAACAGGGGTGTTGAACTCGCGTCGTCACAGTGGTGTCACATGACGTATCGTTACTTTTTTCCCCTTCGCTAAACTGGGCATGGGCATGGTCAGCATGTGACGCATCCAGCCCATGGCCCATGAGTTTGACAGCCCTGGTTTAAAACATCAAAACATCAAAACCAAGTTAAAATCTATACCTGTATTTATTTATTTATTTTTAATTACATTTATATGCCGCACTTCTCCGAAGACTCAGGGCAGCTTACAATTTTTGGAGCGCAACCCAATGCGCTCAGCAATAGCCTTCATTCCATTGTATATGCCTGCTTATTACTAAGCGGCATTTTTACAAAGTCAGCTTATTCCCCCCAACAATCTTGGGTCCTCATTTACCTACCCGAGAGGATGGAAGGCTGATCAACCTTGAGCCTGGTGGGATTCGAGCCTACAAGTTGTAGACAGCTGGAACTTAAGTGCAGGCATTTAACAGCCTGAGCCACCAAGGACTTACCACATCTCAGTAAAAGGAGGCCAATAAAATAGGGATGGAATAAGTTAAAAGATAAAAGCAGTGGAAAGGGTCTTCAAGGTTACCAGCCCCAAGGTTGCATGCTCCTCTGGGGGCCCGGCAAGTCAGTAGAGCCAGATCTTCACATTCTTCTGAAAGGGTGAGGACTCAGCTCACCTCTGGAGGAAGGATCTTCCAAACAGCAGGAGCAATGTCAGAGAATGCTCTCTTCCTGCATCCCACCAATTGAAATTATTTAACTGTCTGCTCCACAATATGACCTTTCTGCCTGAGTGGGTGGGTTGTGTGCCAATTTAATGGGGAGAAGACAATTCCACAGCTTACCTGGAATGCATGCTGGGTAAGGTAATAATCAACATCTTGAATTGACCCACAAGCAGACCAGCATCCAATGCATCTTGCATAGCAGAGGTTTTACATATACACATTTTGGGGTGCCCAAAATTTCTCATGCGGCCACCTTCTATACCAGCTGAAGCTTCCAGATTTGAAAGACTGCCCATCTCAGAACAGCTATGGGTACAGTTGCAATAGTTGTAATAGTTCAAGCAGTAGATGAACTGCATGTGAGTGACTATGAGAAGAGCCTCCCAATCAGGAAGGGCTATAATGACATACAACACATTTGACCAAAGACCCTCCTAGGCATGATTACCAAGTGATCTTCAAGTTTGTGAGTCCAGAAGGACTTCCAGATAACTCATCAGTTCTGTCTGAGACTGTGCAACCCCATCAAAGTTGATAAAAATCCAGGTACAGATGAGTCTCCACCCCCATTCACAACCATTCTGTCTTACCCAAAATCAGCTGAAGCCTGCTGTTGTTCTTCATTCAAACCAGTGGTGGTGTTCAGCAGGTTCTGACCAGTTCTGGAGAACCAGTAGTGGAAATTTTGAGTAGTTTGGAGAACCAGCAAATACCACCTCCTGACTGGCCCCACCCCCCATCTATTCTCTGCCTCCCAAGTCCCAGCTGATCTGCTGGGTCTTCTTTCATTGCCCTGCACAGGAGAATGGAGCTGGAAAGCAGGTTAGTGGGGTGGGGAGGGAATGGGATTTTGCAGTAACCTTCCCCTGCCATGCCCACCAAGCCATGCCCACAGAACCAATAGTAAAAAAAATTGAATCCCACCACTGATCCAAACTCCCAAAATCTCCTGACACCATGGAAGAACATCTAAGTATTACTTAGTTCACCCAGGACATAGTGTATAACTATGTATCTTCAACATATTGATGATACCTCAACCCATGGCAATGGATGATCTCATTCTTTGGTTTCCTGTGGATGTTAAATAAGAATGGAGCAAGCATTGGGTTCTGTGGGACCCAAAGAGCTTGTGGGCTGGACTTCTCACTCCTATTAACACTGATTGGAATCAGCTTCAGAGGAAGGAGATGAACCAGCATAAAACTGTGCCTCCCACTCTCAGCTCCCTAAGTCAGGCCAAAAGGATTCCATGGTAAAGGGTATCAAAAGCTGCTGAGAGGTCAAGAAAAGCAAGGATGGACCATCCCACTCTTACCTCAGATCATCTAAAAGGGTGACCAATGTTGTTTCTATTCTCTATCAAGGCCTGAAGCCTGACCAAAGTCCCCCCTCAATCTAAATAAAAATGATGAACTTGTGGTACATAAACTTTTAAACACTTTCACTACATTGTAAAACACCATGCCAAATGATGTTTCTGTCTTTATTATTAAACATATATCACTTTTTGATGAAAAGGGAGAAAAACAAATGTCTATTTGAGACTATCCTAGCACAGGAGAAAGGAGTGTTCTCTTTCCAAATGAAACAGTGATTTACATCTTTTATAACAATAAACTTTAAATCTCTGGCCAGCTGACAAACCATGTTTATTCCCTGGATCTTTGATTAAAATTTAATTAAAAGCAAAGAGATGAAATTTCCGGATATTTAGTACTATATCCCATGAGACTCATAGAAGCATGCAAATGAGAAGGTACATTTTTTGTCACATGTTATTTTATTATCAACTGAGCTCAAAAAGGCAGGATAAGATGAAGCAGGGAAGAGAAAGTAAAGACATGCCCCCTGGCCCTGGTCCAGTGGTGGGATTCAGCCAGTTCGCACCACTTTGGGAGAACCGGTTGTTAAGTTTCTGAGCAATTTGGTGAACTGGTTTGCTGTTCACAATGTTTCACTGGCCTTGCAGGGATGAGCCTTCAGACATACTTCCAGGGAGCCATATCTTGTAAAAGGATATTAAATGCAGATACATGCAGGTCCATGTTTAAGTAAAATAATGAAGAGATACCAATTCCATACCTTTATAAAATAGGTCAACTCTAATTGTGATTGAAAGTCAGATCAGATTTTTAATTTATATTTTCTTCATGAATTTGCTGTTCATTGAATAAAGGGAAGGGAAAGGAAGGGAAGGGAAGGGAAGGGAAGGGAAGGAAGGAAGGAAGGGAAGGAAGGAAGGAAGGAAGGAAGGAAGGAAGGAAGGAAGGAAGGAAGGAAGGAAGGAAGGAAGGAAGGAAGGAAGGAAGGAAGGTCAAATCCACATCTGTTATTCAACCCACAGGTATCTGATCATTGTGAGCAATAATTCATTTTAGCTGTCATTAATTCCATGAAATTAATTTTTAATTTTAACACAGGTTTTATATTTAAGCATTCAACTCATTGTCCAGCCATCATTACTCATCATTTCTGGCATCAATTTTCTTGACAAACATGAGATAGTTCCATCACACAAATTGGAACTGACAAATTGGAATCCATGGAACTCAACCTTGCCTTTGATGCAAGCAATGCAGACTGAGAGGTTGGGTTGTACTTCTGTTCCCCAGTCTCTCTTTTCATCCTGTTCTGTATTGAAATTATGGAATCAAAACAAAATTCCATTTCCTAAAACAGGAAAAGGAAAAGGATGGCCAGAGATATAGTGACATATAGTTTCCTACTGACTTATTAATAATTAAAGATGGAACTTTAAAGACTTTTCCATATCACAAAACCCCAGGATATTGTCTGAAGGCACTTGATGCAGCAACTATATTGAAACTCTGTACTCTGCCATTATTCCTCTATACCATTTGCAGTTCCATAGCAAATGGCAAACATATATATATAATATAAACATATATTATTTGTTTAACAAATTTATACAGTCACCCACCTCACTGAACATGACTATGGACAGCGTACAACCAACAATATCACAGCTGTTAAAAAGTTAAAAATAAATAAAAGCAAGATTATGGGAAGAGGAACATCCATCTAAATTACAATATAAAGCATCATGCAGGCTCCTTTAAGTCCTTTCAAGTAAGCTTGGCGCCTTTCTTTAAAAAATGTTTAGAAAGCATAATTTTCTGTTACATTAAATTGTTGGTCACTATCACCATAAGGAAAAGGATGACACCAAATAAACTTCTTCTAAAAAAAAATCTAGATTTAATTAAATCCACAAAAGTAGAGTCAAAGAAGCAGAACAATGTGTATTTGCAGACTTTTCATGCTAGAAAAACTCATTTTGGCCCTAGTAATTTGCAGCCATGTCCCTGTCATCTTATAAATGTCAACATATCCAGTGAAGCTGAAGCAAAGGTGACTAACACTAGCTGGTACTAGGGTGGGGGGAAGTATGCAAAACTCTGCCCTCAGTTTAGTGCTGACTGAAGGACATTCACTCTTGAAAGAAGGGATGGTTAAAATCAGGCTCTTCCATGTCATCACCAACTACCCTCTCCCTTCCCAGTGGGGTTCAAGAGGCAATCCTGAGGGGATTTGGGTCCTCTTTTCTACTTTTAAATTGTCTCTTGAATCCTTTAAGAAGGAGATAAACAATCATACAACTCCATCTATTTTACTCCTTACGATTCCCTCAGTAAGGACAACAGAAAGAAGGCGTCACCAGGAAGATCCCTCCTGAGTTGATGAATGATGCTCATATTATTTGAGCTCAGCACTTTGAAATTATGAAGGGGATGGTGGACCCATCCTCACAAAAAGAAGACATGTCATCCTTGTTCCCCACAAAAACACATATTCTGAAGTCCCTCGGGTCTTATCTACTTCATCAACTTTCTTCAGCCATAGAAACAGATGAACAAAGATACGACCTTAGGTGTATTTAGCTTCCTTTGACTCACTGCCTTTCCCCCAAGTTGCATTTTTATGTGAAATTATGTGTGGGTGGGTGGTTTACTGTACTACACCTACAGTCAGAAACAAGTTAAGCAAAAACTTACTTTGAGTTGCAAAACCTCTGCCTCTGTTAAGCGATCTTCCGATCAAGTGATGAGTTGTCAGAGCTGGCTTCACCTTTGCTCAGGAAAAGCAAGGGGTCTTCTGGTTTTCCTTCCCTCTCTCTAAAAACTATAGACTCCTCTGCACTCCCTGTGTTTCCAACTCGTTCCTCTGTCCCACTTCCTCGCAGTTCACTTTCTTCTCTTTGAATGTTCTCACCACGACTGTACTACTCAAGGCAGAGAAACTGATCTTTCCTTTGACTATGGATAAAGCAGGCTGTGAATGAGCAAGTGTAGTGTGTGTGAGAGAGAGGGAGGGAGGAAGGGAGGGAGGGAAAGAGGAAAGAAAGGGAGGGGAAAGCACAATTCACTCACGGGCACTGATTGAGAAGCTCATTAAAAGCAGGTCACTCAAGGGTTAGACTCTCCCAGCACAATCTGACCAAAAAAAAAACAGGAAGAGAGAAATGGCAAAAACTTTCCTAGTCAGGAATATCACCCTTTTGGGGGGGGGGGTTGTTGGTTTTCCTAGAGTTTATGGCAGGGAAATGTAAGAGTTAACACCTCAGGGTTTAAAAACTTCAGAGGCTGTAAGCAGCATCCAATCAATTTCTAAGCTTTTCTCCACCAGGGAATCTCAGCCCAAGCTAAGGAGATGAATCAGGGAGGGGGGAGCTTACTCCATCTTCTTTAAACAGCTCGTTAAGATATTTTTGTCCTGTTGTGTCTAAGCAAATGGACAACTCATGTGATCATTGTAACAGTGAGGGGAGGAGTCCATTCACAAAAATACTACAGTAGTGGAGTATGCAAATGGACGATTGATTTTCACAAGAGACTGACAAGTGTACAGTATTAACAAACTAAGGAAGGGGTGAGCTCCCTGAAAGTCAGCTGAAAACCCAAATTGTTAACAAACAAAAAAAGATCTGTTTAGTCTATTGCTCAGAAAAATTATCTTTGTTGAACTAGCATTTCAAAGACAAGAAAGATTTGGAAATATTGTCTTTGTGGGTTGTTGCTCTTTAATTCCAAGGGACACAAAGGATACCTTCTACAATCCTCTCTCCAACACCTCCCCATAACTCTCAAAGGGAGACATAAGTAGGAAACTCTTCCCATGGTAGCCTCCCCCCATCCCAGACTGGGAAATGCAGGAAATTGGACAATTTCAGAGTGATGGGAATATGTACATGTAATCAAAATTAATACTACTGCTAGCAAATCCAAAAATGAAGAAACTTGAAAACAGAAGTTGGAAAGAAATGATTGGGTACTTTGAGAAAAATAGAACAAAGAAAAACAAAAGAAGAGAAGGCCTAGTCAATTCTGCATTGTTTGAAGCAGAAATGAATGCCTTTTATGTTTACCTTTCAATATCACCCTTCCCCTTGACTTCCACACCTGTTTCTAACATAATCAGTGGTGGGATTCCAAATTTTTTCCTACTGGTTCTATGAGAGCATGCTTCACGCGCACAGCAGTAAAAAACCACCCTCTGTCAGCACTGGTGAGGTGAGCTGTTTTTTAGCTCAGCTGAGGCGCAGCAATCTGCTCTGTTGCATGAATCAACTGAGCTAAAAAAACAAGGGATATCGGACAGAATAGGGCAGGGCAGGTGGGCCGGGCCAGCCAGAGGTAGTATTTGCTGATTCTCCAAACTACTCAAAATTTCCACTACCGGTACACCAGAAACGGCCCAAACCAGCTGAATACCACCCCTGAACATAATATAGAGTAGCAGCCCCCAATCTTTTGACTGATTCCATGGAGGGCGGTTTCTCTGTGGACTAGGAAGGGCAGGGTTTGCATGCTGCCTGGATCCCACGCATGCACAGATGGGGCTTCACTCGCTTGTCTGGTTCCTGATGGGCCATGGATCAGTGCCGGTCTGCAGATCGGGTATTGTGGATACCTGGTATAGAGTTTATCATCCACTTGTATGGTTAACATCCTTGACCTGTGACATTATTTTATTTTATTTTCTACATCTATTGAAGAAGTGTTTTAATAAATAAACACCTTTTGGAGGAGAGTGGGCAGAAAAGGTAACAGACAGAATAGCACATATTTCTAATGACCCTCTATATGTTTTCAGTAATACTTTTAATTACCTTGGCTGGACTTCTTCCTTCTCTCTCCCTAAATTAAACCAGGCTTATTTCTTTTATAAAAGTATTTAAAAGTCCCATCTAATATGGCTTTCCATATCATGGTTTAGCTTCGATGATCTCTTCCTACTGGTTATACTGGCTGAAAATTATGAAACTTCATCACATCTGGATGATACCATAGAAAAGAATGGATCAACGTCCTTTGCAAATTAAAAGCAATAAATTTATTTCAGTGGGAAATTACACTTGTAGGTTTTTTAATACCCATTCATCTAATCATATTTCCGTGTAATATATTTGATCCATATATTTGTTGCAATAAAGTTATTGACTACAGCTTGGAGGTTTCAAGAAACTATTACAGCATATAGATATGCACATATATAGATAACAATAGCAATAGCATTTTGGCTAATACCACCACATAGCACTTTAGAGCACACTCTGGGTTGTTTACAATGTAGAAGCATTATTTACATATTGTTGGAAGAAATATCCATCTGGGTTCAGTTCCAAGTGGGGAGAAAGACACTGGAAACATGGAGGCTGATTGGAAAGATGGTTTAATGGTGGACAGGATCACATGGGTTTTAGGTCCTGGGCAACTGAGCACATGGAGTGGAGAGTGAGGGGTATTTTTTATTTTTTTTTAATTTTTATTGTTTTATTTATTTTTTATTCATATTTATATCCCACCCTTCTCCAGAGACTCAGGGTGGCTTACAATTTTTTTTGTTGGGGAAATAGAATATTCTGTCTTTTTAAATATTTCTCAAAGTATTTCATTCTTCTAGGAAAGGGCTGGGTGCTAAATTTCTACAATATTGCTCCCAATAATCTGTGTCCTCATTTTACTGACTTTGGAAAGATGAAAGGCTGAGTCAACTTGAACCCCATTAGGATAAAACTCCATGCCATGAAGGTGCAATGGTTAGAATGCAGTATTTTTTTTTATTCATATTTATATGCCGCCCTTCTCTGGAGACTCAGGGCGGCTTAAAATTTTTTGGAGCACAACCCAATGCGCTCAGCAATAGCCTTCATTCCATTGCATATGCCTGCTTATTACTAAGCGGCATTTTTACAAAGTCAGCTTATTGCCCCCAACAATCTTGGGCCCTCAATTTACCTACCCCGAGAAGGTGGAAGGCTGAGTCAACCTTGAGCCTGGTGGGATTAGAGCCTGCACTAATTGCAGGCAGCTGGAACTAAGTGCTAGGCATTTAACAGCTTGCACCACCAAGGCGTAGTATTGCAGACTAACTCTGTCCACAGCCAGGAGTTCAATCCTGACTGGCTCAAGGTTGACTCAACCTTCCATCCTTCTGAGGTGGGTAAAATGAGGACCCAGATTGTTGGGGGCAATATGCTGATTCCATATACTGCTTAGAGAGGACTGTAAAGCACTGTGAAGTGGTTTATAAGTCTAAGTGGTATTGCCATTTGTGAATGATAAAATTTGTGAATGATAAGTTTAAGTGCTATTGCTATTGCTAATACTACACTTTAACTACTATGCCTCATTATAATTCATTTAGTGACCATTCAAAAGTTATTGACAGTGCTGAAAAGAATGATTACAATTTTTACTTGTACGTACCATCATTGGTATGAGAGTTGCAGTGCCATGGGGTCATGTGATTGTCATTCACAAGTTTCCTAACCAGCATCTGACAAGCAAACTCACCGGAAAGCTGTGTTTGCTTAACTACACAGCAAAAAAAAAGGAATATTAGCAGAGGTGGTATTCAGCAGGTTCTGACCAGTTCTGGAGAACCGGCAGCGGAAATTTTGAGTAGTTCGGAGAACTGGCAAATACCATCTCTGACTGTACCACCCCCATCTATTCTCTGCCTGCTGAGTCCCAGCTGATTGGCTGGGTCTTCTTTTGTTGCCCTGCACAAGAGAATGGAGCTGGAAAGCAGGTTAGTGGGGTGGGGAGGGAATGGTATTTTGCAGTAATCTTCAATCAGGAGTAGGAAGGGAATGAGGGTTTTGCAGTAACCTTCGCCCTGGAGTGGGGTGGGAATGGAGATTTTACAGTATCCTTCTCCTGCCATGCCCACCAAGCCACGCCCACCAAGCCACCATGCCCACCAAGCCACGCCCACAGAACTGGTAGTAAAAAAATTTGAATCCCACCACTGACTATCAGGTGTGATCACATGACAACTCGCTTAACAACTGTATCATTTAGTGGGAGAAGTTCCATTCCAATTGTGGTCGAACACAACTTGTAATTTATTTGTTATAGTGGACTGAAAAATAAGCCTGTGATATTTTGGCAGCTATTGTTCAACAATAGGTAAATATGTTTCCCCTGGAATATTCCATACTTGGCTTGTGCTATTGCATGTTTAGAAGACCAAGGCATAGTTTCTCAATGGTTGCCAGGTTTTATTCGTTCGGTGGCATTTTTAAGCTCCACTATTATAGAAGGGTCTTTAAAGCACTCATTCTCTTGATATCCCTGTAATTCTATTTTCTTTTTGTGTAATTTGTTTGGAGGACTGCCGCTTGGGATCAATTGCTGCATTACTTAGCTAACTGCTATGTTGTAATGCTGCTCCAGCTTTCTTTGTCATTGTTCAGGTTTCTGATCATGATTCAAGCTTTCTTGCTATAATGGACCACATCTATTCTCAATCAATACCGATCATGACCTACATTGTTCTTTAACAAGCTCTTCTCCTGCAAGGATTTATCTTTTGTAAAGCAATATTTTGGACTTGGGTACATAGTTATATGGAACTAGATAAGAATAGGGAAAAAATAATATGAAAATAATAGGAATAGTAATAATAAAAAAACAAGAACAGAATAAAGAAAACCCAGAAAAAATATTAAATTGAGATTTTTATAAACAGTTTAAATTAAATTACCGGTAAGTTTTTTTTTTTCAAAAACACATGAATATAAAAGCAGCATGTTGAAATATCTTATCGTATAGAAAACCAAAGAGATGACCTTGGAAGAAACTATATCATAGCAGTTAGAAAAACATGATTTAAGTCCAGGAAAAGAAGAAAACATTAGAAAGAAACTGAAAGTTTTGGGTATAACAGGGAGAGAGGGAAACACTGCCAAGCTTTCAAGAATGCGTTACTATAGTTTATATCAATAAAGTTCTACTCATTTTTGTAGATTCAGTTTCCTGATCTGGCCAACCTCATATATCAATTTGAAATTTCATGTCACTATTAAAATTAGTTAAATATTGATATTGGGTTGTTATACAATAATTAACAAGTTCCGCCATATAGTTGAAATTATGAATTATAAACTTAAGCAAAGAAATTGCAATTATTTCTGTCTAAAAAGCTTGGCAAATTTAGCAAATGATAATAAAATTACAACCTTATCTTAAGGAGAAATCAAACCTTTGCTGTGGTATAAACCCATTTACATTACATTTTGCCCATTGCATTACATTTTGTATCAGATTTACTTTTTTTGATATAAAGTTAATTTTGACATGAAAACTGCTATGTATGCAAGTTTAAAGTCATTGGTTTAGTTTGAACTGTTCTTGTAAAATGTAAGAAATGATTGGTTTAAAAAGTGCGGGAAAAACCCTGCACTCTGATTGGCTGGCAACTGCGGCTGCTGGCTATAAGTAGCAGCCTCAGCCCAGCCAAATCGGGTCTGTTATGAGCTGTAGTCACTAATAAACTTTTCACTGAAGCACTCCGCGTCTGACTCTTCATGCAAATCTAACACTGGCGATGAAGGTGGGATCCTTCCCGAAGAGAAGACAACACGGAGAACAAGCTGAGAGAGATGGCTGCGCTGAACACCCCTCCCAGCCCCATTTGATCCAACGGCAGAAGACTGGGACTCATATGCGGATCGTTTCCAAGAAGCGGAAGAGGGCAGTCTTTCTCACCCACTGCGGTCCGGCCATTTTCAAGATGGCGAAGGCATTGGCAGGAGCTGCAGACGTGAAGGTAATGGAATGGCCTGACTTAGAAAAGTTGTTAAGAGCCCATTACGCCCCACAAGTATCGTGCCTCATTAAGAGACATGAGTTTTACCGTCGGGATCAAGGGGAAAGCGAAAACGTAAACGACTTCATGGCAAGTTTAAGAGACATTGGGGGTGCATGTGAATTTAACAATTTAGAAGAGGCCATGCACGATCAATTTGTTCTGTGCCTCAAAGACAAGGTGCTTCAGAGCAAAGTTATTACTAAGACCTAAGATCACGCTGAAGGAAGCAATAGAAGAGGCCTCTTCAGCAGAAGCTACCAAGTCCTCAGCAGCAGCCATGAAGAAAATTAACAAGGCCACAAGCCATCCTGATGTGGAAAAGTCCACAACAACTCATTGTGAGCAAATAGATTCTGAGTCAGACTGTAGTGAGGTGGAGGAAGGAATTTATAGACTCAGAATGGAGCGGAAAAAGAAAGACCTGGGAAGAAAGAGGCAAGACTTTTATTGCAGAGGTTGTGGGGGGGGGCCCACCCCGCACTGAATGCAAGTTTTTTTATACCATCTGCCTCCGTTGTGAAAAAAGAGGTCACCTAGCAAGAGTCTGCAAATTATCCAGAACTCCACCAAGGAGAAAGAAGTTTCCTGATAAAGAATTCAAGCCTAACAACTTCAGTGAGAAAATGGGGCGCAACACAGAAGCAAATGGGAAGAATGAAACTCATCAAACAGTCACTATTGGTCATTCTTCACCCTTAAGAAGCAGAAAAGTACATGTATTTATTGAAGGAAGGCCTTGCCAAATGGAAGTGGACTCAAGCTCCTATTTATCTATGGTGTCATGGGACACTATTCACAGACTACTCCCAAACATTCAGAAGAAGCATTTCAAGAAGCAAGCACTGACTCTTAAAGACTATCAAGGGAACAAGATTCCAGTAGTTGGAACAAGAGAATTCAACGTGAAGTTCAAAGGCCACACCAAACGTTTGCCCCTGACCATCATGGACAAACACCGCCCAAGCTTGCTGGGACTTGAGTGGTTCAATCCACTAGGCATCGAGGTGACTGGCATCAATCACGTGAGCAACTCTGAATGGGAGGAGGCCTTGAAGTCTGAGTTTCCAGAGGTCTTCAGCGAAAGGATTGGGCAAGTATATGGGGACCCCTATCACTTTCAATCTAGATCCCAAGGTGCCACCAATTCTCTTAAAGCCCAGAAGGGTCCCATTTGCCTTAAAGGAAAAAATTGATGCACAATTAGATAAACTAATTTATAGTTTTAGAGCCCACTGACCACTCCAGGTGGGAGACACCCATAGTCACACCAGTCAAGACTGATGGGTCAGTGAGAATCTGTGGAGACTATAAGGGGACATTGAACCATGCACTTCAACAGAGCGCATATCCTGTTCCAGTGGTGCATCATTTACTACATTCACTTGGCAGGGGTACAGTCTTTGCCAAATTGGATCTGGCCCAGGCATATCAACAATTAACAGTTGATGATGCCACTGCAGAGGCCCAAACCATTGTGACTCATAGAGGTGCTTTCAAATGTAAAAGGTTACAGTTTGGAGTAAGCGTGGCACCAGGCATCTTCCAAAGCCTTATGGAAAGGATGCTCCAAGGACTGCCAGGGGTAGTACCTTACTTTGATGATGTGTTAATCTCTGCTGAAAATGACACTCAGTTACAAGAGAGACTCAGAGAAGTCCTTACCAGATTCAAAAAGCGGGGTTAAAAGTCAAGGAAGAAAATGCACTCTTAGAACTGACAAGGTTGAGTTCTTGGTCTATATGATTGATAAGCATGGTATCCACCCCACAGATGCCAAAGTTCAGGCAATCAAAGAAGCCCCTAGACCAAAATGTAAAACAGATTTGCAAGCCTTCCTTGGACTCATTAACTTTTATCACATGTTCCTACCTCAGAAGGCAACCATTGCAGAACCACTGCACAGATTATTAGACAAAAAGTCTGCGTGGGTCTGGGGCAGAAAAGAACAATCTGCATTTAACAATATTAAAAGACTAATCACGTCTGATGCTGTACTGATACAATTCTCTGAGAATTTGCCTGTTGTACTGACTTGTGATGCATCCCCTTTTGGAGTGTGGGGGGGTTTGAGCCACAGGCTTCCCAGCGGGAGGAAGCTCCTATTGCATTTTACTCTCGCACCTTGACCAAAGCAGAGAGGAACTACAGCCAACTGGACAAGGAAGCCTTGGCAATTGTTGCACCTGTCAAGAAATTTCATGAGTATTTATATGGGAGAACATTTACCATTGTCACAGATCACAAACCTCTGTTAGTCATTGTGGCAGGAGACAAACCTACGCCCACTATCCTGTCACCAAGAATGCTGAGGTAGACTGAATTTCTTGCTGCTTATTCATACAAACTCATCCACAGGCCTGGCAAAGACATTGGGCATGCAGATGCTTTGAGTTGCTGCCCACTTCCTTCTCACACTGAGGACTTTGGTCCTGAGACTTACACCTTTTTCCTAGAAACTGTTGCCAAGCTTCCAGTACACGCTGCTGAAATTGCCCGAGAGACTGCCAAAGACACTTTATTGGCTCCTGCTATAGGCTGGATTAAGAAAGGTTGGCCTCTTCAAGATCTACCTCAACTTGCCCAACCTTTTAAATCCAGGCAAACTGAATTATCTGTATTAAGAGGATGTATTTTGTGGGGTAACAGGGTGGTTATTTCTGCAAAACTGCAAAAAGAGGTTTTGGAAATGTTACATGAGGGTCATCCAGGTATTGTCAGAATGAAGGGATTGGCCAGGAGTTATGTATGGTGGCCAGGTATTGACAAAATGGTTGAAAACTGGGTTGCATCTTGTCCCAACTGTCAGGTAGTCAGGCCTGCACCACCTCTTGCCCCCAAACAGGAATGGGAATGTCCTAGGGGCCCATGGTCCAGGATTCACATTGATTTTGCTGGCCCTACCAGAGGGCACACCTTCCTTATTATAGTAGATGCATATTCCAAATGGCTAGAGGTCATCCCTATGGCATCCACCACAACTGATGCTGTCATCAAACAGCTTAAAAAGCTTTTTGTAACTCACCTGATGTACTCATTTCTGACAATGGTCCTCAATTTACATCCAACCTTTTTGAATCATATCTAGCACAGCAGGGTATCAGACATGCCCTGACAGCCCCTGGGCATCCTTCGGCTAATGGCCGGGCTGAACGTATGGTACGATTTACCAAGGAAAAACTTCAGCAATTGGGCCCAGGGGATATCACTGAGAGAGTTGAAAAACTTCTCAGTGTCCAGCATATCACTCCTAACCCATCAACTAACTTATACCCAGCAGAGTTGTTGATGGGTAGGAAACTCAGGTCTCCCCTTGACTGCCTTCATCCCACTTACGCACCCAACGCACCACTAGATTCCACTAGCAAAGTTCGCACGTTCACTGTGGGTGATTCTGTTTATGCTAAGAACCTTATGGGTGAACCTTTATGGATTCCTGCTGAGATAACCCAAATCACAGGCCCTCAATCTTACAGGGTACAAACAGAGGATGGTGTCCTCTGGAGCAGGCACATTGATCAGCTTAGATCCAGATTGCCTCAGGAGCATCGCTTTTGCTCCTCTCTGGTTCCCATACCTACTGCCTCTTCTAGGGGGGAAAGGGAGGATCATGAGTGTAATGAACAAGCAAGAATCAACCCCATGTGTAATGAGCTAACATGACAGGAACCATCCCAAAACCTGTCACAATACCAACAACGATTTTCACAAATGGAAGATTGCACATCATTACCTGATTTAGGTGCTGACATTGGGTTGGAGATGGATTGGGAGGAGAGACCAGGTTGTAGTAACCAAACAGGTTCTACCATTACTACAAGTCCTAGTAAGGAAATGTCAGCAGACACATTTCCTCCCTCACAAGGTGAGAACCTTAAAACATCTGAACCACGTAGGTCTCAACGTACACATAAGAACCCCACCTATTTAAAAGAATACATTAGATAGGCTGGGGTTTGAGTATGGACTGAACCTAGTGGGGAGGGGTGTTATGTATGCAGGTTTGAAGTCATTGGTTTAGTTTGAACTGTTCTTGTAAAATGTAAGAAATGATTGGTTTAAAAAGTGCGGGAAAACCCTGCACTCTGATTGGCTGGCAACTGCGGCTGCTGGCTATAAGTAGCAGCCGCAGCCCAGCCAAAGTGGGTTCGTTCTGAGCTGTAGTCACTAATAAACAAAAAGCTTGAAGCACTCCATGTCTGTCTCTTCATGCAAACTTAACAAAAACATATTCCTGTAACTTACTTTGCCATTTTTCTTGTTTGTTAATATCCAGTGAGAACATATAAAATTCTAGTAGCTATAAAAAACCAATCCAGTGTATTTTATGGGAATATAAGATTTTGTAATGCATAAATAGACCATCTTTATACATTGGTTGCATAAATAGACTGGAAGAAAAAAAACCACCTTTAAAATTAGTTTCATTTTATTATAAATTATTTTCAAGAATTAGTGTGCTTTGCAACAGTGCCAGCAAAAATAAAAACAATAAAACAAAAGGAATCCAACTGATTATTGAATTTCAAAAACAAAAAAATAGAGAATGAATTGCCTATTTTGGCAGTCAACATGGAAGTTTCCGATCAGTAAAATATATCAATTTTTGCAGCAAGTAATATTAAGTGGATATTTGATGGGTTTTTTTTATTGATATTCTTATTGTTTCATACAGATTGTTCTACTTAAATTCTGCATACAATCAATCAAATTGTCTTTGACTTGATGACTTTCTGAATTATACTTCACCAAGCAGTTTATAGATAAGCTCCAACAATGATCTAAAATTGGTGTAAGCAGTTTTTCAAATTCAGTCAGATTTGTTAGTATTCTACCTTGCTTTTCTAATTTCTTTTGGACTACATTATTATCTGTAGGTACTGAATCCAGTGAAATGATTCTGGTGTTTCAGAAGAGAGACCCTTGAAGATTTCACTCTTGCCTTATTAATAATTAAGTCTTGCAATCTATACAAATTATCCCATCACTGATCAAATTTCCCTTTCATGAAAATGAATATTTAATAGCAAGGCAAGAGATCTGGACTGATACTTTTTCTATGTTTATCCCATATTTTATTGAATGAACCCTTATAGATTTTAGAGAGTTTTTTTAAAAAACACACACAATTGTAACAAATATTTGCACAACCTCTCTGGAAGTCCTACTCCTCCTACATAGAAGCAATATATAGCCTTAAGATGTTATAACTTATCTGTTATCCAGCTTGAACAACATGGTAATGAAAGTAAAAATATGATGCTGTCAGTCCACCTCATTGTTTGTTTGTTTGTTTTAATTAGATTTATATGCCGCCCTTCTCCGTAGACTCAGGGCAGCTTACAATATTTGGGATACAGCCCAATGCGCTCAGCAACAGCCTTCATTCCATTGTATATGCCTGCTTATTATTAAGCGGCATTTTTACAAAGTCAGCTTATTGCCCCCAACAATCTTGGGTCCTCAATTTACCTACCCCGAGAGGATGGAAGGCTGAGTCAACCTTGGGCCTGGTGGGATTCAAGCCTACAATAATTGCAGGCAGCTGGAACTTAAGTGCTAGGCATTTAGCAGCCTGCACCTTATAGGGGCTTGTAAAAATTTTAAGTGTAACTTGGGTCTTTTACAGACTATGTAAACAAGTTGTTTCTCTTTTTTCCTAAAAGCACTGGCAATATTGCAAAGAATCTGTCTAGTCCTTTCACTTTCGGGTTTTGTATTTTTTCATTTCTTCTTCAGTATTGGGCATATTGAAAATTTGCTTTTGTTCTGTGAATTTTGTGTGCTGAATTCTATTTAAATATTTTCCATCCATTCTAAGTTTTGTGTCTTTCTACAATATAATTTGGAATATTTCTAAAAATTTGTTACCTTTTCTGTTGTCAAAACATCTGCTATCATCTGAAATATACTGAGGACCCAAGATGGTTGGGCGCAATAGGCTGACTTTGTAAAAATGCCACTTGGGGGGGTGCCAAAAAGCCCTAGTAATAAGCAAGCATATACAATAGAATGAAGGCTATTACTGAGCACATTGGATTGTGCTCCAAAGATTGTAAGCCACCCTGAGTCTCTGGAGAAGGGCGGCATATAAATGTAAATAAATATATATATATATATATAATATTTCTTTCCTCTTATCTCCTTCAGAGTTGATAAGCTAACTGTTAGATTTGCATGAAGAGTCAGACGCGGAGTGCTTCAGTGAAGAGTTTATTAGTGACTACAGCTCATAACAGACCCGATTTGGCTGGGCTGCGGCTGCTACTTATAGCCAGCAGCCGCAGTTGCCAGCCAATCAGAGTGCAGGGTTTTCCCGCACTTTTTAAACCAATCATATTTGACATTTTACAAGAACAGTTCAAACTAAACCAATGACATTCAAACCTGCATACATAACACTAACTATCTGGTTTATTGCCTTTTTTTAAAAGAAGTTCTTAGCAAAATTCAAGTTCTTTATTAGAATAACCTTGATGAATCGGAGAAAGAGCCACAATCAAGATAAGAATCAGATTTTAAAAATCTTAAGCATAAATATAATTATTAAACTATCTTAAACGTGAACTTCTCTAGTGCTCATGTAGATAAAGACAGGAGGGGAAAGGTGCTTTTAGATGTGCAATATTCTGTTACTGTAACTCTATAATAAAAATAATGTTCATACAAGATCTCCCTTATTTTATATTTAAGATAAACTGCTATTAATGTTGTCTCAGGATACTGATCCTAAGTATACTGCCATATTTTAAGTGGTCTTTTTATCACACTGGAATCTCACATCGCTTCTCAAATGTCTTCTGTGATTTGTTGGCAGACTCAACACTTTGATTCTTTGCAGTTCTTTTAGCTGGAGAAATCTTCAGCTACACCTGATAGAAATGTTCCTGGAGGCTTCAAGGAGAGATCCAGAGCTGATTCACTCATATCCTGTTTCTAATTGCCAAGCAAAGTTTGTCATTAGAAGAACTTTGTGAAAGAACATTAGCAGAATTAACAGCCCTGATTCTTATCTGTGATTTCAGCTCCCATGTAAATGGGTTCCAGGTCTGCTACATGTTTGTAACTTTTAAAAGAAGCAATGGTGTAAATTTCTGAAAATAGAACATAGGCAAATAAAGCCTGTACAGTGGTAGTGCGGGAAGAAATATCCACCTGGTTCAGTTCCAAGCTGGGAAAAAGACATTGGAAACATGGAGGCTGATTGGAAAGATGGTTTATTGATGAACAGGAACACCAGCGTTTATGGTTCTGGTGCAGCTGACAAAATGGAGTTGAGAGTGCTGAGTTTTTACCTTCTTTTGGCCTTTGCACTTGAGCTTCCTGCTCCTGTGCCAGAACATGTATTCTATTGGCTGTTGTCAGATTCCTATGGGCCATGTAGGGGTTATGTAGGGGTCATAGCTGGCTCTATAGGCAAAAGAAAAAATGCAAATCCTAGGTGCTTGACTGAGCTAATTATGTCAACCTTTGTTTGTTGCTTATCTGAATTTCTGTCTTGACCCAGTCTTTCTGAATGGATTACCAAATCTGCATTTCTAAAAGCTGGCCTCCTTAATTTTTGCTTGGGACAAGGAAATTGGGACTAGTTTCTAAATAAGCTGGCCAGAGGTGGTATTCAGCAGGTTCTGACTGGTTCTGGACAACCGGTAGTGGAAATTTTGAGTAGTTTGCAAATACTACCTCTGACTGCCCCGCCCCATCTATTCTCTGCCTCCCAAGTCCCACCTGATCAGCTGGGTCTTCTTTTGTTGCCCTGCACAGGGGAACAGACCTGGAAAGCAGGTTAGTGGGGTGGGGAGGGAATGGGATTTTGTAGTAATCTGCCCCCAGGAATGGGGTGGGAATGGAGATTTTACAGTATCCTTCCCCTGCTATGCCCACCAAGCCACGTCCACCAAGCCATGCCTACAGAACCAGTAGTAAATTTTTTTGAATCCCACCACTGAGGCTTGCCCAATCTTTCTTAATGGGCACAAAATATCTGCTGGGGGCTATTAAGAAAAACTGAGTCTGCCTTCTGTCTTTAAACAATAATATATTTCTCCCTTAGGGAAATATAATACTCTGTCTTTTTAATATTTCCCAAAATATTTCATTCTTCTGGGGGGTAGATGCTGACTTTCTACAGTAGAAAGTAGTGTTTCCTGCGGTGTATGTCAGTGAATCACTTGTGTGCTCATATTCACTTTTGCTGGGGGTGCTGTTTTCATCATGTCAATGTCATCCATTTCTCTGAAAATATTGCAAAATTGCTCCCTGAATACAAAAATATAGCATAATCCTGTCACATAACACATACCACATGCAGCATTCCTGGCAATCACCAGTCAGTTTGACCATATTTGGGGCAGGATGCTTTAAATGCAATCTCACCTGTTTTACTACAAGCATGCATATGTAGTTATATTATGCTATTGAAAACTACTTTGCCAGCCAATGTAGAACAGGAGGTAATGAACTGGCACACACCAACAATGCTGGGAAGATAAAAACACAAGCAAACAACATGAGAAGAAGCGATATAAGAATGAAGAAGAGCAAGGATAGTTTTTTAAGAACAAAATGGTTTGAGGAGGTATAGAGAATGGTGTTTATATAAGCTAGATTCAGCTGTTTTCTTTTGTTTTCCTTATTTCATGCCTTTCATTTCCTATCCTTTACTTTTCTTTGCTCTGCAAAGTGTTGCTTCAGAAGAAGAAAACAATAGGAGGGTGTATATATAAGAAGAAAAAAATAGTTCATTTGTTTCTTCTTCCTGCATATTTTAAAATAGGACATTCAAATTAGTAGGACAAATGGCCAGAAGTGGAAAAGCATGTTTTTGCCTTCTGCAACTAACAGTAGCTTTCTCAGCAAAAGACAATTTACAGAAACTGCAGAATTTCCAAACTCTGAATTTAATCCAAAGTATGTATTATTAAATCTTCCACCACTGCCAAATTTTTAAAGAATTCTAATATGCAGCTCTTCCGCATCAGAAAATATCGATAGTGAAACATTTAACATCTACACTTGAGACAAAAAAAATTCTAACACAAACCTTGGACAAATTATCTCTATTTTTTTAAACTGGGTAAGTAAATTCTCCCAACACTTCAAATTCTTCTCTTGCTTTCATCTCATGCAGGAGTGCGAGTTGTGCTGTCAGATTCCACTCATATCATGTGAAAAGAATCAGCAGAGAGAAAGGCGTTGGTATGTGTACTTTATCCCTCCAGAGACAAAAGCTGTGAATCCCAACAGAAAGAAAGGGAAGAAGGAAGGAAAGAAGGAAGGAGGGAAAGAAGAAAGAAGGGAAGAAGCGCCTCTTTAGTTGGATTTTCACAGTCCTAATATTCATATTTCTTGGATCATTCTAAGAAGGAGAGATGTCTAGGCCACTGTCTGCACTGATGAAAGACACCTTGCACAATTGAACACACACACACACACAAATGAGAATTTGCATTGGCTGTTCTAAAAGGATTTTAAAGCTGATCCAGCCTCCAAAGTACTTTAGTTGGTTCTAGGAAGACAAGATCTCATGCCAAACAAATTGCACACCAAGCCAAGCTAGAGATCAACTTGTCTTGATCTTATTTCTTCCTTTTAGATGGTCTAGCAATGTCAATTTCTTTATTTTCTCCTCTCCAGCCACTAAGCCATGGAAGTGAAGCCAGGCAGTGGGGGAACAGTAACTTAATTCCAGGAAAACAAAAGAAAGAAAAAGGAAGGAAACATGTCAGTCTTTTAAAGACTTTTTTTCACCTACTCCTCCAATGTTGTTTTCAAGCCTACTGAGCTGCTAAATGTCAGCTGTGAGTGCCCACAGCTGGCATTTCATCCACCATGATCAGATTCCCATTAGCGATCTTGAATTATTTAGCATAAGTATTGAACACTGAGCTTCTACTGTTTCTCAGACTACCTTTTATATCACGTCTTGGTCATGACAGGCATAGCTTCCTAGAAATTAATTCTCCTGTAATCTGAAGCATGAGTGTGGATGGAGACAATCTACAGAGGCTTCGGTGGTGCATACAGTCATAGTGTACGCTGCACGTTAGCAAAGAATATCCAATATCCATTATAAAGGAAGGGGATTCAGCTCGTCAGAAAGTCCATAATCTGGAAAGCACCATAACATATCAAAGCGAATAGCATATGACTTCAAATGTAGAAAAACAAAACTTTACATCATCAGGGGTGTTCAATCTTTACAACTGTAAAACTTGTGAATTTTAATGTCTTTGTGAACTCCAGCTGCTTATTTAGCAAAATCCACAGCTGAATGAAATCCTGTGCCTACCCTGTAAAGCCTCCCTTGAGCACAACTGTCAAAGTATGTAGAGTGTTGCTAGTAGTGACACCTATCCATGGAGATAATTCCATAAGAGAGCTGCATTCCCCCCTTAAATATTGGATGTCTTATATTATTATTTATCGTATGGCAGTTTCACACCACATTTCAATAATCATACAAGAGCTAAAAGTACAATATATGAAATGTAAAATCTAAAATATCATAAATGATCATCTTGGTTACTGATGCAATTTTTTTTTTGCTTCACTTGTCACACAGTCATGAAATCACCAAAGGATCCATTGCAGGCTCTCTTTTGGCACCCTGATACTATGTGTTGGATAGTTTGTTTTTGTAGTTTGGCTAGCTGGAGAATTTTGGAAGTTGAGAATTCACAAGTCTTAAAATTGTCAAGGTTGGACACTCCTGATGTAGCATTTTTTTCTTCTTCTTCCCTATCATATCTTCTATGTAGGCCAGGTAAAGAAATAGATTGTACAAGTTTCACTGGAACTATATTTTATTGATACAGGATACAGTAATGGAATCTTGAAAGTCTGTGTTTTTCCATTTCTCCCTCTTGTAACCCAGTGAATTAGGGTGTAACCAACATCAGGGTCTTTTTCATGCTTTCTCTGTTTTTCTAGGCATAAAATATGCTTTTGTTTTTGTAACTATTTCTTCATATTTTCTCCAAGGTCATCTCTTTGACTATCTATGTCTTCATCTCTATGACTATATCTTCTTTTATCCAATGTTTGATCCACATTTAGAAGAAATAGGACCAAAAATGAAACTAAACAAGCATATTAATGTTAATAGCCCAGACACTATAACGCTACTGCAATACTCAAAATCCATTCTAAAACAGGAATAAAATCTATATATAAGATATAACTTCCATGCCAGCAGTACTCTATTATTTTGAACATAATTGTTATATATTATAGGTAATGCTGAGTGGATTCTCTTTATTCAATTCAAAATTGGCTGAGTTTCTGTCAGCATACTTGTTGAGCATTCATAATTGTTTTCCAAGAATTATCTCCATTGTCAAGTGAGAATAATGCTATCTTTCGTTGTATTAATGTATTGTTCTTTGAAAATTTTAGCTTGGTTTCACCTTTCTAGTTTAAGTTCCATAACACCTCCTAATTCAAACTGATGCCCAGAAATTCAGCATCATACTGTATCATTCCAAACAAAACCTGCAGGAAACAAGAAAGAACTGGGTTTTGATGAAGAATGACAATGGTTGCATCACACATTTTAAATTAAAAAACTGGCTGTTTAAACATGAAGTTCAGTGTTTTGCAGTGAATTGCAGTATCATTGCAAAAAAAGCTTCTAGTTCAAAGAATATCTGCTTATATTCCAAATGGCCGGTTTTGTCATTTAATCATTTAGTACTGATCAATGTTGCATGGATAGGAGAATTTAATATTTAAGAATGGATTCAGTTACACTTAGAAAGCAGATGGCTTTAGGCAAAAGGTCCATTGAGTATTGATGATTCATATTCAGTGTCAATTAACACAACAAACCATAGGAGAAATTGGAAAAAAAGAATGCTTGATTAATAATATATTTATGTAGTTCAACATAGACAATATTTTTTCTAAACTCAGCCTTGATTTTTTTTATTTTGTCATTTACTAGAACATAACACAGAACTATCACCAGTCTATTGTTATTATTATTATTATTTTTACACATATTCACAACAACCTGAATGGCAACAATTCATATTTCCATCCTTACATTCATACTTCAAGCTACTTTTTCTCTTTTCCATATGTGTTCATCATTCTAGTCCACAAAATCGGACTACTCTTTTTCAGAAATTTTACATCCTTCCCCTTTTCTTAATCTCTGGAACATACCACATTTCTATTTATTAGTTTCTTTTTCATTTATTAATCCATGCTCTTTACCATTTACGTCTGTATGCAAGAAGAGAAGGGAGTAGTGTTCTTGTAAAGCATTTTTGGCCTTAGGAATGGCCAAAGGTTAAATGAAATTTTGTAGTTTATGTTTGTTATAAATATAGCTATAATTACAGCTGTAGTTGCATAAGTTTTTATTTTGTAGTTAAATAATAAATAGTCGTTTCCATTTCAAAGAGGAAATTTTCCACCTTCCGTAGAGATCACCAGTTGGGCCCATAAATTTTCTATTTCCCTACACAGTTTAGTCAATTTTCACATAATGCATTCTGATGGAATGAAATAGACTAAGTTACCCTCTGCTGTCATCCCCATGCCACACAAAGCATTCCCTGCTAATAGTAAGAATAGCACTGGTTAATTTTGGCACATCTGGACCGATATACCCAAAGTTTAACCAAAACCTAGGGGGGTTTTCCCCAAGGAAATTGTTTAGGCAAATTGTATCTAATCTCAAAACCCATTTGCAAGCCAACCTTATTGCTCTTATCCTAGTTGCCATACATGCTGTGTTTTGACAGGACTCAGAATGCCTATTTACAAGCCACACTATCAATTACATCTGATTCTTCAGTTCTGTTTTGTTTGCTTTTTTCACAATGGCTCCTTGAGATGTTAACACAGGAAGAAATTGGCTGCTTTGCTCCAAAAATAATTCATTTCCTATTCCAGGTTGAAACACAGACTTGTTTTTATACTAACTTGGCAGTCATAAATATAACAAGAAATAAAGGAACACTTTTGTTGTTTTATTCTCAAGTATTTTAGAAACTTTACAGCTGGTACACAGCTGTACACAAAATCCCTTGGAAGACTGTCTTCCAGGTAGTTCCCACTGCTGGATTAAAAAGGAATTATAATTGCCAAACTGAAAGAAAGCTGCACTTAAAATAGTTAATGTTTCCTATTAACCAGTTATATGGGCAGTCCAAGCAGAATTAGAAAAGGAAAGTTTGGTGAAGAAATTTCATATTATGTGAGTCTGCAATGGACTTTACAGTTCATTTTAGAACCCTAAAGAAGTCCATTTTGACCCTCAAGTAGTTTTGATTTTGAAGCCTTTCATACCAGGTTTTCATCTGATCTGCAGTTTGCCTGAAGTGGAATAAAATGAAACTCTATTAAACCGCTTATTCCAGAGGTGGTATTCAGCAGGTTCTGACCAGTTCTGGAGAACCAGTAGCAGAAATTTTGAGTAGTTCAGAGAACCAGCAAATACCACCTCTGACTGGCCCCGCCCCCACCTATTATCTGCCTCCTGAGTCCCAGCTGATTGGCTGGGTCTTTTTTTGTTGCCCCGCACAGGAGAATGGAGCTGGAAAGCAGGTTAGTGGGGCAGGGAGAGAATGGGATTTTGCAGTAACCTTCCCCTGGAGTGGGGTGGGAATGGAGGTTTTACAGTATCCTTCCCCTGCCATACCCATCAAGCCACACCCACAGAACTGGTAGTAAAAAAAATTGAATCCCACCACTGGCTTATGCCCACTCAATCTCATAATATTTACAATACTTAAATAAAAACCCCATTGAGTTCAGATGAGTGAGGACAGGATTCTTCGAACAAGGATCATCTTATAAGAATTAATAGAAATTTAGTCACTACTCTTTGCAATGCCATGCTTTAGATTCAATTTTAATTACCAGCTCTTTATAAATTCATATTTATGTAAGATTAACTGTAAAAATGTGAGGACTTCTGTTTGTTCATGTGTCTCTGAAGGTGTAGGAGCTGTTCATACCAGTTGGCCCTGTTGTCTAATGACTGTGTGATCATGGTGTGAAATGAATTTTGCATATTTAACAGTATGTTCATAATGTTTGACTGCACAATAACCCTGAATACAAAACATTTTGTATAATATTCAAATGAAGTCATTTCACTTTTTCTCAGCTTCCAGAAGGAGGTGTCTCATGAAATTTACAATAATTGTATTCATGGTAATATTATTTAAAAGTAAAAATAGCTCACAGAAATGAGGAGAAAATACACCCTATGCACTTTAAAACAGACATGATCTGTTGGATCTTAAGGATGGAGAAAGCACAGGATTAAGTAAAATTACTCTTGAGGTTAAGAGAGAATCATGAAAAGGTAGTTGATCCCACAAATGTACCTTTCTCTAAATTCAATTTAAATGCAATTTGATAAAAATGAATTAAAAATTCAGTTTTCTTTGAATGCATACAGCAGGATACATGCTTCCTGGCCACTTATGGAATCTGTTAAATTTAGGAAGCAACCACAATAAAGGTAAATATGGTAGAATAAGATTGTTCGGGTTGTTTTGTCTCAGATTAAAGATTAAATTTATTGCTCCTCCAAGATCTCACAATAATAAATTTGGTCAAAACGCAAAAAGAAAGGTTCACAACAGGGCACAGATTACAAAAGAGAATGGCATCAGTTCATTCCTCATTCTTTAGCAGACGGTTGATAATTTTGGAAGCCTTAGCAAAGCAAGCGAGTCCTACGTTGCATTGATTTCCATATCCTTGAAGGCACCAGTGATGCTTAAAGATCAAAGCACATTTTTAATTATTATTACTTGTGGAACCGATCAGTGGTGGGATTCAAATTTTTTTACTACCGGTTCTGTGACTTGGTGGGCGTGGCAAGGGAAGGATATACTGCAAAATCTCCAGTCAGAGGTGGTATTTGTCAGTTCTCCAAAGTACTCAAAATTTCTGCTACCGGTTTGCCTAAATTCTCCTTTGGAGAATGCTGCCTGCATTGCCTTGGCATCTGAATTTTTTCTCAGAGTGTTATGAAATCTATGTTCAGGATAAAATTCATCATGACCATGAAATATGTTTTAATCACAAATATATTTTGATGTTGGAATGTTTGTTTGCCAAATAATTTTTTTCTTTTATAAGAAAAAGTTTATGTTTATAATTTTATAAACGTAGAAATGTTCGCCAGAATGGCTAGCATTATATATGTTTTTTCTTCAGAAGATAAACCACCCATTAAAATAATACCCAGGCTGACACAAAAGTGTCAAATATCATAAACATGTTCTTTTTTATTCATATTGACAAATCAGTGCATTGTCAAGAAAATTTTAAATGAAAGAGCCTTGTTTCCATATTAAAGTACAGTATATACACTTTTTGTAATTACACGGTATAAAGATTACATTAATGCATATGAGGAGTATGCTGTAGAAATTAAAACCATGCAGTGGGATTGGGAAAAACCCAATTTTGTTGCTTTTCAGTCATAAAAGCTCCCTGGGTGACCTTGAGCTAGTTAATTTCTCACACATTCAAATCTATTCCATATGGTAATGAAGGAAAATTATAGGAGAGGATAACTGTGCACTGCTTTGAGCTATTGAAGGGAAGCTGGAATATAAATCAAACAGACTGATTTGATGCAACTACAGTACCGATAGGTTTTAGTCAATGTTGTGTTCCCATAGGATGCTGGAAATTCAAGGGATTTGTTGGGAATTATTTTTAAGTCAATCCTATGATTGGCTAATGTTTAGAGGATCTTGTTAATCTGTCTATATATTTAAATTGTACAAAGATACTGAGCCCAGTCTGTTCTTCAAACCAAAACTTTTATTGTACAAGCAGCTTAAATCAAATAAATTTACAGAAAGACTATTACCAGTTTCTTTTGCCTTCTTTAGTTTCTCTTCCTTCAGGTCTCACTTGGTTTCTGTCACTACCTATGTAGTTAGGTTTTCTCAGTCCTTTTGATTGAGAATAACTCCTAAAGAAACTTAGACCTCTTTAAGAAACTTAAAACCCTTTTAAGGCTTTTCCCTCTCTCTCTCTCCTTTCTCTTACGGCAAGAGATTCCTCCACCTCATGCATCTGAGATACTCAAGCAGAGCAGAAAACAATAGCAGCAAGAGCAGGCAAGGGGAACAATGGACCCCAGTAGAGAGCTCTGCAAAAGCTTCTCCACAAAACTTCTCAGAGAACTTCTCCTAAAACTTCTCCTCAGAGAGAGATGATGATGCCCCTTGTATACCAAGGGGCGTGGCTTAAGATGCCATTCCAGGGTATGTGCTGTTACCCTGTCATTGGTGGATTTGGTTTGCCTCCAAATCCTCACAAGTTGTAAACTGCATAGCAACACCAGAAAGTTCCATTTTCTGACAGGATTCAAGGTCAAGCACTAGCAGCTTCAGATTAATAGATCATCAACCATATCATGTTAATTATCAATGTCTGAAACTCTGGGAAATGGGTATCAAATGTTTATTTTCCTTACATGAGCCATTCTATCCATTCTGATTTATTGCTTTGTACATAATGTAATTCTACCCAATCAGTGTTCAAGTCTGGGTGTGGAGGTTTTTTTAGTTTTTGGAGAGGGTTGCTATAAAAAAGTAGTCCTCATTTCTAATATTATAAAAACATATGATGTCTGGTATATTAAACTTAGGCATTTATTCACACAACTCATTGATATTTATGCACACCTATAGTCAATTTTTCCTTGTTTTGGCTTGCAGTAAGAACTGGAATTTATTGCACTTATTAGCCCTTATAACATTAGCCGGTCAATGTGCATAACTGTGACATTATTAACCTTTAATTTGTTACCTTATGGAATATCTCACACTTAAAATGATCCCAAAGAAACAACTCTTGCAGAACAATTGGTATCAGCTGGTACAGCAAAAAAAAAAAACGATAAATCATCAGAAATAAAAGGTGTATTTAACTGAACTCTATGTTCCACTCAAAACACCAAAAGAATTGGGAACTATAACATGGAAGAGATAAGAATAGAGTAGAGTAGAGTAGAGTAGAGTAGAGTAGAGTAGAGTAGAACGGAACAGAACAGAACAGAACAGAACAGAACAGAACAGAATTCTTTATTGGCCAAGTGTAATTGGACAGACAAGGAATTTGCCTTGGTGCAAATGCCCTCAGTGTACATAAAAGAAAAGATACATTCATCAAGAGTCAAGAATTATAAGGAACAACACTTAATAATAGCCATAGGGTACAAAGCCTTACGTTCCTCAAAATCTTGGCACAATCTCTTCCAAAAAGATAGGTTGTGGTCTTCTGACTAAACAGTGATGTTTAGTTAGAAGACCACAACCTATCTTTTTGGAATGGTGATGGTGATGGTTGAGGAATCTGGTATGAGCAGATGATGATGATGATGATGATGATGATGATGATGATGATGATGATGTTATCCATTTATTCATGTCTGAACTCTTAGCAATTCTATGGGCCAGGTCTCTCCACATCTTCTGACCTTGCACTACTTCTTTTGAGTTTTTCTGTTTTCTGGCTGGTGTCAGCTTTGATGTAGTGAGCATATAGACTTTCAAGTGAATGCTGTGAAAGTTTAGTTCACCCACTTTTGGGAGTTAATAAAATGAAACAGAAACTATATATTCTAAGGCTAGGAAAGTTGGTTTTTATAGCATTTTTGGTCAAACAATTGCTTAAGCAACTGTAACCTTCTGTCAGACATTACTGTCTCAGATCTGATGGGGCTTGTAAAAATAAGCCATCTGTTCAGCAGTTTTCTCTGTAGCATGGCTTTTCTAGTCAATATTACTGATATTCTAAAACAAACACAAAACCTTCCTCAGTGTAAATGGCCAATTGACCAAGATATTCCATTTCCCTGGAGCATGAGGAGCACAGAGGGATAAATTTACATAAGCAAGTTAATGATCACCTTCTTCCATGGAAATCACACGCCTTACACAAAAATCATGGGCTGTTTTTGGTTTACTGGACTGATGGGTTTACTAAATTTTTAACATTCCTAATCTGGTTTCAGATCTTCATTTTTAAAATCATATCTGCCTCAAAGGAAAAAAAACATTTTCTTTGTTGAAAGAAGAAATTGAACTCTTCAAAAGTTTGTGCTTCTTCTTATTTGTTTTTGCCTTTCAACACAGTAGCAATAATGTGCCTTTAACTTTTTTAATTTAAAAAAAACAGTTTATTAAAGCAGTGAAGGAATATTTTTAAGCATCCGAAATGGTGAAAAATAAGGAAGGAAAACATGTGCCTACTCTCCTGCAGAGAACCCTTCCGTCTTCTGCATTCACTCTGAAACTTTCACTCTCCCTCCCCAGTTCTGGAGTTAAGAACAGTTTTGCTATTCCCCTAACCCCCACCCATCCACTCACCCACCCTCCATGGTATTTCTCTGCCAGCTGGCAGCTTCTTGACACACAACTCAGGGACAGTATAGAGTGTGGTCATATAGCAATGAATGAGCTCTTTGTGAGATGACTGCAATTCTTGGAACAGATGTGGAGTTGAACAATATGATATCTACAAATGCTGGGCCATTGGTTGGTGTTCATAAAATGTGAGCTGAAAATCATTGAAAATATGCATACTTTACCGTAGGAATGAAAATCTCTAGAAAATGAACAAACAGTGAACCAGGCTCAGAACTCTGTTTTTAACAAGGTAGCCTGGCAATCGATGCCACTAGGGATTATGCCAGGCCTTGTCATTATGAGATTCAGAAGAAAAGGGTGTGTAATTTACAATTATGGATTACAGGGATCCTTTCCTTCCATTCTAATTTACTCAACAGCTCACAATCATTACACAAGTATGTACGTGGTAGGAAGCACAGGATTGGCTCAGTGGTGGGATTCAATTTTTTTTATTACCAGTTTTGTGGGCATGGCTGGGTGGATGTGGCATGGCCTGATGGGCATGGCTTGGTGGGCCTGCCAGGGGAAGGATACTGCAAAATCTCCACTCCTACCCCACTCCTGGGGGAAGGTTACTGCAAAATCCCATTCCCTCCCCACCCTTGCCTTCCAGCTCTGTTCTCCTGTGCAGGGCAACAAAAGAAGACCCAGCCAATCAGGTGGGACTCAGGAGACATAGAATAGATGGGGGTGGGGCCAGTCAGAGGTGGTATGTGCTGGTTCTCTGAACTACTCAAAATTTCCACTACCGGTTCTCCAGAACTGGTCAGAATCTGCTGAATACCACCTCTGGATTGACCTCAGTCAGGCCAGCTTCAGGGTTGACACCTGATATGATCCATTTTCATATTCAACCTTTTTTATTGTTGCTGTTCCCTCACCACAAAGGTGGACATTTTCTGTTCAACATTTGAAGTGTTATCCTGCTGGTAGACAGACAGATGGATGGACAAAGGCTGATCTCTTTTCACATACTTTTTCCAATTTCTATTGAAATTGAAAGGGAAAAAAGAGCACAAAATCTTGTGTGCTCATCACATCAAAAAGTACTTTAAACCAGCGTTTTGTTTTTATAGTGGTAGACTAAATGCTTCTGGTCATCCTCTAAGAACCACCTGATAGCCATAGAATATTCGTGTTCCTCAAATCTAATAGCAATAGGTCTGATACGGATGGATGGATGGATGGATGGACAGATAGTGGAATCACTCCATTTCATATTCATGCATATTTTCCCAATTTGTGGCTTCTTCTCACTATATCATAAGTGCATCTTCATCCTAATTACAGAGGGGGAATTTCAATGAAATGGATTTGATATAATTCATATGAATAGGAATTCATGGACTGGACCTATGCAACAACTACACTGTACCTATGCCATTCCTATGTCTGCATAATTTTTCCCATTTATTGATATAAGGACATATTTAGGACAACAATTCTTTCCTTCCTGTGGGCAGTGGACTGAATCTAGAAGTTATTTTGTGTGCAGATCTATGTTGTTTGTTCGTACCATTTAGAAATTCTGCTGAACCCCTTAGGATTCGTCATGATGTTATTTGAATGCTTTTCCAACAATTAAATTATGACAATCTAGATTTGAAAGCAATTTGGAGGCAAAGCTTTATAATTAACAAGATAGATGAACAAAGACTTGCTGAACCTTATTTTCTATGGATAATAAAAGTAGTGGATAGTGAGTAATAAAAAAAGTGACTCAAATCCATAAACCTGGCTTTTGTTACTGATCGCAGAACATTCCCCCTGAATTAATTGTAGTGACAGCCTCATAAATGCTACTGGTACCCATATGATATTGTTCTGCAGAATGATGATATTGATAGGTTATATTCACGCATATTAGAAATGTTCACAATACAATTATTTTTATAGTATTTCAAGCAGTGAAGTCCCAGTAGTAGCAATGGTGTGGCAAAGAAACCATACACTCACGGAACAACAAAAGGCCAAGAAAATTAAGACAAGCAGTGATTGATTATTCAGAGCAGTACCCATCTAGCTAAATGTACGCTACAGAAAATTCTCAAGATCAACATTTCAGTGGGAAGTTTGACTCAATCTCCAATCCATTCCCAAATGTAGTAAATTCCATTTTGTTTTTACGCAATTCTGTTTCAGTGCCAGAACTGACCAATTTCTTAAAAGACATGGCGATAACACATTTTTAGATACAGTTAGGCAGTATAAATAGAGGAGAGAGGTATGATAAGCACAGTCTTTGACTTGGTCCATACTATGCTTAAAGACGTGGTTAATATAACCATTATATAAGGAATTAAATCCAGTGGCTGAGTTTGCCTAACCACCTCACAAACCAGATAGACACATTTCAGTTTAGCTGACATGCAGGTACAAAAACTGTCCACTCACAACTTCAGCATGTTCAGTGTGCTTTGTGCTCAGTCAATATTACCTATGTGTATGTTGTGAAGCAGCTGTTGTGTGTGCAGGAAACACTGTCATTCCATTGAAGCATTGAAGTGTACTTGCTAGCTCTTCATTCCACTGCAGTTGTCAGCTCTGCTCTTTTTCTTTATTTCTTTCCCAAAATAACACCCCCCCCAGTGAATTGTTAATGTGGCAAATAAAAGAGGAAAACCTTCAATTTGAATGGCTTTTCCTTTTAGTCTAGGACAAGGGTGTCAAACTCGATTTCATTGAGGGATGCATCAGAGTTGTTTTTGACTTCGGAGGGCCGGGGTGGCTGTGGCCAGGGTGGGCATAGCCAGCTCAGCATCATTTAAGTTGAGGTTGCCTATGGTGGCCCAAGCACTCTGCCAGTGAAAATGAGTTCCTGAGCTCCGTTTTTGCCTGCAACAGCCTCCTGCAACCCTGCCAGCAAAAACAGAGCTTAAGAAGGCCATGGGCAGCCCTTGCAAGCTCTGTTTTTGGCTGCGATGGCCTCCTGCAACCCTCTGCCAGTGAAAACAGAGGTCAGGAAGGTCACCCATGGCCCTTTCGAGTTCCATTTTTGGCTACAATGGCTTCCTGCAACCCTCTGCCAGCAAAAACAGAGCTCTCCCAAGTTCCATTTTTGCTGGAAGAGGCACCACAGGCTGGTCCTTTGCTGTTTCCAGGGAGGCCCTGTGGGCTAGATCTAAGGACTTGAGTTTGACACCTCTGGTCTAGGAGTATAAAAACAAAAGCCAAGCCAGTTAGAGAGGATTCAATGTATTCATTTTGTATGATGATGACAACATGACTGATTAGGGTTTGAGCCAGAGATCTTTTAGACTACATCCGTTGCCCAGCTCATGAAGTTGGCAATCAGGACGGAGATTTGATTGCCTAGAGGGGAACACCAACTTGTCTTTTATTTTCACTTCTCCCACCCCTGCAGACAGCACCACTACCAGGTGGAGGAATCGCCACTACCAGATATGCATTCATTTCCTTGCCTCTGATTTTTGGCAAGGCATGATGTCCCTATGAGAGTCAAGCCTTATATGATCATGATTGCTTTCTGTCTGGAATCCATTTCTCTTGGCTTCCTATGGAAAGGTAACAATCTGGTGAGAAGGACCATATGGTTGTACAAGACCTTCAAAGGACCATAATAATGCATAAAATATGAAATTTTAATGTAACCAAAAATGATGACCATTTTCCAATATTTTGGCATCTGAATGAATCCTAGTTTTGCACGTTAATTTGAGAAGTGTTTCAGAACAGAAATATGCAACAATACAGATACTTTTTTTTCCAAAAAAGGAATCACATTTATTGTGATTATTGATAACATGAAATATTGTCATCCCAATTATAATACAGACTGGGACAGTCATTTCAAGAGTTACAATGGAACCAAAATGCAACAAACGTGATCTAGGATTAGCCATGTTTCACATCATCAGGTCCTAATGAGGCCTGGCTAAATCTAGATCTTACATTTTTGGGAAGTACATTCCTCTTCTATGTGCATTCTTACTCGGACGCACCAACCTTATAAAAACAAATAATTTATTGAATTGAATTCAAATTGCTCATATTTATTTTGAGTGGGTTTCCTGCCCCACAAAAAATCACTGTGCCAGAAATGGCATCACATGACAAGACTTTCCCAAACTTACAAAGAGTTTAGCCATCTTTCATTTAATGCAGTTTAGTCTCATTTGGGAAAATTAAGAGGGGCTTATCATCAGGGCTGTCCTATGATCCATTGCCATCAGCAAACTGAGGAGAGAGAGGGAGGGAGGGAGGGAGGGAGAGAGAGAGAGAGAATGAGAGAAAGAGCCCCAACAATTGACATAGTTTTCTGAAGAGGGTTATATATTCAGTGGATTTTGTGGACATCATCATTAATTAGCTACAAACAGGTATGGGAACTACATGACTAAGCAAATAGCTAAGTTTCTTATTCTGTATCTCCCATTTTAAGTATCTTAAAGTACTTTGTATTATGCAGTCTTATTATGAACTTCCATGATTTTGCAAATGACACCAATTTTGTGGAAAACAAACAAGATGTGCAAGTTGATGTTACATCACAAATTTTAGTTAAATATTACTAGGAAAGGAGACACACCTCCTGTAACATCTCCTTTTAGTCAGTCTGTAAACTATAAAACATGCCAAAACTATCCATCAGATGCTAAAATCCTCCACATGATCAGTGTGCACTTAGTCCTATCTCCTATGGTTCTTTAATAGCATCACATATTAATAAAAAGGGGGGAAATGATGTCATCATATATAAATGAGCATGACACATAAAGCTATATAGTCATTGACTTTAATTATAAATCTGTGGTTATGTCTATAGACATACCTATTTCTGTGTGGAACAATATCTGGAATGATATATTTGCAATAACACTGGAAAGCTACTGTCATTCATGGCTTTATTTTCTGGCTTATCTTCATGGAGTGAACAACAAAACATCCCTGGGTATGTTCCCTTCCACTTATTGAGCTACACAAGTCTCACATGTCAATTCCTACATACAATTGCCACTTTCTGGATATTTATGTTGATGGTGAAGTTGGCCTTTAATAATAAAAAGTGTACTAGGAGGCAGATTTACCATAAAAATGACCACAGTGCATGCAATGCCAATAGCTATTTATTAGCAATAGTTATTTGGAGTTGGCCCATAATCTGCTTAGTGAAGTTGTACAAAAAAGCACAGCAAAAGCTTCTTGGGTTCCAGAAAAGGACAGGAGGCATTAAAAACAGTATTAAGAAGTGAATGAGCATTGCAGGAGACAAACTGATACCGAGGAATGGATATGGTGCACACCTTCAAGTAACATCTCTCCATCCAAAAAGAAAAATAAAGGTATTTAAGGAATCTCAGACTAATTCTACATGCTTTTTTTTTCTATAGTAGGTAGGTGCATATCTCTGGAATGCCTCTGTGCCTCATGGAGGCAGCTGCATTTTCCAAAAAGTTTTGTATTACTGCTTCAAAGGCTTTCCTAGAATGGCTCCACTTGTGAAACCACACACAGTCATTTTGCTTAGTTGGCAGTCCTGCAAAAATGGTTGTTCTTTGATGGACACTCTCAACAAAGTAAAGAGTTTGAAGCAGCCACACATTCATTGTATTTACTGATTGTCCTTTGAATAGCCTTCCAAATATTTGGATACCGCTAAGCCTCATGTATCTAACTGGAAACTAACTTGAAACATTAACCACATCCAGATATGGAGCTCCACTGTTCATTGCTTAATGACTTGGGCTTGCCTTATGAATAACATGGAGAAAATATTCATATTACATATTTTATTTAATGGTACATATTTTATTTATTCTTATCTATTTTATCGTAAGCCTAGACTCATATGTGAAATGACCAGTAAAATTAGTCAAATAAATAAATAAATTACTAAGACGTGTTGGTATTAGAGATTATTACTGTTATTGTTATTGTCATATTTTTGTACATCACTCACCCAGAGTTGCACTGTTGAAATTGGGTGAGTACATGGATTTTAATAAATAAGTAAGAACTATGAAAAAATTTGGAAGGGATGCTTCATTCACATGATTTTTCTCAGGCTTTTTAAAATTGGGCTTTAACTTTTTAGTTTATATTGTTTACATTTTTGAATGACCACCATGTTGCTACCTGACTGATACTATGTTTGCATTTTGTGCTTTATTTTATTTTATTTGTTTATTTATTTGTTACTTAATACATTTCTCAGATTGTATGTTTAATGTATTTGATTAAGAAATATTTGGCTATTGGATTTACAATTTAAACAAACCATTTTTAATAATGATTTGAGAACTACCCTTTCAAAACACCTCCATGAAACAAAGGGATACACCATCTTGCAATGAATGGAATAGATATAAGGCTTGTCTATTAAACAACAGAAGCAGGTGAACTGCCTTGACAAACTATCGTGTTTGTATTTTGCACACACCTATGGAAAATCAGTTCAGGTATCCTGACTTAGGTTCACTAGAAGAAAGGTAAGATTGTGATGGGGAACTAGATCAACAGAAATGGCAAAGTGCAGTCAATGCATGCCCAGTGTCTGTAACAACTATTCTAACAGACAGGAGAAATTTACCAAACTTGTTTTTTCCAACATTATCATTATTATAGGTAATTCTTGATTGACAACAGTTCACTTAGTGATTCGTTGGAAGTTACAATGGCATTGAAAAAAAGTGACTTATGAGCATTCTTTAAAGTTACAACCATAGCAGTATCCCCATCAGCACATGGTCAAAATTCAGATGCTTTGCAACTCATTCATATTTACAATGGTTGCAGTGTCCTGGGGTCATGTGATCACCTTTTTCAATCTTCTGAGAAGCAAAGTCAATGGGGAAACCAGATTGACTTAACAATTGTATTACTAATTTAACAACTTAACATTTGTTAAGTGATTCACTTAACAAATGTGGCAAGAAAAGTTGTAAAATGGGGCAAAACTCAATGAATTTCTCATTAGCAACATAAGTTTTGGGCTCAATTTGTGGTAGTACATTGAGGGCCACCTGTATTTATGTTGCTGTGGGTAATCATTGCCCTTAGTTTGCAGATATTTAAAACCTTAACTGAATTATCTGAATGCACCTCTCATTTCTCATTACCATTTGATCCAATATGTACATTTGCAAATTGAGTCTCATCCATCATGAATCAAATGCAGTGCACTCTGATTTTTGTCAAAACAATTGTTTGTTTTGCTAAATCCATGTCTTTTTGAATTTAAGTTTTTTGAGTTTAAGTAGGATATGAGTCAGTGATGGGATTCAAATATTTTTACTGCCGGTTCTGTAGGTATGGCCTGGTGGGCGTGGCAGGAGAAGGGTACTGTAAAATCTCCAGTCAGAGGTGGTATTTCCCAGTTCTCCGAACTACTCAAAATTTCCGCTACCAGTTCTCCAGAAATGGTCAGAATCTGCTGAATACCACCTCTGATATGGGTAGTAGTCAAATTGTCTTATCATGGAGGCTGAGACCAGTTACTAATTTGGCATTCAGTGCCGTATATCAGCCAGTTTTACCTAATCTGGCAATTTTAGCTGTATTGGAATGGCCACTTGGAGTTCTGGGAATTGTCGTCCCAGTAGACCTGAATGGCATCAAGTGAGGGAAACTGGCTAAACTTTAGACTGTTTTGCTTAAATGGAAGACTACTGAAGACAGAATGTCATATTGCTTAATGAAACTATTTCAGAATTTCATCACAAATTAAACTAATTTGTAGTTTAGAAAAAAAACCTGCGACATATGTCTCTTCTTGGCAAAGAAATAAGTTCTAATACTGGTAGGTACTCTAGATTTTCTTTAACTTTTTTTCATAAATATATTCACAGGTCTACACCCAGGTGCTAATTGCTTGTACACGGTTTTTTTGCAAAAGCTTCAGGACACCTTGAATAGTAACAGGTGCAGTTAAGTGTTAATTACTCTCCCAGGTTCCACGCTTTTGTTACACAATGACTGCCTGTAACAAAGCTCTCAAAAACAGGGAAGGATGAGTATCTCCATGTCAAAGTCTTTACTAAGGCAGCATAATGAACTTAGTCATAGACTAAGACTAAACCCTCCCCAACAAATAAAGCTAATTACTATACTGGGGACAAGGATCAGCAGAAAATAAATACACTACTATAAAATTATAAACATACTAAAAGATAGCTAACTTTCATCATCCTTTCTTGGCTTAAATGTTTATTAACACTGGTGGTAGAATGGTTATCTATAGCTTTTCTCTCAACACCTAACCATTTTTTCCCCACTTTGAAAGGTTAAGAATTGAACATAAATGATAGAAATAATGAACTTTGTTGGCATGCATAGTTCTACAAACACACCAAAGGAAATAGATATGCTGACACCTCGTGGTAGATATCACAGCCAATAGAAAATCATCAGCCAAACATTACTGCATCAATGGGTGAAAGGTTTGACCCTTGTGTTTAACCACCTCTCTAAACTAACTCCTGGCTCTATACTCTGCTTTTCCTAGCCAGGCCAGCAGAAGACCTGCCCACCATAAGTGGGAGTACTCTCAAAACTTGCTCCAGGCTTCGCTCTAATTTGGCACAAGCTTTGCTCTAGGTTTTGCTCCTTGCCTTCCCTATGTAACCTCACTGTGGGTTTATGGAAGACTAAGTTTAAGTAAAAATTGTTGTGACCTTTGCCCATGCTGCTCACAATCTCACCAGTGATCCATGAATCACCGTTTGGGATCCTCCTTATTGTATGCTTATCCTCCATCATGATATTATATTATATGTACTATGAATATGCATTGGATTTAGATGAATTATGAATCCCAAGTTGAATTAGGCTTTCACACAGAATCAGGAGTTGCTCCAATTATAGCAAAGCTTCTCCAAAGCAGACTGAATCTGAAGTTGAATCTTTTCAACTTTTAATAGCAATTCACAGCTTGGAGACAGGGGACAAGATGAGAAAGAGGCCAATACAAACTGTATGGCTGCAGAAAAGGGGGAAAAACCCATTTCTCTCTAACTATATAATGAAAATTCCAGGATTGGAAAAGCGTTTGCCTACACACTCCCTTAATATTTAGTTGCGTGCTTCTGCCTCATTATCAACATAAAAGCTTTCATAAGATTGATAAATTTTGAAACTCCATTCTCTCTTATAACTTGTTGCAAGTTAAATACTAGCAACATTGGATCATATCAGCATTATGTAGCTGGAGTTACAGCAACCAAATTTAAGACTCATTCTCCATCCTACCTCTTCCATATGTAACAGGTCCTGCAATGCCCACATAGCTGAGGAAACAGTGCCCAGTGTGGAAAGAATTTGGGTTTGCCCAGAGGTGGGCTGCTGCCAGTTTGGACCAGTTTGCCTGTACCTGTGGTTCTGACCACCAGCTGGGCCTGCCGACCCACCCGGGTGCTATCCCATCCTATTTATTTCACTCTCTGGCTCACTTGCCCCACCCATGCAGCCCAGCTGATTTCCACACCTCACCCACTCTACTCACTGCAGCTGTCTGAGAAGAAGTGCTGGAAGCTGTGTGCAGGAAATTGCTGTGTGTTTGAAGCGATGTGCTCACATTTTGCTAAACCGAACTAGGTTCTGCACTAGGTGAACCAGTTGTTAAATTATGTGAAGCCCACCTCTGGGTTTGCCCTTATGCTTTCCATGCAAAAATTAATTCAGTTTAGCATAGGCAACTGCAGGAGCAAATGACAAAAGTTATGTAAGGGGCAGAGATTCCATCAAGGTATGATAACATAAGTTACTTTGATGGACACTCAGCTTACTGCAGGTTCTTCTCTGCATTGGATTAGGTCTACCAAGACTTGGAGAATGACTTCCAAGTCTACCAAATTAGGATCAGCTGAAGCTTCTAGAGTCTAAGATTTGATAGTTCCTTTTATAATACACAATTATGATTAGATAGATGCTAGCCATGAGTTCTGGGATTTGCATTCCCCAAAGGCCTAGAAGCAATCAACATGGAGAAGGCTTACCAAAGGTATGCTTCAGTCCAGCAACTCTTCCTAAAGCTACAAGTCTAAGAAAATTTCTGAACAATATTCTCAGGCCAATAATCTCAAATGTGTACCTCATAGTAGATCAAGATACACGGGGAAGGCTATGCTAGAGAAGTTTAGAGTGTATATCTTATCATTTGATGTATGTTGACTTATTGTCAACTCATAGATTCTGTTTAGTATCTTTTACCCAAGGTAAGTCTCAATATGTGACAGAACCTGATTAATCTCTTCTGATCTTGGAAATGAAACTGAGCCAAGCCTTATTCAGGACCTGAATCAGGCAGTTGCAGAGGGTACCTGGCTATAGTTTAGACAGAGAAGTTGAAAAAATATTGACAGATGCAGTGACAAACTATTTGCTTACTGTTGCCAAGAAAATTAAAGGGATCTGTTCACTGAGTTTTCAGTCAAACTTAACTTGAAGGACTTAACTTAGCCAAATCCACCTTTTAGCCAATGTGAAAAGCTATACATTAACGTAAGTAGACTAGCAGAAAATGTTATGGATATATTTCCCATGATCATGATCTGGCCTCTTGAATCATTTTTGTACCAAAGTTTGTCAGTACTAGACCAAAAATAGCTAGTCTACTGTAATTGATTGTGATCAGGGAGTCGCTAAAAAAGGAACCAAGATATCTCACTAGATTGGTCACTAAAGTGACTATGAGGACCACATTTTATTCTGTGAATTTGGGACACACATAAGTTACCACCAAACCTAAGGTGTGAAATGAATCTATGTATGTCTCACTCTAGAATTTGAGTAAAACCCTCATATATTCTGAAATAGTTATCACTTTGATAAATTTGATCTTTGTGCCCTGCATTCTCACCTTTCTATGTATATACAGATAATAAAATCACTCTTCTTCTGCATGGTTCTTTCTCTCACAGACTTGATATATATCCAAAGAAAACAGGGAGGAAATGGTTCAGAAGAAGCAATGATGTAATAATGTAATCTTGGAGAGAATATGAAGTGAGAATTCATTATATGGTTTTGCAATGAACATTCCAGATCCCTTTTCACAGACTTGATTTAATTGAGAATGGTGAAAATTTAGCATAAAGAGATAGATGCTGGTTTACTGGTGTGCAACATAGCATCTGAAAGAAGAATATAAAGCATGAAAGTGAGAGAAATGGAGGATGGGAAACACAAGATTTTCATGGCAAGAGTTAGAAGATAAATGTTCAACTGGATTATGAATGTTTGTGTTGTTTTTGTTTCTTCCCCCACATTTTGTGTTGCTGTTGTTTATTCAAATAGATTCTACAAGAGGAACATGGGAGACATTCATGCTACTTAGGGAGAGCAGTGAGAATACATTTCCTTGGCCTATGGATTCTCCAGGCCTTTGAGTCTCCTCCTTTATCCCTACAGGCTGACATGTGGGAACAGTTCCGTGGCAAGTCTCCATAGCCCTTAGAAACATGTGGCTTCTTCTCAGAGTTTGCAGGAGAGCGAGAGACTGATGGTTCCATTTGCTTCTTCCTCACACGACACCTCAAGGGTACCTCAGGTGTAGCTTTGTCATTTCCTAGAGTTTTCTCTTGCACACCACAGAGATCACACGGCAGTCTCTAGATCCTCATGGGGCACTACTGGATGATTCTGATGACTCTCCAAGTAGGAGGCTAAATCTGGATCCCCAGCCTGCTGGGCCCTGTCTCGAGGTGTCTTATCCTAGAATGGTAAGGTAGAAGAGAGAGAGAGGGAGGGAGGGAGGGAGGGAGGGAGGGAGGGAGGGAGAGAAACCCTCAGCAATTAGAAAGAGGGAACCAACATGTACAGCATGTTGAGCATACAGATTCATTCCCTTAGTTCTTTTTTTGACTGAATATGAATTCATTTTTTAAAGTGAATATTGAAAACACAGTTACATTTATTTATTTATTTATTTATTTATTATTTGAACTTATATGCCGCCCCATCTCCAAGACTCAAGCTTACAACTAAAAAGCAAAGAACAATAAATACATTAAAAAACGATTAAATCAGAATTATAAGCCCAAATATTTTTAAAATGAATTAAAAATTTAAAAAATAACCCTCCCCAAAGGGTCACAAAGGGTTATTTATTTATTTATTTATTTATTTATTTATTTATTTATTTATTCAACTTATATGCTGCCCCCTCTCCAAAAAGGACTCGGGGCGGTTCACAGCTAAAAATACAATGATAAATAAATTAATTAAAAGTATATTAAACAAGTTAAGCCAAATTGAAAATTAAAACCCATAGTTAAAATAGGACCAACCCCAGAGAATCAGCACAGCCCAGATTGTAAAAAGAACCAAGTCTTCAAATCATGGCGGAAGGTGCGAAGATTGGAGGCCAGGCGGAGCTCCAGCGGAAGAAGATTCCACAGAGTGGGAGCCGCCACAGAGTAGGCCCTCCCCCGGGTCGCTGCCAAGTCACATTGAGTCGCAGACGGCACCCCGAGGAGACCCCGTCTGTGAGCCCGTACAGGGCGGTTAGTATTTAATGTTGGGAGGAGCCGTTCTCGTAAATAACCTGGACCCATGCCATGTTGGACTTTGAATGTTAATACCAGAACCTTGAATCTCATTTAGCAGAATTTACCTTGAATCTGAATTTAGCATAGTCTCTTTGACAATTCTGTCGAGTTGTTCTGATGGGCATATATAAAGCTCCAATGAGCTTTCTTTTGATGAATTCTAAGTGTGAAGTCCTGTTTTAAATCAACACTTAAACCAATGAATCTTTGAACGCTACAACCTAACAATATTTTCTTCTAGTCTTAAACTGATTGGTTACCAAGAACTATGCAGTGGCCTCCAAATTAAAATTAAAAACATCTTCACCAGTATAGGCACTACATGAAATCCATCATTTCAATTCTTAAGTGGCATTTCAAGATCATATAACCCTTTTAAAGTGCTGATTTACCAGCTGGCTATATTGCTCATACACTGTGGTTTTACATTACTTATATTCTTGTAGATTCCATGGTTTTGACTACTGTCAAGAGCCAACTTGAAATTGCTGATAGCAAGTGACAAACGATAGGTAAATAAAACCAGCAGGGCTTCTGTCCAAGTGAACACAGTGAAAGTGTGCTGCAAAACAAGCAAGGGCAGAGGCTCTCAACATATTTGCAAAGGCATCGCCTGGGTTGGCTACATATTGATTTCACTTGCACACAGAACTATTAAAATGGATTTGTTTGGTTTGGTTTGGTTACCTTGGAGTCCATTTTCCTCAACGATGCCCCTGCCTCTACCAGCAGCTGGCAGATGCCATGGTGGCGTTGGTAAGCTGCCTTGTGCAATGCTGTCTCACCCCTGGGTGTTTAATGGGGACAAAAAAACTATCAATGTAATGAATTACATTCAACAGGACATAATTTTGAGGGTTGCTGACGCAGGCACATTTTCTTAATTTGTCCTCTAGATCTTTGGTAGAGCAGAATATGGTCTTAAGAGTGCTCAAAGCTTTCATTTTAGTTTTGCTTTGTTTTATTGCCATGCTTAAAGCAACGTACTGAATATTAAGTTGTTACCCACACTGAGGTCCAATTTTAAATCACTTACATGATGGGTTTTTTCCCCTACATCCCTGCCCATTTGGATAAATTCCTTTGAAGAGTAAATTTCCTTCTGTTTCATTCCCAGAATCTGAACAATAAAATTCTTTGGCTTCAAACAGTGGAGTATGCTTACATGTGTGTGCTTTAAAAACTTTAAAGCAGACATCAATATTTATGTTGTATAATTCCTTAGATTTTGGAACTAGATTTTGGAAATATTATGTCATCTCTGAAGATATATACACACTAAAACCTGGGTGTTAACATTTAAACAAATATGAAGATGTATTATTCCATTTTTGTTGGCTTGGGCTTAAAACCAAAGGATTTAGCAGAGATTGCAAATACAAGCTGTGATTCTCACAGGCTGCCTAATGGTGGATCTTTATGTTCTTATTGTAGAAAGAAATTAATTCTATCCAGAAGCTAAGACATGCGGATATAGATTAACTAGATCCCAACCACAGCTAGATCTCTAGAGATCTTAAGGATTTCTTTTTTTCTTTTTTCTTGCAGCACCATTAAATTTTCACTAATCTGCTTATGCCTTTCAAATGTTTTTAGACTAGCATTATGCCAATCTGTTCACTTTCCATCAATTTGCCCAATTTGAAATTAGGAAATATTAGTGCAAGATGATAGCTTAGAGGGGTCTATAAAGCTTTGTATAGATTTTTTTGGTTTTTTTACTTAATGGTAGCACAGTGAAGCTCATACACAGCTTCACTGTAATGTATAAGCCTGATAGCACCATATTGGTAACTGATCAAAAGGGCAAAATCAAATGATCATTCTGAAGCACAATAAATTGAATAGAAGGGACCAATCAGACTCTTACAAAGGAGTATACAAACTTGAAAAAAAAAAACTGAAATTTAAATGCAGATGTTTTTTCTCAATATAAGCCAATGTCCGTCCTTCTCTCTAAGAATTTCTACAAAATTGCTTTTAATCCCCTAAATGAGATAGGAGGAAGCTCATCTTTTGCATAAAAGAATAAAACATGGATTTGACCCAGTATCGGGGGTGGGCTGCTACATGTTCACCCACAGCTAATGTTATGGCAATTCAGCAAATCGCCAAATCCCACCAAATCCTGGCTGGCCCTGCACTCCCTGCCCCATCCCATCCCACCCCTCCCACCACACCCCTCCCCTCCCAGGAGTCTCCATGTGGCCCGTTTTGGATCCAAGATAAGTGCAGGGCCCACACAGAGGCTTGGGAGGGTGAACAATGGGCCTCCCAGAGGTTTTGGAAGGCTGGAAATGAACCTGTTTCTGGCCTCCAGAGGCCTTCTGAAGCCCAGGGAAGGCCGTTTTCACCCTCCCAGAGGCCTGGGGAAGGCAAAAACAGCTCCCCTGCTGTGGTGCAGGAGGCCAAGTAGGCCACATCCACCATGGCCATGCCCACCCAGCAACTGGGCAGAGAACAGGTCGCTGAAATTTTTGAAGCCCACCCTTGCCCAGTATTGATTTGAACTTCAGCTTTCATCACTACTGGTTGTGTTGGCTAGAACTGAAAGTTTTTTTTTCCTTTCTCTTTTAGATTTGGAGGGGAAAATCAAAACAAAAACCCTAATGTATAGTGAACTTTCATGTATCTAATGATGTCCTCCAAGTAATCACTTTGGATTTGGTAGACAGGACTGTAATGGTTGCCGTGGTAGGGAGGGGAAAGGGGTTCAGAAGACAACTATGGATTTCAGAACTTCATGAGTTTTAAAAGGCACACAACATAGTCTTTAAACTGGAATGGAAAGGCTGAAGTTGTGTAAATCAACACATTAAATTGTTATTTTATGCTTAATCCTACATGACATTGCTTTGGTTTTCTATGCAACTAAAAGTAAACTGGAATGAAAATATGAGAAGAGGAGCTGAGTGAGCAAGACTTACGTTTTGCTATCTGTCATATCCAGTAACTCAGAAGGACCTACGAAAGAAAGTAAAACAGATGATGCTGTTGTTTTCTACTGGATGTTGAAATCTGTTCCTCATCCCACTCCCCCAGAAATTTTCTTCCTGTGTGAAAGACTCTGTTGTTTTGTTTTTTGTATTTAGCTCATCCTCAGAGTACTTTAATGTTTTTTTCAGGTATTTTTTTGAGTCTATCTTATTACCGGAGATGGCTGAGGATGCAATACTTAATGTTTTTCTCTACAAGTTCTGTAATCATTGTTTGCTACCCATACTTCCCTCTCTTGAAAAGACCTCTTGAGATTGAATTGAATTATGGGAGGCAGCAGAATTATGGTGAAATGCTGATATAACGAAACAGGATATTCACTCACAATAAGCTATACTGCTCATAACAACAGTGATTTTTCTTCTTCTCCTTTTGGAAGGAAGGGGGAGCAAACAACTTCTCCCAGCTGAATCAATTTAGAAAATACATAAGATATTTTTATTCCATCACCCTCTAGATTCAACTTCAGAGACAAAAGGAAGAATTTCATTCCTTTTCTCACCCAGTAAAAGTTGTGTCTCAATCTTACTTTGGGCCAAGGTTCCCTCAAGGATTGATGGGAGTATCCGTTGTTTTTATTGTTATTATTAGTAGCAGTAGCACCAACGATATTATTATTAAAGTAGTATTTATTACATTATTTTCATATAATAAATCTTTGGGGCTTGATGAACAATCTGAAACTTCATACAGGTGTGGGGGATCTTTGCCTTAGACCAGGGGTCTCCAACCTTGGCCATTTGAAGACTTGTGGGCTTCAACTCCCAGAATTCTGGGAGTTGAAGTCCACAAGTCTTCAAGCGGCCAAGGTTGGAGACTCCTGCCTTAGACGATTGACAAAGCACAAAGGTGAACAGGCCCCTTTCCAACATATCCTTGTAGAAAGAATGTGATATGAGAAGTAATTGTAGAGAGGAAATAACCTATGGGTGAGATAGTGCTTTGCACGCTGCAGTTCTTGGTCCAACATCTCCAGCTGGACAACAGGTTGAAAGACTCAGGACAATCTACCACCTGATTCCAGCTAGAATAGCAATGGAGAAAATATATCTATGTGTTTGCTAAGAGTCAAAACTGACTTAATAACAATAGCACTTAGACTTATATACCATTTTACAGTGCTTTACAGCCCGCTCTAAGTGTTTTACAGAATCAGCATCTTGCCCCCAACAATCTGGGTCCTCATTTTATCCACCTCAGAAGGATGGGAGGCTGAGTCAACCAGGAGCCTGGTGAGATTCAAACTGCCAAATTTCAATCAGCCGGCAGTCAGCAGAAGTAGCCTGCAGGACTACATTCGAACCACTGCCACACCGTGGCTCATATATACCATGATGCATACTTGTAGTATGTAAGACTGTTTCATATAATCTTGTAGAAATGCAACAGATCCTAACCACTGCACCACCTTTGTTATGTATGTAGGTTTGAATGTTATTGGTTTATTTGAACTGTTCTTGTAAAATGTCAAATGGTATTGGTTTAAATAGTGCGGGAAGAAACCCTGCACTCCCATTGGCTGGCAACCACGGCTGCAGGCTATAAGAGGCAGCCGTAGCCAAGCCAGGACGGGTCCATTCGAGCTGTAGTCACTTAATAAACTCTTTGCTGGAACTCCTCGCGTCTGACTCTTCATGCAAACTTAACAACCTTGGCTTATAATAGCACATAATTGGTCAAAATCAATCAACAATAGCAAAAAAAATATTTTATTTATCTTTATAGCTCCCTGAGTTTGGTAATAAGGAAGCAGCAAATAATTTATAACAACAACATCAGTAAATACTGTAAATCAACATTCTTTATAAACTCCTGAAGGTCCTGAAGACTGAACAGGCCCAAACCAAGGGGGTGACCATCTAAAGATTAAGAGAAAATAAGAGGGGAACCAAAAAGAAAGTAAAGAAGGGAGAGGTTAATCGTGAACTGTGAGACTTATTCAACGTTATGGGCCTCCAAATAAACTTTCTCCTTCTAATTTTCTGTCCCTCAGAGCTACTGTTTGCTGCCAGCTAATGATTCCAGATCCCCCTCCGGCGCAGAACAATAGCTACACAGATGTGGGAAAGGTTGGCACTGGAAAAGAAAATGCTACTGTCCTTCTGCCACAGCAGGGAGCTGGCTGTCTTAGCAAGGGACAAGTGAGAAAAGAAAAAGAAAGGGGCCTGGTAGAGGGAGACAGAGAGTGCGCCAACTAACCCAAGGCAAGTCCAAAAGGGAAACGCATCAGTGAGATTTCCATCAAGCAAAACAGCAGGGAGGGAAAGTAAAATAAAACAAGAGAGAGGGTGGGAAGGAAGGAAGGAGATGCAAGGAGGCAAAGAAATAAATAAAGAGCTCTGGGAAATCAAGAGGAAATAATGGGGGGCGCTCTCACTTGAAAAGAACTCAGACGTGGGTAGTATTGGAGAGGATGCCCCATGGGAACCACAGTCTGCCCTTAATGTCTCTAATCATCCATCTCTTTCCAATTATTAACTCCTTTCTCCTCCCCCTGCCTTCAGTTGCTCAAGCCAGCACATGGACTGGTGGTTTCCCAGGATGCAAATGAGCTTGAGTTTCTATACCCTTGCTTCTACATGTGAGAAAGCTGAGAATGGGGAAAGATGGCAGATAGCTTGTCCTTCTCTGAGCTCATAGTAAGAGAACAGAGAAAGCAAACATGTCAAGTCTTTGTGGAATTTTCCAACTAAAGGGCTCCATGATTGCCATTTTCTCCTTCCCAAACAATCCCACCCTCTGTATTAGATGTCAAACAAAGAGATGTTTACGCTGATCCTTTTACATGCAACCAATCTATTTTCTTTTGTAACCTTCTTGACACATATGGCATATGTATGATTAATACACAAACAGATGGGTGGGAGAGGACAGGTCTGAAAAAACTCTGAAGTTGACTAGGACAGCATGATAGCAATAATCATACATATTCCATAACCCATTCAGGAACCACTATGGCTAAAGAAACATTTAGTACTATAATCAGTGAGGAAAACATGTAAATAAGTATAGAAGTTAAGACTGCGATTGAGAAAGAGACATACCATCCATAGGGGTGAGAAGAGAGAGAGAAATTTAAATTGAGACTGAAATTCAGGACATGGTTCTAGTCATTATTAAGCACTTGGAAAATCTTCTGGTTGTAATGGTAAAATATCAAATGTAAATTCTGTCATCCACCATTTACCACAACTCTTATTCCATTTTCTGCTCCAGATTTTCAAATGAAAGGAAATATATGTATGCTGAAAAAGGGCCCACTCAGCTTTTTTCAATCACACTGTAAAGAACTCTATAAAACTATTTCTATACTAGCCATATTAGAAAGGGGGAAAAAACCAAACAGAATTTCTTCTTTACTTCCAGCCTCAGGAATCTGATCTATCTGAGAAATGTAAGACAGTCTCCTCTATTTATATATAACTCCTCAGAGGACTAATTCATAAAACAGGCTCAGAGTGAGAAACAAATAAGCAATAGATTTGACACAATGATTATCCACTCCCTTAAATGCACCCATATAATAGTAAATGAAACAGGATGAATAATTCACTCACCATGTTCTATAATGTATTTTACAATCTCACCATGCCCAGTCTTTGCTGCATGATGAAGCAAGGAACAATGGTCAGGTCCCCGGATTAATAAATTAGCTCCTTTTTTACAGCATTCTACAAACTGGAATAGAGAGGGGGGAAATGTAATTATTCAAAAACATGATTTCATTTCACTAATGGTCATAAATGAGTAGTGACAGAAGAGAATATTTGTAGCTCAGAGCTGGACTGTGGAGTCCTTGCTGCTCCCTGAGTTTAGCTGCTGCTTCCTGCAGACTTTCATTAACCAACTAGATAACATCATCAGTGCTGCCCTAAATGAATGTACTCAGCTGCCTCCCTATCAAATGCAGCCAAGTACAGATTCCTAGAGAGAGAGAGAAAAGACAAGCTGCTGGTGCAGGATGGAATGAAAGAGCATTTTAAGTTTATTTTTCTTTGGTTAGCCATTATTCTCTTTTCATTTGCTGAGATCAGTCAAGGTCAAAGGTACAATCCCCTAACCTAACTGGACATTTCTTCTTTTTTAATCCAAGATCAAAATGCATATTGGTTTACAGTGCACATGGCAGCCTGTTCCAACCTAGTCTTGAGAAGGTGGCCACTCAAGGTGGGAATAGTTAGATGCAACAATCTCAACATATCTCAAAAGTTGTAGGTTGGGGAAATCTGTGAATGATGGTTTGGATAGATTTTGTAGGGTGATAATCTGTTGATTGAACAGACCATTTACTCAGAGTTATAGCTCAGGGCAATGAATGAGAAGGCCTCGGTCAAGCATTAGCAAGACTGTAGAGCTGAGAAGAAATAACAATATTCCTAACCTATGCACTGGACAACCTGTCTGAAACAAAAAAATGCAAAATTTACATTGGGGAAAAAAGAACATCTGAAATAAGTGTGATCTGCCAACCAGAAAAATATATCCTTTGAATCGAGTTTCAACTGCTACAAAACAAAGGATAATTATTGGGGGCAGGGGAATGATCTCCCTTTTTCACTCTGGCATTAGAGGATACAGATTAGATTTAGTATTCCTGGAACCTGTTTAATAACTGAACTGCATTCATAACAAATACTGCAGTCACAATGCAATGCAAAGGGAAGCAGATAATGTACCATTAGTTTGGTCATACATCAAATCATGAGACAACAGACTGTGGTGCACTTTGCTTATTCTGGCAGCTATTTGAATCTAACCTAAATTCTTATGCTAATGATGGTCTTTGAAGTTGCAAAGTTGCTAAAATTCCAAGGTGTTTGTGATTGTTCGTTAAGCGTTAGCTTTTTTTTTAAGATTAGAAAGGAATTTTAGAATAAAGAAATGAAATCCTTTCAAACAAAGGTTGGCGCTTCAATGGGATTGCACTCCAAATATAGGTAGGGACAGCCCAAATAATTAAGCAATGTTAAGAGACAAAAAAAACCCCACTAAAGTGGATGTTGTTGTTTAGTCACATTGAATGCATTGATATGATTATTTTCGTGTATCTATTGACTAAGAGCCACTTGGGTATAATGGTTAAGATACTAAGCTGGAAGTCAGGAAACTGAGTTCTTGTCCTGCCTTAGGCATGAAGCCCACTGGGTGTCTAAGCTAGTTATGTACTCTCTATCCTAGGAAGGAATAATGGCAAACCACTTCCCAAAATAGTTCCAAGAAAAGTACAGGAATTTGTCCAAGAAGTTGCCAGAAGATAAGATTGTCTCAAAAGTTAACAACAACAACAACAAATATAATTCTACTTGATCACATAAAACAAAATAGTAAAAAAATGGAAACGCTTTGAATGTTCAACCAAGACTTTATTAGACATGCATTTCTCATGTAGAGAATGGCAACGAAGAATGAGAAGAATTACGAAAGTAACAAAACATAAGTCTTATAGGAAATGTATTACTCAATTTAGGATCATACTCATCACAGGACCTTTCATTCCAATCAAGTGCATTAACAGCACACAATGTGTCCTTGAAAAACTGAAGTTAATTTGCATTTGTTAACCATCTTTATCAAAGCCCTGGATGTTTTTAAAGGGAGGCTTCCTGTTTGCTGCCAAATGCTTTTCCTAATAGATGTGGTTGTATGTTGCCATGGTGACTGAACTGGGAGAGGTTGGAGACAATTTCTAACTGGCTCAGACAAGAAGACTCTAGAGAGAGTGAGAAAATTGAGGCAACCTTAGTTAGCATCTTCCAGGTTGTTTATTAAATTTATAGCTAGCAGTATCTGAAAGTCAAGTTTATCTGGAAAAGGTAGTTGTTTAAGAGGCATAAGGTTAAATCAATTTTACAAAAGTACAGCCTGTAATTCTGAGATGCCCTCTTGATGGGGATAAATAGGTAGAAGAAAATGCTTCATTCTTCCTGTAGGAAGCAAGCCAAAAAAAAATCCTAAAATTATTCTTACTCCAGACAGGGGAAACCAAAGCAGAGCAAAAGAAGAGGATAAAGAAGCACAACATTTGCTCGCTATCACTATTCTAAAACCCACTGGTGGTTGCTGGCTAAAAGACTCAAGGAATCAATGTTTCTGAAGCTATATCCCAAAATTGGATGAGATCCAGGAACAGGATGCTGAATTTCTGTGGGAGAGGGCAGGCTAGATGAGAGAAGTGAAGAGCTGCCAGCAGACAATGAGAGCATTCCCATCCAGTGTTCCCATAAGGATTTTAGAATTGCAAAAAAAAAAGGAAAGTACCACACTTGCCATGGTTTTTAATAACTTGGAATAAAATCCAAAATAAATCAACTATGCTATCCAAAATGTACAATATTATGAATTCTAAGAAAACTGGAATTGATTCCAATGTAGGGGAAAATGGGGATATGGAGGTATCCTGAATGTCACCATATGGTACATAAAAACAAACTGTTAGTAATTCAACACATGCTATCAAAGAGATATACAGCATGATAACTTCTTTTACTTACTCTTAGAAAGTCACCAGCTATTACTGATTGTAAAAGTGCTGCAAAGACATAAGGAGATATTATTAACAATCATATGTATTCCTGACAAAAGAGGCATGTATTATGTTAACTGAATATATTCTGCGGGCTGATATCCTAGAGACATGATCTTCCAAGGATTTTTAGCAGTGCATTCTGAGGCTTATATTAGTTTGTGTTTAAATTAACTGATTTGTTTGATTTGAGTTCAGCAGGACTCTTTGTAAGGCAATACAGGTAGTCCTCAACTTATGACCACAATTGAGCCAAAACTTTCAGTTGTTAAGTGGGATATTTGTTAAGTGAATCACTGCAGTTGATAAATTAGAACACAGTTGTTCAGTAAAACTGGCTTCCCCATTGACTTTGCTTGTCAGAAGGCCTCAAAAGGGGATCACATGACACTGGGACACTGTAATGGTCATAAATATGAACCAGCTGCCAAGCATCTGAATTTTGATCATGTGACCATGGGGATGCTGCAAAGGTCATAAGTGTGAAAAATGCTCATAAGTCACATTTTTCAGAACAGTTGTAACTTTGAACAGTCACTAAGTGAACTGTTGCAAGTCGAGAACTACTTTTAGGCTCCTGAACATAAGCTGAGCATAGAAAGAATACTTTATAAGTAAAAGTAATTATCAATAATATAGTTACCCTGGATGCAGAGTATGGGGCACAGCTATCAATGAGTGGTAGTAGACGTCCACTATATTTGAAATAAAAGCTAGGTTTTTTTAAAAAAATATATAGGAAGATAGTAAGATCTCGCCTGTCTCTCCCTCTCCCTCCCTCCCTCCCTCCCTCTCTCTCAGAATTTCTTTTTTTACCATTTGCCCTAGTATTCCAAATGGCTCATAGGTGCATTAATTTTGTACATGTGTAAATAACTCCACCAATAGAGGCATCTGCAGAAAGCTGAAACAGACCTTGCAATAACAGTAGCAGTTGACTCACAGAATTGTATTGTTGGAAGTAGCCATTTAGACCATCTAATCTAACTTTCAGTCAGTGGGGGTTTCCAATTTAGGATTTCTGCCAGAAAGCTGTCCAGCTAGCACTCATCTAAGAACTATATTGTTAAACTATTCTCATTATCAGATTTGTTTTTGTAATATTCAGTGCATTCTGCCTTCCTAACAATGTAATATTCTTAAACTCTGGAACAGTAAAGTATAGGTGTTAATATTCTAACATTTTTGAGTACTTGTGCTATCATATCCTCTCCAGTCTTCTGCTCTAAAGACTAGACATGTCTAGCGTCTTTAATTGCTTTTCATAAGATGTTATTTCTAGTTCCCTGATCATCATTATTGGCCTTCTTTGAACCTACTCCAGTTTCTCAATTAATTCAATAAGCAGACTGTGAACCTTGCAGTCTGGGAATTCACACAAAGTAAATTCACTCAAAATGTACAAAGAATCTGGCTGCAACCCTTTGTTATTTCTTCTTAGCAGAAAATGTCAAGTAGATTAAAATTGTGCCAAAGTCTATCCTTCAATTTACCAAAATTTTGTTTTAGATATCTCTTTTTCTAACCTCAGTGTCAGAGAGAATTATTCAATCTTTTTTAGAGTTTATTTTCTATTTTTTTCCTAGTGTCTTATTGCCAAAACTACTATTGTGTACTTTTGTTTCATTTTCCCCATTATTCTGCAAACTTCCCAACTGCCTTGCTAAAAAACAATTATGAACATCCCTCATGATGTCCATCTTTATGACTAAATGAAGGCTGAAATGTTGGAGGAATAAGTTATTCACTTATGCACTATTAACCACTTCATCAAATAATAATAATATATGAATTCCATAGCCCACCATAAGAATTTCACTAAAGTATTTTTCTTCTTTGAGCAATCATCAAAACATGTTCTTCATTAAATTACAATAGTAGGAAATGCAGACAAAAATCCATTATTATAGATTAATTAGAAGAGTAAATCCAGAGATAAGAATTCAGTGCTGAAAATATACATACTCTCATCTATAAATTCTTCACACATCCTTATGAGATGTTCTTTCAACAAGCTGAGCATAACAGTGTGCTGAAACTAGAGAGACAACTCATATATATAATTGATAGAATTTCCACCCCGATATAGTGTAAGATCTGAATAATCAAGCTATAACCTCTAGGTTAGATCATCTTTTTTGGTAAAGTCAAAAGGCCAGAAGTTATCATGATACACAATATATAGAGTATGTAGGTTTGAGGGAAGCTAACCTACCTAAGAGAATTGTGCTGGTCTTTGACCACAGTAAGAGTTTGATTTGATTTGATTACCTAAGAAAACTGTTCCAAAGTCAAACAGAAGGCCATGAAAATGGTATGAATATGTCTGAACCTCTCTGATAATATGAGAAAACTAGGATCACAAGAATGGCAACTCTTTCAGTCAGGCTTGGAGTGATCAGATCACATTAACTAGGACAACTGGTTACTAATGGTGCAAAGAGGATTTTACATGCACACATATAATTGGAACATACAATTTGAGAAGTATGAACCAAAGGAAACCTGAAATTGTTGAAGAAGAAATGAAGCATATTAAACTGGATGTTTAGGAGAATTTAAATAAAAGGGACATTTTAAAGCAATTATTCAGGGCATGAGGGAATGGAGTGATAAGGATTCTGAAAAATTGTATATCTAAATAACTGATCAGTTATAACCCAATAAACAAAGACTCATATTTATTAGACATAATGAATGCCTATCAATGATATACTAGTGTATTTAGTACATATGCAACAATAGGAGACTTTCAGGAATTTTATGGCAAATTGCTAATTTTCTGCAACATTAAAACATTAAAGAGCGAATACCAGCAAGGGATGACTGAAATGCAAAAATTGAGGAACTTGGCATTACAAGAAAATTTGGTATGAGTAAACACTACAATGAGAAGATACTCTTTATTGCAAATAGTTGTTTAAAGCAGCATAAATGTATGGCCATCACTAGATGGACAACACTAGAATAATAGGAAACAGATGATGCAGAAATAAATTCCAGTCAGCCAGGATGGTTCCAGGTGCAAATTGTAGAACAGATCATGCATTATTGGCACCAAATAATTTGTAAAATTAAAAAAGAAATTAAAAAGAAAAACTGCGGCATAAAGATTTGACTTGGAAGATATACAGGCAGGATATAAGATCATTTAAAAAAAACCAATTCAGTATATAAGAAATTATAGACACAGATAAAAACTGAAGTCAGGGAGGGAAATCCCTAAAGTTCAAGAAGAAAATGATCCAAGAAGATTTCAGAATAAACTATTATGACAGCTAAAGAAAGATGTAAAGAAAAAGCCTTGAGCAAGGAAAATGTATGTCAACTGGATGCAAACCTACAACAAGGAAAAAAATAGGCAAGGAACTATATCTCAGCCAAGAATATGAATAAGTAGAGAACAATAGTGCAAAATGGGAAATAAATATCCCAGGAAAATTTACAGCTATGATAGGAATATGCAGGAGTAATCATGGAAAACATCTAATATAAATCATTTTTTTAAAGAAAATGCATGTCAATACTAAAAAAGAAAAAGGGGGGGCTTGAATAACAGCAGAGGTGTCTGCAACAGGATCAAAGTCAAGGCCTACTCAAGTCTAAAGCCTTGCCCATTTTATGTATCATGAAGATGATGAAAGAAGAAAGAAGAGGGCTTTATAATCCTGTTGCAATTGCCATGTTGACTATTAACACACACCTGACAATTGTTTTCAAAACTCTTGGCAACTCAGGCCTATTCCCACAGACACAGCTCACTTTGCAGACCCATAAAATTTGTCCTTCCATTGCATTATTTCAAATAGACTGTGCCAACCATCTGATCCATTTTCAAATGATAGTAATAAGAGGAGCTTAAATGAAATAATAAAGCCAACAAAAATGACTTGACTATTTTTCAGTGTTAGACCAAATCAGTTCCATGTGCTCTCTGATTCCCCATCCTGACTGGGGGACTCTGGGAGTTGAAAGTCCACCCATCTTAAAGTTGACAAGGTTGATCTGGGGAGTCCTTGGGGCTCTCTGAGCTTAGTTGTTTTCTTGCAGATGTTTCATTACCCAACTAGGTAACATCATCAGTGCTAGAACATTGTTCCAACCAAACTCAGAGATTACCAAGGACCCCACAATTCAACGTTGACAACAAATATTCTTTTCTATTGGTAAACATTCAAGTAGAACAGGGGTATCAAATTCACTGTGTCATGTTGACATATCGAAACATTTTTCCCCTTTGCTAAACCCGGGGGTGAGTACGTCCAGGGTTTGACGCATCCAGCCTGTGGGCTGTGAGTTTGACACTCCTGATGTAGAAGAAGCTACTTAAAGGCTGACAATTGCTTGAGAGAATCAAGGAAAAAGAAAGTTTTTCCTGCTTCCTGCTATTACTATTACTACTGTTCCCTGACTGCACTAAGGTAGGTAATGTTGCCTGTTTAAATTTTTTAAGATTGTGTATTATTACTGGATTCTGTGCTTACTCTTAGTCTCAGCTACTTTGGTTAAGCTGTCTGGTGAGTTTTGAAGTCATTTATGTTAATATTGCAGTCTATATGTACTCTTGGTTACTAGCCACACTACATGAAGGTCTAATTCAGCTTCTTTGCCTATTACTTCCTTTTTATTATGTATTTAATATTTTAATTTTGTTTATCATTATTTCATTTTTGACTCTGGCCAAGTTTCCACTCAAGGCAAAATGACAAACTTTGACCAGGTAAGATTATTTCTGGGGCTAAAGATCAGAACAGTTAAAGCAATGGTATTTCTAGCAGTAATGGACAATCGTGAAAACTGGACATAGGAAGAATGGGAACAAGAAAATGCTTTCATGCTGAAAAAGCAATCAATTAATCATGGACCAAATAAATCCTGAATGTGATTTTTTTAAAGATAAAAATTCACATTATGTGGGTATATGATATAAGACTATACATCCCAGGATTAAAGGAAGTAAAAAAAGGAAATGACCATAGATATGGGAGATGGATAAGATCATAGAAATTACACAGCTGTCTTTGGGTCTTCAATTTATTGCTAAGGACAAGGTGAAACAGCATGCATTTGCCTATGAATCAAGACTGAATTGAGGCCATCTATTACTTAGTAGCCAGAAAGATAGTATTTTATCGTACTTTTAGGAGAAAGTATCATCTTTCAAAGTTTGCTGAGATCTAGCTAATGTTTCACACCAGTCTACTATTCCATAGACATTTGATAACATAGGTAAAGAAAAGCTTTTCCTCTCCCCCACCAAAAAAAGTAATATATGTTACTCAATACCTGATATTTTCAAGTTATTTTATTATATCTTTGTCAGGGGTAGAGGTGGAAGGTAGAAAGAAATTTCAACAGAAACAACAACCAATCGCTTTTTTAATCAGCAGCTTTATGAATGGCAACTCCAACTGCTTTCAGGCATACTAGAGCAGAATTGTTGAGACTTTGAGCAGTGACAAATTTAATAATAACTCCCATAACTGTTTTGGGTGTTCTCTTCTTGACTATTTAGCTGCAAGAGATGAATTGGATGGACTCAGTTACAGCACTGAGGAATTCACCACTGAGAATTTTCAAGGTTGGGTTGGAGATAAAGATAGATCATCCTGAAAAAAAATGTATTTTTGTGTATCATTAAGAATCAACACCAACTTTATGGCACATCATCCATCCATCCATATTAGTAACTGAATAAGGAAACTGAAGAAGAACTCAACTATCCAGAATATCTCTTGCATAAATGTTCTAAAACTTTGTGGGCAGAGGACAAAATCTACTAATTTAGGAAGGAGCACAGTTCCAAATGAAACTAATTTGTCTTCACTCCCAACTTTCCAAATGCTTCAACTTAATTGCACCATAAGTTTTCAAGTGTTTTCAATGGGAATTAGGTGGACATTGTTCCCTAGATCCCACAGTATTGGGAGAAAAAGATAGTTTTCTCCAATGACCAATCATGGTATGGGTTCTCCATTCAACAGATGACATTCCTATTTAGTGGAAGAATATAGTAAGCTGGTAACAAAACTTTTTTAAATAAGTAGAAATAATTGCAACTCTTCTACTGCCATATCTTATAATAACTCATTCTCCATACCCAGCAAAATTTTAGCAGATTCATAGATGTAGGTATCTCATCTCATCTTATTTCATTTCATCTCATCAACAAAGTAGTTAGACTTGTATAATTGGAAGGATATAAAAAGAAGCTTTGCTTTGTTCCTGAATAGAAAGAGTTGACTCAACTGGAGTCTGAAGAATGAATAAGCACTAACAAAAATTGGCAGAGAATTTTTACAGTGCTGGGCTGGCACCTCCACGAAAAGAATTCCACAAGGACCTAATTATTACTCCGGAAATAGCACTACATATACTTTAAAATCCCTGCAAAATCAACTAACAGGGAAAAGAGGAAAAAAGCCCAAGGAAACTAACAAATGTGCTTATTTAAGAGGGCTTTAAAAATTCTGGATGTAGATCAAGATGAGGGTTTTCTTGTATCAGACTTCTGATTAAGAGTTCATTGACATTTCTAAATCTGATCTTTTGTTTGTGCAGCCTGTAAAACATCTAACTGAGAAGAAAAAGAAATTTGATAAGGAAGATTTGTGCCAATATATGCAGGGATTTTCAAAAGCACCCAGCATCCATTTTAACTGACAGACAGATACTACTACCTGAGATGTTTAGATTTTTAACAGCTAAAAACACTGCAACTGCACAGTAGTCTATAGTAAATAAGAAAATGTTTTCTTGTACATTAGATTCTATATATAGTTCCACCATCTTATCCCTTATAACCCCATCTTTTAATTATAAAAACAATTTCAGATCTCTTCCTCAAGTAAAATGGCTATTTAAAAATCAACATGAAAACTAAAAAAAACAAAACACCAAGTCAGGGGTGTCAAACTCAATTTCATCAGGGTTGTGTTTGACCTTAGGCTCCAGGGTGGATGTGGCCAGGGTGGCATGGCCAGCTTGATGTCACTCGTGTCATCATCCAATAGCTATTGGATTTGTCTAATCCCATCTGAAATGTGCTTATGTTTGCAAATCACACAACTCTCCTTGTCCAACAGAAGCCTTCCATCAGTGCAAAGGGCTGAAAAGAACTCAGATCAGGTTTGCACTTTTTGGCACCCTCCAAAATCATGCTGCCAAATGATGGCAGTTTCCTCTATTTTTTAAAGAACATGGTAAAATAGGTCTATTAGCCTCTGCTGAACTTAGCACAGGTCCTCCATCAGCTTAAAACATCCCAGCGATACAGAGCCCTTCTCTTGTAGTCAACAAACATGGGCAACCCCACTCCAGGGTATTTTCTTAAGAGAAAAGTTGGCATCAACCTCTATCTCTCACTTAAAGGTGTCCAGTGAATTTCAGCCCTTGGTGGTGGGAATTGTACTCCAACCCCCTTTTCAACCTCACCTTTATGGCCCAAATATAAGAACTCCAAAAAATCTGACCAGCAATAGATAATTTTGGCTGACATAGAGGAAATTGCTAAAGTACGAAGTAATCACATCCCGGACATAAACTGTTTCAACTCCTTCCCTCAAAATGCACACCAGAACAACCATACACAAGATTAATTGCTGATTGTACCCTCTGACTATCATTAAGTGTTGTACTTTATGATTCTTGATTCTTAATGAATGTATCTTTTCTTTATATATACTGAGAGTATTTACACCAAGACAAATTCCTTTGTGTGCCCAATCACACTTGGCCAATAAAGCTATTCTATTCTATTCTATTCTATTCTATTCTATTCTATTCTATTCTATTCTATTCTATTCTATTCTATTCTAATTAAGGATAGCAATAGCAATGGCACTTAGACTTACATACTGCTTCATTGTGCTTTACAGCCCTCTCTAAGCAATATACAAAGTCAGCATATTTTCCCCAACAATCTGGGTCCTCATTTTACTGACCTCAGAAGGATGGAAGGCTGAGTCAACTTTGAGCCAGCAGGAATTGTACTGCCAAACTGTTGGCAGGTGGAAGGCAGCAGAATTAGCCTGCACTACTGCATTTTAACCTCTATACTACCATGGATGAAGTAGAAACAAAATTTCCTGACAGTAGGAAGTCTCCTATGATCCAATTTCAGAGACTGAACTGGACTTTCATAGTGGCTTACTCTCAATCTGTCATGGAACTTCATCACACAATCTATCCTCTGTTTTTGTTTTAAGTACTGTTAGTGCATGCAACTTTTCTCAAGGTTTTTAATGTCACTTCTTCCTAGTTGGAGCAAAGTTGTTTATAGGACTTTTGGGGCCATGTGGAGGTGTGCACCTCTCTTGAAAGTGCCACTCCAAGGTGTCAAAGTTGCTGCAGCCCAGATTTAAGGGGAATCAAAGGTGGTGTTCCAAACCTTGGATGTACCTGTAGCCCATAATCTGCTGTCCAATTTTTTTATAGTAGTTGACTGGGAAGTGGTTATGCAGTCAACAGAAGGGCTAATTAGTTATAAGCCGTCAAGTCAATGTTAGCTCCCAGAGACCACATAAATGGATTTTCTCCAGGATGATGTATCCTGGAAAAAAGAATCCCTTGCTGCTCTAATCGAGCGCATTGGGTTGTATCCCAATTGTAGCTGAGTCTTATATAAATATTAAAAATAATAATAATAATCCAATTTTCTATTAGTTGTTGTTGTTGTTGTCTTATCTTCTACTCTTTCAAGCATTATAGATTTCTCAAGACAGTTAAGTTTTCTATGTCTATATATATATATATATGTCTTCTCCCAGAAGAATACGAAGCTGAAATCTCATCCGTCATCTTCAGGCTGGTGTCTTCAGTGAAACATTGCCAAGGTATTCTCAATCTTACACGGGACAAGACCGAATACACCAAGACCTACATACCTTTACCCATGAAAATCTATTATATATATATATATATATATATATATATATATATATATATATATATATATATATATATATATATATATATATAATATAATATTACACGCTTCAGATTCTCCAGACTTCTTGCAAGGATATATATATATATATATATATATATATATATATATATATATATAAAATTACATTTATATGCTCTTCTCCAAGACTCGGGCAGCTTACAATTTTGGGATACAACCCAATGCTCAGCAATAGCCTTCATTCCATTGTATGTGCCTGCTTATTACTAAGGCATTTTACAAAGTCAGCTTTATTGCCCCAACAATCTTGGGTCCTCAATTTACCTTCCCCGAGAGGATGGAAGGCTGAGTCAACCTTGAGCCTGGTGGGATTCGAGCCTGCACTAATTGCAGGCAGCTGGAACTGCCTATTGTTTGAGTCTGATCATTTGCACCTTGAGTAAATTCTGAATGTATTTGTTCTATGATCCATTTGCTTTCTTGGTTACCTGTGGTATTCACAAGAGTCTTGTCCAACACTCTGCAGTTCAGAAATGTCAATACTCTTTAACAGAATAACAGAGTTGGAGGGGACCTTGGGGATCTTCTAGACCTGCTCAATCAGGAAACCCTATATCATTTCAGACAATGGTTGTCCAATCACTTCTTAAAAATTTCCAAGGTTGAGAGCTTTCAAGGCTTCTGGATGCAAGTTGTTCCACTGATCAGAAAATTTCTCCTTAGTTCTAGGTGGCTTCTCTCCTTCATTAGTTTCCATCAGTTGCTTCTTGTCCTGCCTTCTGGTGCTTTGGAAAATAGCTTGACTCCCTCTTCTTTGTGGCAGCCCCTTAGATATTGGAAGATCGCTATCATGTCATCCCTAGTCTTTCTTTTCATTAAACCAGACATACCCAATTCCAGCAACCCTTCTTGTTTTAGCTTCCAGTTCCCTAGTCATCTTTGTTGCTCTTCTGCATTCTTTCTATTCTGCTTCTTCAAACTCCAGCAGAATGGCTATCCAAGCATGAAATCTGAACTTTGGGTTGTCGCAAATTTTGTGTTGAATGTACCCAATAAAACTTTAGTTATTATTTTCCAATTTTCTGCAGTAAATTGGCAAACATCTATTTGTGGTGGTTTTCTTTTATTTACAACAACCTTCTTTTACCTGAGAACCCTTTGTTCGATGCAAAGCATTCAACAAAGGACCTAAGCAGTTTTATTTTGGCTAAGCTCTAGCTAAGGAAAGAAATTGGCTGATGCTCCCAATGTGCAATTATGGATAAAAGACAGATTTTAAAAATGCATTTATTCAGAGGATGACAAATGTTACCGCTGCACAATACCAAACATGAATTATGCACACAGTTTATCATGCCATAAAGTATCCTCGGGCCTTGAAGATGTCCCAAAGCATTTATTCCATCTGACAAACACTGAAATAAAGTAATTGTTTCCTAGATTTTTTTTCTTAGATCAGCATTCACAGTAAGAAATAGAAATGCTTTATTGCACTTTGATAAGGTAAAGTGGATTTGTTCTTGATGAACTTTCTCTGCATCCCCATCTCAAGATTGACAGAAATGAATATCTAAGTCTTCTTTCTATACAGCTAACTGGTGAAAACACTCCACTGGCAATGCTTTTTCCTGAAATGGCAAGAATATCAATAGATTTCCATTTTCTTATTTGGTAGTCCCAGAATACGAAAGAAGCAACTTGTGTTTTATACATCTTCAAATCTTTTTTTTCTTTTTTGCCTTGAATGCCATCCTGCCAAGCCATTAGTAAACTGTCCTTATGAACAAGCAGGCTTTCTCTTGTATAACTGTCACTAAAACTGTAACAAATGTTGGGCACAAATAAAACATTTTTACTATGAATTATGAAGAAGTGAGCTCAAAAGATGTGCATTTTTAACCATTTCATTCTAGGGTTTCGAAGAATGGTTTAATGTAAATTATTTGCTGAATGGAAGAGCTTTTCTACACATTAGCCATTATATTACTACATCACTTTATGACCCCACATTTAATTGGAAGCAATGAACTCTAGCCAAGTGTCTTTGTGAGGAAGATTCTCTTAATATGGAAAAAACACTTTTTAAAAACTTAATAACTACTGCCAAATTATGCATGATTGTAGTTGTTTTTCCAACTACAAGAAGGTCTATAAATATTTCATCTAAGGTGGAATAGAAATTTGCTGTATCTGCATTTTAATATAAAAATACTTTTTTGACATTCTCAATTTTACAAGCAAAATGGAATGCAAAGCCTCACAATCAAGTCTTAACCAGACCTGACCAGTCCAAAGGATTTTAGCCAGGTGCTGTCCCATGCAAAAACATTTATACACACACTATTAATCTTTTTTCCAGTATTTCCCAAACTACAAGTGCTTTAGCATTCCAAGATTCATCACATTAGTTTGTATGCTAGCTTAAATCATTGTTTGCTTCCTCTGAAGTATTCTAAATCTCAGCTTTTCTAAAAGAAAGAGAGATGGCTAAATCATTCCTTCAATTTAAAAATGAGGGAAAAGAAGCACAGATATATAGATAAATATTGTTAGTTCTTATAACTCCCCTCCTACTGCTGGTCCTTGTACTTCAAATCCTAGATATTGAGGAAGTCTTGAGAATGGAATAGAAAGAGGGGGAAACTGCAAAAAGGAAAACTTGATTAGTATAGATTTATATCATACTACACATTCTAATTTCCCAGCATTTTTAATCACATTTGGAACATAGAACACAGAATAATAAAGTTGGAAGGGACTTCAGGGGTCTTCTAGTCCAACCGTCTGCTTCAGCAGGAGACCATATATCATTTCAGACAAATGGTTGTCCAATCTCTTTTTGAAAGCCTTCGGTGATAGAGTACCCACAACTTCTGAAGGCAAGCTATTCCATTGGTTAATTGGCTTCACTGTTAGGACATTTCTTCTTAGTTATAGGTCGCTTCTCTCCTTGGTTGGTTCCCAGCCATTGTTTCTTGTCTTGTCTTTTGGTACTTTGGAAAATAGTTTGACCCCCTCATCTTTATAGGAACCCCTCAAATGTTGGAACACTATTATCATGTCATCCCTAGTCCTTCTTTTCATTAGATTAGACATACCCATATCCATTTCTTTCATTTGGTTAAGGGAGATTGATTATGTGCCAGCAAATTGATGTCAGCTCTTAATGATCACAAAGATAGATTTTCTTCTTTACCTAGTCTTTTAGGTCTTCCAACAGTGCATCTGTAATTCTGTCCATCCATCTTGCTGCTAGTTGTCTTCTTCTTTCCCAAAATTATGGACTACTCCAGAGAACTAGGTCATCACATAATGTGTTCAAGGTAGGATAGTTTGGGCTGGTCAAGTGAGAAGTCTTGGTTGATTTGTTTGATAATCCATTTGCTTTTTTTCTTGGCCACCCATGATATTCTCAGAACTCTTCTTCAACATTAAAGTTCAGATTCTAGATGCATTTTTAGCTTTGTCAAAATTTGCCTTTAAAAAGTTGCCTTGACACCAACTAATTACTACCTAAAAATTAACCATGTAGTAAATAACAAGAAAAAATATATAGCAAAACCCAAATTAAATTTAAAATTATATTAATGTTTTATAATTGACATGATTATGAATTGTTCTTAATGCTGTTAACTATTAATACTCATCATAATTAAATTGACAATAGAAATGACAATTTGGGGGATGACAGTTTATAACCTCTGAATATAAGACATTGTTTTTGACAGTAAATTAAAGTACATTTCTATTTTTTGAAGAAAGTACTGTTCTTCCAGGGTTGAAAAATGGAACATTTTTCTTTCTTCTTGTAGGTTTCTTCAGTGAAAGCAGATGAAATAAAGAAGGGATAGAGCAAAACACTGGTTTATATTTTCAATTAGATGAAGGCAGAAAACATCTAGAATGGGAAAATTAAAAATCCAATAATGGTTCAACTATGGAATGTCTTCTCAGAAATAAACTTTATTAAGTTAAATTGGATTTTCCCCCAGTTAAATAAATACAGGGTTCCAGTCTAAGTTGACTTTGTATAGTTATCTGTCATCTCAAATATGAAACCATCTTATTCAATGGTATAGCTTCTTATTAAAAATATATCTGATAACTTACATGAAAACAGAACACAAAAGAAGCTGAAATAGATTTTATATTTTAAAATAATAAGAAAATTTTGCAGATCTATTTTGCCTCTTCCTTGTCCTCTTTTCTTTGTTTGCATGCTAATTTAACTCAGTCTGGGCTTTCCTATATTTTGGATCACAGTGCTGTGAATTCCTAGCCTGCTAAAGCTAACTAAGAATTTCAGAAGCTATAGGATATCTTCCAAACATGGTACTCGAGTTGATCTAGCATTTGAGCCATGCCACCTTGTCCATATCAGGTTGCCCACATGAGGTTATCTTGATGTTCTTGTCTCAGATGTGCCATAACTTAGATCAGAAAGTATATGTTTTGTGCAATGTGGGAGCTCTTTGGAGAAGGTAGTTTGACACTGAAGAACTCTAGCAGATTTCACAGGCAACCTGTTCTTGATCCATCTAATCCATTTTACAATTTCAACTACATTTGATTTTGTCTCCTTGGATAAGATCCATGCACCAAAATCATGACTCAACTTTCTTTCAACCTCTGATCTCAGACAAGCTCTTCCCTCCTTTGATTTGCATACACATGTAAGGTCTCATACTACAACATATGGCCATGGATGCCATATGGATAAACTATTAAGAAACCCTGTGAGGGTCAAACTATGGGTTCATAGCATCATCAGTATTTTTAATGGGATTATATTTACAGGAAGAATGACAGCCAGTTAGCTCTTCACTCAAGATGCCTACAAAATGGATGGAGGCATGTTTTTTTCTCCTTTTCTCCTTTCCAATGGACCATGAGTAATGTGATTTTAGTTATTCCAGGAGTTGACACAATTCAGTCATCAAAAAGAATGCTGTCTGAATGATGAATTTGTTACTGGTTCACTAAATACAGTACAAGTTGGCTCATAGCTTTCCCAGCCTCTTTCAAGCATCCCTAAGTTGAAAGAAGAAAAGACAATCCTAGCCAACTTCAAAATATTTGGAAGGAATTAGGGAGTGGAAATATAGCTTTGTGAAAATGTCTTTGCCCAGTATTTCTCAAAGATGCCAAGCTGCTGAAGAGAATGATGTGAATTTGAAAGCAAAAAGAAGAATATAGAACCTTATAAATCTCGGGGGCGGGGGGGAGTTACATTGGTGAGAGAAAAAACAATGAAGCAAAAACATACTTTAAAATAAATGTTTAGGATAAAACTTATATAGTTTCAGACATCCATGCTTAACTGCACACTTTCTTGCTCATTCAGAATACATGTACCTCAATAACCAGATTCCAGCCTTTTCTTAATTTAAAGGCCTTCTTAACCTTTTTTGTTCTAATCGTTTGCTCATTTCATTTCTGCCCCATCTTTCAACTAATGAAGTATTCAAGATGGATAACACAAAAAAGAGATAGAAATCTCTTTACCTAATTTGTATTCAAGGATCAAACAATTCTTTCAATCACAAAGTTATAATGGAAACATAAAAATGCACACTTAGGAAAGTGGCTTAAATATGGGAGTCCCTCTCGCTGTTTGTTCAGGACAGACAGGGATAGATGATCCATCAGTCCATTCTGTTCTATTTTTATATTTGCTTCTTTGTAAAAGTCATAAAAATTGCCCAGTGTTGTATTTAAATGCATCTTTGAATAGTATTTCTAGTGTATTTCTCTATATTTTCTAAATTTATTTTATCCTAAAAAGCTAAAATACATTTTAACCAAGAATTGTGTGCGAACATTTAAAAAAATCTGAAATCTAAACTATAATAATATTCCAAGATGTATATTGTTCCAGAAACTGCAAATTGAGGGAGTTTGCCTTGAAATTTAAAAACAGCTTAAAATCAAGCTGGTTCTTTCAGCAACTCACAAGATGATGGACTTTTAGATATTTTACTATGAGGATATTTCAGTTTTAAAGCAATAAGTCAGTGAAATTTCTTTTCATTTACTCCACCAATATTGGCATTTATTTTATCTTGACTGAATGTTATATAAAATAGCTATGCAATCTATGTGGAAATTAAGATGTGTTACTGAGGATGAAAATCCAAGCATACAGAGAGCTTTTTAAGAAAAAAAACCCTCTAGCACAAAATGGCTGAGCACTAAGCATAAAAGGAGTCCCTCCCCAAATTAAATGTAATTTAATTTTGAAGTCACACTACATTTAACCAGTTAGATTCAAACATATAAGCCCTAAAGTATTTTCTTGGCTGTATCTTAGTGTAATTTGTCAGCCCTGACACATTATGTTTATTCAACAGCTTAAAATAAACCAAATTCTATTTTATGAAATCAGCAGATACATTTTGAATTTCCAGAGGTTCAGTAGATGAGGCAGTTATAAATAGCATTCAAAACTGAGATAGAAAAGTAGCTTTTACTATTTATTTCCTACTTTCTTGAGGTTTTGCAAGGGATAAGCACTTTTATCTTATTCTGAGATCATCTCCTATAGCAGATCCAACAACAATTCCTGCAACCGCACAAACAAATATTAGTGATGACAAAATATCAACTTCCCAATGACTTCTTCAGTATCTTTCACATCCAAAGCTTATGGGTTGGGACTAAATTGTGACCTGATGTGGTTGCACTAGCAGCACTGTTTTGTTTTGCTGTAATTTACGACACACGGATGTGGGTGAAAACAGAGAGAGCAGGGGAATAAGGAAAGAAAGACTTTCCCCCTAAAAATGGGGGGAATAAAAATGGGTACTGATGTGAAACATCTGTTTGAAAAGATTAATAAGAGTTACCATATGAGATAGATCATGATGATGTTATCATCCATAAGGAGTTTAGGCATCAGTATGCAGCTTGAATTTGGCACAGAGTGTGAAAAGAATGGAATGGAATGGAATGGAATAGAATAGAATAGAATAGAATAGAATAGAATAGAATAGAATAGAATAGAATAGAATAGAATAGAATAGAAGCTGGAAGGGACCTTGGAGGTCTTCTAGTTCAGCCCCCCTGCTCAAGCAGGAGAACCTATACCATTTCATGAGATATTCTAAGCATGCATGTAATTTGGAACTAAGAGTAAAAAAAAGCCAGAGTTGGGGATTTATTGTGCCCTCCTACCTTCTGGGCCATTTTAGCCCTTTCCTACTCAGAGGAAGTAAGAAAGGAACTGAAAGCTTAGAGGCTCATTTCAAGCAATTTAACCCCGCAAAGGAAGCTCTGAATGTTCTTTCCAAAGAGAATACATAAGCTTTCTCTTTCCAAAGTGTTTAATTATTCAAAATGGAAACCTGTGGGCAGAAATTTCTCCTGGTGCTCTTCCAGCTTCCATCAGAGAACACATTTAGAAATGTCATTTTGTTGCTCTTTGAACCGTTTCCACATTACATTCCCAAACTTCATTGGCTTTTCATTTAAAGTTGTGTGGAACCACCTATTCTTCTTCAAAGCAGTAAATTTTAAAAGAAAGATGTTGTTTAATCAGTAACCTCCTTTCATCTAAACTCCTAACATTAAGCTAATTTTTTTATGTTTTAAGGAGCCAGCAATTCAATGTCAACTGCATGAAATCAACTAATCTAATGTACGAAATTAGATTACAAATTCATCTATCCCAACAATATCTGTTGTTTCTAAACTACTTTCTAAAATGTATGAAATTAAATACATTCATTGTCTGCTCATTCAGGAGGCTGTGAGTTTGATCTTAGGTAGAGGCAGATATTTCTCTCTCTGGGCACAATGAGTATACAATATCTGCTGAACAAAACTCTGCATTGTCAACAGGAAGGGCATCTGGCCATTAAACACTCTGCTAGCTCCATTCAGTTGCCCAGACTCCACCCCAGAAGGGATTATGGGGTCATTAAAAGAAGATGATAATGACTGTCTGCCAGTTCCATGGATAGGTAGTGGGTGGGTGGATGGGTGGGTGGGTGGATGGAGAAATATTAGCAAGATTCTGTACTGTTTAGCATTCATTCCACTATGGACTTGCCAGAGTGAAATATTAAATTTCCTTCCAGCACATTCTTTGCTGTCAAACTCATGGCCCATGGGCCAGATGCGTCATGTGCTGGCCCCGCTCCCGCCCAGTTTATTGAAGGGGGGAAAATGTCCCAATACGTCATGTGATGCCGCCATTACAACGCAAGTTTGACATCCCTAGTTTAAATCATTGTGGGGCTTGACCTGATAATTATATTTCCTGTGAGGAAATATTTTTGTTTTGAATTCTTTAAAAAAAGCATAGACTTCAAAAACCAAAGGGAAGTAGAAGAAACTAAAGATTACAAAGTTAAAAGAGAACACTCAAACTTACAAATACAGAGTGAAGTAAAATACTTTAACATTGGACATATTGAAGGTTATTTTTGAACAATATACCAAGAAGTAATTTTAAGAGGGTCTGCCTCCATAGATAGAACGTGTTTAAAAGATGCCATGGACAACTTAATTGATTAATTGAAATGCATTTTAAAATGACAGGCTATAAGAATGGCATAGAAAAAGATGTTACATTAGACATACAAAAGAAACTGGCCAATGTCTCAATAATTAAAAGGGATATAGAAACAGCAAACCAAGAGAGCCACCTGAAAATTGTCCTATAATGGACTTACAAAAGAAGCTTGTTAAAGCTTTGAAAAAATTTGTGAGAAGGGGCAAACAAAAATGGAAAAAAATCAAATTGTAAGGTATTATTTGGAAGAAATAAATATGAATATTGTTAGACATGAAAGAGGGGTAGAAAGTTGCTTTCTTTGATCAATATTGAATTAGATATGTTGCTATCCCAGTTTCCTTTTGTTGGCCTCAATGACAGATTTTATGGATTTGTTTATAGATAAGAAATGAAATATGGGAAGAAGCAATCATAATTACTTTAAAAAGTTTATACTTGTGAAGAGTGAAGTCAATTTTTATACATTTCTTTTTCTTTACTATATTTTTTATTTCTTTTATAATTTTTCAATTGTTCTTGATTTGCTTTCTTTTTTCTTTTTCTTTTCTTTAGTTTGCGCTTGCGTCAAAACGTAATCTTGAATAAAATCACTATTTAAAAAAGTAATTTGGTTGGTTTTCATGTCTCTGACCACTCCCCCTTTTTTCCTTTACACACATTCTTCCAAAGTAGGTTCTACGCATACCATATAGTAACATACCCTTAGAATAATCAACCAATGCATGGAGGCATAAAATGAGAAAGTAACTGAGGCTCATATTTCAGGGAGAGCAACCATTTTTTAGAGTGTCTGTGGTGATATTTGTGACCCTGACCCATTCCTCCCCAAACTGCATTCCTTCCCTAAAGCAATATATTGTAGTTTTTCCTGTAGAGGCTTTCCTGCTAGCTCAGGCTATGCAACCCCTCAGTCACTGCTCAGAATACCACAAGCAGTTTCAAGTCATTTAGAGCAGGGTCTTCAAACTTGACAGCTTTACGACTTGTGGACTTCAACTCCCAGAATTCCTCCTCATTTGTCATGTTAGCTCAGGAATTCTGGGAGTTGAAGTCCACAAGTCTTAAACTTGCCAAGTTTGAAGACCCTTGATTTAGAGTATTTCCCATTTGGTTTTTTTGTCAGCAAAGACCTCATAGGAATTTTTTTTTATTCATATTTATATGCCGCCCTTCTCCAGAGACTCAGGGCAGCTTACAATTTTTGGAGCACAACCCAATGCACTCAGCAATAGCCTTCATTCCATTGTATATGCCTGCTTATTACTAAGCAGCATTTTTACAAAGTCAGCTTATTGCCCCCAACAATCTTGGGTCCTCAATTTACCTACCCTGAGAGGATGGAAGGCTGAGTCAACCTTGAGCCTGGTGGGATTCCAGCCTGCACTAATTGCAGGCAGCTAGAGTTAAGTGCTAGGCATTTAACAGCCTGCACCACCAAGGCAATCAATGCAGGAATTTTATCCTCCACCTTTGACAAGGGGAAGCTACAACCTAAGTGCAAGTCAGCTATACATTCTGACTGCAAAGGAAAGCCCATCCTAGGAAGGACTAAATGTTGACTTGAATTAACTGCAGAAAGAAAGACCTGCATTGCAGATTATAGAGTACTAAGCAAGGTACTGCCATGGCTTGTTGTAAGAAGGTAACATTTGCTGGCTATAGACCTCAGAAAAGGGGAACATTAAAGAATGTGGTATAAGCCGTAATATTATAACAGTAAATGGTGGAAACTATCTATCTTACTAATCACAGGAGCCAATTCCACTACTTTTTTTTTACAAATGTTCATGAAATGTTATGATAAAAAACATGCAGAGATGGTGCTTTTGAGATAATTACTTTAAAAGAGGACAAGAGGATTAACATGGTCAGGTAAACCCCATAAAGAGACAATAGCTCAGCGATAGCTTAATGTTAAATCCCATGACTTGGGTTTAATTCTTCGGCATCTTTAGTGAAAATAAGTCATATGAGACTAGAGACCAACTCCCAACTTCCCTCACAATCTTGGTTACTCAAATATTCTCAAGAGTCTTCTAAAACAGAAAAGTGACAACATCAAATAAGTATTTATCTAAAAGGGCAGATTATAAAAGATACCATCAATACAAAGTTTTAAAATGCTATTCTAAAATGTTCATAAAAAGGATTGAGTAAATGTGTTATAAACAACTTTGACTAGCTCATAATAGCCTAGTCTGTTGTTTCTAAAGTGTGGTCCCTTAAGACTCTCAAAGATCCACAAAATTAGAATTATTTCCAGCTTAGGTTGAAAAATAAACAATATTAAAATCCCATCAAACAATTGTAGTAGCACTGAATGTATCCATTTTAATTTTTAAAATAGTAAATATAGATAAGCCATGCAAATAAAAATTATTTTAGGTTCTTCCATAATTTTTAAAAGTGAGAAAGAGGAAGAAACACTGGTTTAGTCCATTATAGAGGCTTCAGGTATATTTTTAAAAATATTAACAAAATAATTAATAGTGATGAACTACAGTCATCAATTTATTCATTTATTTTATTATTAAGGTTGAGAAAGGCACCATAAAAACTTCTCACATCAAGTGTTTTAACCAGGATTCAAGTAAAAGAAAAAAACCTCAGCTGTTTAGATCTATCCTTCCACTTCAACATAACTTGTAGTTTCACCTTGAATCAAGGCAAATGGCTAGTGAAATAGCTATATAAACTGTAAAAAAAGTTGTCAATTTTTTTTCTCAAACACTCTCAAAAAGTCTTCCAAAACAAACAGTGACCATTAACTAAGTACATATCTGAAAGAGCAGGTTCTAAAAGATACAATTGATACAATTTTTTTAAAAAAATGACAGTAATTAGAAGCCAAGTTCCATCCAGCGTATTCAATAAATCATGTACTAGATAAAGCAAAGAATGTTATTCAGTAAAACCAAATTTCATTAAATAACTCCTTCAAATTGCTTAAACGCATACAGTAATGGAGCATAATTCAGTTTTAAGTGGAACAGTTTAAGACATGGAATTATAATATCTGCCATCTGATTTGTTCATAGTACACAGTATAATTTCTAAGAGCAGGAAGATGTGAGTACAAAAATATGAATAGGAAGTAAGGTGAATCATTTCTAAAACTCAGCCATATGCATAGTTAGGGTTCGAAGGACAGTACAACAGTTAGTGCCTAGACTGATGAGGATTTAGGAGAGAGATGTAAACAGCCAACTACACGCTTCTCCATTAGCAATGAAAAGACCTAGATCCTTGCTAGATCACAGGAAGGCTGTAAGGGATGGAATTCTACATGTTGGTTCTAAATTGCAAAGATTCAATTGGTGGTAGGTTTTGTAACCCTGACGCTTTTGTCTCTGCAAATCTTGCTAAAGAGAAATTATCTGTGAAACTCATGCTTGGGGAAAAATTCACTGTGTTTTAAACAGCTGCCAATATACCAGATAGATAGCAGAGATTGATACAACTGAATATTTCTGAAGCTTTGCTGGAGTGGGACCCTTAAAGTAATAGGAAGAGAGGATATTGGTCTGGTGTAGTGGCCAGGTAAGGTATCCTCTTGTGAAAGTCAACAAATCACTCACAGAACACCATGAAGGCAAGGAAGGCTATGCTGATATAAATTACTCTCCTGAAAACTGCAATTTTTAAAGCATTGGTACTAAATATTCTGACATCAGAAAGAGAAATCTCAATTCTTGCTCTTGCCTTTTAAGTGCACTTCTCTGTGGTGCTGAGTTTCCTTGACCAGCCATTTCACTGTCATTAAGCAGAAGCTTTTAATGTTCTTGGTATGTTATGTGGCTATGGCTTTGATTCTTCCTTTCAAAGTAAGCTCATAAATTGCTTTTATAGTTCTGGAGTGATTCAGGGTATTGATCAAGCTGTAGTGCAGGTCCCTTGTCACAGTGGCACAGGTGGTTAAATGGAACATGAGAGCAGTTTGTGCAGAGGAAGAAAACAGTGAAAGTAGAAAAGAAAAATAGTTCGTAGGGACAACTATTGAGGATTAAAATCAAGAAGCAGCACAAAGAAGTATGGTACTTTATCTGTCGTCTGACAATTACCGTGTTTCCCAAAAATAAGACACTGTCTTATTTTTTGGCTCCCAAAAACACACTAGGTCTTATTTTCGGGGTAGGTCTTATATATTTATGGTGCCAAATAGTGGGTGTGAGTGTGTGTGTGTGGGGTGTTTCGCCGGAGCATGGTTGCTCCCTGAAAAGTCTTCCTGGAACTGGAGATTTACACTAGGTCTTTTTTGGGTAGGTCTTATATTAGGGCAGGTTTAGAAAATAGTGCTAGGTCTTACTTTCGGGGTAGGTCTTATTTTCGGGGAAACACGGTAATAGATCAAATGAGAGAGCAATAACATAAGATAAGGAAATCTCATAATACCAACCAATAAATCAATGTCCATGGACAAGCTGCTTGATATGTGTATCTGAGACAGACTATTCAATGTATTGTTTCCTCTGAAGCATGGAAGGCAAGGTTTTGGCAAGGATCTAATGAAATAAATGTATCACTCAGCAGTGGAAAGATGGAAGGGAACAGTGTGCGCTCTCTTAACATTGTAAAATCACATTTGAAAGGCCTTGTATCTTGCAATTCCAGGAACTGTTAAGATAACTTTAGGTGAGTCCCAGTATTCTGATCTTCTAACCATCCTGTTCATACAACCGCTAACTTGTGAAGCATCGTAGAGATGACTGAGAGTGGGGATGAACCTTGTAAAACGTTATATACGTGCTCACAATCATTATTATCATCTAGTCTTTCTCTATAGACCATGGGTTAACAGTCAAAAATAACAGAAGTTATATTCCAAACAATGTTACTAAAGCAAAAAAACAAGTTTATTGAACTAGATTTATGATAGAACAGAAGTCCATTCATGGCTTTGCTGCAAAACCAGATAGACTATACCGTATATATTTAATGAAATGACCAAGGAGCTATCTCGAAGTCTATATCAAATTTTACTTATTTCTATACTTCAAATTCATTTTCAGGTACAACTTTACTGTCCCCTTCTCATCAAAATCAATTTTAAGTTCAGCGGAGGAATTTATGAAATGGATTCTTACCTTGATCTTCTGAAGAAACAGGAGACCTACAAGTAAAGAAATAACAAGGAGCTTTATTCTCTGGTTTCTTTAGGTTTGTTTTTTAAAAAGACTTTAGTGGCCTTGTTGGAATTTCTGCAGAGATATCCGCAAGGTGAAATGGGATGGGATGGCAAACTATAAAAATGTAGGACACAAATCACACAAGCTGCCATCTTAAAGCTCTTAAATCAGAACAGTCAGATCCTAGAGACACTTTTCAACATTGCTCATTTTATCCTAACAAACATATCTTGCTGCCAGCATCAGCAAAACCTTGGCCGACTCTGCTAACTAACACTAAAACTTCAAATCAAGTTCAGAAGTAGTACAACATACTGCTGGCTACTTTGCTCTTAGTGTATTCAAGCACGCATGCACACACACACACACACACACACACACAAAGTTGTTAGATATACCCCTAAAAATAGCAAATATAAAGATCCTATTCTTAAGCAGTTTGAGCAATATTAGTGTTACAAAGGTAGCTCAAAATTAAATCCCATGTACTTTACATTAACAATAGCAAATATAGACAGAATAATAGAAGGTGAGTAATAAATAGATGGAATGAGGTGGGGTATTCCTACAACTTTAGAGTCCCCTTCCAAAGCTGTCCCGCAACCTTTGTCCCCCTTTTCAGCAGTTCTGAGAATAAAATTTAAAAAATCTAGTTGCCACCAGTTCTGTCTTCCCCATTCTAAGGTCCTTAAATCCTACCGTGGAGTACAAAAGTCAGTCTGTCTCTTGAGCCTGCTCAAGATAAAGTGAGAAAATAAGAAAATAATTGATTTTGTAGCTTGGGCCAAAGGTTAATACAATCTGGCATTTTAGCAGTAAGCAAGGGGGTAGATAAGATCAGGGACACAGTCAAGAAGAAAATCTATAGTTTAGTGGCAAAGCTCATGTCTTGATGGCAAGAAGTATGAGCTTTAATCCCTGACAACTTCAGCTAAAACAATTCAAGAGAGCAGACGATGAAAATCTACTGCTGCCATACAGATTCAGTCTTGATAGTCAAATAATTCAATCTGGTATCAAGCAATTCTAGTGTACAAGTAGTCCTTAACTTATGACCACAATTGTTACCAAGTGTTCAAAGTTTGACCATGGGGCTGCTACAATGATTGTAAGTATGAAAAAATGCTCTTAAGTCATTTTTTTTCCAGTGCTGCTATAACCATGGGTCACTAAACCAATGTGTTGTAAGTTGAACACTACCTATATGGCATTAATGGATGAGGGTTTAATAATCCAACCTGTTAAATTAAATAATCCCTATCCATTCAAATAATAATAATGATGAGATGTGGGAAGGGGAAGAACTGATGTTGAAGTAGCTTCTGTCCCTCACAAACTATACAATATTTGTCAACTCTTCACCTGTACCAATTTTATTGTTGTACGTCTGTGGGAACCAAACGAAGGGAAAAGCATATTTTGAGTTATTAACTCTGCCGAAGTGCTTATGAGAATGAGCTCTCCATGATTTTTCTAAAATTTAGTCCCACTGCTGTCCCTTGTAGCCATGCAGCAGCATAAAAGGTAGCTAAGCCTGGGTACTTGCAATTACTGAAATTCAGAAAGAAACAGCACACAATTATCCACTTTATAATTACAAGCGAGCATCTTTCGGGTTTCATCTTTTAAAGTGTGCCTCAGTAGAATTGTTATCACAGCAAGATGGTTAGAGGCAATTAGCCTTGCATCTGAAATGACCTGAAGCAGCAACTGGGAGAAAAAATGACTATGGTCATTTTGGCTGAGAAAATTGTAACTTTTCTACTTTATCTGTCCAGATCATGGTATAGACACAGATCTGTTGGTTTGTGAGGAAGAAAGGCAATGACAGTCTAAGCTAACTTTAAACAGGCAGGATTGCCAGAATGGGAACCTTACTCACATGAGATGGACAGCCATATAAATTGAATAAAATAAAATATACCCTATAACTGAACATTTCCACTGGAAAATGAAGGAACCCAATTCTGAAGGAAAGCGAAGAGGAGGCTAATAGCCAGTATGCTCTAGTAGTGGTTAAGTCACCAGGCAAGAAAGTGAGAAACTGTGAATTTCTAGTCCCACATTAGCCATGAAAGCCAGCTGGGTGGCTTTGGGCCAGTCACTTTCTCTCAGCTCAACTCACCTTACAGGGTTGTTGTTGTTGTGGAGAAAATAGGAGGATGGAGATGTGTTGAATATGTTTGCCACCTTGACTTATTCATAAAAATAATATAGGTGGGATACAAATAAATAAGCAGGAGGCTAATAACAAGGTTTAATCTTGCCAGACTAAAGCAACTTTCTGCATAGCTACAGACATACTTTGGAAAAAGCTAAGGAGGAGCCATTTAAACTCTCTTTCTGCTATCCAAATTTCAAAGCTCCACCACCTCTTTACCAACTGCAAAATGGAACCTCCCTCCTGGGAATCCAGACTACATTCCAACACAGTAGAAAAAATAAATGGTCAAGGTCATAGTGCTGATACCATATTGTTCCTACAATAGGCTTGGAAATGCAGTGCAATGAACTGAATCTCGTAGTTTGTACAACACACTGAACCATAAACTTAACAACCTAGATGGTAAGCCACTAACTAAAATAGATAGACCACAACTGAGCCCAAAATTTATGTTGTTAAGTGAGACATTTGTTAAGTGAGTTTTCCCCCATTTTACAACCTTTCTTATTTATTTATTATTTATTAATGGATGAGTATATGTCACTTCCATCTCCAAGACTCGGGCGGCTTACAATAAAAACAGACACAATAAATATTTAAAAAAGAATTAAATTAATGGTCCCAATTAATACAAAACTAAAAAAACCAAGAAATCTAAAACACCCACCCATAGGTCACAGCCGGCTTGGTCAAATAACCAGGTCTTCAAGTCATGGCGAAGGTGGAGGTCAGCTGCCGGAGCCCCAGGGGAAGTTGGTTCCAGAGTTCGACCGCGACAGAATAGGCACGCCGTCGGGGACCGCCAGCCGCATTGCTCGCTGATGGGACCCCCAAGAGTCCCTGTTCAGACTTCGCATTGAAGTGTTAGTATTCGATGTCGGCAGCAGTCTCTCCCTTAAATAATAAGGACCCATGTCATGTGGTGGACTTTGTATGTTAAAGTTAAAACTTAATTCACCCGAGGCAACCGCAACCAATGCAGGCAGCGCAGGAGGGGCTAACATGGGAGAACCGAAACTCCATCACCGCCTCAAGGCCGCCCGCATTTTGCACCAGCTGCAGTCTCCGGATGGTATGCAAGGGCAGTCCTAAATAGAGAGCGCTGTATAGTCGGTCGAGGTAACAAGGGCATGAGGACTGTACGCAGGGCATCCCGGTTCAGAACGGGCAGCTGGCGAACCAGCCGACCTGGGCAAAGGCCCTGGCGATGGCTCCCACCTGCTCCTCCAACCACCGGAGCCGCATCCAGGAGGACCCCAGGTTCTCGCCCTGCCGACAGGGGCAACACCACTCCCCATGGTCAATCGATGGACATTCTAAGCTGGAACGATGCCGGTATGTGTACAACCACCTCAGTCTTGGCCGGTTGAGTCGAAGCATGTTGCCGCCCATCCAGATCCGCACAACATCCAGACAACGAAAGTCATCATGGAGAGGCATCACTGATCTGGTTTGGGGTGGAAATATACAGTTGAGTATCATCCGCATATTGATGATACTCACCCCAAAACCACGGATGATCTCACCCAGCTGTTTCATGTAGATGTTAAATAAGAGGGGAGAGGACCGACCCTGAGGACCCCACAAGTGAGCTGCCTCCTTGGGGACTCACCTCTGCCCCCTGTTAACATCGATTGGGGCACAGCCCCCAAGTAGGGGTAGGAGGAGAGCCACCCAAGAACAGTGCCCCCACCCCAGCCCCCCCATTACAAGGCCGCAAAGGATACCATGGTCGATGGTATCAAAGCCGCTGAGAGGTCTAATAGGACCAGGACAGAGAAAAACCCTGTCCGCGTCCCTCCAGAGATCATTCTTGCCACAGTTGTTAAGTGAATTATTGCAGTTGATAAATTAGTAACCCAGTTGTTAAGAGAATCTGGCTTCCCCATTCACTTTGCTTGTCAGAAGGTCACAAAAGGGGATCACATGACCTTGGGACACAGCAACGGTCATAAATATGAAGCAGTTGCTAATTATCTGAATTTTGATCACTTGTTCATGGGGATGCTGCAAAGGTTGTAACTGTGAAAAAAGGCCATAAGCCACATTTTTCAGTACCATTGTAACTTTGAACAGTCACTAAACAAACTGTTGTAAGTCAAGGACTACCTGTAATTCTAATCAAGCTTAATATTAATCAAAATTAGCATTTGTGTATATGCTTCTGCTGGTCCCCATCCATCTGTTTATGTACACAGCCAGGCACTATTCCCCATTTGTGGACTTTCACCCTGCAATACAAGATTGCAGGATTACTTGCTGGGCCAGCTGAAGGCTGCCTCTTCTGATGGAACTGTGATATATCTTCCACTGCAGGACCATACTATCCTTGCCCTGCAAAATGAGAGCATCTTCCCCTTAGTCACACAAAACTTACACTAATCAGAAAAGCCAGCAACCCTTTTAAAGCCAGATGCATCTATTCCAGTGGGGGATTCAAAAATTTACTACCAGTTCTGTGGGCATGGGAATGTTTTGCAGAGGAAGGATACTGCAAAATCTCCATTCCACCCACCCCCCACTCCTGGGGAAGGTTACTGCAAAATCCCCATTCCCTCCCCACCCTACAAACCTGCTTTCCAGCCGGTCTCCTGTGCAGGGCAACAAAGAAGACCCAGCCATCAGCTGGGACTCAGGAGGCAGAGAGAATAGATGGGGTGGGGTCAGTCAGAGGTGGTATTTCCGGTTCCCAACTACTAAAATTTCCACTACCAGTTCTTCAGAACTGGTCAGAACCTTCTGAATACCATCTCTGATCTACTCTGTTACCTACCATTCATGGTAACTCACAGATCCTGAATTTAGCATCTGAAATCTCACCCTGAATGTTCCAAAGCTGCTAATTCTACAGAACGGGTAGTTCTAAAAAGCTGATGAATGGTTTACAAAATGTCCCATTTGAAATCTGCTCCAGTTTCAGGGAGAAGGAATCTATTTGAATGGAAGGAATGAAGAGAAGGGATTTGCAATGCAGAGCTGGGGTCGATGGGATTTCAAGATTCATGACAATTCAATGATCCTCCTCCAGGCACATTTAAAAAAGAAAAAATCCAGCAATCCAGTACATTATTCATCAAGACAAATGCCTCACAAGCCATCCTAAAGTAGCTATTTTTACCAGCAAAAAAAGCTGCTATTTTACCAGACACTAGAGCCTCTGCCACCCAAAGCATTTTCACGCACAGCTTTTAAGAATATAAAGTGCCAAACAACAAAATAACTGTATTGACCCTGTCTGGCATTTGACTGTCCTCTTCTTTGCTGAGCAAATTGTGTGTTTCTGCAAACCTGCTACCTTGGTTTGGGGAAAATGCGCTTAACTAAATAAAGAAATCCTGCATCTAAATATTTTAATTCTCTCTTTCTTCTTTAATTCTTTCTCTTTAATTTTAGACATTTATTTTGTTCCCTTAGTTCTAAAAGTGTTCTTCTAAGTGATTTCTTTTTTTAGGTAAATTGCAGATGATGTTTAAAGAGAAGCTTGAAAGGGTGTTAATGTACAATTGTATGTATGCACACAATTATTGTATCCCATTTATATCTGCTTCAGACAGGCATTCGGTGTGGGTTCTTTTGCAGATGACACAACACCCACACAAAGGACAGATGATTAACCTCCAGATTGGGTGAAGTCTATTACTTAAATAGTAAATTAGCATTTTCTTAGAAAATGAACACTGGCAAGTTCGTGATTAACCTTACGAGCCTTTATTTTCCATGGTTCATATGTACAACAGATTTAAACCTATTTAGTATGATTTCTCTCCTTTTTTTCTTAAATCTTCCTTTTGTTCTATTACACTTATATTTATTTTGTTAGTAAATATAATAATATATTCAATATATAATAATTTGCTATATTGTTCCTATTTCTACACTACCTGTCCTTATTTTGTAAATCTATTTCTTAAGGTGATGTAGGAGATGACCAGGCTGAGCCCAAGGGCAGGGTCAAATGCATCATCAGTCTGGCATCCTTACACCACCAAAAGAAACCTAAGTACAGCCCCATTGAAGCCTGTTGACTCTTATCTAGTGCCAATTTGTCTTGACTGTTAGTAGATCAGATTCTTGTGTATAGGTTGCATGGAATAACCCTGCAGTACTTCAAACTTTATCCTGGCTTTTGGTTTCTTATGCCTGACCAGTATATATCTGTTTCTATACTCCACTTTTATACCTTCATGTTCTTTCCATTTACTTTAAAATTTAATTACAACCACTTGAAGATATTATAAAAGTAGTCATTGCTGTCTCTGGCTTCCATAAATGACCTCAGTGAGGGGACTGTTGTCTCTAGTACAGGATGTGCTAAGTCTCTGGGATCTGTTGAGCATGGTAACCACCATGAAACCATGCCCCCAACTCTCAAACTTCTCAGTCAGTCAATAGTATTAAAGTGTTCTAATAAGACTAGCACATTGTATTACTTCCAAAATCTGGGAATTGATGAGACATATGGAAACATATGATCTGATCATGAGTTTGATCACAGTGTCCTGCATCTTCAAATTATATCATGTGCTCTAAGGACTAAAAAAACAGTGTAACATGTAATCTCCTGAATGAATCAGACTATGATCACTTGGGGCAAACCAATGGATACTTTGGAGAGCATGAACGCAGACCACAGACCAGAGGTGGTGTTCAGGAGGTTCTGATCAGTTCTGGAGAACCAATAGTGGAAATTTTGAGTAGCAAATACCACCCCTGACTGGCCCCACCTTCATCTATTCTCTGCCTCCCAAGTCCCAGCTGATCAGCTGGGTCTTCTTTTGTTCCCCTGCACATGAGAACAGAGCTGAAAAGCAGGTTAGTGGGGTGGGGAGGGAATGGGATTTTGCAATAACCTTCCCCCAGGAGTGGGGAGGGAATGGGGATTTTGCAGTAACCTTCCCCTGCCATGCCCACCAAGCCACGTCACGCCCACCAAGCCATGCCCACAGAACCAGTAGTAAAAATATTTGAATCCCACCACTGCCACAGACCCAAAATTTGGTGATTGAAATCCCCCAGCACCAACAGCTAGAGAAGATCTACTATGAGGCTTGTGATCAAGATGCTGTGGAAGGGATTCTTTTTGCCAACATACATGTATATGTATTTATATGCTACCCATTTCTAATGTTATCCCTAAATTGCCTCTACTTCCCAGTTTTCCAATATATTGGTTATAACTGGTCACTTTGTGGGCAAGGCATTTGTGTCTTATAGAATCATCCTCTTCCTGCGTTAGACTCTTGGCTGATGAAAGACCTGACATTCAGAAGGCAAATTTTAACAAAAATGGTAACTTTCCCCACCAGCCATAGTGACACCTTTTCCACTTCACTGCTGGTAGCATCAGTAGGCCTCACAATATCTCTTATGACCCCGTCAATGATTTCACTCTTCTCAACCCTAGTTTCCATTCTTTCTCTAATTCAACAAATGTTCTACAGATCTTCATTCCTCTGCTCACAATTTCCCCTCACAATATTGCCTGACCCTCATCAAAGTCTACAGGTCTACACATCTCCAGCCTTGCTGTGCTGGTTAAACAGTATATAGAGTGTGCTGGTTAAACAGTATATAGTTAGTTTGGGAATGAGAGCTGTCCCCTTAAGGGAATGCTTCATGGGAAATGTACTTAATGCCTCATGGGAGATGTAGTTCATGTCATGTGGTCACATCTGTAATCCTGATTGGTCACTGAATTGACCTCTGGTTCGGCTGGGGGGAGTTTTGGTCATTGCCTGGACCTCAGCATCGTGCTGGAGTCTTCCCTTGCTGCATCATCGTGGGATGAAGATAACTATCTTTTCACACTATGAAGATGACAATGCAAAGATTGGACATTAGATGAATCTCAGCATACCTTGAGGATGCCTGATATAATCCAATAAAGAAACTTTGTATGGAAGCCTTTGTAATGTTTAGCTGCCTGTCTCTATATTCAGACAGAAAATTAGAGACTTGATACTTGCTATCCCTAAAAGTTTTTTTTTTCTGACAGGCATTGTTGGAAGCAATTTTGTGAAGCCACTGAAACATCTGTGTTTTAAGTGTTTATTTCTCCTAATGTGGTTATTGTTTTCCTGTTTTATTGCCTTGACCATCAGTGCTTTCAATCCTCTTATAAATTGCCTTAAATCACTAGTCAATTGAGTCATCCAATAAATTGAATAAAAACAAACATCTGGGATGCCACATGTTGTTGTATCCATGCATGGCTTTGGCACATAGTTAGATAATTGGGTTTATGACTTGTTTTTCTTTCAAAGAATGACACTTCTGGTGTAATGGGCTGACACATGGTACCAATGCAAATTGTCTCCATTTTCATCAATTCCATCTTTTCCACAGAAGTTCGGTTTAGGTTTGGCTTCAGGCTTGAGAGAGTAAATTGCACAGTGGAAGATTGGCAAGGAGTTAGTGTTGTGGCCCCTTACTCCCTTTGCACATAAAAGAAATACCTGTGCAGAAAGGATTAAAGAGTTCTTACCAGGGCTTTGCAGATTGCACGATTTTTATTGTTAGTTGCTCTTGTTTGCTTCTTATCTGTATTCTCCTTGTAACCCTTAAGATAAAGAAGCCAATGCTAGGTCACTAATCTAACATCTGCCAAGGGGAGGAAGAACAATGGATGCATAAGAGTAATGTTCTCATAAACAAAGGGTCACTTTCCAGGGCATTGGTCAGATATGTCATCAGGGACTGCTTGTTCTGCTGGAGACTTTATCTTCCCTAAAAATGTTCCACTGTCCAAAGTTATGATACAGTCCCTGATAAGATGTATCACCAGCCCATCTCCAGTTGTTTGGATTCCCTGTCTCTTTAGCAAAGGATAAAATGGTGACAAAAATCCTCATGCAAGTTTGAACCTTGGTGTACTTCCAAGGTCCCAATAGAGTGTTAGGCAGCCTTCAATCTAATGCCGCACTTTGGGTTTCTGGCACGCAGAAGGGACAGGGAATAGTAGATCATTATCCTTTAATTTTCTTAATATTTATTCCATAAAGCCCTCATTTCACATAGCCTTCAAATCCAATACTATTAGCTCCCAACTGCAATTGTGCCCACATATCATTGCCAAGTGAAGGGTTAATGGGTGAATTCTCTTGCTCTGTGAATGAGCTTGGTAACTGAACCCTGATGGGCTTAACACTGAAAGGAGCAATTGGCCAAAGGATACTAGGTGTCTGAGAGTCTCCTCTAATGCACTATGGGAATGTGATGTCTTCAGGGCATTGTGCGGATCAAATAAAATAACAGATCTCAAAGATATAACTGTGGGAAACTTTTAAAAAGGAGAGACTGAGGACAGACTTTAGACTTGCTGAGTCCAAGTAGTTGCCTCCAAATTTCTTAGTGTGAAACTGGGTCATGCTAAAATGCCTAGATCATATCTAAATTGACACTTTTAGCTATGAAAAAAAGATTCCAAGCAATTTCATTCATTTCTCCAATTCTATATGTTATTCTGACATTGTTGGATTGAACAATTTAGGTGGACTGATGGTGGCTCTTTAATAGAGAGCTTGATTTTTTCTCTCCCTAATGTGTTCCAGGAAAATTGGAGATTGTAATACTAACCTATAATTTCTACAATAATTTGAGGAACTGAAAATGCAAATGACATCTATAAAATTCTAACCCCTTGTGCTTATTTCTCCCTCTGCAACATCTTTCAACAAGTTATATAGCTTTCAACCAAAAGAAGAAAAATCCTGGGAAACATACAGTATCTGCATGGCCCCAGATTTGGGGAATCTATTCCACAATTTTAACATACATCTACACTTATTTTAGTATTTCCGATATTTTAAAACAATTAATAAAGTTAGAAGGAAGTTGCTGAATGGTTATCCTTGACACTTGAGTGCCACCTAGAGGAATGCATATGACACTGTCACCAACAAGGAACTAGATAGATAGCTTTCACTGACACAAGTAAATAACTAAAGCACAAATTGTTTCTAGAATAGGAGAGTTGCAAAGAATATATTTACCCTAACTGAAGTTGCCATGAGCAAACTTTTGAGGTCAAATCATAGAAATTTCCCTTAATTCTATCTTTAACAATGAGGGTAGAGGTAGTTTGTAGATACAAAGACTACGCCATAGTAGCTTTCTTCCCATTCTTTTTCCTTTGCTTTTATCAATCATATTATCCCTAACTGGGGGCTTACATTTCTGTTTTCATGAACTTTCCATTCCATATTAATGGAATGGAAACCAAACGGCCATTTTTCAGCAATTGTGTCACTGAAATCTGTATGCCTTGAGTAAAATTCAGGCAGCTTCAATTTGTCCTCCCTGTTCAAATTAAATTAAAAAACCAAAAGGAACATTTTATGATTACCAGCATGGAGATAAACTAGGCCTTCAGCTGGAATAAAGTGATGGCTTCCCCTCTTTGATGACACCATATTTAGATTATATTTATCACTATTTTTATATATGTTTACCTTTAAATTGGCATGCTCAAGTTTTACACAAATATATTTCCTAAATTCTTTTGATTTAACACTGATTTTCCTCTAGTTACATACAAAACTGTCCATTCTTTTAAAAAAATGGTTTGATACAGTTTTCAATTCAAATATACTTTTTTTTTTAAAAAAAGCAGATGAACGCAGTTAGCAAAAGCATTTCCCCACCCTCTCTTTTTGAATATATAATTTTAATCCAAATTTTTAAGAAGAAGCCAAATTCTATGGAGATCTTATTACCAGGTGTCTCTCTTCACTGTCCAAATGATAAGAAACCTGACATATGATCACATTTCTACTTCCTGCAGCAGGACTTTATTACCCATCATTTTCTTCATTTCAAATGAAATTGAAAAGCATACACTGAGTGAAAGGAAAGGAAAATAATACAAATGAGAACAGAGGGGAGAAAGGGGGAAATACCTATTATTTCCTGATCAAAAGAGAGATCAGGGAGGCAGGGAGAAAATGAAACTTTTTTATTATTTTGAGGGTTCTCTCATTTTCTCTCTCTTTCATGCATTTGAAATTTTGGGAAAAAGTTCTAGGCACAAGGTGACTTGCAGGCAAGAACAATTATTCACAGAAAATATAGCCAGTTATCAATATAAGAATGCCATATATCCTCACCCTCGTTTCCAATCCTGAAAGATATTTTCAACTTTCCCCATTTACTGTTGCAAGAAAGCATAAATATTGGACTCTAGCCTTCCTTCCTCTTTTCTTTTTTTTTTCCTTCATTTTCTAAGAAATCTTTTGGATCTTTCCTGAGGCTAGTAGTATTCTAGAAAGCAGAAATTATGAGAGATCTTTTTAATTTTAAAGAGAGGAGGAAGATTCAAATTGGCAACTCCCAGCTTGTTGTATTACATTATAAACAGGTAAACTGTTGTATGCAATTACATTTGCTTCATAAATATATATTTTATCTCTTAAAACAACTAGTTCATGGGTAGTTGAGACTACTGCATGCTACAACAGTATCTGAGCTTGTGAATCTATAGGAACTGGCTGAATCATTCTGCAAGGACCAAGTCACCAGAGTTGGTTACAGTGACAGTCAGCTGTATGTTTAAGAGACTGGATGCTGTTGAATTCATGAATGAATGAATGAATGAATGAATGAATGAATGAATGAATGAATAAAAAATAATGGTCATGATACTCCAAATAAGATCTGTAGAAATACAGGTTCTTCGGACCTGCAGTCTATCATTTCAGCTATTACTGCTATCATGAAATGTTGTTGAAAACAGTTAAACATAAGCTCTTAGCCCTAGAATTCATCTCCAAATTTAGCCATTCACTACAGTTGTTGAACTGATGTGCTGTATTAGTAAAAGGCTTACCAATCCATCATTGGCAACTCCAGGTGAGGTTGGGAAATTGAGCCCATGGAGAGCAGCTGCCATCCAACAATGAAG